>CM062808.1:141404604-142004604 GCA_031772625.1 Pinus tabuliformis | reverse complement strand
CCCCAGGAATATACACTTATGACTTCTTGCACCAAGTTTGTTTCTATGTACTTTTGGTATCAAGGCATAACATGCAGAACCAAAGACCCTGAGATGCTTTACCGAAGGGATGTTCCCATACCACATTTCATAAGGAGTCTTGTTTCTAATAGCATTTGATGGACATCTATTCTTTACATATACAGCACATAGAACTGCATCAACCCAAAACATCAATTTTATGTTTTCGAGAAACATCATGGAGCGCACCATATTTAAGATTGTCCTATTCATTATTTCAGATACTCCGTTTTGTTGGGGATTATAAGGCACAATTGTTTGATGTTTGATCCCATGTTGGCGAAGATAGTTTTCAAATTCATTTGAAGTGTATTCCTTTCATTATCAATGCAAATACTAGAGCCAATATTGGATTGTGCATCATTTTCAATCCATGTATGAAAGTTATTGAATGTTTGAAAAGCATGAGATTTGTTCTTCAATAAATAAACCCAACACATTCTAGTGTAGTCATCAATAAATGTCATCATATATTTATTTCCATTTGCAGAAGGAACAAGCATTAGACCACATAAATCTAAATGAATGAGTTCAAGTTTTCTATGTGCTCTGGAATGTGAATAATGAAAAGGCTGCTTGCTATGCTTTCCTAGAATGCAAGCATCACATTGCTTAAGTTTCCTAGGAATTGTAGGCAAACCAATAACACCATTTTTCTTCAACAAGCAGGGGATTTCATAATTCAAGTGTCCAAATCTAGCATGCCATAATAAACTAGATGGAAATGTACATTCTTCATAACAAGAATTGTATGAGAAATTTTGTGCACGAGTAGAGGTACCCTGCAGCTTGAGAAGCCTTTCTTCTTCTATCCCTATCATGACAAGTGAGTGGTCTGATGCTTATCTCACCGCAACCTTTCCATCAAACATATGAATGGAGTGTCCTTGCTGGAGGATGTGGAACAAGGATAGCAAGTTTCTCCTCAGCTGTGGGAGATATAAAACATGATGCAGAAGAAAGTCTGGAAGACCAGGAAATTTAAGTGTGATTGTGCCAAGCCCTCATGGCTTGAGTTTTTATTTGTCTGCAAAGTATACTACTCCATCAACATTGTCAGTAAATTCTTCAAAAAAATCTCTTCTAAAATTCATGTGGCAAGTTGCTCCTTAATCAAGCAACCAATCATTTTTCCAAGAAGCAATTGAAGCATTAAATAAGTCTTCATTTACTCCAATATTACAGTGTGCCGCAACATAGTGAGAAGATTCAGGTGCTTTACCTTTCTCTTTGTCATTATTTTTACCTTTGAGTTGGTTTCTTTCCTGCTCAATTCTATCCCAAGGCAACTTGCATGTGGATGCATCATGTGATACATCTCTTTTGCAGTGTATGCAATGCAAATCTGATTTTTCTCCTTGAGAGTGTCTTCCCCCCCGCCTCTGAAATTTCTTCCTCTTCCTCTTCGACCACCTCTTTCTCTGGAAGAATATTGAGCAAGATTATTCTCTCTATGTGCAAGACACATAGCCTCTTCAGAAGACTGAGGAGCTGTCTTCTTCCCAAAAGCTTTCTCTCTTTCAACAAATTTTTTCACAAGGGAGTCAAAGGTAATAACTTTGAGGTTTCCATTTACTTGTAATGACTCAAGATAATTTGAGTAAGTGGGATAAAGTGCCTTGAGAAAAGCTATCAGAGGAATGTCTAGTTCAACATTAGTGACTTTGATATCATGCATAATAGAATTTACTTCTGATGCAAGAGCAAGAGGATCATCATTTTGTAATTCAAAGGTGAACAATTTAATCATGAGTTGAACAACTTCAATTGCAGAGTGTGAGTCATAGAGTTCCTTCAGTTTTTGTAAGGCTTCGACATCATTTGAAAATGGCGAAATATGGTGACTCACCTCTTCATTTATTGATGCTGAAATCAATGCATAAGAATTGTTGTTCTTATTTTCCCAAATGGCGAATTCCTTGTTTGAGGTAGGCTATTCTAGCTCTTTGTCTCCGTCTCCAACACACACTCCTCTCCACAACTCATTAAAAATGAGAGTATGTTTGATTTTCCGAGACCATTCAGGATAATTTTCCTTCCCATTGAGGACCACTCCCACAATAGATATTAATGAGTGCATTTTAAAAAATTGTGAACTGTAAAAAGATATACTTCTGCTGCCAATATATAAAATATTTTCACTTCTGCATTGTAATAGCAATATCTTTAAGAGAAAAAAGTGCAATTCTGATCAAGAATGTAGTTCTGGTAAAAAATGCATTACTGATAAAAATGCAGTTCTGGTAAAAAACAATCATCTTCCAGCATGGCTTTAAAGGACTCCATCTTCTGTGGATTTAAAGGACTCCTGTAGCTTGGCAGTTCTGTTCAAAACCCCATAAAACCAGAATGGATATGCCTGAGCTGTTTGATCATTTTTTTGCAAGAGCGGTAGGGTCTTGAGCTTGTGAGAGATTTTTCGGCGAAAATCACATGAAATACCATTTGTCGACGTGTTTCGAACCAACCAGTGTGTTTCCATCAACACGGTGAAGGAACACCAAGGAGAGCATATCAGGTTGTATGTTCGAGGGATCATCCTAGGCTATAAAAGGTCTAAATTAGACTAGTACCCAAATACTTCTCTAATTCAAATCGAAGGAGTCAATACCCCAGAGGAAGTGAACTGGACGTCAGTGGACCAATGTATGGACAGAGTCCAGCTTATGGTAGTGGTAGCATTCAAAAAATGTCGTGAGGAAGGTTGTGTGTATGGAGGTCATGAGGAAGCCAAGTGAGAGGATGCATGGTGTATACAACGTTCAGAAAAAAATGCAGAGACGGTAGTATGCGGGGTAAGCAACAGTAACCACAGTTATATGTTATGGGACAACATTACATATTTAAAAAAAAATGCATGAGACAGTGGTGGTATATGGGATGTATCATAGTCACCAAATTGATGCCAATATGCCAATAATGTAAGGAGCATGCTGCAAACAAATACCAGGTGAGAAATAGCGAAGCGCTGTGTATGGGAACACAACAGTCTAGTTTTGAACGCTTTTCGAAAATCACCCTCTGAAATGGAATGCCACTACCAGGTGAGAAATAATTTGAGCAACATTAGCTTATGAAATATCACCAAATATGAACTCATCGCACCACAGTACCATGTCAGGGGTGTCAGTTTTGCAATATGGGTAGAACAGGAAAATAGGTAGAAAAGGGAGTTACAAGGCTAGGAATACTAAAAATAGAGCTGGCTCTGATACCATGTCAGGCCAGGAGGTAACTCCTCAAAAATGAGATTGTATATTCATTTAGGTTGTTCATTATTATATACATGAGGGAGTGACTATTGAGTTTCATCTCCCGATGACCCTCCATTTTCTCTATTATTTATTTACATTATTTACAGTTGTTCACCCAATCCCTATGATTAGGTGTCAACAGTTCCTATCTTAAAAAATAGGGAAAAAAGAGTTCCCTCTAACTACAGGCTCATTATGATTAGCCACATCCTAGCCAAGATTTATGGGCTCATTCTAGAATAAAAACTTAGCCTTTAGCATGAGAACCAGGGCAAAAGAGCTTAAGTGAAAACTGTTTGTAGGAGACATCACTTGACCATCGACAACCTTTTCACCCTTAGGATCATCATAGAGGAATGTCGCAAAAGTAAAACTGATCTCTTATGTTGTTTTGTGGACTTTAGAAAAGATTTCGACATTGTCCCCTGAGATAAGCTCTGGGAAAGGCTTGAAGAGATCATGGTTCCTCCTGAACTTAGGATTGTTGTGATCTGCCTCTACAAGACTTTCATTGCCAAGCTTAAGACCAACATGTAGAAAATCATGTAGATTCACAAGCTAATTCAATTTACTAAAGCAAGAGACAAGAATCTACTTCTACTTTTTAGAGCAGAAGCACATAAAGATCGAGCAAACAATAATTGATAAGAGGAATAACATCAAGGGCACATAACACTATAAATATCCGGGGAAAGCCACAACTCAAAACCCCACTACTATATTGTATTAATCCAGAAAATCAAGATGAAATTACAATGCTTGTTCTCTCAAGAACAATACTAGCACTGAGCAAATTCAATCTCCAACTCATAAACAAGCTCAAGGCCAAAGCTTAGCCAATTCACTAGCTCTCCAAGTCCTTATTTCCTTGCACAATTCCTAAGGATGATTAGATTGTATTTAAATTGAAATCAAGGCCTCGAAAACTGAGCAATTCCTAAGGATGATTAGCCTGTATTTAAATGGAAATCAAGGCTTCCAAAACTAAACAATCATTCAAGGGTCAATTCTTGAATGCATGCACTACCAGTGCAATTCAGAAAAGTCTAAAACAAATAGTACACTGTCCCTGCACTCTAGTCTCAACTGGGTCTTTCTCTAATTCGACATGCATGAGTTTCTGATGAGTAAATATTCAGTTAACTAGAGTAGCACTGGAGGAGTTCATTAGTGACACCACTGACTGTTAACTCACTATTAGTTCCTTAATCAGTTTGAGAACTAATTTAACTGAACTAGACTCAGTAAACTGAGTTGTCTATTTACAACTCACAATTAACTCATACTGGACTCCTACAAAGTAGGGAGAACATACACATGATGACATAAATACTTCCAACTCAAAATTCCTAAGCTAATTAAGTTTAATAAGCTTAATTAACTATTTACAAGTTGCTATGAGAATAGAATTTGAATTTAATTCAAGGACACATTAAACTAGAATTTATGGATTCTATTTTTATCATTTCTTGTTGCTATTTTCAACACTCCCTCTCAACAAGAAAGGAATTAAGCTCGATCCTGATCCTAAACCTTTTGAATGTTATACATGCAACACCCTCTCTCGAGTGTTATTGTTCCAACAACTCCAGAAACAAAAAAACATCTAACGTGAATCAGAATGATGCCTCTATCATCAAAGTCTTTGACTGATATTGCCTCTGTCGATTGAAAACTATGCACTTCTGTTGAATCTACATTTTCTGCACTATTGTCAACCCTTCTCTACGCTTCTTTAGTATCTGACTGCTCTATCCTCTGTTACTTTGATCTCTGACTGCATCAATCCCACTAATTCCTCCCGCTACTATGTACTTTTGGCTACCATAGCAAGGTACGATCCATGAGATAAAACCACTCAATGGACCCTGCCCAATTTCAGCCCTCTTGGGACTATCACTTTACATCGCCCCACCTCACACCTGGAGGTATGGCTGCATGTGATCCCTCTGCCTACCTCACTTGAAATTTCCCCCTACTGGAGGTCTCTGCATGACTAGATTCCTCCACTCGGTCTCCTCTCAGATTCTCCAATTGTGGTTTTTCCACAATTGTTTGATACAACTTTTGAGACTCCTTCTCTGCTTGAGTGGATCTCTCCACTCGGTCTCCTCTCAACTTCTCTAGTTATGGCTACTCCACAACTTCCTGAAGCTACTTCTGAGGGTTCTTTTGGGGCTGCATGTTGAGAGGTAATTTATTCTCCCTCTCAACCACCAAGTCACTAACATTTTCCTTGCTCCTCAAGGCTTTGCATGCATCTTGAACCTCAAGAGCATACAGGTTCTTCACCTGTGCACCTATCTGTTTCACCTCTCCCATGGTGATGTGTCTAAGGAAAACCTTTCCCTTACTAAAAACCACATCATAGCCATGATCTTCCAATACCGTGACTGAAACAAGATTATTCTTTAGTCATGCAACATACATCACATCTGTGATCCTGAGAGGGGAGGAAAAATCCCTATGAAAGGTAACTGTACCGATCCTGGTAGCTCTATACCTCTCGTCATCTCCAAATTCTATGCTCTGCTTGAGGTATTTCTCCTCAAAATCGCTAAAGATATCTCTATTCCCCGTCATATGGAATGAGGCACCGCTATCAAGATACCACATGCCTCCCATGGTAGTGCCAACCATGCATGCAATGAGAGAGAAATCAAGTTCAAATTATGAAGCTAGAGCTTCACCTGTTGCCACTACTATCAGCTCCTTCTTGCTTGCTTTCCTCTGTGGGCAATTATTGGCATAGTGCCAATGCCCGTGACAGTGAAAACACTTGACTTTCATTAAGTCCATATTATTTCTGCCCTCATCGCCTTGGGACTTCTTTCCCTTAGCCCACTTTACCTTACTCACTAAGGAAAAATCATCTTCCACTTCCTTGGAAGAGGTCCCATCTCTGGTGTTCCTCTTGATCTCATCTTGCATCAAATCTGACCATAGTCGTTCCCAGTTTGGCAGCTTCTCACGACCATTGACAGAGTCTTGATAACTATGCCAACTCTTTGGGAGTCCAATAAGAGTAAGGCTCACCACATCTTTGTTGGCAACAATGATTCCAACACTTCCAAGTTTATCACGACATTGAATGAACTTGCTCAAGTAATTTGGAATTGAGTAGCCCACCTCCATCTTGATTTTTCAAAGTTTATCTTTCAGTGCCAACTTCCTTTCGTCACTACTATTCTGGAAAAGGTCCTTCAATGCTTTCCACATATCATGCAAAGTTTCCTTCCCATGGAGACTCTAGAAAATTTGGTCTCGAACTCCCTCAAGGATTATCTGCCTCGCCCTTTCCACATGCTTCTTCCATTCTCTAGATTCTGAGCATCCGATGTTGGCGGCTTAGGAATATCCTGATTAATGAATTCCTTCAAGCCATTATCCTCCAACACGACCTCCATCATGTCCTTCTAGGCTATATAATTCAATCTTCCATCTAGGGCATACTCGAGCCGCAAACTGTAGAACGCCATCTGTCGATCCTGAAGTATGTATTGCAAATTCAAAATTCACCTGTAACCCATAAATAAAAACATCAAAATCTCCTCTAGTATATTGTTCTCAACTCTGATACCATGTAGAAAATCCTATAGATTCACAAGCTAATGCAATTTGCTAAAGCGAGAGATAAGAATCTACTTCTACTCTTTACAGTGGAAGCACAAAAAGATCGAGCAAACAATAATCGACAAGAGGAAGAACATCAAGGGCACATAAGACAATAAATATTTGGGGAAAGACGCAACGTAAAACCCATTACTATATTGTATTAATCTGGAAAATAAAGATGAAATTACAATTCTTGTTCTCTTAAGAACAATCCCAACACTCAACAAATTAAATCTCCAACTCATAAGCAAGCTCAAGGCCAAAGCTTAGCCAATTCACCAACTATCCAAGTTCCTATTTCCTTGCGCAATTCCTAAGGATGATTAGCTCATATTTAAATGGAAATCAAGGCTTCCAAAACTGCGCAATCTCTCAAGGGTTAGTTCTTGACTGAATACACTGTGAGTACAACTCGGAAAAATCTAAAACAAGTAGTACAATGTCCCTACACTCTAGTCTCAACTGAGACTTTCTCTGATTTGGCATTCATGAGTTTCTGATGAGTAAATATTCAGTTAACTAGAGTAGCATTGGTGGAGTTCATTAGTGACACCACTGACTGTTAACTCACTATTAGTTCCTCAATCATTTTGAGAACTAATTTAACTGAACTGAACTTAGTAAACTGAGTTATCTATTTACAACTCACAATTAACTCATACTAGACTACTACAAAGTAGGGAGAACATACACATGACGACAAAAATACTTCCAAATCTAAATTCCTAAGATAATTAAGTATAATAAACTTAATTAACTATTTACAAGTTGCTATAAGAATAGAATTTGAATTGAATTCACAATTTAATTCAAGGATAAATTAAACTGGAATTTCTGGACTCTATTTTTATCATTTCTTGTTGTTATTTTCAACCCAACGATGGGTGGTCTAAAGATATTAAATGTAATATTTGGGTTAAGAAAGGTTGTCCCCTTTCACCTACCCTTTTTGGTATTTACACCGATAAACTAGACGAGCGTCTGGAAACTGTGGGCTGCAAAGGGACGGAGCTCACTGGTATTATCATTACTCTTCTCCTTTATGCTAATGATATTTTCTTCTTGCAAGGAGCCATGATGACCTAGAAAAGAAGCTTAAGACTCTTCATGTCTATTGCTCCAAGATGGGTATGACAGTTAATACCGACAAGACTGTTATAGACATATTTGGGCATTGCAACCCTAATCACATATGTCGATAAACCAAGGGCTCTTAAACCCCTAAAAGTGTTGTTTCAAACCCTAAAGCATCAAGGTCAACTGATTACATCATTTCCCAGAAGTTCTCCCTGAAAAATTACTCAGAACTGGGCAAAACTGGACCATACAGACTTCTCCATGCTGAGGGTGCGATGCATCTCACCTGTTACATGCAAAGAGTGTGATGCATACTGAAAATCCCTTCTGTAGGGTGCGATGAGTGAGAGAAGACAAATGGCAGAGGCAGTTTGCTAGGTGGAAACCCAAAGAATCTTCTAGAAACTACTCATATGACACTTGCCTCTCTGAATTCGCCCAGGGATGAGTAAGAGATCATGAAATCTCCAAGTGGAACCAAGAACTATCAGTGAAATGACACTAATCAAAATCCCAGAAGTTGACTCATCCCCCTGCAAATATCTATATATGGATCCCTCATCCTAGAGATCCAGAGACTGGAATTTTGTATTTTGTAAGGAAGTGATGTTGGTTTCTCTGTGAAGCATTGTATTGTTGGGTGATCTAGCTTTTCATGAGGTGAAGAGGGCTTTCATGCTGGGAGGATGATGCTGGATTAGATAGCTGGGTTGTAATCCTCTCTTCTACTTCTACTATCAATAAAGCTATTTGAGTTTTCCTCCATATGCTTGCTTATTTCTGAATCTTGTGTTTGTGTATGCATTTGTATGGTTAATTTACATCTAATTCTACATTGTTTATGGTATCATAGATCTCTATGCTTTGATGGTATTTTGCTGCTTTGACTCTACAAGTGTTCTTTGAAGTGGGACAAGTGAGAAAGGAGTGGCGAAGCTCTATCAAAGGAGAAAGGAAACAAGCAAGGAGCCAAGCGAAAGACTAAGGTTGGTGCTCTCTACTTCTCTCTCATCTATCTCCCTTAAAGGAAAACACAAGCTACTTTGAATTGTTTGTTTCTAAGATAGCTACCCGTCTTAGTGGGACTAGCAGATCTGAATAGACACTAGTTTTCCTGGAAATAAAATGGCGACTCCATTGGGGAGCGAATAGTTTGTTTGTTTTTTACTATTGTTTGTTTTATAAACTACAGACGGAGCTTGAAGTTAAGCTAGCTAGCCTTCGAACTGCATTTGCTATGCAAGTGCAAAGTAGATCAACGCTGCTTCAATCAATCTTCGGGTTGGTTTATGAACTGAACATCTAACTTGCAAACATCCTAAGTGCCCTAGTGGTAGCTCAATATCCTCATTAGATCATACCTCTATACTTTGTGTGTACTGTCTATCATAAGCTCGGCCTAAATCCCTAAACTTAGCTGCAAACTGTGGGTGAAAACCAAGCTTAGTCTCATCCTTGGACCATCGCACTATCTCTCATTGGTAGTTTGTTTGCATCACACCTCCCGTGTGCTGCAGGTGAGATGCATCCCTGTTTCCCTTAAGGACAGGTGTGATGATTGAATGAGACTGTTTCTCTCTCCAGATTTTGGTTTTTTCTTCATTGTTTTTAGCTTTATTCAGTAGTTTTGCAGCCTATGATCAGTATATCACTGTTGAAGCCTTCTTCCTTTACATTATTCAGCCTCCATTGATAAGGGATTGTGAATGTTTTTTATGTATTTTTCATCATTTATAGTCCTCCTTTGCCAAAAGTAGCTTAGTCGAATTGCCGTCTTTTGATTTGAAAGTGTTGCAACTGTCGTTTTCAGTCAAGAAAAAGAGTGTCGTAAAGTCTTCCTCCTTTAGATAGTCGATTGTACTTTTTCCATTGTATTTGATTTGAATTGTCAACTCTTTTGAGTGTCAAAAGTAGTTTTCCATCCGAAATTGAAAGTGTCGTCTTAGTCTTCCTTTCTTTTTTGAAAAGAAATTGCTAAAGTGTCGCTTTGAGGAAAGATAGTTTAGATCTATACTTAGTTTTCTTTTTTTCATTCTCACATTAAGGGAAATGAAAAACAAATACATGCATGTGAATTTGCATTTAGACTGCATGCGGAAATTGATTTAGGAAAAGTGCATTTAGTGTGTGCTCTCTTCTCTCTGTTGAAAGAATCTTATTTTTCTTTCCTTAGTAGCTAGGATTTTCATTGCTAAAAGAAAATAAACGACTGTTTATCATTTTAGATTTCATATTTAGGAATTGTACATCTACATCACGCGGTGAACCTTGAAAGGAAAACTTCTTAAGAAAGATCAACTATAAAATAAACCTCAATGAACATAAAAATTCTTTGGAACCTAACACACAACATCTAGAAGTCTAGGCTAGAGACGTATTCCGGCGTCGTAAAGCCTGGTAACTATCATTTTCATTGTAGGTTGGGTGATTCCTCCTCTTTGGTACGACAAGTGCTAGTACGGACTTGTGCTCCCACGTACCATTGAGTATATATTGGGAGACCACAATAGGCTGATATCCTTTATCCTTAGGAAGTCGTGTCTGCCGCCCTATCGATCGCAATGCACTGAACACAACATTCGGGAAGATTGACTGTTGTACGTAAAGTCCTCGGTAATTTCTTTGTAATTTACCACCGAGGTGTATATTGCAGTTTTGCGATTGGTTTGGTAATCCCTCTGTCTAGATTTCTAGAGAAGTCACTTTCGTTCCTTTTTAGACTCCTTAAAAGAAAAGGTCCATCTGAGCACTTGTCACTTTAGGTTCATTAAAAATCGAAGGCGACTAGAGTCATCTTTAGCTTTTTCTCGACTCTTAAAAATTGAAAAAGCAAGTTGTGTCAAAGCATCATAAAAATTATTTTATTCGGAATATCACTGTTCCCTCGTTGGTCTTAGGTTGAGAAAATGGAGTCCACCAACCAAGTATTTCCCCTTGGGGGAAATCCTAGTCCTTTCTCTTCTTGGGGAGATATTGGTGCTCCATACATGGCTACATTGTCCCTTCCAAGACTCACAATTGGCCTGCTAGTATGGCTATTCTCGACCTCTGTCATTCAAAACACCGTAATTCCTCAGCAATCAAATCAGCAACCAGATGATACTGAAGTTGTTCCCCCACCTTCCACTTCGTTTGTTTCTCCCTCTCCTTCTTCCTCTTTTCTTGGTGAAACTAGTAACACAAAAAACCAAGTAATTGAGAAGAAGAAGAAAGAGAAGGAGGAGAAGAAGAAGAAGCCAACAACAAAAGAGGGAAACCATGCATTGTCTGGCGAAAATCCACACATTGCACCATCCAAACCCAAATCTCCATGTGTCATTTGTAGAGGAGACCACTATCATCGAGATTTTCCTTGCATCCCGCAGATCTTGAGAGACTGGTCTCCCCGCTTGCACAATCCGGTGTCTTCAACCTCTACCGATCATGTCTAGAGTACACCATCAACTAGTGAAAATGAAGTCAATGGACAAAAAGGAAGATCTAAATTTCCTTGTAGGTTGTGTGAAGGCGATCATGCCCTCCACTATTGTCCATTCATGGATGAAGCTAAAAGAGTCTTGGATAATCGTCCTGCTTCGCCGTAGCGACTTCCACTTGGATACAAGAAACTCTTGCCAAGTCCATCGCTAGTTGAAAATCTGACTGACACACCTCTGTTGTCGGTCGAAACGCCTATCATTGAAGATAAACCCTCTGAGTCCACGCCGAACCAAAGTCAATAGGTTGAGATGGCAGTCGACCCAATCTTCTCTTTAGAAGGTCCACCTTCAACTGATACAGTCTCTGAAGAGAATGAGAACGACACCGTTCAAATTCTTTTTGTTAACACAGAGTCTGATGAACATGGGGGCAATCTACCTATTCCTTTACCACAGGAGGGAAGTTCCTCATTTCAAGAGATTCATCCGGCCGTTTATTCGGTCCCTTCCCCAAGCAATCTGATCGTTTCCTTTGATTGGAATCTGCTAGCGAGACCCCGCCTACCATCTAATGTGCCATTCCGAATCATAGTACAAGCTTACAGAATGATCATGGCAGGCACTATCATAGATGAAGGGGCTTCCGTGAGTATCCTTTCCTCAACTACTTGGAAAGCGCTTGGTTCGCCATCGCTCTTGCCTAAGATTCGAAATCTGTCAGGCTTCAATAAAGGAACCAGTCGACCGTTATGGATCCTTCCAAATTTTCCTATAACTTTGAGAAGGAAAACCGTTCATTTGAACGTGATGGTAGTCCAAGGGCCACTAGATTACAATCTACTCCTTGGGCGTGACTACATTTACAGCATGGGAGCTATTGTTTCCTCACTCTTTCCGGTGATGTGTTTCCTGTATGAAGGAAACATGGTACAACTTATTGACCAACTTTCATTCCCCAGTTCAAACACGGCTTCTAGTCAAATGTCATCCCTAAATGGTATCTTTGTGCAAGGAATGTCTCATCAACCTCCAGTCCATCCACCTGATGATCGCAACTGATTCGATGAATGTGACGAAACCCAGGGGGCATGCACCCTGCTCTGCTTTGGCAGATGAACCCAGGTAAAAGATAGGTTTCCTCGTAGGATATATGACTAGTCTGACACACCCATCCGTTTAGGATATGGGATCAGTATGGAATAGGATTCCCTTGTCGAAGGTTATGTGATTAGAAGTGGACTCATACCATTCACCTTTGTCCATTTCGATGGACAAAGCCAAGGAAGTGTTTTGACTGCAACGTGGATGAAACAATCTTGCTTTAATGCAAGGACTTCCATATGATAACCTGGAAACTCTA
Organism: Pinus tabuliformis; assembly: GCA_031772625.1. Classification (NCBI taxonomy): domain Eukaryota; kingdom Viridiplantae; phylum Streptophyta; class Pinopsida; order Pinales; family Pinaceae; genus Pinus; species Pinus tabuliformis. The sequence goes on along the minus strand of CM062808.1, from coordinate 141,991,819 downwards.
ATTTTATTTATACCCAGGGGCATGCAAACCTTTTTTACGCAAGTGAAAAGCGACCAGTGTAACTCTAACCCTATAGTTTTTACTAACTTCAACTCCTTAGGTTAGGTGATTGGTCTGATCCACCATTCACCTTTGCCGACGACAAAGCAAAGGAAATATTTTGTACGAAACTATCCTACCTAACCTCAGTAGTTCATTAACCCCTAGTGTAGTTAGTTCTGTAGTTGGTAATTCCTAGCTTGCATACAAAAGGCTCATGAGCAAAGTTTCGCGTGGGGCAAGCTCATTAAAAAATGAACCTACTAATGAGAGACATCCTTAAAGATGACTGGTACGAGCAATTTTTCCGCAAAGTTCAAGCTCGTTAAAAAATAAACCCAGCACTGAGCATAGTTCCCAAAGATTCAAGCTCATTAAAAAATAAATCCACCCTCGGTAAATAACCTTTGTGATCGCATTGCTATCAACTTTTGAGCCTTGGTCGTGTTCTTACCATCACCTCCACCTTTTTAGTCGATCATACACCTCCACTCGATTGTTTACCCTTTTGAGGAATAGCTACAATGAGTGATTCTGTTAGCCACCTTCTTTACACTGTCGTGATTGAAAAGTTCCAAACCTTACCTGGAACCAGTTGCTACCCGAAAACATCACTCATTCCTAAAAAATGAGTCTCTTTTAAGCTCTTTTTAGACTCGTAAAATATGAAAAGATTGCCGAGCAATTGGCCTCTCCAGCTCTTTAAAGTGATTGGAAGTGCCATCCCACCTCTATATTTTAATCTTTTTGGACCTGAGGGATCATTACACAAAAATATCAAGTGCTTGTCTTTTTCAGCTCGCTAAAGTGATTGGAAAAGTCATCCCTTTTGTATTATTTTATACTTTTTTGGACTTAATTGATTATACTACGAAAAAGGACTATTGGAGTTTCCTTTCCGTCTCCTTTCAGACTCTCTAAAATTGAAAAGGACCAAGTTATCTTTGTCGTTAAACTCATTAAAACAATAGCGACAAACTTGTCCATATGGACAAGAGCGAGTTTCATTGTCGCTAGGCTCGCTAAAACATAGAGACAGGTTTGCCCGAAGGGCAGATTATAGAACAAGAATATGTTATCCTCCTCAAGCTTAACAAAAATAAAGAGGTACTGGTCAGCAATGACTGGGAAAAAGGGAAGAAAACTTGAAGAACTTCATTGGTAGTAGATCGCTCTTGAACATGACACTTTCACTCCATCGCCATGATTGAGTTGGGTTGGGTTATTACGTTCACCAGTCATATCACCATTGGTCCTCCGTACCATCCATTTTTGGGGTTAACGCTACCAATCCATTTTAGTGTCGCCGATATGTTCAAGAGAAGTCACTCAGAGAATTCACCAACCCAGCTAACGCCTCATCCACTGCAATACCTTCATGCTCCATTTTTCATGACCATCACCCTGAACCTTGTATCATCAGATCGTTTTCACCTCCAAAAAATCATTTGCTTTGTTTCGTGTCGTAGTTTTGGGATTCATTAAGGCCCTCCTACAATGGATCATTTCTTGTTAACATCAGATCATTATCCAAGAAGTTGACTTAGGAACAACCCTTTCAGTACTTTGAAGCTTGCATGCCTCAATGGCAAGTTTCTCACTTCCGGTGACAGGTTTACATCAATGGCCTTCGATTGAAAGATTTTACATGGTGTTCGACATCGACTCATGTATTCACACCACGTGAATTGTACTACAATACCTTGAGGGTCATTATCATTATTGGCGATTCCTCTCGCACTTGTTAACAGCTTACATGATTGTATGGTAATCAAGTGATGTCTTTCCATGTTTGACACCAGAACATCTTTTCACATGGATCGACTTGTACTTCAGGCGAAGATTGAATGAGTTTGAAGACCTCGGATCTAGTTTCATCCATCCGGGCTGCGATATATTCAGGAAAATAAAAACATCAAATGTACTCCATAGCTGCACAGATAATCATCCAAGCTAAGGGATGATGGCTCTACCAGAATCATCAGTCTGCCACATAGACGGTTGTTTGTCCTATGTACATGAAAATGAATTTATAAAGCTGAGCATGGGAATGCTCGCCTCAGCTAGATCATGAAAATATTATGAAGATAATGTATTGTATTGTATCTTATTACAGGTCACCTTCTAGTTCGAAAAACCTCGGATCCTCATGATAAAGCATTTCACCCGACATCAGAAGATTTACAACCTCATGCTTTAGGGGGCAACTGTTATAGACATATTTGGGCACTGCAACCCCAATCACATATGTCCATAAACCAAGGGCTCTCAAACCCCTAAAATTATTGTTTCAAACCCTAAAGGATCAAGGTCAACTGATTACATCATTTCCCAGAAGTTCTCCCTGAAAAATTACTTAGAACTGGTCAAAACTAGACCATACAGACTACTCCATGCTGAGGGTGTGATGCATCTCACCTGTTACATGCAAAGGGTGCGATGCATATTGAAAATCCCTTCTATAGGGTGCGATGAGTGAGAGTAGACAAATGGCAGAGGCAATGTGCTAGGTGGAAACCCAGAGAATCTTCTAGAAACTACTCATATGACACTTGCCTCTCTGAATTTGTCCAGGGATGAGTAAGAGATCATGAAATCTCCAAGTGGAACCAAGAAATATCAATGAAATGACACTAATCAAAAGCCCAAAAGCTGACTCATCCCTCTGCAAATATCTATATATGGATCCCTCATCCTAGAGATCCAGAGGCTAGAATTTTGTATTTTGTAAGGAAGTGTTGGTTTATTTGTGAAGCATTGTATTGTTGGGTGATCTAGCTTTTCATGAGGTGAAGAGGGCTTTCATGCTGGGAGGATGATGCTGGATCAGACAGCTGGGTTGTAATCCTCTCTTCTACTTCTACTATCAATAAAGCTATTTGAGTTTTCCTCCATATGCTTGCTTATTTCTGAATCTTGTATTTGTGTATGCATTTGTATGGTTAATGTACATCTGATTCTACATTGTTTATGGTATCATAGGTCTTTATGCTTTGATGGTATTTTGCTACTTTGACTCTATAGGTATTCTTTGAAGTGGGACAAGTGAGAAAGGAGTGGCGAAGCTCTATCAAAGGAGAGAGGGAACAAGCAAGGAGCCAAGTGAAAGACTAAGGTTGGTGCTCTCTGCTTCTCTCTCATCTATCTCCCATAAAGGAAAACACAAGTTACTTTGAATTGTTTGTTTCTAAGATAGCTACCCATCTTAGTGGGACTAGCATATTTGAATAGACACTAGTTTTCCCGGAAACAAAGACTAAAGCCATGATCATTAAATCCAAAAATATCACCCATGGTAGTTTGGTCTATGATAACCATTGTCTTGAGAAGGTTTCTTCTTATAAATATTTGGGTATTGACTTTCCTTATCATCTCAACTGGAATTATAGCATCGAGAAAATAATTATTGGAGGTTGGAAAGCATATTATGAGCTTGAAAATAATTGTAAGTTCGACGACCTTTACATTTGGAGTAAAAAAAGGTTCCTCTTTGAGACTCTCATCACCCCTGTTATTTGATGCAGGAGCATCTAGCACCCTTAATTAAAGGAGGAATCCAAAGCGGAGAAGGAGGAGATGTGGACCATCGAGCAAAACAGGGGACAATTCTGTTGTTAAAATAGAGTAAATGATGGAATGGATAAGTCTCTTGAAGACTTTAATAATGTAATCTGCCACATATGTATGTGAGTCTAGGGGTTTGTTGAGTGATTCTGGGAAGAAATCATGCATCTTAAATGATCCATGACTGTTGTAATCCATTATAAACAGTGAAGTCTGTGTGTGTGAGAGGGATATAGAGGGATAGACATAAACTGTGTAAGGATAGAGTATTCAAAATGTAATCAATTGGGAGCTTGTTCTAAGGCTGAAATCCCTTAGCTTGTAATTGTCTGTATATAATAGAAAGTGTGCCTTGTGTTGCTTTTTTGTGCCTGTGTGTATTATTAGAGATAGTCTGAGTATGCGTGTTGTAGTATTGATCGACCGTCGATCACTACGAGGATCGATAGCGATCAAAGTTTAAATGAAATATTATTATATATGAATGTCATGTGTTAACAGAGTATGGAAGGTCCATGTTAAAACACAGAATCCATCAAACGCAAGAGAAATCAAGCCAAGGAAGAATAGATGAGAGAATGTACAGGGGCCGTTTGATTACATGGATCAACGGTCCAGATGATGTCATTGAGGAGCAAAGCGAAATATCGCATCGACGGATTTTTTACAAAGGAATGGGCCTTTGAAGCAGCGCGATCGTGATCACATGATTAAGTGTGGACCATTGGATCGAGATTAGGATCGATGGTCCAGATCTAATCGCTAATCGCAAATCGAAGAGGCCAAGCGCGAAGGACAATGGGAATGTCGATGTGCCGACATGCGATATTGTGATAGACCGAGGGCCGATGAAGTGATATCGCCGATATGCAATGATCGGTGATCAGAGATCGGGGGTTTTGGAGTGTAGACTCGAGGATATATAGGTCCGGGTGAAATGTTTTTGAGATCCGGCTAAGTGTTTCTGGTGCGTTATTTCCCGTTTATCCTGTGTATTTCGATAATTTGTTGTCTCGGGTTTTTATGGCCTAAGCACATAAATGAACACTCTCGATAGTGTAGTAGGCTCTGATATGTTGTATGGTCACATTTAAAAGGTTTAAAGCTGATAACGCTTCCTGTAGGGTTTGTGGGCCATAACCCATAGGCCTTAGAATCGAATATTGTAAAGGAAAGGGGATTTGGCCTTACCCCAAAATCTCTTTTCATCAAGTGGTATCAGAGCAGGGAAAGTTTTCCTACGAGAAGGAAGAAGTGAAAAGGAAGAAAGAGTCCAAACAGAAGGAGAAGGAGGTATAGTTGTTTAAAGCTGGAGAGTTTGTGGTCTTACTATCGTGCAGAGAACGACAGCGGAAGGTGAGAAGACTTGCAGCAACCTAGAGCAATGAGTGCTCAATTGGTTCTAGAGAAGAGAACCAGAAGGGTGCCAAAAGACTGAGTGAGGAGAGCTTGGTGAGGTATCATGTAGCAGAGGAAGAATGTTACTGCAAAGGTTGGTTGCAGCTCACAGAAGATCATGAAGGCAGTTCCACTGAGAAGTGGGTAGAATTGCTATGGAAAAGGAGAAGCATATGACCATGAGGTCATAAATTTTTGTACCTTGGGAGTCTGATGCAGGAGCATCTAGCACCCTTAATTAAAGGAGGAATCCAAAGTGGAGAAGGAGGAGATGTGGACCATCGAGCAAAACAGGGGACAATTCTGTTGTTAAAACAGAGTAAATGATGGAATGGATAAGTCTCTCGAAGACTTTATTACTGTAGTCTGCCACATATGTATGCGAGTCTAGGGGTTTGTTGAGTGATTGTGGGAAGAAATCATGCATCTTAAATGATCCACGACTGTTGTAATCCCTTATAAAAAGTGAAGTCTGTGTGTGTGAGAGGGATATAGAGGAATAGACAGAAACTGTGTAAGGATAGAGTATTCAAAACGTAATCGATTGGGAGCTTGTTCTAAGGATGAAACGCCTTAGCTTGTAATCATCTGTATATAATAGAAAGTGTGCCTTGTGTTGATTTTGTGCGCCTGTGTGTATTATTAGAGATAGTCTGAGTATGTGTGTTGTAGTATTGATCGACCATCGATCACTACGAGGATCAATGGTGATCAAAGGTTAAATGAAATATTGTTATATATGAATGTCATGTGTTAACAGAGTATGGTAGATCCGTGTTAAAACACAGAAACCATCAAACACAAGTGAAATCAAGCCAAGGAAGAATATATGAGAGAATGTACAGGAGTTGTTTGATTACATGGATCAATGGTCCAGATGATGTCGCTGAGGAGCAAAGCGAAATATCGCATCAGTGGATTGTTTTACAAAGGAATGGGCCTTCGAAGCAACATGATCACGATCATGTGATTAAGTGCAGACCGTCGGATCGAGATTAGGATCGACGATCCAGATCTAATCGTTGATCACAAATCAGAGAGGCCAAGTGCGAAGGGCAGTGGGAATGCCGATGTGCCGACATGCGATATTGCGATAGACCGAGGGCCGATGAAGCGATATCGCCGATATGCGATGATCTGCGATCAGAGATCAGGGGTTTCGGAGTGCCGACCTGACGATATATAGGTCTGGGTGAATTTTTTTTAGATCCGGCTAAGTGTTTCAAGCGCATTATTTCCCGTTTATCCTATGTATTTCGATAATTTGTTGTCCCAGGTTTTTATGGCGTAAGCGCATAAATGAATGCTCCCGATAGTGTAGTAGGCTCCGATATGTTGTATGGTCACGTTTAAAAGGTTTAAAGCCGATAACACTTCTGATAGGGTTTGTAGGCCATAACCCATAGGCCTTAGGATCGAATATTGTAAAGGAAAGGGGATTTGGCCATACCCCAAAATCTCTTTTCATCATTATCTTATATGGATGTGAAGTTTGGGGGTGCATTATATCTAGGGAGTCATGGAGAAAGATTGAGATGATCCAAAATAAATTCATAAACTATAACCTCAAGATCAATGGAAATACTCCATATCCTATCCTCTTGATCGAAGCTAGTCTATCCCCCATTGAAAGTGAAACTATTTTTAGATATATGATATATAAGAAGAAGCTTTGCAATATGGAATCCAAGAGGCTCCCAAAAATTTCTTCTAACTTTAGTCAAAACCCTCACCTGCACCTCAAGCGCGAGTGACATCATGATGCTCAGTATTGGCTCAACCTTTGGGGGATTAAGGAGGAGATCATCATGGGAAGAAAGGAAAATAGCAAAGATACTATTATCTCTAGTTTTATGGACAAGATGTGGGATGCTAAGGAGCTAGAGGGTAAAAGGAAGCTAAGGTACTATAAGGAGGTGATCAACCCCACCCTTGATAACCAGAATTATCTCTCTATGTTGAATATCACTAAGAATAAAATGAACATTGCTAGGATTATAACTAACTCTCATGAGCTTCGGAGTGAGACTGGGCGGTGGTCTACTCCCAGGACTCCCTGGGACGATACGATTTGTCATATTTGTGATACTAAAAAGGTGGAAGATGAAAAGAACTTCCTTATAGACTGCCCGACTCTTGCCCACATATGCTCTCAATTCCATATCATCAACCACACCTTCAATCTTCTTGAATTATTAAGCCAACCCAACTATAGTGATCTTGGAATGCTTCTTTCCCTGCTCCTTGATCACAGAAATAAGATTTTGAAGAATGACAATTATTCTCTATTTTCTTGAGGTCTAATAGACCACATTGGTCTTAGTGGACATTAATCATCATCATCATCATCATTAAATCAAATTTAAATAATGATAATTTATATGTATATCATTATATTTAATTAACGTGTAGTTTAATTTATACAATAATATTTTTCACAATATTTTTTTAACCAAAATTTGTAAGATATTATTACTTGAGTTTAAGGCGTTTAATTTATAAACTTCAAAAATATATTTTAAACAACAAAAAATCAAGTTCTTGCATGATGAAAAAATTATTTCGACTACACTTTTAATTAATAATTATATATAAAGAATTAATACATAGTAAGCTTTATTCACACACACACACACACATTAAATTATAGATTCATCTTACTATATAAATTCAAATGATAATAAGTCTTATTTTGAATTATAATATTTCATAATTTTATACTGAAATTTATATAAAATATAAATAGTATTATAAAAAAGTGTAAAGAGGAATTGTTGAGCCTCATAGTTTCTTCTTTTTGACACCTCTTTTTCACCTACTTTACTCCTCTTTGACCATCATAATCACTCAATGGGCATCATATCATAGGATTTATGGCATGGCAGGTATATAATAATATTGTATTTCATAAGTTAATAATGTTCTTTGTTATTAGTCTAATATTTTCTTTAGCTACTGAATTGGGATGATTCTATACCTAATGTTTGATTTTGCAACCAAGTCCATTGTTTGATAGGTTTCCATATGACATTTGGAGGGAGAAATATATGGATATGTGGCGATCAATGTACTCAATGATTCCCTCTTATCTTCATGAACCAGATTGATACGAGAAGCTTCCAGTTGCGTGGTCAAGGATAAAGTCAACTCTGTCAGCAATAACATGTGAGCGAGGAACAATATATACGCCTCACGATTTGCTTTATTAATAGAAAAGCGTGAGCAGTTTCTGTTATCATATCTTTTCATAGTTAATTTTAGAATTTTGTTAGCAAGGCTAGGCATAGAGCTCTGAAAATTTAATGATGTGGGCTTTATAAAAAGACCTTGCACGAAACAAAAACACAGTGACTTTTATGTGACAGTGAGATTTCAAAACTCTGTTTTTAATTCAAAGAATCCTTTTTATTTCGATGTGTGGTTGATTTTTTGATTGGATATCGTGACCACCTACTTATGGAAGGACCCCTCAAGGAGTAAGGTATTCTTATGTGTTTTAAGTAGAGTTCTCTTATCATTTCGTAAGCCCACTTTCTGGTTAAAATAGATGCATCCTGTAGAATGTTCTCTTTTATTGACTTTTGAACTAAATAGCAACAATATGATTGTCTCATTATTTATTTTTTTATTGATTCAGGAGCACATGAATTGTGTTTAACAATAATGATAGCAGTAGTGAGAGTTTGAATTTAGAATGAAATTGTAATTCTTAAAACAGAGGATTTGTTTGTAGGTTATATTTCAAAGCATGAGTTGTTTATCAATTTGAGCAAGTGTGGACATAGTTTAAATTCATTTTGGTTTTTCATGCAAGAGTGTGTTATATTGATAGATGAGTTGATTCTTTTAGAAATCGAGTTTCATTTAAAGCATATTTATGATATATCGCAGGGTGTGTGTGAGTGTGTGAGTTAAATTTCATTTTACAAGTGTGATATTGATTTATAAGTTTGAGATTTTTAATGGTTGTGTGGATTTCATAATTAGATACAATTTTTATAAGGGTGTGATCATCTTTCATAAAACTAGTTTCAATAAATAATTCAATCATGTTCATTGACAATTTAATTCAATTTGGATAACTAGGACTCCTATCACATATAGTTCATTTACAATTCGTCAGTCTACTAGCCCTGGTTGATAATTTATGTAAACAATTTAAGACAATTAAATTAACAAACATTTTTGCGTTGTTTCCAGGGAAGTGTATATAGGAGTCTGTGTTTTTTTATTTTGATAGTTAAAAAAAATGATATGCATAGGGAAAGAGATTCTAGAGGTAGATTTGTAGGTAGAGGTAGAAGTTTAATCCCAACAACATCACTCACCCCACCACGACCTTGTAGTTCCACAACATCCACCCAAACTCACATTCCATCCATAGCAAGAAAACATATACTTCCTGAGGTATTAAGATCTGAAATCGAACCTAGAGATTCACCAACCTCATCAACTAAGGCCATAATAGAAGAATAAGATCCTATATCCCCAACAACAGGAGTAATTTTCCTATCTTCAACTGGAGAACAACTTCTAGCTTAAGAACTAGAACTCCCTAGTGAAGAAGAGGAAGAATAAACTTATTCTAACATACCATTGGTAGAAGAACCAGAGGAACTATAAGAGAAAATCGAAAATCCAAATTTAGAACCAAAACCCTATATTAGTTTTGAATAATATACAATGGCTAGAGAAGGGGAAGGAGAGGTACATAATGTGAATGGTGAACAACCTAGGATTAGAGGTGGAAGAGGTGGAAATAGGGGAGGTGGAAGAGGTGGAGGAAGAGGAAGAGGGGGAGGAGATCCAAAAACTTTTGGATTTCCTATGCTTGATGAGCATACACTAGTTACAATGAAAAATATTTCGCCCTCTATCCTCCCAAATTTTCATGGACTAAGGAGTGAAAATGCTGAAACATTTCTCTTTGAGTTTGAAGTCTTGTGTAGATCATATTATTATTCACATGACGCTCAAAAGTTGAAATTGTTCCCAACAATTCTCAAGGATGTAGCATTAAAGTGGTTTATGGGTTTAGGAATAAATTCTATAAGATCATGGGAACAGATGAAAACCACATTCTTAGAGAAATATAAGGACTATTATATGCCCCATAATATTAAGGATGAAGTCTTTAAATGGTGCAAAAGGAAGATGAGAATCTTGAAGATTTCATTGAAATATTTTCATATAATATAAAAAGGGAAAAAATGCATAATCTTGATGAAGAAAATTTGAAAGCTCTCTTATTAAAATCCATCAGAGATGAATGGATTAATATTATCAATATAATGGGTAAGGGAGATATTTCTTAGTTAACATTCAAAGAAATTTGTGAGTTATGTATACATATTTCAAGAGGCAAAGCAAGAACTGGGAAAAATCCAAGAGACTCTCTTTTGTCAAGGATTAATAAATCTGTAGCTGGGACAATAAGTAGGGCTGAATAAGGTAATTTGCTTGATAATTTTAAAACAGATATTTTAGGGAATCTTAGCGAACAAATAGATACCCTTAAAATACAAAACAAGCAGAAGGCTAAAAATGTTGCATTATCCATTTTTTGTCCTAAGTGTAGAAAGAAGCATGCCTTGAAATAATGTCCTCTTGATTTGAAGAGTGTGGAAACTTGTTTTATATGTGCAGAAAACCATGATAGAAAATAATGTCCCTCAATAGGAGGTTTGAAAGTTGTTTATCAAGAAGAACTAGTACCAAATCAAGTAGACCCTCTTTGTTTTATTGCTAAAAGACCATGGAAAAATTCACAAACAAATACAACTCAAGGTTTTAACGCTCAGACATTTGCACAACCATCAAAAGGTAATTGGACTACAGCCATGCCTTGACAATCTTGGCTTGAACCTTGGTCACAAGGATGGAAAAATCCTTACAGAAAATACCCTCAATATCCTCAATATCCTCATTTTCAACAACCCTATCATATTTTTCAACCACAATATTATCCTCAGCCTGTTCAACAAACTCAACCCAAAAATTCATATCCACAACTTTCATTACCATTTTCTCAAAGATCAAATAAATTGCCTACCCAACCACTTCCGAAACTAAATAATAATAAAAATTCACAACTTGTTTACAATGTGGAAGGACAGAATTTCCAAACTTACATGATAACTCCATTAGATCTAAACAATTTTCAACTTAGATCTGGTAGAGTATTGGAAAACAAGTCACCATTAGTTGTTATTCAAGAATATGAAAAAGAAAATGCCTCTGAAGAAGAGGAACCTCTCAATGAAAAAGAAAAGCTTCAAAACAAGTCACCCTACACATTTTGATGATATTCCAATAAACGCAACTCCTATTATGGAACAACCTTCAGTATTTGTTTCAAAACCACCTTTTCCTGAGAGATTAAAAATTGATGAACACGTAGAAAAATAGATTTTATTGCCTGATTATAATATGTTAGATGAACTGAAGAATGTTTTCATAAAAGTTCATTTGCTATAGGCCATTAAGGAAATACCAATTTTTGCAAAGACAATTAGGCTGTTAAGCATTAAAAAACCAGGAAGGAAAAGAAAAGAAGTCAAAAGAATTCAACTAGTTGGAAAAATTGCAGATATCATGATGGGAAAAACAACAATTCAGAAATATCTTTATTTAGGAGAAGTTATAAACATCATGAGTAAACAAACTATGAATCAATTAAAACTTCCTAATCTTCAATATACACCTACAATGTTACAATTAGCAGATAGATTTGTGATCAAACTTGACGGTGTATTAGAAGATATACATGTATCCTTAGATTCTTGGGAATACCCTATTGACTTTATGATTCTAACACCCAAGAGTAACTTAGGAGGACATCCAATGATTCTAGGAAGACCATGGCTAGCTGCAGCTATTGCTTTTATAAGTTGTAGATCTGGTGATATGTTTATCTATGATGGAAGTTCAACAAAAAATTCACACTGTATCCACCTGCAAAAACAACAATAGAAGTCGAAAATGAAGAATGGATAGATGATGATATGGATATAAGACCAATCTTTTCTACTTCACAAATAGATGAAGAAGATCAAATTTTGAATTTAATGGAAAATAATGAGTCTTCCTCATATTGTGAATCTAATCAAAGTTTTCAAGAACAATGTAATATTGAATATTTATCATCTCGTCAACTATATTTGCATTCCATGGAGAACTTTGGCAATGCTACAATAGAAATATTCAGAGGAAAAGCTTTGAATATCAATAATAATTTGGAATAATTTCAAAAGAAAGAATTAATGAATATGTTACAAGAACATTCCTCTTCTTATGCATGGGAATACATTGATATCAAGGGAATTGATCCTAGTACTTGTATAGATCATATTTACATTGAAGAAAATGCCAAACCAATTCGACAACCTCAAAGAAGAATGAATCCAAATTTAAGGGAAATTGTTAAGGAGGAACTACAAAAATTGTTAAATGTAAATTTCATCCATCCAATATTAGACAGTTAGTGGGTTTCACCCTTAGTAATTGTTCCCAAAAAGAATGGAAATGGATAGTATGTATTGAATTTTGGGGATTGAATAAAACCACTTTAAAGGATCACTTTTGACTTCCTTTCATAGATCAAGTTTTAGATACCTTGGCAGGAAAAAAATATTTCTCATTCTTGGATGGTTTTAGTGGATATAACCGAATCCAAGTAGCTCTAGAAGATCAAGAAAACCAATTTTACCTGTCCATGGGGAACTTATGCCTATCGAGTACTTCCTTTTGGATTATGTAATGCACCTATAACATTCCAAAGGGCAATGTTAGGCATTTTTTCTGATCTAATTCATGATTGTGTGGAAGTTTATATGGATGATATTATGGTTTATGGAAATTCTTTTGAAGAATCTCTTAAGAATTTGGAAAAAGTTCTCATTATATGTAAGGAAGAAAATCTCTTATTAATCCATGATTTTTTTTATGATGTTTACTGAGGGGATTGTTTTAAGACACCATATTTCAGGAAATGGAATTAGAGTGGACACATCTAAAGTAGAAGTTATTTCTAAATTATCAATTCCAACTTGTCAACGAGATGTAGAAGTTTTCTTGGTTTTACTAGTTACTATAGAATATTCATAGAAAAATTTACAAAAAATGCATCTCCACTTTTCAAATTGCTCACAAAAGATTGTGAATTCATTTGGAATTCTGATTGCCAAAAAGCTTTTGAAACATTAAAAGAGAAAATTTCTGAAGCACCCATTCTCAGAGGAGCAAACGGGAAATTACCTTTTCACATTTCAACTTATGCTTCTTATATAACTTTAGGAGCTATATTAGGACAAAAGGATTTAACACTTTATGCCATTTATTATACCAGTAAAAATTTGACTCCTGCAGAGTTAAATTACATTGTAACAGAAAATGAGTTTTTAGTTGTTGTCCATGCCATCAATAAATTTAGATATTACATCACCGATTATGAAACCTTTATACATACAAATCATTCTGCAATTAGGTACTTAATGAATAAACCAATCACTAATGGCAGAATTATAAGATGGTAACTTTTGTTACAAGCATTTAACATCACTATTTTGGATCGACCAGGAAAACAAAATACAGTTGCTGATTTTCTATCTAGGATTCAAAATGATAACAATGATGTACATGTAGAAGATAAATTTCTTGATGAATATCTTTTTGTAGTATCTATTAAATTTCCATGGTTTGTAGATATTGCTAATTATTTGTCTATAGGGAAGTTACCATCATATTTGTATCCTCGAGAAAAAAGAAAGATAATTTAAATTAGTGCATCTTGCTCATGGATAAATGAAGAATTATATAAAACAGGGCTGGATCTAATCTTTCGAAGGTGTGTTAGAGAATATGATGTACCATAAATACTAAAGGTTTGCCATGATGAGCCATGTGGAGGACACTTCACTGATAAAATAACCGCTTACAAAGTCCTTCTCTTAGGATATTATTGGCCTTCCCTTTTAAAGGATGCCAAATAATATGTTAAGAGATGTGATATTTGTCAAAGAATGGGGAAACCTGTTCTCTCTGATGAAATGCCTCTATAACCTTAGGTACTCATTGAGCCTTTTGAAAAATGGGCTTTGGATTTTGTTGGCCTCGTTAATCCACCATCAAGACAAAAAAGGTACATTCTTGTTTACACTTATTATGTTACAAATGGGTAGAAGCTAAAGCACTTCCTTTTGCTACTGAAAATGTTGTAGTTTCATTTCTTTTCGAGGATATTTTTACTCATTTTGGTGTCCCAAGGGAAATTGTGACAGATCAAGGTACTCAATTCATATCCAATTTGGTACAGAAGATAATGGAGGAATACATAATCAAGCATCGAAATTCCACTCCCTATCATCCACAAGCTAATGGACAAGTGAAATCCACTAATAAAGCAATTGAAGCAATTCTTACCAATATTGTGCATTTACATAGAAAAGACTGGGCAAAAAAGCTTCCAGAAGCTTTATGGGCATACCACACCACATGGAGAAACAGTACAGGACATACTCCATATGAACTTGTTTATGGGAAGCAAGTCTTGTTTCCTATTGGATTTCAAGTAAAAACTTTGAAGACAACAGTCAAATTGGGTCTTGATCTTTCAGAAGCACAAAAACAAAGAATGGAGCAACTAAATGAACTTGATGAAATGAGACAGGATGTTATCCAAAGAACCAACTTACTTCAACAACAAAGATCCAGGTGGCATGAAAAATACATAAAAGAAAGGAAATTTCAACTAGGAGATTGGGCATTACTTTTTGATTCAAGGTTCAAAGATTTTCAGGGAAAATTTCGAACTCATTGGCTTGGGCCTTATGAGATTGAAAAAGTCTTTGATAATGGTGTAGTTAGGATTAGAACTATTGATGAAGAAAAAGTCACCTTCCTTGTAAATGGATATCGATTAAGAATTTATCATAAGCCATTGACAAAAGAGGAATTTGTTAAATATTTACAAGACAATATTGATTTGAAGTTGGTTAAGAAGGATTTCCCTTCTCCAACTTGACTCTCAAGCCTTTTTATTTTCGGAATAATATTAATATATATATATATATATAATTAAAGGGATAAAAAATAATAATAAAAAAATGAACTAAAAAAAATTGTATAAACATGAAAACCAACAACGTTGGCATGTTTATACAAAAAATATAGAGTGAAAACCAAGTATTCTTGACACCATAAATTTTCATTTTTTTCCATCCTATTCTAATCCCCATTTTCTTTACGTCCCTCTTTTTCTTTTCAGAATAAGTAGCTACAAAATTGCTGAGAATATGTAGCTTTGACGAAATTCTGTAGCTGATATTGACAGGAATCACTAACTGGAATGATCAAAGATTTTAGCAGAAGAGAATGATGAAACCTACAATTGGAAGCACCTGAGGACAATTCAAGAAGAACAATCAAGTATTAGAATCATGAGTTTGAAGGCATGTAAATATTGGATTTAATAATAAAGGCAAAAACATTAGGATTATGAAATAATATAGACGTTGTACCACCATTCAAAATAATGATTACTATCCTAACTTCAGATTGAGTTATAAATATCATGTCATATCAATGAAGTTAGCCGTGAAAGCCCATTTGTCATTCATCATTATGCAGACACTTCATTTTTGAAACCCTATTTCATTGATAATTCTGCTCACTCATATCCATTACACCCTGTTTTCTCAAGAGTCATTTTACTCATTCCCATTTTCCATTTCACTCTCATCCATACTCATATTTTTGAACCTAACGCCATTCTGAAACACTGTAAAAAGAATAAATTGTAAAGTAAAACTTCGCCAGCATGGGAGCCATTGTTAGAATAGAGCCAAATGGAAAGAAGTTTATGGAAGGATACCCATAGGTCAAGGAGATGCTACAGCAAGTGCAGTGGTTGGATTTTATAGAAAAAATTTATGGCTATGACAGAGAGGTAACCAAGTCTTTTACTCGAGCCTTTGATGGAACTGAAGTAGAAATCATGGACATCAAAATCGTGGTGAAAAAATCCTTCATGGCTGAGGTGATTACACTACCTAGGATTGGCGAGAGGTGGTTTAAAAATAGGGGAATTGAGGGGAATGAATGGAGGGCATTTCTAAAGAAACCATATATGGATACTATTGTTTTTAGCAAGGGTATTATGAGAAAGACTCTCAAAAGTAAATGGAGGAATTTATTGTTAGTTATTTAGAAGATCATTGTTTGTGAGGGTAGATTTGGTAGCATGTTTTTCTACCATGTCCGTTTAATGATGCACTTTCTTGAAGGCAATGAAATCAATTTACCCTATTTTCTACTTAATAGCTTGAGGAAGATGCCTGGCAATAATCAAAGAAAAATACAGTCCATTGCAAACACTTTATATCATCATGGTCTTGTAAATATTCTTATTGAAGCCCATCTTGAAAATTTAGGAGATAATTGGGAGAGTTTTATAACCATGAATAATTTTAAGGAAATAGAGCAAGAAGAACCTAGTAGCAGTAAGGTAAAGAGAAGCAGAAGAAAATTGTCTAAAAACCTTACTGATAACCCACTTCTACAACGAGAACAACATTCAGAAGATGAAATTCCTCTTGTAAATGTTTTAGAAAACATAAGGAAGAAAAGTGTTAGAAGAAAGAAAGCCAATGAAAAAGAAGAAAATACACCCAAAAAGAAAACGGAGGAAACAAATAAGGCCAACACAGAACATAAGAAAACTAAAAAACAAATTCCTCTCTTATCTAGCATAAGGAGAAGTGCAAGACTTAACAAAATGATAAAGGAGTCAACTCAACAATTCACAGAGTTTGTTAATTTGGAAGAGGAAGAGGAACCAGAGGTTCCATCACAAAATGTTCTGACACCAATCTCTAGCCCGGTAAGAAGAACACTAGAAATTGACCCAGTCCAGCAAGAGATTGTTGGAAATAATACTGAGAGGGGGGGGGTGAATCAGTATTATCACATTAATAAGACTTTTTCATTTCCATAATCAGATTCATATATCCTACTACCACAACTTCTTATGATTAAGTTAATCGATCTTCAATGAGTGCATTAGAGCATTATCAACCATATTATCAGTTAACAGATGCAGTAACATAAAGTAGATCATCACACATAAGGCACACACATGAACACAATGATATAAGGTGGAAACCCAATGCGGGAGAAAACCACCTGCTGCAAGTCATCTCAATCTTCTTCTTAATAAGAAAATTCTTTTACAATATTTGTACTGGTGCAGCCTTATACCAGTACGGGAGCTACAACCCCCTTTGCTCTTGTACTAGCCGATCCATTTACTAGTACGCAGGCTACTACCTGCTACAATGCTCCAAAGATTTCCTTTAGCTCTTGTACTAGCTTAGATACTAGTACGTAGGCGCCGGCCTACAATCTTCTCTCCTTCAAGTACCACGTTTCATCAATTTTCATACTGGATACACTGAAGCACAACCCATAAACTGAAAGGCCACATTTCATCCAATTTTCATACTGGACCCAACAACAACAATGAAGCTCAAACAATCTTCTAAAACACCCAATCAACTGAAGTAACCAGATCAACAATAATAGGACAAAACCCAGAACACAACAATGATAAACAAAGATTTTAAGAGAAGGAAGCACCCTGCTCAACTGCTAGCCTGAGTCCGGACTCACCCTGCTCAACTGCTAGCCTGAGTCCCGGACTCACCCTGCTCAACTGCTGGCCTGAGTCCCTGGACGCACCCTGCTCAACTGCTGGCCTGCGTCCCAGACGCACTCTGCTCAACTACTAGCCTGAGTCCGTCGCACTCAGTCTACTGAACTGCCTGCGTCCCGGCGCACCTGAACCCTTCTGCGCCTGCGTCCGGCGCACCTGAAACTCTTCGCTCCTGCGTCCCGGACACACCTGAACCCTTACTGCACCTGCGTCCCTCCGGGCATAGATGATTTCAAGACTTCAGAAGTAACCCAGACAATCAGATCCACAGATCTGAACATGCGCCGAAGAGATCTCGGTCCATCAGTAGATTCGCCTTGTTTAGATCTAGACCAGATCTAGCCCTCATAAGATATTCAACCCAAGACTATGATGAATCCAAATGAACTCCTTTGCTTTATATAGGCAAGCTCCTCCCCAAAACATGGAACAATACCACGAGCCGACACCATAAAAACATAAAACCGTCGGCTAGATACCACACAAGAAACCCCCACGTGCTTTTCTCTGCCTTGAAATGTGTGCACTGGGTGGACGCACCCCCTGAATGGCTGGCCTGCGTCCTTGGACGCGAGTTCTACATGGTATACCTGCGGGGACGCACTTTCTGAACTGGCTTCCTGCGTCCTTCATAATTTTTCAATAAGATGAGAGCTGATCATCAACTTCTGCTGCTGACTTGAAGAATAGTGAACTACCACCTGAATGGGTTGCCATCAAGGACAACACTTTAGCCATAATGCCAACAGAGATATATGACTATATTGAGTCTCTAGAGAAAAGAGCTACAAAAAATTCATCTTCTTCTTTAATTCAAGAAAAAGGAATTCAGTATAACAATCCACAAGAACCTCCAATTGTGAATACTTTGAAACAAGAAATTTTTGAATTGGAGACACTGAACAGACATTTTGAAACAAGAATATGATAAATTGAAGGTAGAAAATGAAATTCAAAGGACCAAAAATGATAACATTATGTTGCATCTAGGCTTGTGGTATGAAAATAATAGAAAGTTAAAGGAAAATAACAAGTGTCTCAAGAGGAAGGTCATAAGTTTAAAATACAAAATGTTGATGAAGAAGCCCAGGATGGAAATTGCTAAGAAGAAGGTAAAGAAAACAAACTTGGATGTTCTAGCTCAAGTTTATGAAGGAGTGTAGTGATAGAGAAAGGCTATCAATTTTGCATTTTTGCATGAGGACATGCAATGGCCTTTGTGTGGGGGAATGTTGAGCCTCATAGTTACTTCTTTTTTACACCTCTTTTTCACCTACTTTATTCCTCTTTGACCATCATAATCACTCAATGGGCATCAAATCATAGGATTTATGGCATGGCAGGTATATAATAATCTTGTATTTCATAAGTTAATGATGTTCTTTATTATTAGTCTAATATTTTCTTTAGCTACCGAATTGGGATGATTCTTCTACTAATGTTTGATTCTGCAGCCAAGTCCATTGTTTGATAGGTTTCCACATGCCAGTTGAAGGGAGAAATATATGGATATATGGTGATCAATGTACTCAATGATTCCCTCCTATCTTCATGAACCATATTGATATGAAAAGCTTCCAGTTGCGTGGTCATGGATAAAGTCAATTTTGTCAGCTATAATAGGTGAGCGAGGAATAATATATATGCCTCACAATTTTCTTTGTTGATAGAAAATTGTGAGTGATTTCTGTTATGATATATTTTCACAGTTAATTTTAGCATTTTGTTAGCAAGGCTAGGCATAGAGCTCTGAACATTTAATTATGCAAGATTTATAAAAAGACCTTGCAGCAAACAAAAACACATTGACTTTTATGCGATAGTGAGATTTCAAAACTCTGTTTTTAATTCAAAGAATCCTTTTTATTTTGATGTGTCATTGATTGTTCAATTGGATCTCGTGACCACCTACTTGTGGAGGGCTCCCTCAGGTAGTAAGGTTTTCTTATGTGTTTTAAGTAGAGTTCTCTTATCGTTTCGTAATCTTACTTTCTTGTTAAAATAGATGCATCCTATAGAATGTTTTCTTTTTTATCGATTTTTGAACTAAATAGCAGCAGTATGATTGTCTCATTATTTATTTATTTTATTGATTTAGGAGAACATGAATTGATTTTAACAGTAATGATAACATCTGTGAGAGTTTGAACTTAGAATGAAATTGTAATTCTTAAAACATAGGATTTGTTTGTAGGATATATTTCAAAGCATGAATGATTTATCAGTTTGAGCAAGTGTGAACATAGTTTCAATTCATTTTGGTTTTTCATGCAAGAGTGTGTTATATTAATAGATGGGTTGATTCTTTTAGAAATTGAGTTTCCTTTAAGTTATATTTCAAATATATTGCAGTGTGTGTGTGTGTTTTATGAGTTAAATTTCATTTTGCAAGTGTGAGATTGATTTATAAGTTTGATATTTTTATTGGTTGTGTGAATTTCATAATTAGATACAATTTTTTATAAGAGTGTGATCATGTTTCATATAACTAGTTTCAATAAATAATTCAATCATGTGCATTGACAATTTAATTCAATTTGGATAACTAGGACTCCTATCACATACAATGAACTTACACTTCGTCAACCTAATAGCCCTGGTCAATAATTTATGTAAACAATTTAAGACAATTAAATTAACAAACAAGAATTAAATCTTTTGCGATGCAAACTTTTTCTCAAATTTTACATTTAAAAAGTGACATGCACCTTGAAAAATATAATCCCTTTTAATATTTAATAAATCAAAAATTAAAATAAATTTATACTTATGAATAATTAAGCAACTAAAATGATCTCTCCTCTCCTACTGTTGAATAAATGTAGATATCTCCTCTCTTAATGTTGAATAAATGTATAGTTAAAACAAATATAGAATGATGAATAATTAACAAGTTACCCTCCTTGTGTTTGTCATGATCATAGAAAGTTTATAGTCCAGCCTCTGTAACAACCCCTGGTTGATTTTCTATGTAAGTAAAATAAAAACCAAGGTCATGGGACATGTATTCCAAGTTGAATGTTGGTCAAAACATAATGATGGACATCACTTGTGATTAATTAATAGCTATGGAAATTGGCAAAGGAAAAGAGACAATAATTGACATTTTAGCTATGAAAATAAAGAAAAATAGGAGAAAAGGAAGGTGAATAGACATAAATGTGCATGGAAGGGAAATTAGAGGAAAATAAAGGAAATTGAAGAAAATATATGTCTCAATGATAAAAAGGATTTTGAGGATTAGTTCACATCTTTTTGTCAGTCTAGTTTTGGAGCTCTCATTTCATTCTCTCATTCTCTTACACTCTTGCACACTTAGAGAATTATTGGAGCATGCGTGGAGCACTCTAATATTCATTTGGATTTGGAGAAAGAAGACAAAGGAAAGCAAGGAGAACAAGGAAACAATTGGATCAATAGATACAATTAGATTGCTTTGCTGATAAGAGGTTGGATGTGTGATTTCCTTGTTTATTTATAGATGCATGGTATATGCATGTTACTTTTTGGTTAGGTGTTGTCATTGGCATGGAGATCTGTCTAGAGTGACAGTGGGTTTAGCATTTTCTTTTCATTTCCTGGATAGCCACGGGGTCGTGGGTTTTCCCACTTGATTGTTTTTCTAATTGGTTCTCATGTTCCTTATGTTTGTGGGTTGGAACAAATGCTTTGGAAGCCCTGTAACATCTTGGGTTGAGTTACTAGTCCTGGAGCCTAGGTTAGGACAAACGATCTAGAGCCCTTGGTGCGTTGAGTTACTAGTCCCTAAATCCTGGTTAGACAAACGCTTTTGAGATCTGGAAGGTTGTGGGTTGAGTTACTAGTTCTTGAAGCCCTAGACAACTTGAGTAGAGACTGATTTGGTCTGCGTTAGTGATTTCCAGACCATAGAGGTGGAATCACTATGTAGGTTGAATGAGGTGGTTTGGCCTCTGGAAGCCCTGGTTTGGTTTTGTTTCTGTTTATTCCATGAGATCCACATTCATTCTTAGAATATGACATGGGGGTGATTGGATGAAAGAGAGATTTTGTTCAACCCAATCTATGGTCTGGTGGTACGTGGAAGTTCCTAACTTGGTTGGTATTTTCATATATTAATAAGAGTTATTCTTCTATTGTGATTCATGAATACTTGCAGTGATTATGTTGGTGATATTATGGATGAGTTGCCATGATTTATATGTTGGTTATTTCCTGGTTATTTGTGTTGGAAATTTGATGGTATGTAGGTGGCTGGATGTGTAATTGTTGGCGTTGATGTCAAACACTGCTCAACATGATGATTGGGCTTCATGTCTTAGTGGTTGTGATTTTAGTTGTGGAGAGACTTTGGATCCCTCCTCTATGTAGAATATAGGATCAAAGATCAATCAGATGCCCTCCATTGGATGGTGCTTAGAATAAGATTTAGAATGGTATGTGGAAGTCCTAGAATGGACTTCTATATCAAAAGTTAGAGCTAGTTGAATTTCTTCCTCTCCAAAAGAGAAGGCAAAGGAAAATGACTTGGTGTCCTTATGACACGTGTCCAATCAGAAATCGGCGATTGGAGGATCCAAGATGCGGTGTAGAATAGAAGTGAACCACTGATTAGAGATTAGTGATATTGCAATATTGAAGGTCCTGACAATTGGCGATCGGAGGATCTAAGATGCAGTGCACAGTGGAAGCGAACCACCAATTACTCAGTAACGATTAGTGAGTACACCACCAAAGGAAATTCATCGATTAGCGACTAGCGATCTTGCATGTCAGAGGTCCCGACATATCACATATTGGATTTTGGAGGTTCTAAGTTGCAGCGCAACAACTAAGGTAATTTGTCAATTAGCGACTTGCAATACCACATGTTGGAGGACAAGACCATATCGGTGATCAAAATTTGGCATTTTCATAAGTGACAAGCATTGGGAAACTTCCGATCAGTGAATGCCGATTGAGTCAAATAAGTCAGGACAATGCATTTTCTTTGTTAAATTATCGAGAAGGAAAAAAAGGAAAATACAAAGGAATTTGTTGAAAAATCAGGGAAGGTGAGGCCTCTTTCTCTCTCCTCCATGCAAGACATGTGGAGACATCCAATTGGGTCTGATAAGGATAGATGGTAGTCATAGATGAGCTCCAATGTGGACACATGGCAGGATCCGATTGGTTCTGATAATGCCAAGTGGTAGCTGACATCAGCATGACATGGCGGTACGAAGGGACACGTGGCAGGCATTTTTGGTGTTTTGAGGTGGCCTAATTGGCCATATCCTGGTGACACATGTCACTACTCAAGGGATGCCACGTGGTAGTGATGACATCACATTGGTGATCAATGATCATAGGTTTGCGATGGTTGGCACATTGACCACCTTGGGGAATCATCGATTAGAGGGCTAGCACATGGTCGCGAAGTCTTAAGCAACCGAAGGCTAGGGATGAGAAGAGGGGCCAATAGGTAATCGACGATTGATGAGTTGTGGTTGTTAGAATATGGGAAACAAGTGAAAATCTCTGATAAAAGGGCTTCGATAGTGTTATGCGCCTGGTTGTGGAATAAACACAAAACCAAAGGCACAGTGCTTAGTAAAGGAAAATGGATCCCGACACAATGCTAGAAGTCTTAGTGTCTTGGCGCTGAGCCCTTTGTCACCACCCTCGATCCTATGGTGGAAGTTTGATGAGGGTCAAATCAAAAGGAGCTAGACATAATCTGAGGTTGGAAATTGGTTATTTCGGAGTGTGACACACCACTACACAACACTACGATGAAAATATCTAATATGATGGTACAGGGAG
Organism: Pinus tabuliformis; assembly: GCA_031772625.1. Lineage (NCBI taxonomy): Eukaryota > Viridiplantae > Streptophyta > Pinopsida > Pinales > Pinaceae > Pinus > Pinus tabuliformis. The sequence goes on along the minus strand of CM062808.1, from coordinate 141,968,325 downwards.
CCATTAAAGATGTATGAATCAACAGTTGTGGTTTTGAATGCAGAACAGTAAGGTTGATGGTTTAATACCTCCTGTGCACACATTGTAAATATAAATGAAGAACATAGATTGCTTGAGGATGTACAACTAAATCTCTATGAGCCATAAATATGCATGGGGAGTCTCTGTGAAATGTGTAAGGGGACTGAAATTAAATACACAGCATGGAGAGTCAACAGTGATACAAAGAAGTGATCATCACCTATTCTTAAGATTTTAATGTAGTGGCAAAACCGGAGAAAGCGTGAAACAACAAAAGAATGGGGTGCCATGCCAGGGGTACTTGCTTGGGAAAAGTTGATAGTGACAGTGGCTACATCAAGCCAAGTGAAACACTAGAACAAACCTCACAACCTCCATTGAGATGTGGGGGTAGTGTGAGCATATATGTGTGAGAGAAAAGTAGTGAGTGTGTGTATTGAAGAAGAGTGTTCCAAGGGTAGTGCTGAGGTGAAGTCAATCGAGAGACCTGGACAGAGAGAGTAAAGCATAGAGGAAGTGTTGTTGTGAGAAGCAAGAGGAGGTCTACCACAAGTGTTCAGAAATAAAAGTGCAAAAGTTGAATCTACAAACAACCATTAGTTGGTATTTTACTTATAAATTGTATGCCTCTGTTTTCAGTTTGAAAATTGTATGAAATAGTAGAATAGTGGTAGTGACAGGTTGGTGTCTGCATACTTAAGAGGTTGTTGCCTCTTGGAAAGTTGGTCCTTGCTAAATAAAGGGGGTTGGTGCCTCCAGTGAGTAGGTGCTGACAAAAAAACAAATGTAATTAAGTTGGTGCTTAATTTACATCATAAAACAAACAACAAATTGGTGGTTTTTTTCCCTCTGGGTTTCCACATGTCAAATGTGTGTTGCTCATGAAACTGTCATTTGAGTATGTGTGTCTAAAAGTTTATTGATTTACTGTTTCATGAATAAATTCTCACCGTTGACAAATGGAAACAATAAATTCTAGTTTAATTTGTCCTTGAATTAAACTGAGAATTAAAATCAAATTCTATTCTCATAGCAAATTGTAAATAGTTAATTAAGTTTAATTGACTTAATTAGCTTAGGAATTTTGAGTTGGAAGTATTTTCTCCATATGTTCTCCATAAATTTTAGGGGCCCATGATGGGTTTATTTGAGTTGTAATTAGATAACTCAATTTGACTGTGTTATAGACAGTTAAACTAGTTCTAATTGTTGGTGGAACTAGTAGAAGTCTAGCAGTGAGTTGGTGCACTGGTGCATCCTTAAGTGCTACTCCAGCTAACTGAATACTTCCTCATGAGAAACTCATGCATGTCATTTTAGAGAAAGACCCAGTTGAGACTATAGTGCAAGGAAAATGTATTATCAGTTGTAAGATGATCTGAGTTATACAGGTCATGGATGCAATCAGAGAAGGACCTAGTTTTGGATTGCACAGTTATGGAAGAAGGATTTCCCAATTAAATATGGGGTGATCCTCAAAGGAATTGCACAAGGAAATAGGGGCTTGGCAAGCAGCATAATTGGCTAAGTGTTGGCTAGAGCATGCTTGTCAGGCAAAGAGTTGATCATACATGTGTAGGAACTGTTCTAGTGAGAACAACCTTTGTATTTTCACTCAGATTTCTGATTAATGCAATAGATAGTCAGGGTTTTGAGCAATGAATTTCCCCAAATAAATTACTGTGTTATGTACCATTGGTTATCTTCCTATTGTCAATTATTGTTTTCATCAATTTATTTGTTTCTGTTGTTTAAAGAGTAGATTAGATTCTTGTCTTGTGTTTTAGTACATTACATGAGTTGTGAATCTACAAGAAAATATACATGGTATTAGAGATGAAGATAGTATAATAGAGGAGATTTCAAAGTTTTGAGTTTGGGGTTATAGGTGAAATTCTAATTTGCAAATCATACTTCAGGATCAACATATGGCTTTCTACGGTTTGAGGCTCGAGTATGCCATGGAATGAATCTCAAATTATATAGCCTGGAAGGATAGGATGGAGGTTGTTTTGGAGGAAAGTGGCCTCAAGGAATTCATTGATCAAGACATTCCTAAGCGAGCAACATCGGATGCATAGAACCTGGTAGAATGGAAGAAGAGTGTGATGAAGGCGAGGAAGATAATCCTTGAGGGAGTTCGAGACCACATTGTCTCGCGTCTCCATGGGAAGGAAACTCCGTATGCTATGTGGAAAGAATTGATGGCCCTGTTCGAGAACAATAATAATCATAGGAAGTTAGAACTGAAAGACAAACTTTGAAAAATCAATATGGAGAAAGGCAAGACCATTCCAAAATACTTGACCAAGTTCACTCACTATCATGATGAGCTTGGAAGTGTTGGAATAACCATTGTCGAGGATGATATGGTGAGCCTAACTCTCATACGCCTTCCCAAGAGTTGGAATAGCTATTAGGAATATGTCAATGGGAGGGATAAGCTGCCAGATTGGGAATGAATATGGTCGTATTTGATGCAGGGGGAGATCAGAAGGAACACCAGAGATGGTTTCTCATCAAAGACTAATGATGAGGAAAAATGTGCCTTAATGGGTAAGGAAAAGAAGGGGAAAGGGAAGACGTCCCATTCCAAATTGGATTATTGCCATGGAGGTAAGAAGAAAGACGTGTCAAAAGTGAAGTTCTTTTATTGTCATGAGCTAGGACATTTTTCTACAAATTCTCTATTCAAGAAGTCTAAGAAGAAGTCCTCATGAGGAGCGGCGGGTGAGGCTTTGGCCTCTCAATTTGAATTGGACTTTACTCTCATTGCATGCATGTTGTAATCAATCATGGGTATTATATGGTACCTAGACATTGGAGCTTCATTCCACATGAATGGTGACAAGGAGTTGTTCATTGACTTGGAGGAGAAGGATCTCTAGATGCAAATCAAGATGGGTGATGAAGGGAGGTATATTGCTACTGGATTGGGCACATTTACTTTTCAGAGGGAGCATGGTGCTCCTATTACCTTGAGAGATGTTATGTATGTTCCTAGGTTGAAGAAGAAATTAGTATCGATCACCATGTTGGAGGATATAGGATATGATGTGGTCCTTAGCAAAGGAAAGGTGTTCCTTCGACACATAGCCACAGGTCAAGTAAGGAAGATAGGGATTCAAGTTAAGAATATTTATAATTTAGAGGTAGGGGATCATGTTGCTCTGAGCACGAAAGCAGAGATGGTGCAAATTTGACGTTGGCGAGTTATGGCATAGGAGATTGTGTCACTTGCATCATGGGGATTTGAAAATCATATGTAGCAGATTTCTATTGGTCTTCCCAAAGGTATGCTAGAGAAAGTTGATACATTCAAGGGGTGTGCTTTGGGAAAATACACCAAGGCTTCCTTTAATGACATAAATAATTGAGTAGAGGCGATTAGAGAGCGATTTTTCTCATAAATGTTGGATCTTTTTCATGTAGAAGAAGGATCAAAGTTTCACAAAATTTTGTGAATTTAAAGCATTTTGTTAGGTCCCTATACTATTAGTGTAACCCAAAATTGTTATTAGTGCAACCCCCTTATTTTATTATTTTTCCCATGTAGTCCCCATGTTGTTATTATTATGCCCCATAGAAGCCCACTATTGTTATTATTTTTCCCCTACAATATTATTGTTATGTAGGCTCTGATTGTATTGGGACCCCTTAGACTCCTATATGTAGAAAGGAGGCCTTGTCATTTCTATCATCCAATAATTATTCATTTGTGTAATGTAAAGGAGATTTCCCCCTCAAAGAGGCTGACTTTTGAGTCGGTGATCTATCTTTTCTATCTTTTTGTGAGTTGGTTTCATAACATTTGGTATCAGAGCTTTGGATTCTAGGGTTTCTCTGCTCCAAACAGGTTATCATGGAATTTTTGCAATAATTTTGTTTCGGAGATGTTTCAGAAACTAAAACAAAAACCCATTTGAGCCAAATCTCGATGATCCTCGGGGTCCAAATTTCAGATCTCGTATCGCTATAGTTTCAGAGATATGATTCAAGGAATTTAGGGTTTTTGCAGGCTCCTGAATTACATCCCAAACATGTGATCTTGTGAAAATCATCATAACTTTGTCTCTGAGTATCAAATTGAAATTTCGTAAGAAGTTACAGAAATAGGATGGACTTTAGTTTGTTGTGCATCATTTTCAGGTCGGAAGGTTGAAACAGTGACACGTGGCACTTCATACAAGTTCACTCTATTGAAAAAGTGTATAATTAGGTCATCTTGGGATATTGGGCATAGCGCTTTCTTGGAGAATCCAATTTCGATCAGACTGGTGGTGTTGGAAAGAGGACTAAAAGGATTACCACAGTTCGCAATATCAAATGGTGGAGATCCAAAATTTCAGAGATACATCAAATTCAATATCGAGCTCCTACAAAGTGAAAAAAGGTGTGTAGTTTTTTTTAAATTTTGCATAAGTTTGGTTTAAAAAATTAGTTTGAAGGAATTAAAAGGGCATAGTGAAGCAAAATTATCATTAATTGATTCCCCAAAGAAATAAAATGGAAACACCTAGTAAGAAACATGAAAGATCTAGCATGACTCATGAAGAAGAGGAAGAAATGCAACATGATATATCAAAATTACGAGACCAAGTGCAACAAATTTCACGCTCACAAAAAGTAATAGAAGCTGAGATGGATGGTTTAAAGAAAGGCATGGAAGATAAGATGGATGGTTTAAAGAAAGGCATGGAGGCTAATATGGATGGGCCAAACATTTTTATTATTTTTTAAAATGACAAATGATCAAACCACAACAACAGCATATACACTCCCTAACTGTGAAAGAGGAGAGTATGCTGCCTCCCCACACAAGTTATGTGAGGCAATTAAAGAATTTCTAGTAAACCCAGCTCCTCTCACAAAGATAATACAAATATCTACAATCGACACTTCAATTAACCAAGGTCGTGACTGTTCAATATCCACTCTTCTATAAAGGTAGCACAATACAGACAAGTTACCCCTAATTGCAACCTCCACATAGATACAACACTAGATCTCTACGATAATGCACCTCTCACAGTTATCCCCAACCCTTCTACTTCAACTTCACTTACTCTTAAGAACCCTTAAGGACACAGACACCCGAGTCTCCACTAGGCATAAAGAACTTCGGGGCCACCCAAGACAAATACAAAAGAAGAAGAGGGAGAATGCTCTCCAGGGCCACCCACAGGAGAATAATGACCCCTTTTCGAACTGGTCGGACTAGCAATTGGGCCACACCACTTGAGCATTCCACATGTTAACCACTACATAAGGAAAAATGAGTTGAATTACCTCAATAAATGCTCAAGCCCCCGCACTATCACCCGCCCTCCTGGCAGAACACCTTGCCTAAGTTCTCTATGTTACGAATCACTCTCACTGAGAGAGCCGAAGCCAGAGAGAAGTTCGAGCTTGGGTCCCATATTACATTATACCCCTCCATGTTTCTTCTTTTCGTCCACAGATGACCACCCCCACTTATCAAGGAACATGCTTGGCTCTCCAGTGAGGTCACCTATAGTTCCCAAGCAAACAATTCCTTTTATAGGCCAAGCTCTCATCTCGCAATTCTAGAAAATACATGTGCATGCCATTGTCATTGGTGTTATAACCTCGTGTGCATTGAGAATGTTCTTATGCAGGCCTCCTTGATTTGCTTTCCCAACACACATCAGACTCATAATTGCCACGTGGGACGGCTATTAATGCTCAAGTCCTGTGTATAACCCGCGTTCATCACCCCCAACGGGGATATTTTTTTTAGCTATTTTACTTACAAAGAAAGATGAGAATTAGAGAATGTAAATTCATTGTAAAATTCTGAATAATAGTACAATGAAGAATCGATACCTTTTTCAAATAGATTATTTACACCGAAGGTATTCTGTAAGGGCGTGTTCACCTAAACCTTTATCGTTTATCAATAACTAATCCAAGAACAACACATATCCTCAAATTTGATTGGTTTATGCCACTTATTTTCCTCTACACGCAACCAATTCCATTGAAGTATCACATAGTGTTGGGCATGGAATCCCCTTGAGGCATGTTTTGGGGCTTAAAGCCTAGGTGTTGACCAAGTCCTTTGTAAAAGGTCCGCAAAATGTGGGCATGGAGCGCAAAGTCATAATAGAGTCACAGGGTTTCCCACCCTAATTTTTGTAATGTAATGTTGGCTTGATAAACTTACCTGTGGTCTGCGGACCATGGGATTGTATAAATAAAGCGAGACTCTAAGGAAGAAAGGATAAGGATGGATGGAAGTATGATGAGTATAATTACCTGAGTCGAAGTGAAAAGTGGGTCTTTGGGTCGTAGAGTAGGAGAAGGCCCTGTAGCTGAGTGCACAGAGGCCTAGTAGTTCGCAGCTAAGTGCGCGGACCCTTGCAGCTGAGTGCACGGATACTCGATAGTCCCTGGTTAGGGCTGTACAAAGGTAGTGCATAAGGGTGCGACGGCCTGGGAAGTGCGTGAAGCAACCTGTGCGAAGGACCTAACAATTGTATCTATCAGCCCCTTAGACATCTCAAGGGTGTGGAAACCTGATTCCAACACCCTCCCATACTACTCCGGGTGAGACCTCAATCTACATTTCGCGGACTGTTGCCGAAAGGGCTAGTAGTATAGGGATTTGCTTGGCTAATTAACTCTAAACCTGGGTCAGGCCCTAACAAGCCAACAAATAGTTCCGTTGTTGGGACCGAGATCTACATAAGAGATTTCTGATGTCGCATCACTGGAATCCAACTAAGAAGGAAATCGAAGTCTGGATTAATAGAAATATCCACGAGTTCCCGGCACAGGAGAACAGGACTGACAAACAAAGAGTGGTTAGACTACTACTTGTATACAGAAATCCACGAAATTTTCTTTGCGTCGTTCCCCACTGAGCTGTATGAGTGGATCACGAAGCTAGCAGATAGCCAAGGAAGGTGCAGGCTTGATAGTCCTATTGTGTGGACCCCAGAGTTAATGCGAAGGTTGGAAGAATCAGAGGATAAGATCACGCGGGCTGTTGACCATTGGCTCGATCAAATTATAGGAGGATTCATTACTGAATTCCCGATAGACACTTCAGTCAGCTATAGCGAGGCAGAGCTACGCTTCCTCAAAGGACCGCGAGGTAAGTACGTTAAGTCTTTGAAAGCTTGGATAAAAATGTTATTGTGTGAAAAACGGATTATGCGGTTACATTGATGTTCGGGGCTACGTGAAGTGGAAGAATTTATAGAAACGAAGGAAGTGTGGAACTCGAAACTAGCCCCCTGATCTCACCTTCGCGAAGGGGCGAGGAAGAGCTTGCACAGGTATCTCCGTGCAGTACGATCAACTTGATAAGGAAGAGGATTCCGCACATACCACCTCCACCCACACCATCGCTATTTTCGTCACCATCACCTCCATCCTTGCCCACCCCACCTCCACCACCACTGCGTTGTAATATGGCGAGCTCAATAAAGTTGCTGTGTTCAAAGGAGTCGGAAATGAAGATCCAGACCAGTTTTGGTTCGTCGTAAAAGCTGTATGGGAAGCACAAGGAGTGACAGATGATGCAATCAAGAAAGATACGTTGATCAGTGCCCTGTAGGATCGCGCATTGACCTGGTACATTAAGCACTCGAGCAATCATCCGAATGTAGGAATCAGGGAGGTTCAAGTCGCGCTAACTAAGGAATTTAGCAAGCCAAAATCAGAAGCGCAGCCAATAATTGGGTTCAAAGAAATCATGATGATACCAAGTGAGACTCCTTATGAGTTGGATCAAAGTTTTAAATGTATGATTCGCGAAGCCAATATGACTATGACAGATGGACAACATCACGCATGGTTTTTACCATCACTAGCACCACAATTGAGGAACGCGTTTTCATAGTAAATAATAACAACTCAAGCAAGCCGAAGCATTAGAGGCCGCAATGAGGCTGCATGAAACTCTGATACAGGATCCTAATCTAGGAGTTCAATAGATTCACGTGTAGCTGAAGAACTTATGCCTCGAGATGTAGAGCCTGAAGCAAGACCAAAAAAATTTCTCAAAGGTGCGTGAAGAAGTATGGTGCGTAAAATGCAAGGGTCAGGGACATGACAAGCACCATTGCCCGGTGTTTTAGAATTACCTCCCGGGAGGGGGATCAATGCCATTGAGGCCGGAGACACAAGCAAGGCCTAGCGTAGCGCCTGCATTATGGTGCGTGATTTGTCAAATAGGGGGAAGCATGCCAGAGACAACTGCCACTTATTGTAGAAGTACATGCAGAATTCCCAGCAGTTGTTCTGTAATTTCTGTAGGTCAATAGGACATGATGAGTACAATTGTAGAAGTTATGAGCTGATGATGGATAGGACTCCTACTTATAGAGTTCAGGCCAAAACGCGACCCCTTAACCAAAATGTCGGAATGGCACGCACCGATTTCAGGGGCGCGGGCGAGGCCGAGGGTGAGGAGGATTTGGGAGAGGGCGCGGACAGCTAATATGTTACAATTGCAGAGGGCCAGGACATTATGCCCACAATTGTACAAATCTAACGCATCCATCGTGCTTGTATTGTACATTGTTTGATCATGAGACGGAGGATTTTCCCACACTGATAGCAAGGTTGCGTGATAAGGGAGTACTCAAACCTACCCCGACTTAGAGCCTGTAAATGATGAGGTCGGAGCCACGGGAACAGGACTCGAATGTAAACATCGTGGTCCAAGGTGGAATTACGACAGGGGATGACAAGGGCAAGCAACCTGAAGATAGTACTTAAGTTCACAAGGCTCCAACGAAAGAACCAGAGTTTGATTTGGAGCACGCTAAGGAAATCTTCATGGAAGCTAGGGAGAGCTTCGTTGAGGCCTCCACTTCAGGAAGTAAAGGAAGGGTGGAGCCAGACATGGCCCCATCAATGCTCACAATGTTCCTGAAGACATGCACGAAGCTACTGCGTGACAACAAGGTTGTAAAAGGGTTGCAGGAACCCATCAATAGATGCGTAGGGACTGCGCCAGGGGAACAGTGCGTAGTCAGGAAGGTTGGAAAGCATGCGACTAGGACAGGAAGAGAAATGAGATTGACCACGCAAATCAAAGAATACGAGATGGATCAAGTGATTCTATACTTGGGATCAGATGTGAACGTTCTACCAAAGCAGACATGGGAGCGCATGGGGAGGCCTACGCTACAATGGTCTCCTATCCAGTTGCGAATGGTGAACCAGAAGAAGATCCTACCTATGGGAAGATTGCAGGGAGTCACTATAGATATCAAAGGGGCGAATGTGCTAGAGATTTTGAAGTGATAGAGATTGTTGATGACAACAATCCCTACCCCACGCTATTAAGGATAGATTGGGCCATTGACATGAATGGGGTAATAAATCTAAAGAAGCGCAAAATGATTTTTAAGAACAAGTCTCTGCGCATAGTTGTACCGTTGGACCCTACAGATGGATCGTGTTACATGAAGCCAGTGCATGACGATGGGAGCGAGGATGATCTAGATTGCATCTACAAGATAACCGCGCGAGAACAAGACTGGGTGAATCCAACCACGGATGGACGAATCTCATGGGAACGTGAAAGCTCCCATACACCGGATTCTGAAGAAGAAATAGAACGATGGTAGAACCAGTTGCACGAAGTAACCACGTTGAACTATAACATGATGACAAGATCGTTGCGCTATGTATCAACGAAAGTAAGGGATCTGCTTACATATGATGGGTTAAGCGAGGTAGATGATTTCCTAAACAAATTCGAAAGCGAAGTGTCGGAACAGTAACGCTTTGAGGCTTTGAAATGGGTACTGTGCATTACGCCTGCAAAGTGGTGGGGTACACACCAAGGAAGCTTTGGAGACTGGCGCGCATGTAGGAGGATGATGCGCGCCCTGTTTGGGAAGCCTATAATGCGATTGAAAAATAAATAGCAAGGATGGGATAGTCCGCACGCGCATCTATCCAGATGGGTATGAGCCTATGGCAAACAACCTGTGTGAAAGCATGTGAACTTTGCGTTGATTGATACGGTCCATGCATAGGTGTTGGGAGGGCAGAAATGTGAAAAGCTCCTCAAAGGGGAGCAACATGGTGAACAGAAGATGATCGCGCAGAAGGGTAACCATATGTAGACATTTAGCGAAGTGTGCAAAGCTTTGAACAAGGTATGTAGTGTGCAGCAAAGTGATTGGGACCTGTGCGTTCCAGCAGTCCTATGGGCATATAAAGTGACATGTAAGAAACTAACACGACAAACAATGTCGAGGCTAGGTTTTAGAGTAACCACTGTCCTCCTAATGGATAACCATAGGCCTAGTCCACACTAGTAGCGCCATGGGATATGAAGGGTTGACGTGCCCTAGGAGGAGGGACCACGTAGTTAAAATAAATGGAGAAAGAACGCGCGGAATCTGATGAAGACATTCAACAAAATGATATTAGGCTCCAGGAACTGATGAAAGAATGGGTGCGATTAAGGAATAAAATCACTCTAGCGGAAGCAGAAGTCTAGAAGCTGGAGGATGGGATAAGGGCATATTTTCTCAATAAGGAAACCAAGGTGATAAGATAGGATGCACATGACAAGATGCGAACGTTATGCCAAAGCAGACATGGGAGCGCATGGGGAGGCCTAAGCTGCAATGGTCTCCTATCCGGTTGCGAATGGCAAACCAACAGAAGATCCTACCTATGGGAAGATTGCAGGGAGTCACCATAGATATCAAAGGGGCGAGTGTGCTAGCAGATTTTGAAGTGATAGAGATTGTTGATGACAACAATCCCTACCCCATGCTATTAGGGATAGATTGGGCCACCGACATGAATGGGGTAATAAATCTAAAGAAGCACAAAATCATTTTTGAGAACAAGTCTCTACGCATAGTTGTACCGTTGGACCCTGCGGAAGGATCGCGTTACACAGAGCTAGTGAACGACGATGAGAGCGAGGATGATCTAGATTGCATCTACAAGATAACCACGCGAGAACAAGATTGGGTGAATCCAATAGCGGATGGACGAATCTCATGGGAATGCAAAAGCTCCTATACGTCGGATTCTGACGAAGAAATAGAACGATGGTAGAACTTTGAGACCGCAAATCTCATGAAGCCTAAGCAGAACACCTTAGCGAGGGTAACAGAATTAGAGCCGCGAAAGTGGTTGCGCAGAGTGGAAAAGGTAGGGCTACTAAATATGCTTTGGGTACCACATTTCCACCGCACCCGAATAAAAATTTTCGTCATCAGGCAGCTGCTTTTCCTCGTGCATGGTGGGTGTTTGTGGTTGGAGGAGCCCATCCCCATCACAGAGCATTTTATTCATTGCATCACCCAGCTTCAATGAAAAGGAGAGGACCTCGCGGATATCTCGAAGGGAAAAAAACAGTGATTTGGCCATCGTAGAGGCCATGAAGAGGAAGTGTAAACTGGAAGAGAAGAAGAGGGGCTATGCCGTCTCCAGCATCAATGACAAAGTAGTACGCATGGCGACCCAAATTCTAGCAGGTAAGGTTATGTGCAAGTGCCGCGTAGACGAGGCACCTGCGCCGATGGTAGCAGTTGTTGAACAGTGCGCGAAGGGGGTCCAATTAAACTGGTCCAAGTTCCTCTGTAAGGAATTCTTGGAGAATTATCGTGAAGCTCAGGAACAAGGCAAAAAATTCCACTATGCATGGCTTCTGTTGTCCATAGTGCTCGTGGCAGGGGAATTGCCGGAAGACAGTCAATTCCCCACAATTGACAAGGATCTACCGGAGGCTGCGAAGTACGCTTCGCTCTGGGCCATAAAGGATGCAAATAGGATTTGTGACAGTAAGATATTCTGGGTGCTCATGGAGATGAACCTCAGAATGGGGATCAACCACAAGCCACAGTTGTCACCCACTGTTTACAACAACCTGAAAAGTTTTGCAGAGATCAAGGTGGATTTCCACAGCATATACATTAGAGCACACAAGGACCCGACCAAGAAATGGATAGAGCTACCCTTTGTGGCCAGGGACAATGTAATTTTCAATGTAATGGAGACATGGCCGCCGGAGTGGCGTGCTCCAGACATCACGATGATAGAGAAGTCTGCGGAACAGAGGAAGAAAGAGGAGGCCAAACTACGCATCGCGCAGTTGGCAGAAAAGAAAAGGAAGGAGGCAAAAGTGTAGGAGGCGCAGGACACTACACAAACAGGAGTTGAACGAGAAAGGGCAGCAACAATATCAACAACATAGGAGGCAGCTGCGAAGATGCATGAGGACGAAAAGTCGGCTTCGTATGGGTAGGAAGCAGAGGAAGAAGGTGGAGGCGCAGACCCACAAACCACGTCAACATAGTTGAAGCGCCCGCACTCAACTGAGCGGACATGGTTGTGCAGGAAGGTCAAGGCATCAAAGGTGTCTATTGACCCGATCGCCCTTACCGAGGGTGATCTGCACGACATTGGCGAAACAGTGCGCGATGTCACCTCCGAGGCCCTCTAAGAATTTATGCAGGATAACTAGATTTTGTTGGGGGCCCTCAGAGCGCAACTGCAGGAGTTTTAGGTGTGCACCCCTCAGGCTGGTACCCTTTCAACCAGCCTCGTAGTTGGAACAATAGCAATAGAGCAGATGTTGCGCACTTGAGTGACGAATACCATAGTGTTGTCGGAAGGGGCACTAGTGACAACAAATGAGGCCTACAGGCCTACGGTTAGCCTGTTGAAGGATATCGACATCAACATGGCTGTATTCCCATGGGATACATTATACGTTCTAGAGGATGGGATAGCTACAGAACTGTGGACTAGGGAGAGCCATGCACCAAGTCCTCAGCGAGCAGAGAACCAACATGGACCATTTGAGCTTGTAGCCCGACGAAGTGGTGTTGCAAAATCGACAGCTGGTACAGGTACTAGATGAGGCTTGTCAAAGCGTCCAGGAGCTGGTCATCCCAGCAGACATACTAGCAGAAGCGTGCATCCACAGGCTAGCAGTAGGGGTGCGTGAGGTGCAGGAGGAAATGATAAAGGTTCAACTGGAGCTAAACCTTTAGATCGCAGAGCTACGGTTGAAGGCGTAGCCTTCCACCCCTCCGGAAGTAAGAGAACAGCGCGCCAGCACTATTATATTGGGACTGGACAAGATTGACGGTGCAGTGAGAGACTACACCAACATGTTGGAGGAGTCACTTAAGGTCCTCACAAATCTATAGGAGGACCTCAACATCCATCTCTTAGAAATAGAGGCACGAGAACTCCAACATCAGTACGACAACGTCAAAGGAACTTCACAGATGGTGGTCCTCACTCAGAGGCTTGCATAGATGCACCAGGCCAAAGCACTGAAAGAACAAGTGGACATGGCACGACACAAGGAAGCAGTCCTGAAGGAACACATCCAGCCTTGGATCGACGAGGCCTTCACCATCACAGTAGCAATTGAAAGTAGGCTCACACAAATGCAGGGGACACAGGCACAGATGCACAGAAGCACTTCCGACACCGTGGTCTCAGAACAACGCGTACAACAGATCCAGCAGGCAGCTGCTCAGTGCAGTGCCGACCTTGAAGCAGTTCGAGCAGAGTTGGAGGGACTTCGCGCAAATATCTCCGCACCGGCAGAGTGACTCGAGGGCGAGTCACGATGTTTGTGTTGGGGGCCAGGTGGGCATGGAATCCCCTTGAGGCATGTTTTGGGGCTTAAAGCCCAAGTGTTGACCAAGTCCCTTGTAAAAGGTCCGTGAATTGTGGGCTTGGAGCGTGAAGTCATAATAGAGTCACAGGGTTGCCCGCCCTAGTTTTTGTAATGTAATGTTGGCTTGATAAACTTACCCATGGTCCGTGGACCATGGGATTGTATAAATAGAGCGAGGCTCTAAGGAAGAAAGGATAAGGATGTATGGAAGTATGATGAGTCTCAATACTTGATGTAGATTATAACCCCATACAGAAATTATCTGCATACGAATTCTAAAACACAAAAAATAAACAATGCGAGAGCATAACACATAAAACACATATACAGAGAGATTTTCCCCTGGATCCCAAAACCGAGACTACCAGCTTGATTTTTCAATATGTTCCTTTCAATGTTACAATACATATTTATACATGCCGAAGCATCCAATGCCATGGATTGAAAACCATCGCATCCAAAACCATGGACCGAAAACCATGGCGTCCAAACCATGTGCGAAAATCATGCACAAAACCATAGGTAGGTCTGCCCAAACTAATATAGAGTCCAAAAACAAAATTTTCCAGGGCACTGCCTCGGACCCCATAGAGGGGGGCTACCCACACCCCTCAAACCCCATGTGACCCCCCTGCTACACATCTCATTGTACGCATTTAGGATAATTTTAGGATTCCCTTTTCTTTTTCCTTTGTGAAAGGAAGAGGCATGAAGCTAACAGAGCGTTAAAACTCGTCGAGAACGATCATTCCAAATAGCTGGGGTTATGTGAAAAGCCTTGGTCTAGGCCTTTTCTCCTTTGTTGACATAGGTTTTTCAACGCCCTCGTCAACATGGATACATTCCAAGAGCCGATACATGGTTATACATTATCTATTTAGTTTGAATAATAGTTATGTAAGAAGACAAGTCATGCTTTTCAAGACCGATATGATAATTAGGGCTATGTGTAAGGCCTACACATTGAATCTAACAAGAAAAAGCACAACCAAGTGGTATTAAATAACTAGATTAATATGGAGCTTCAAAATAAGGGTGGAAAATAAGAACATGTTGCCACTACACATTTTTGCATGTATCCTAACAACCAATATAACTATTGTAGCTTTTATTATCACACTAAAGAGAAGTGTGATAGATTTCATCTCATGTTGAATTCAATAACTTAGTACATAGGAGTCTATTACGAAGAATTTTCTAGATGTTGATGCATGTAGAGAGATAGGAACAAACTTAGATGTGGAAGATAAAATTAATCTCACAATGGTGTAGAAGGTGATGAAGATAAAATTAAAAAATAAAAACTATTTTTAAGTCACTCACATAAATTAGAAAAATATAAAACTTTTGAAATATATGTAATAATTTATAACCTTATTTATATGGATAACTCATGTGATTGATGAAAATAAATTGAAAATAAAATTTAAAATTTAAAAGTTATTTTTAACCCACTGACATAAATTAGAAAAGTATAAAACCTTTTAAATATATATATAATAATTTCTAGAAAATTTCATAATAATTTATAATCTTATTTATATTGATAAAATTTCCCAATAAAATTAAATTAGAGTGAACATATATAAAGAGAGAAAAAAATAAACATGGTCAAATTCTTATCCCAACACCAACACCACTTGCATAAATCACTTAAAATGAAAAGTAGAGTTAATATAATTTACCCCCACTTGCATAAAGATTTAAAATGGAAAGTAGAGTGTTAATATAATGTTGTTCACGACATGGTAATGAAACTCACGAGCATATGAAAAGTCGACATCAATTGTCAAATAATGAATCGTCAAATGAAAATGAAAATCCCCGGAATCTGGCCATGAGTTGTCGCTATTATAACAAATCTATAAACAATACTCACAATGGAGGGAATCCAGCGGTGAGTTGTCTTTAATGAATAAAATATCCAGCGGTCGGTTGTCTTTAATGAATAAAATACTTATCAATGTATAGATTAATATTAACTCTCACGTAGTGCTTCGTTTTTTCCAAAGGAAAAATGGCGGTTTCAGTGAACATCCAAACCACGTCAAATTTCCCACCCCCACTTGCATAAATCATTTAAAATGGAAAGTAAGTAGAGTGGGATAAACCATTTAAAATGGGAAGTAAGTAGAGTGAGTGTTAATATAATGCTATTATAACATGGCAATAGGCAGCAATTCTCACGCAACTCCATTAATGAATCCTTAAAGTCAAAGGACAATCCCGGGAATCTGGCAACGAGTTGTCGCCATTATGACAACTATAAACAATACTCAGCGTTGAATAGTCTTTTAATGAATAAAATACTTATAAATATGTGTATCAAAACATAGATTAATATTAACTACCATATATTAAACTACCACGTACAGCTTCCTGGTTTCCAAGGAAAAATGGCAGTTTCAGACTTCGGGGGTTACCATCACTCTCGATGCATGTGCGTTTAATTCCTCATTGCATTTTAATTCTTGATTGCATGTGCGCTGCCTTGATTATCTTCAAACATGTGCATTTAGCATCCCCTCAATACCCAATTTGTCTTCAACAACTCCACATCCACATACTTTATGGGTTTTTTTTCAAAGGGATTTCAACGGTACCACTATCGAAGCGGGAAGGGAGATGGCAAGAAATTTATTGTGTGGTTTTTTAAGTTCTTTTTGGGTAGGCCAAACACTTTTATTATTTTTTAAAATGACAAATGATCAAACCACAACAACAACGTATACACTCTCTAACTGTGAAAGAGGAGAGTACGCTGCCTCCCCACACCAGTTATGTGAGGCAATTAAAGAATTTCTAGTAAACCCAGCTCCTCTCACAAAGATAATACAAATATCTACAATCGACACTTCAATTAACCAAGGTCGCGACTGTTCAATATCCACTCTTCTATAAAGGTAGCACAATACAGACAAGTTACCCCTAATTGCAACCTCCACATAGATACAACACCAGATCTCTACGATAATGCACCTCTCACAGTTATCCCCAACCCTTCTACTTCAACTTCACTTACTCTTAAGAGCCCTTAAGGACACAGACACCCGAGTCTCCACTAGGCATAAAGAACTTCGGGGCCACCCAAGACAAATACAAAAGAAGAAGAGGGAGAATGCTATCCAAGGCCACCCACAGGAGAATAATGACCCCTTTTCGAACTGGTCGGACTAGCAATTGGGCCACACTACTTGAGCATTCCACATGTTAACCACTACATAAGGAAAAATGAGTTGAATTACCTCAATAAATGCTCAAGCCCCCGCACTATCACCTGCCCTCCTGGCAGAACACCTTGCCTAAGTTCTCTATGTTACGAATCACTCTCACTAAGAGAGCCGAAGCCAGAGAGAAGTTCGAGCTTGGGTCCCATATTACATTATACCCCTCCATGTTTCTTCTTTTCGTCCACAGATGACCACCCCCACTTATCAAGGAACATGCTTGGCTCTCCAGTGAGGTCACCTATAGTTCCCAAGCAAACAATTCCTTTTATAGGCCAAGCTCTCATCTCGCAATTCTAGAAAATACATGTGCATGCCATTGTCATTGGTGTTATAACCTCGTGTGCATTGAGAATGTTCTTATGCAGGCCTCCTTGCTTTGCTTTCCCAACACACATCAGACTCATAATTGCCACGTGGGACGACTATTAATGCTCAAGTCCTGTGTATAACCTGCGTTCATCACCCCCAACGGGGATATTTTTTTTAGCTATTTTACTTACAAAGAAAGATGAGAATTAGAGAATGTAAATTCATTGTAAAATTCTGAACAATAGTACAATGAAGAATCGATACCTTTTTCAAATAGATTATTTACACCGAAGGTATTCTGTAAGGGCGTGTTCGCCTACCAACCTTTATCGTTTATCAATAACTAATCCAAGAACAACACATATCCTCAAATTTGATTGGTTTATGCCACTTATTTTCCTCTACATGCAACCAATTCCATTGAAGTATCACATAGTGTTGGGCATGGAATCCCCTTGCGTTATCGGGAAAACTAGTGTCTATTCAGAGCTGCTAGTCCCACTAAGACGGGTAGCTATCTTAGAAACAAACAAACTAAAGTTACTTATGTTTTCCTTTATGAGAGATAGACGAGAGAGAAGCAAAGAGTACCAACCTCAGTCTTTTGCTTGGCTCCTTACTTGTTTCCTCCCTCCTTTAATAGAGCTTCGCCACTCCTTCCTTACTTGTCCCGCTTCAAAGAACACCTGTAGAGTCAAAGCAGCGTAATACCATCAAAGCATAGAGATCTATAACTGTAAACAATATAGGATCAGATGTATATTAACCATACAAATGCATATATCAATACAAGATTCAGAGATGTACAAGAATATGGAGAAAAACTCGAATAGCTTTATTGATAGAAGTAGTAGAAGAGAGGATTACAACCCATTGGTCTGACCCAACGCCATCCTCCCAGCATGAAAGCCCTCTTCACCTCATGAAAAGCTTAGATCACCCAACAGTACAATGTTGCATAGAGAAACCAACAACACTTCCTTACAAAATACAAAATTCTAGCCTCTGGATCTCTAGGATGAGGGATCCATATATAGATATTTGCAAGTGGGTGAGTCAGCTTCTGGGATTTTGATTAGTGTCATCTCTCTGGTAGTTCTTGGTTCCACTTGGAGATTTCATGATCTCTTACTCATCCATGGGCGAATTCAGAGAGGCAAGTGTCAAATGGGTAGTTTCTAGAAGATCCTCTGGGTTTCCACCTAGCCAATTGCCTCTGCCATTTGTCTACTCTCGCTCATCGCACCCTACGGAAGGGCTTTTCAGTATGCATCGCACTTTTTTCATGTGGCAGGTGAGATGCATCGCACCCTTAGCACTGAGCAGTCTGTATGGTCTTGTTTTGATTAGTTCTGAGTAGTTTTTTAGGGAGAACTTCTGGGAGATAATGTAATCAGCTGACCTTGCTCCTTTAGGATATGAAACAACACTTTTAGGGACTTAGAAGCCCTCAGTTTATGGACATATGAAATTGGGGTTGCAGTGCCCAAATATGTCTATAACAGTTGCCCCATAAAGCATGAGGTCATACATCTTTTGATGTTGGGTGAAATGTTTTATCATGAGGATCTGAGGTTTTTCGAACTGGAGGGTGACCTGTAATAAGATACAATAAAATACATTATCTTCATAATATTTTCATGATCTTGCTGAGGCGGGCATTCCCATGCTCAGCTTTATAAATTCATTTTCACGTACATAGGATAGACAACCGTCTGTGTGAAGACTGATGATTCTGGTGGAGCCATCATCCCTTAGTTTGGATGATTATCTGTGCAGCGATGATGTACATTTGATGTCTTTATTTTCCTAAATATATCGTAGCCTGGATGGATGAAACTAGATCCGGGTCTTCAAACTCGTTCAATCTTCGCTCGAAGTAGAAGTCAATCCATGTGAAAAGATGTTCTAGTGTCGAACATGGAAAGACATCGCCTGATTACCAGCCAATGATGTAAGCTGTTAATAGGCGCAAGAGGAATCACCGATAATGATGATGACCCTCAAGGTACTGCAGTACAATTCACGTGGTGTGAATACATAAGCTGATGTCAAACACCATGCAAAATATTTCGGTCGAAGGCCATTGATGTAAACTTGTCGCCATAAGTGAGAAACTTGCCATTGAGGCATGCAAGCTTCAAAGTACTGAAAGGGTTGTTCCTAAGTCGACTTCTTGGATAATGAGCTGATGTCGACAAGAAGTGACCATCGTAGGAGGGCCTTAATGAATCCCGCATCTACGACACGAAACAGAGCAAATGATTTTGTGGAGGTGAAAATGATCTGATGATACAAGGTTTAGGGTGGTGGTCATGAAAGAATGAAACGTGAAGGTATTGCAACAGATGAGACACAAGCTGGGTTGGTGAATTCTCTGAGCGACTTCTCTTGAACATATTGACGACACTGAAATGGATTGGTAATGTTAACCCCAAAGACGGATGGTGTGGAGGACCAATGGTGATATGACCGGTGAACGGAATAACCCAACCCGACTCAATCATGGTGGTGGAGTGAAAGTGTCATGTTTAAGAGCGACCTGCTACCAATAAAGTTTCTTCAAGTTTTCTTCTCAATTTTTCCCTAGTCATTGCTGACCAGTACCTCTTTATTTTTGTCAAGCTTGAGGAGGATAACATATGCTTGATCTATAATTTTCCCTTCGGGCAAACCTATCGCTATGTTTTAACGAGCCTAGCGACAGTGAAACTTGCTCTTCTCTGTAATGGACAAGTTTGTCGCTATTGTTTTAACAAGTTTAACGACAAAGATAACTCGGTCCTTTTCAGTTTTAGAGAGTCTGAAAAGAGGCGGAAAGGAAACTCCAGTATTCCTTTTTCGTAATATAATCCCTTAAGTCCAAAAAAGTATAAAATAATACGAAAGGGATGATTTTTCGATAGTTTTAAGGAGCCGAACAAGATAAACGCTCGATCTTTTTGTGTAATGATCCCTCAGGTCCAAAAAGATTAAAGTCTAGAGGAGGGATGGCACTTCCAATCACTTTAACGAGCTGGAGAGGCCAATTGCTCAGCAATCTTTTCATATTTTATGAGTCAGATGAAAAGAGCTTAAAGGAGACTCATTTTTTGAGGAACGAGTGATGTTTTCAGATAGCAGCTGGTTCCAGGTAAGGTTTAGAACTTTTCAATCACGACAGTGTAAAGAAGATGGCTAATAGAATCACTCGTCGCAGCTGTTCCTCAAAAGGGGTAAACAATCAAATGGAGGCATATGATCGGCTAAAAAAGAGTAGGAGAAGGCTCTGTAGTTGAGTGCACAGGACATGTCGAGTCTATAATTGTTTGAAGAATTAATAAAGAGAAGCTTACCATATTTCGGTGTATTTTTTCCTATTTTAATGTATGATTGGGTATAAATTGCAAGTTTACTGTTTATTTACATGCAAAAACTTAATGGAATGTGTTGTATAAATAAGTATAACGTAAGACATCCATTTACGCGAGGATAATTAACTAGTATGAGAAGATAAGTAAGGTTTCGGGGCCGTCTTAAGGGAATAGCGCAGAGCGCTGTTCTAGCAGCATGGAAGCTCCACAGTCCCTGGATAGGGCTGCACAAAGGTAGTGCATCAGGGCACGAACGCCTGGGAAATGCGCGAAGCAACCTGCGTAAAGGACCTAATAGTTGGATCCAATCAGTCCCTCAGACATCTCAAGGGTGCGGAGACCTGGTTCCAATACCCTCCCATATTACTTCGGGTGAGACCTCAGTCCATGCTCCCGGAATTGTTGTCGAAAGGGCCAGTAGTATAGGGATTGGCTTAGCTAATTAACTCTGAACCTAGGTCAGGCCCCAAAAAGCCAACAAATGGTTCCGTTGCCGGGACTGAGATCTACATAAGAGATTTCTGATGTTGCATCATTGGAATCCAACTAAGAAGGAAATCAAAGACTAGATTGACAGAAAGATTCACGAGTTTGCGGTGCAGGAGAATAGGAATTCGCGACTGACAAAAGAAGAGTGGTTAGAATGTTACCTGTATACAGAAATCCACGAAATTTTCTTTGTGTCATTCCCCACTGAGCTATATGAGTGGACTACGAAGCTAGCAGATAGCCAAGGAAGGTGCAGGCTTGATAGTCCTATTGTGTGGACCCCAGAGTTAATGCGGAGGCTGGAAGAATCAGAGGATAAGATCGCATGGGCTGTTGATCATTGGCTCGATCGAATTATAGGAGGATTCATTACTGAATTCCCGGTAGACACTTCAGTCAGCTATAACGAGGCAGAGCTACGCTTCCTCAAAGGACCGCGAGGTAAGTACGTTAAGTCTTTGAAAGCTTGGATAAAAATGCTATTGCGTGAAAAACGGATTATGCGGTTACATTGATGTTCGGGGCTATGTGAAGTGGAAGAATTTACAGAAACGAAGGAAGTGTGGAACTAGAAACTAGCCCCCTGATCTCACCTTTGTGAAGGGGCGAGGAAGAGCTTGCACAGGTATCTCCGCGCAGTGCGATAAGCTTGATAAGGAAGAGGATTCCGCACATACCACCTCCACCCACACCACTGCTATTTTCATCACCATCACCTCCATCCTCGCCCACCCCACCTCCACCACCACTGCGCTGTAATATGCTAAGCTCAATAAAGTTGCTGGTGTTCAAAGGAGTCAGAAATGAAGATCTAGATCAGTTTTGGTTCGTCATAAAAGCTGTATGGGAAGCACAAGGAGTGACAGATGATGCAATCAAGAAAGATACGTTGGTCAGTGCCATGTAGGATCGCGCATTGACCTGGTACATTAAGCACTCGAGCAATAATCCGAATGCAGGAATCAGGGAGGTTCAAGCCGCGCTAACTAAGGAATTTAGCAAGCCAAAATCAGAAGCGCAGTCAATAATTGGGTTCAAAGAAATGATGATGCTACCAGGTGAGACTCCTTGGGAGTTGGATCAAAGGTTGAAATGTATGATTCGCGAAGCTAACATGACTATGACAGATGGACAACACCACGCATGGTTTGTACCATCACTAGCACCACATTTGAGGAATGCGTTTTCATAGTAAATAATAACAACTCAAGCCGAAGCATTAGAGGCCGCGATGAGGCTGCATGAAACTCCGATACAGGATCCTAATCTAGGAGTTCAGCGGATTCATGCGTAGCTAAATAACTTATGCCTCGAGATGTAGAGCCTGAAGCAAGACCAAACAAATTGCTCAAAGGTGCGTGAAGAAGTATGGTGCGTAAAATGCAAGGGTCAGGGACATGACAAGTACCATTAACCGGTGTTTGAGAATTACCTCGTGAGAGGGGGATCAATGCCATTGAGGCTGGAGACACAAGTAGGGCTTAGCGTAGTGCCTGCATTATGGTGCGCGATTTGTCAAATAGGGGGAAAGCATGCCACAGACAACTGCCACTTAAACTACCATGTACAGCTTCCTCGTTTCCAAGGAAAAATGGCAGTTTCAGACTTCGGGGGTTACCATCACTCTCGATGCATGTGCGTTTAATTCTTCATTGCATTTTAATTCTTGATTGCATGTGCGCTGCCTTGATTCTCTTCCAACATGTGCGTTTAGCATCTCCTCAGTACCCAATTTGTTTTCAACAACTCCATATCCACGTAATTTATTAGTTATTTTTTCGAAGGGATTTCACACTGACCGTTCCATGGTCATTAATTAATAAAATAATTGTTTATCAAAACAGGGATTAATATTAACTCTCACGGAGTGCGTTCCTGGTCTTTGCTGAGTATGGCGATTCAAATTTTGGGGTTCACTCTTTGGAAAGGTTTTCACAACTTACCATTCCTTATTTTTTTTGAATCGTTTAATATGGTTTTTCTCCAGAATTTGGGGTTGGGTTGCCTAAATTCACGTGTTTAGCAGTTTTCTCGGCAAGAAAGCCCGTGCGTATCACTGTCGAAGCGGGAAGGGAGATGGCAAGAAATTTATTGTGTGGTTTTTTTTTTTTCCCGCACCAGTTATGTGAGGCAACTAAAGAACTTCCAGTAAACCCAGCTTCTCGCACAAAGATAATAAAAATACCTACGATTGACACTTCAATTAACCAAGGTCGAGACTGTTCAATATCTACTCTTCTATAAAGGTAGCACAATACAGACAAGTTACCCCTAATTGCAACCTCCACATAGATACAACACCAGATCTCTACGATAATGCACCTCTCACAGTTATCCCCAACCCTTCTACTTCAACTTCACTTACTCTTAGGAGCCCTTAAGGACACCAACACCCGAGTCTCCACTTGGCATAAAGAACTTTGGGGCCACCCGAGACAAATATAAAGAAGAAGAGGATGAACGTTCTCCAGGGCCACCCATAAGAGAATAATGGCCCCTTTTCAAACTGGTCGGACTAGCAATTGGGCCACACTACTTGAGCATTCCACATGTTAACCACTACATAAGGAAAAATGAGTTGAGTTACCTCAGTAAATGCGCAAGCCCCCGCACTATCACCCGCCCTCCTGGCAGAACACCTTGCCTAAGTTCTCTACGTTACGAATCACTCTCACTGAGAGAGCCGAAGCCAGAGAGAAGTTCGAGCTTGGGTCCCAGATTACATTATACCCCTCCATGTTTCTTCTTTTCGTCCACAGATGACCACCCCCACTTATCAAGGAACGTGCTTGGCTCTCCAGTGAGGTCACCTATAGTTCCCAAGCAGACAATTCCTTTTATAGGCCAAGCTCTCATCTCGCAATTCTAGAAAATACATGTGCATGCCATTGTCATTAGTGTTATAACCTCGTGTGCATTGAGAATGTTCTTATGCAGGCCTCCTTGCTTTGCTTTCCCAACACACATCCGACTCATAATTGCCACGTGGGATGGCTATTAATGCTCAAGTCCTGTGTATAACCCGCGTTCATCACCCCCAACGCGGATATTTTTTTTAGCTATTTTACTTACAAAGAAAGATGAGAATTAGAGAATGTAAATTCATTAAAAAATTTTGAACAATAGTACAATGAAGAATCAATACCTTTTTCAAATAGATTAATTACACCAAAGGTATTCTATAAGGGCGTGTTCGCCTACCAACCTTTATCGTTTATCAATAACTAATCCCAGAACAACACATATCCTCAAATTTGATTGGTTTATGCCACTTATTTTCCTCTACACGCAACCAATTCCATTGAAGTGTCACATAGTGTTGGGCATGGAATCCCCTTGAGGCATGTTTTGGGGCTTAAAGCCTAGGTGTTGACCAAGTCCTTTGTAAAAGGTCTGCAAATTGTGGGCACGGAGCGCAAAGTCATAATAGAGTCACAGGGTTTCCCATCCTAGTTTTTGTAATGTAATGTTGGCTTGATAAACTTACCTGTGGTCTGCGGACCATGGGATTGTATAAATAAAGCGAGACTCTAAGGAAGAAAGGATAAGGATGGATGGAAGTATGATGAGTCTAATTATCTGAGTCGAAGTGAAAAGTGGGTCTTTGGGTCGTAGAGTAGGAGAAGGCCCTGTAACTGAGTGCACAGAGGCCTAGTAGTTCGCAGCTAAGTGCGCGGACCCTTACAGCTGAGTGCACGGATACTCGACAGTCCCTGGTTAGGGTTGTACGAAGGTAGTGCATAAGGGCGCGAAGGCCTGGGAAGTGCGCGAAGCAACCTGTGCGAAGGACCTAACAATTGTATCTATCAGCCCCTTAGACATCTCAAGGGTGTGGAAACCTGGTTCCAACACCCTCCCATACTACTCCGAGTGAGACCCCAGTCCGCATTTCGCGGACTATTGCTGAAAGGGCTAGTAGTACAGGGATTTGCTTGGCTAATTAACTCTAAACCTAGGTCAGGCCCTAACAAGCCAACAAATAGTTCCGTTGTTGGGACCGAGATCTGCATAAGAGATTTCTGATGTCGCATCACTGGAATCCAACTAAGAAGGAAATCGAAGTCTGGATTAATAGAAACATCCACGAGTTCGCGGCGCAAGAGAATAGGAATTCATGACTGACAAACAAAGAGTGGTTAGACTACTACTTGTATACAGAAATCCACGAAATTTTCTTTGCGTTGTTCCCCACTGAGCTATATGAGTGGATCGTGAAGCTAGCAGATAGCCAAGGAAGGTGTAGGCTTGATAGTCCTATTGTGTGGACCCCAGAGTTAATGCGGAGGTTGGAAGAATCAGAGGATAAGATCACGCGGGCTGTTGACCATTGGCTCGATCGAATTATAGGAGGATTCATTACTGAATTCCCGATAGACACTTCAGTCATCTATAGCGAGGCAGAGCTACGCTTCCTCAAAGGACCGCGAGGTAAGTACGTTAAGTCTTTGAAAGCTTGAATAAAAATGCTATTGTGTGAAAAACGGATTATGTGGTTACATTGATGTTCGGGGCTACGTGAAGTGGAAGAATTTACAGAAACGAAGGAAGTGTGGAACTCGAAACTAGCCACCTGATCTCACCTTCGCGAAGGGGCGAGGAAGAGCTTGCACAGATATCTCCGCGCAGTGCGATCAACTTGATAAGGAAGAGGATTCCGCACATACCACCTCCACCCACACCATCGCTATTTTCGTCACCATCACCTCCATCCTCGCCCACCCCACCTCCACCACCACTGTGCTGTAATATGGCGAGCTCAATAAAGTTACTGGTGTTCAAAGGAGTCTGAAATGAAGATCCAGACCAGTTTTGGTTTGTCGTAAAAGCTGTATGGGAAGCACAAGGAGTGACAGATGATGCAATCAAGAAAGATACGTTGATCTGTGCCCTGTAGGATCGCGCATTGACCTGGTACATTAAGCACTCGAGCAATCATCTGAATGCAGGAATCAGGGAGGTTCAAGCCGCGCTAACTAAGGAATTTAGCAAGCCAAAATCAGAAGCGCAGTCAATAATTGGGTTTAAAGAAATCATGATGCTACCAGGTGAGACTCCTTGTGAGTTGGATCAAAGTTTGAAATGTATGATTCGTGAAGCCAACATGACTATGACAGATGGACAACATCACGCATGGTTTGTACCATCACTAGCACCACAATTGAGGAACGCGTTTTCATAGTAAATAATAACAACTCAAGCAAGTCGAAGCATTAGAGGCCGCGATGAGGCTGCATGAAACTCTGATACAGGATCCTAATCTAGGAGTTCAACAGATTCACGTGTAGCTGAAGAACTTATGCCTCGAGATGTAGAGCCTGAAGCAAGACCAAAAAATTTTCTCAAAGGTGCGTGAAGAAGTATGGTGCGTAAAATGCAAGGGTCAGGGACATGAAAAGGACCATTGCCCGGTGTTTGAGAATTACCTCCCGGGAGGGGGATCAATGCCATTGAGGCCAGAGACACAAGCAAGGCCTAGCGTAGCACCTGCATTATGGTGCGTGATTTGTCAAATAGGGGGAAAGCATGCCAGAGACAACTGCCACTTATTGTAGAAGTACACGCAGAATTCCCAACAGTTGTTCTGTAATTTCTGTAGGTCAGTAGGACATGATGAGTACAACTGTAGAAGTTATGAGCTGATGATGGATAGGACTCCTACTTATAGAGTTCAGGCCAAAACGTGACCCCTTAACAAAAATGCCGGAATGGCACGCACCGATTTCAGGGGCGCGGGCGAGGCTGAGGGTGAGGAGGATTTGGGTGAGGGCGCGGACAGCTAATATGTTACAATTGCAGAGGGCCAGGACATTATGCCCACAATTGTACAAATCTAACGCATCCATCGTGCTTGTATTGTACATTGTTTGATCATGAGACGGAGGATTGTCCCACACTGATAGCAAGGTTGCGTGATAAGGGAGTACTCAAACCTACCCCGACTCAGAGCCTGTAAATGATGAGGTCGGAGCCACGGGAACAGGACCCGAATGTAAACATCGTGGTCCAAGGTGGAATTACGACAGGGGATGACAAGGGCAAGCAACCTGAAGATAGTACTTAAGTTCGCAAGGCTCCAACGAAAGAACCAGAGTTTGATTTGGAGCACGCTAAGGAAACCTTCATGGAAGCTAGGGAGAGCTTCGTTGAGGCCTCCACTTCAGGAAGTAAAGGAAGGGTGGAGCCAGACATGGACCCATCAATGCTCACAATGTTCCTGAAGACATGCACGAAGCTACTGCGTGACAACAAGGTTGTAAAAGGGTTGCAGGAACCCATCAATAGATGCGTAGGGACTGCACCAGGTGAACAGTGCGTAGTCAGGAAGGTTGGAAAGCATGCGACTAGGACAGGAAGAGAAATGAGATTGACCACGCAAATCAGAGAATACGAGATGGATCAAGTGATTCTGGACTTGGGATCAGATGTGAACGTTCTACCAAAGCAGACATGGGAGTGCATGGGGAGGCCTACGCTGCAATGGTCTCCTATCCAGTTGCGAATGGCGAACCAGAAGAAGATCCTACCTATGGGAAGATTGCAGGGAGTCACTATAGATATCAAAGGGGCGAATGTGCTAGAGATTTTGAAGTGATAGAGATTGTTGATGACAACAATCCCTACCCCACGCTATTAAGGATAGATTGGGCCATTGACATGAATGGGGTAATAAATCTAAAGAAGCGCAAAATGATTTTTCAGAACAAGTCTCTGCGCATAGTTGTACCGTTGGACCCTGCAGATGGATCGTGTTACACGAAGCCAGTGCATGACGATGAGAGCGAGGATGATCTA
This sequence comes from Pinus tabuliformis, assembly GCA_031772625.1. Taxonomy (NCBI): domain Eukaryota; kingdom Viridiplantae; phylum Streptophyta; class Pinopsida; order Pinales; family Pinaceae; genus Pinus; species Pinus tabuliformis. The sequence continues at coordinate 141,940,483 of CM062808.1, read as the reverse complement.
GATTGCATCTACAAGATAACCGCGCGAGAACAAGACTGGGTGAATCCAACCGCGGATGGATGAATCTCATGGGAACGTGAAAGCTCCCGTACATCGGATTCTAAAGAAGAAATAGAACGATGGTAGAACCAGCTGCACGAAGTAACCACGTTGAACTATAACATGATGACAAGATCATTGCGCTATGTATCAACGAAAGTAAGGGATCTGCTTACATATGATGGGTTAAGCGAGGTAGATGATTTCCTAAACAAATTCGAAAGCGAAGTGTCGGAACAGTAACGCTTTGAGGCTTTGAAATGGGTACTGTGCATTACGCCTGCAAGGTGGTGGGGTACACACCAAGGAAGCTTTGGAGACTGGCGCGCATGTAGGAGGATGATGCGCGCCTTGTTTGGGAAGCCTATAATGCGATTGAAAAATAAATAGCAAGGATGGGATAGTCCGCACGCGCATCTATCCAGATGGGTATGAGCCTATGGCAAACAACCTGTGTGAAAGCATGTGAAATTTGCGTTGATTGATACGGTCCATGCATAGGTGTTGGGAGGGCAGAAATGTGAAAAGATCCTCAAAGGGGAGCAACATGGTGAACAGAAGATGATCGCGCAGAAGGGTAACCATACGTAGACATTTAGCGAAGTGTGCAAAGCTTTGAACAAGGTATGTAGTGTGCAGCGAAGTGATTGGGACCTGTGCGTTCCAGCAGTCCTATGGGCATATAAAGTGACATGTAAGAAATTAACACGATAAACAACGTCGAGGCTAGGTTTTAGAGTAACCACTGTCCTCCTAATGGATAACCATAGGCCTAGTCCACACTAGTAGCGCCATGGGATATGAAGGGTTGACGTGCCCTGGGAGGAGGGACCACGTAGTTAAAATAAATGGAGAAAGAACGCGCGGAATCTGATGAAGACATTCAACAAAATGATATTAGGCTCTAGGAACTGATGAAAGAATGGGTGCGATTAAGGAATAAAATCACTCTAGCGGAAGCAGAAGTCTAGAAGCTGGAGGACGGGATAAGGGCATATTTTCTCGATAAGGAAACCAAGGTGATAAGATAGGATGCGCATGACAAGATGCGAACGTTCTGCCAAAGCAGACATGGGAGCGCATGGGGAGGCCTATGCTGCAATGGTCTCCTATCCGGTCGCGAATGGCAAACCAACAGAAGATCCTACCTATGGGAAGATTGCAGGGAGTCACCATAGATATCAAAGGGGCGAGTGTGCTAGCAGATTTTGAAGTGATAGAGGTTGTTGATGACAACAATCCCTACCCCATGCTATTAGGGATAGATTGGGCCACCGACATGAATGGGGTAATAAATCTAAAGAAGCACAAAATCATTTTTGAGAACAAGTCTCTACGCATAGTTGTACCGTTGGACCCTGCGGAAGGATCGCGTTACACAGAGCTAGTGCACGACGATGAGAGCGAGGATGATCTAGATTGCATCTACAAGATAACCACGCGAGAACAAGACTGGGTGAATCCAACAGCGGATGGACGAATCTCATGGGAACGCAAAAGCTCCTATACGTCGGATTCTGACGAAGAAATAGAACGATGGTAGAACTTTGAGACCGCAAATCTCGTGAAGCCTAAGCAGAACACCTTAGCGAGGGTAATAGAATTAGAGCCGCGAAAGTGGTTGCGCAGAGTGGAAAAGGTAGGGCTACTAAATATGCTTTGGGTACCACATTTCCACCGCACCTGAATAAAAATTTTCGTCATCAGGCAGCTGCTTTTCTTGGTGCATGGTGGGTGTTTGTGGTTTGAGGAGCCCATCCCCATCACAGAGCATTTTATTCATCGCATCACCCGGCTTCAATGAAAAGGAGAGGACCTCGCGGATATCTCGAAGGGAAAAAACAGTGATTTGGCCATCGTAGAGGCCATGAAGAGGAAGTGTAAACTGGAAGAGAAGAAGAGGGGCTATGCCGTCTCCAGCATCAATGACAAAGTAGTACGCGTGGCGACCCAAATTCTGGCAGGTAAGGTTATGTGCAAGTGCCGCGTAGATGAGGCACCTGCGCCGATGGTAGCAGTTGTTGAACAGTGTGCGGAGGGGGTCCAATTAAACTGGTCCAAGTTCCTCTGTAAGGAATTCTTGGAGAATTGTCGTGAAGCTCAGGAACAGGGAAAAAAATTCCACTATGCATGGCTTCTGTTGTCCATAGTGCTCGTGGCAGGGGAATTGCCGGAAGATAGTCAATTCCCCACAATTGACAAGGATCTATCGGAGGCTGCGAAGTACGCTTCGCTCTGGGCCATAAAGGATGCAAATAGGATTTGTGACAGTAAGATATTCTGGGTGCTCATGGAGATGAACCTCAGAATGGGGATCAACCACAAGCCACAGTTGTCACCCACTGTTTACAACAACCTGAAAAGTTTTGCAGAGATCAAGGTGGATTTCCACAACATATACATTAGAGCACACAAGGACCCGACCAAGAAATGGATAGAGCTACCCTTTGTGGCCAGGGACAATGTAGTTTTCAATGTAATGGAGACATGGCTGCCGGAGTGGCGTGCTCCAGACATCATGATGATAGAGAAGTCTGCGGAACAGAGGAAGAAAGAGGAGGCCAAACTACGCATCGCGTAGTTGGCAGAAAAGAAAAGGAAGGAGGCAGAAGTGTAGGAGGCGCAGGACACTACACAAACAGGAGTTGAACAAGAAAAGGCAACAGCAAAATCAACAAGATAGGAGGCAGCTGCGAAGATGCACGAGGACGAAAAGTCAGCTTCGTATGGGTAGGAAGTAGAGGAAGAAGGTGGAGGCGCAGACCCACAAACCACGTCAACATAGTTGAAGCGCTTGCACTCAACCGAGCGGACATGGTTGTGCAGGAAGGTCAAGGCATCAAAGGTGTCTATTGACCCGATCGCCCTTACCGAGGGTGATCTGCACGACATTGGCGAAACAGTGCGCGATGTCACCTCCGAGGCCCTCTAAGAATTTATGCAGGAGAACTAGATTGTGTTGGGGGCCCTCAGAGCGCAACTGCAGGAGTTTTAGGTGTGCACCCCTCAGGCTGGTACCCTTTCAACCAGCCTCGTAGTTGGAACAATAGAAACAAAGCAGATGTTGCACACTTGAGTGACGAATACCATAGTGTTGCTGGAAGGGGCACTAGTGACAACAAATGAGGCCTACAGGCCTACGGTTAGCCTGTTGAAGGATATCGACATCAACATGCCTGTATTCCCATGGGATACATTATACGTTCTAGAGGATGGGATAGCTACAGAACTGTGGGCTAGGGAGAGCCATGCACCAAGTCCTCAGCGAGCAGAGAACCAACATGGACCATTTGAGCTTGTAGCGCGACGAAGTGGTGTTGCAAAATCGACAGCTGGTACAGGTACTAGATGAGGCTTGTCAAAGTGTCTAGGAGCTGGTCATCCCAGCAGACATACTAGCAGAAGCGTGCATCCACAGGCTAGCAGTAGGGGTGCGTGAGGTGCAGGAGGAAATGAAAAAGGTTCAACTGGAGCTAAACCTTTAGATCGCAGAGCTACGGTTGAAGGCGTAGCCTTCCACCCCTCCGGAAGTAAGAGAAAAGCGCGCCAGCACTATTATATTGGGACTGGACAAGATTGACGGTGCAATGAGAGACTACACCAACATGTTGGAGGAGTCACTTAAGGTCCTCACAAATCTATAGGAGGACCTCAACATCCATCGCTTAGAAATAGAGGCACGAGAACTCCAACAGCAGTACGACAACGTCAAAAGAACTTCACAGATGGTGGCCCTCACTCAGAGGCTTGCATAGATGCACCAGGCCAAAGCGCTGAAAGAACAAGTGGACATGGCACGACACAAGGAAGCAGTCCTGAAGGAACACATCCAGCCTTGGATCGACGAGGCCTTCACCATCATAGTAGCAATTGAAAGTAGGCTCACACAAATGCAGGGGACACAGGCATAGATGCACAGAAGCACTTCCGACACCGTGGTCTCAGAACAACGCGTACAGCAGATCCAGCAGGCAGCTGCTCAGTGCAGTGCCGACCTTGAAGCAGTTCGAGTAGAGTTGGAGGGACTTCGCGCAAATATCTCCACACCGGCAGAGTGACTCGAGGGCGAGTCACGATGTTTGTGTTGGGGGCTAGGTGGGCATGGAATCCCCTTGAGGCATGTTTTGGGGCTTAAAGCCCAAGTGTTGACCAAGTCCCTTGTAAAAGGTCCGTGAATTGTGGGCGTGGAGCGTGAAGTCATAATAGAGTCATAGGGTTGCCCGCCCTAGTTTTTGTAATGTAATGTCGGCTTGATAAACTTACCCATGGTCCGTGGACCATGGGATTATATAAATAGAGCGAGGCTCTAAGGAAGAAAGGATAAGGATGTATGGAAGTATGATGAGTCTCAATACTTGATGTAGATTATAACCCCATACAGAAATTATCTGCATACGAATTCTAAAACACAAAAAATAAACAATGCGAGAGCATAACACATAAAACACATATATAGAGAGATTTTCCCCTGGATCCCAAAACCGGGACTACCAGCTTGATTTTTCAATATGTTCCTTTCAATGTTACAATACATATTTATACATGCCGAAGCATCCAATGCCATGGATTGAAAACCATCGCGTCCAAAACCATGGACCGAAAACCATGGCGTCCAAACCATGTGCGAAAATCATGCAGAAAACCATAGGTAGGTCTGCCCAAACTAATATAGAGTCCAAAAACAAAATTTTCCGAGGCACTGCCTCGGACCCCATAGAGGGGGGCTACCCACACCCCTCAAACCCCATGTGACCCCCCTGCTACACATCTCATTGTACGCATTTAGGATAATTTTAGGATTCCTTTTTCTTTTTCCTTTGTGAAAGGAAGAGGCATGAAGCTAACAGAGCGTTAAAACTCGTCGAGAACGATCATTCCAAATAGCTGGGGTTATGTGAAAAGCCTTGGTCTAGGTCTTTTCTCCTTTGTTGACATAGGTTTTTCAACGCCCTCGTCAACATGGATACATTCCAAGAGCCGATACATGGTTATACATTATCTATTTAGTTTGAATAATAGTTATGTAAGAAGACAAGTCATGCTTTTCAAGACCGATATGATAATTAGGGCTATGTGTAAGGCCTACACAATGAATCTAATAAGAAAAAGCACAACCAAGTGGTATTAAATAACTAGATTAATATGGAGCTTCAAAATAAGGGTGGAAAATAAGAACATGTTGCCACTACACATTTTTGCATGTATCCTAACAACCAATATAACTATTGTAGCTTTTATTATCACACTAAAGAGAAGTGTGATAGATTTCATCTCATGTTGAATTCAATAACTTAGTACAGAGGAGTCTATTAGGAAGAATTTTCTAGATGTTGATGCATGTAGAGAGATAGGAACAAACTTAGATGTGGATGATAAAATTAATCTCACAATGTTGTAGAAGGTGATGAAGACAAAATTAAAAGATAAAAACTATTTTTAAGTCACTCACATAAATTAGAAAAATATAAAACTTTTGAAATATATGTAATAATTTATAACCTTATTTATATGGATAACTCATGTGATTGATGAAAATAAATTGAAAATAAAATTTAAAATTTAAAAGTTATTTTTAACCCACTGACATAAATTAGAAAAGTATAAAACCTTTTAAATATATATATAATAATTTCTAGAAAATTTCATAATAATTTATAATCTTATTTATATTGATAAAATTTCCCAATAAAAATAAAATAAAATTACAATACTCAGCATTGAATTGTCTTTAAATGAATAAAATACTTATAAATATGCGTATCATAACATAGATTAATATTAACTACCATGTACAGCTTCCTAGTTTCCAAGGAAAAATGGCAGTTTCAGACTTCAGGGGTTACCATCACTCTCGATGCATGTGCGTTTAAGTCCTCATTGCATTTTAATTCTTGATTGCATGTGCGCTGCCTTGATTCTCTTCAAACATGTGCATTTAGCATCCCCTCAATACCCAATTTGTCTTCAACAACTCCACATCCACATACTTTATTGGTTTTTTTTCAAAGGGATTTCAACGGTACCACTATCGAAGCGGGAAGGGAGATGGCAAGAAATTTATTGTGTGGTTTTTTAAGTTCTTTTTGGGTAGGCCAAACATTTTTATTGTTTTTTAAAATGACAAATGATCAAAGAACAACAACAGCGTATACACTCCCTAACTGTGAAAGAGGAGAGTACGCTGCCTACCCACACCAGTTATGTGAGGCAATTAAAGAATTTCTAGTAAACCCAGCTCCTCTCACAAAGATAATACAAATATCTACAATCGACACTTCAATTAACCAAGGTCGCGACTGTTCAATATCCACTCTTCTAGAAAGGTAGCACAATACAGACAAGTTACCCCTAATTGCAACCTCCACATAGATACAACACCAGATCTCTACGATAATGCACCTCTCACAGTTATCCCCAACCCTTCTACTTCAACTTCACTTACTCTTAAGAGCCCTTAAGGACACAGACACCCGAGTCTCCACTAGGCATAAAGAACTTCGGGGCCACCCAAGACAAATACAAAAGAAGAAGAGGGAGAATGCTCTCCAAGGCCACCCACAGGAGAATAATGACCCCTTTTCGAACTGGTCGGACTAGCAATTGGGCCACACTACTTGAGCATTCCACATGTTAACCACTACATAAGGAAAAATGAGTTGAATTACCTCAATAAATGCTCAAGCCCCCGCACTATCACCCGCCCTCCTGGCAGAACACCTTGCCTAAGTTCTCTACGTTACGAATCACTCTCACTGAGAGGGCCGAAGCCAGAGAGAAGTTCGAGCTTGGGTCCCATATTACATTATACCCCTCCATGTTTCTTCTTTTCGTCCACAGATGACCACCCCCACTTATCAAGGAACATGCTTGGCTCTCCAGTGAGGTCACCTATAGTTCCCAAGCAAACAATTCCTTTTATAGGCCAAGCTCTCATCTCGCAATTCTAGAAAATACATGTGCATGCCATTGTCATTGGTGTTATAACCTCGTGTGCATTGAGAATGTTCTTATGCAGGCCTCCTTGCTTTGCTTTCCCAACACACATCAGACTCATAATTGCCACGTGGGATGACTATTAATGCTCAAGTCCTGTGTATAACCTGCATTCATCACCCCCAATGGGGATATTTTTTTTAGCTATTTTACTTACAAAGAAAGATGAGAATTGGAGAATGTAAATTCATTGTAAAATTCTGAACAATAGTACAATGAAGAATCGATACCTTTTTCAAATAGATTATTTACACCGAAGGTATTCTGTAAGGGCGTGTTCGCCTAAACCTTTATCGTTTATCAATAACTAATCCAAGAACAACACATATCCTCAAATTTGATTGGTTTATGCCACTTATTTTCCTCTACACGCAACCATTTCCATTGAAGTATCACATAGTATTGGGCATGGAATCCCCTTGCGTTTTCGGGAAAACTAGTGTCTATTCAGAGCTGCTAGTCCCACTAAGACGGGTAGCTATCTTAGAAACAAACAAACTAAAGTTACTTATGTTTTCCTTTATGAGAGATAGACGAGAGAGAAGCAAAGAGTACCAACCTCAGTCTTTCGCTTGGCTCCTTTCTTGTTTCCTCCCTCCTTTAATAGAGCTTCGCCACTCATTCCTTACTTGTCCCGCTTCAAAGAACACCTGTAGAGTCAAAGCAGCGTAATACCATCAAAGCATAGAGATCTATAACCGTAAACAATATAGGATCAGATGTATATTAACCATACAAATGCATATATCAATAAAAGATTCAGAGATGTACAAGAATATGGAGGAAAACTCGAATAGCTTTATTGATAGAAGTAGTAGAAGAGAGGATTACAACCCATTGGTCTAACCCAGCGCCATCCTCCCAGCATGAAATCCCTCTTCACCTCATGAAAAGCTTAGATCACCCAACAATACAATGTTGCATAGAGAAACCAACAACACTTCCTTACAAAATACAAAATTCTAGCCTCTGGATCTCTAGGATGAGGGATCCATATATAGATATTTGCAAGTGGGTGAGTCAGCTTCTGGGATTTTGATTAGTGTCATCTCTCTGGTAGTTCTTGGTTCCACTTGGAGATTTCATGATCTCTTACTCATCCATGGGCGAATTCAGAGAGGCAAGTGTCAAATGGGTAGTTTCTAGAAGATCCTCTGGGTTTCCACCTAGCCAATTGCCTCTGCCATTTGTCTACTCTCGCTCATCGCACCCTACGGAAGGGATTTTCAGTATGCATTGCACTTTTTGCATGTGGCAGGTGAGATGCATCGCACCCTTAGCACTGAGCAGTCTGTATGGTCCTGTTTTTATCAGTTCTGAGTAGTTTTTTAGGGAGAACTTCTGGGAGATAATGTAATCAGCTGACCTTGCTCCTTTAGGATATGAAACAACACTTTTAGGGACTTAGAAGCCCTCAGTTTATGGACATATGAAATTGGGGTTGCAGTGCCCAAATATGTCTATAACAGTTGCCCCCTAAAGCATGAGGTCATAAATCTTTTGATGTTGGGTGAAATGTTTTATCATGAGGATCTGATGTTTTTCGAATTGGAAGGTGACCTGTAATAAGATACAATACAATACATTATCTTCATAATATTTTCATGATCTTGTTGAGGTGGGCATTCCCATGCTCAGCTTTATAAATTCATTTTCACTTACATAGGACAGACAACCGTCTGTGTGCAGACTGATGATTCTGGTGGAGCCATCATCCCTTAGTTTGGATGATTATCTGTGCAGCGATGATGTACATTTGATGTCGTTATTTTCCTTAATATATCGCAGCCCGGATGGATGAAACTAGATCCGGGTCTTCAAACTCGTTCAATCTTCGCTCGAAGTACAAGTCAATCGATGTGAAAAGATGTTCTGGTGTCGAACATGGAAAGACATCGCCTGATTACCAGCCAATGATGTAAGTTGTTAATAGGTGCAAGAGGAATCACCGATAATGATGATGACCCTCAAGGTACTGCAGTACAATTCACGTGGTGTGAATACATAAGCTGATGTCGAACACCATGCAAAATATTTCGGTCGAAGGCCATTGATGTAAACTTGTCGCCATAAGTGAGAAACTTGCCATTGAGGCATGCAAGCTTCAAAGTACTGAAAGGGTTGTTCCTAAGTTGACTTCTTGGATAATGAGCTGATGTCGACAAGAAGTGACCATCGTAGGAGGGCCTTAATGAATCCCGCATCTACGACACGAAACAGAGAAAATGATTTTGTGGAGGTGAAAATGATCTGATGATACAAGGTTTAGGGTGGTGGTCATGAAAGAATGAAACGTGAAGGTATTGCAGCAGATGAGACACAAGCTGGGTTGGTGAATTCTCTGAGCGACTTCTCTTGAACATATTGACGACACTGAAATGGATTGGTAATGTTAACCCCAAAGACGGATGGTGTGGAGGACCAATGGTGATATGACCGGTGAACGTAATAACCCAACCCGACTCAATCATGGTGGTGGAGTGAAAGTGTCATGTTTAAGAGCGACCTGCTACCAATAAAGTTTCTTCAAGTTTTCTTCTCAATTTTTCCCTAGTCATTGCTGACCAGTACCTCTTTATTTTTGTCAAGCTTGAGGAGGATAACATATGCTTGATCTATAATTTGCCCTTCGGGCAAACCTATCGCTATGTTTTAACGAGCCTAGCGACAGTGAAACTTGCTCTTCTCTGTAATGGACAAGTTTGTCGCTATTGTTTTAACGAGTTTAACGACAAAGATAACTCGGTCCTTTTCAGTTTTAGAGAGTCTGAAAAGAGGCGGAAAGGAAACTCCAGTATTCCTTTTTCGTAATATAATCCCTTAAGTCCAAAAAAGTATAAAATAATACGAAAGGGATGATTTTTCGATAGTTTTAAGGAGCCGAACAAGACAAATGCTCGATCTTTTTGTGTAATGATCCCTCAGGTCCAAAAAGATTAAAGTCTAGAGGAGGGATGGCACTTCCAATCACTTTAACGAGTTGGAGAGGCCAATTGCTCAGCAATCTTTTCATATTTTACGAGTCAGATGAAAAGAGCTTAAAGGAGACTCGTTTTTTGAGGAACGAGTGATGTTTTCAGATAGCAGCTGGTTCTAGGTAAGGTTTAGAACTTTTCAATCACGACAGTGTAAAGAAGATGGCTAATAGAATCACTCGTCGCAGCTGTTCCTCAAAAGGGGTAAACAATCAAATGGAGGCATATGATCGGCTAAAAAAGAGTAGGAGAAGGCTCTGTAGTTGAGTGCACAGGACATGTCGAGTCTATAATTGTTTGAAGAATTAATAAAGATAAGCTTACCATATTTCGGTGTATTTTTTCCTAGTTTAATGTATGATTGGGTATAAATTGCAAGTTTACTGTTTATTTACATGCGAAAACTTAATGGAATGTGTTGTATAAATAAGTATAAGCTAAGACATCCATTTACGCGAGGATAATTAACTAGTTTGAGAAGATAAGTAAGGTTTCGGGGCCGTCTTAAGGGAATAGCGCAGAGCGCTGTTCTAGCAGCATGGAAGCTCCACAGTCCCTGGATAGGGCTGCACAAAGGTAGTGCATCAGGGCACGAAGGCCTGGGAAATGCGCGAAGAAACCTGCGTAAAGGACCTAACAGTTGGATCCAATCAGTCCCTCAGACATCTCAAGGGTGCGGAGACCTGGTTCCAACACCCTCCCATATTACTTTGGGTGAGACCTCAGTCCATGCTCCCGGAACTGTTGTCGAAAGGGCCAGTAGTATAGGGATTGGCTTAGCTAATTAACTCTGAACCTAGGTCAGGCCCCAAAAAGCCAACAAATGGTTCCGTTGCCGGGACTGAGATCTGCATAAGAGATGTCTGATGTTGCATCATTGGAATCCAACTAAGAAGGAAATCAAAGACTAGATTGACAGAAAGATTCACGAGTTTGCAGTGCAGGAGAACAGGAATTCGCGACTGACAAAAGAAGAGTGGTTAGAATGTTACCTGTATACAGAAATCCATGAAATTTTCTTTGTGTCATTCCCCACTGAGCTATACGAGTGGACTACGAAGCTAGCAGATAGCCAAGGAAGGTGCAGGCTTGATAGTCCTATTGTGTGGACCCCAGAGTTAATGCGGAGGTTGGAAGAATCAAAGGATAAGATCGCATGGGCTGTTGATCATTGGCTTGATCGAATTATAGGAGGATTCATTACTGAATTCCCGGTAGACACTTCAGTCAGCTATAATGAGGCAGAGCTACGCTTCCTCAAAGGACCGCGAGGTAAGTACGTTAAGTCTTTGAAAGCTTGGATAAAAATGCTATTGCGTAAAAAACGGATTATGCGGTTACATTAATGTTCAGGGCTATGTGAAGTGGAAGAATTTACAGAAATGAAGGAAGTGTGGAACTAGAAACTAGACCCCTGATCTCACCTTCGCGAAGGGGCGAGGAAGAGCTTGCACAGGTATCTCTGCACAGTGTGATCAACTTGATAAGGAAGAGGATTCCGCACATACCACCTCCACCCACACCACCGCTATTTTCATCACCATCACCTCCATCCTCGCCCACCCCACCTCCACCACCACTGCGCTGTAATATGCTAAGCTCAATAAAGTTGCCGGTGTTCAAAGGAGTCAGAAATGAAGATCTAGATCAGTTTTGGTTCGTCATAAAAGCTGTATGGGAAGCACAAGGAGTGACAGATGATGCAATCAAGAAAGATACATTGGTTAGTGCCATGTAGGATCGCGCATTGACCTGGTACATTAAGCACTCGAGCAATAATCCGAATGCAGGAATCAGGGAGGTTCAAGCCGCGCTAACTAAGGAATTTAGCAAGCCAAAATCAGAAGCGCAGTCAATAATTGGGTTCAAAGAAATCATGATGCTACCAGGTGAGACTCCTTGGGAGTTGGATCAAAGGTTGAAATGTATGATTCGCGAAGCCAACATGACTATGACAGATGGACAACGCCATGCATGGTTTGTACCATCATTAGCACCACATTTGAGGAATGCGTTTTCATAGTAAATAATAACAACTCAAGCCGAAGCATTAGAGGCCGCGATGAGGCTGCATGAAACTCCGATACAGGATCCTAATCTAGGAGTTCAGCAGATTCATGCGTAGCTGAAGAACTTATGCCTCGAGATGTAGAGCCTGAAGCAAGACCAAACAAATTGCTCAAAGGTGCGTGAAGAAGTATGGTGCGTAAAATGCAAGGGTCAGGGACATGACAAGTACCATTAACCAGTGTTTGAGAATTACCTCGTTAGAGGGGGATCAATGCCATTGAGGCTGGAGACACAAGCAGGGCTTAGCGTAGTGCCTGAATTATGGTGCGCGATTTGTTAAATAGGGGGAAAGCATGCCACAGACAACTGCCACTTATTGTAGAAGTACACACAAAATTCCTAGCAGTTGTTCTATAATTTCTGTAGGTCAGTAGGACATGATGAGTACAACTATAGAAGTTATGAGCTGATGATGGATAGGACTCCTACTTATAGAGTTTAGGCCAAAATGTAGCCCCTTAACCAAAATGCTGGAATGGAGCGCACCGATTTTATGGGCGCGGACGAGGCCGAGGGGGAGGAGGGTTTGGGAGAGGGCGCAAACAGCTAATATGTTACAATTGCGGAGGGCTAGGACATTATGCCCGCAATTGTACAAATCTGATGCATCCGTCGTGCTTGTAGTTTACATTTTTTGATCATGAGATGGAGGATTGTCCCACACTGATAGCAAGGTTGTGCGATAAGGGAGCACTCCAACCTCCCCCGACTCAGAACCTGTAAATGATGAGGCCGGAGCCACGTGAGGAGGACCGGAATGTAAACATCGTCCTCCAAGATGGAATTACTACAGGGATGGCAAGGGCAAGCAACCTGAAGATAGTACTTAGGTTCGCAAGGCTCCAACGAAAGAACCAGAGTTCGATTTGGAGCACGCTAAGGAAACCTTCATGGAAGCTAGGGAGAGCTTCGTTGAGGCCTCCACTTCAGGAAGTAAAGGAAGGGCGGAGCCAGACATGGAACCATCAATGCTCACAACGTTCCTGAAGACATGCACGAAGCTGCTGCGCGACAACAAGGTTGTAAAAGGGTTGCAGAAACTCATCAATAGATGCGTAGGGACCGCGCTAGGTGAACATCATGTAGTCAGGAAGGTTGGAAAGCATGCGATGAGGACAGGAAGAGAAATGAGATTGACCATGCAAATAAGAGAATACGAGATGGATCAAGTGATTTTGGACTTGGGATCAGATGCGAACGTTCTACCAAAGCAGACATGGGAGCGCATGGGGAAGCCTATGTTGCAATGGTCTCCTATCCAGTTGCGAATGGCGAACCAGAAGAAGATCCTACCTATGGGAAGATTGCAGGGAGTCACTATAGATATCAAAGGGGCGAATGTGCTAGCAGATTTTGAAGTGATAGAGATTGTTGATGACAACAATCCCTACCCCACGCTATTAAGGATAGATTGGGCCATTGACAGGAATGGGGTAATAAATCTAAAGAAGCGCAAAATCATTTTTGAGAACAGGTCTCTGCGCATAGTTGTACCGTTGGACCCTGCAGAAGGATCACATTACATGAAGCCAGTGCGCGATGATGAGAGCGAGGATGATCTAGATTGCATCTACAAGATAACCGCGTGAGAACAAGACTGGGTGAATCCAACCGCGGATGGATGAATCTCATGGGAACGTGAAAGCTCCCGTACATCAGATTCTGACGAAGAAATAGAATGATGGTAGAACCAGTGGCACGAAGTAACCACGTTGAACTATAACATGATGACAAGATCATTACGCTATGTATCAATGGAAGTAAGGGATTTGCTTACGTATGATGGGTTAAGCGAGGTAGATGATTTCCTGAACAAATTCGAAAGTGAAGTGTCGGAACAGTAGCGCTTTGAGGCTTTGAAATGGGTACTGTGCATTACGCCTGCAAGGTGGTGGGGTACACACCAAGGAAGCTTTGGAGACTGGTGCACATGTAGGAGGATGATGTGCGCCCGGTTTGGGAAGCCTATAATTTGATTGAAAAATAAATAGCAGGGATGGGATAGTCTGTGCACGCATCTATCCAGATGGGTACGAGCCTATGGAAAACAACCTGTGTGAAAGCATGTGAACTTTGCGTTGATTGATACGATCCATGCATAGGTCTTGGGAGGGCAGAAATGTGAAAAGCTCCTCAAAGGGGAGCAACATGGTGAATAGAAGATGATCGCACAGAAGGGTAACCATACGCAGACATTTAGCGAAGTGTGCAAAGCTTTGAACAAGGTATGTAGTTTGCAGCGAAGTGATTGGGACCTGTGCGTACGAGCAATCCTATGGGCGTATAGAGTGATGTGCAAGAAACTAACACGACAAACGACGTCGACGCTAGGTTTTAGAGTAACCACTGTCCTCCTAATGGATAACTGTAGGCCTAGTCCACACTAGTAGCGCCATGGGATATGAAGGGTTGACGTGCCCTGGAGGAGGGACCGCATAGTTAGAAGAAATGGAGAAATAACGCGCGGAATCTGATGAAGACATTCAACAAAATTATATTAGGCTTCAGGAACTGATGAAAGAATGGGTGTGATTAAGGAATAAAAGCGCTCTGGCGGAAGCAGAAGTCAAGAAGATGGAGGACGGGATAAGGGCAGATTTTCTCGATAAGGAAACAAAGGTGATAAGACAGGATGCGCATGATCACACTGACAAGATGCGAACGTTCTGCCAAAGTAGACATGGGAGCACATGGGGAGGCCTATGCTGCAATGGTCTCCTATCCAGTTGCGAATGGCGAACCAGCAGAAGATCCTACCTATGGGAAGATTGCAGGGAGTCACTATAGATATCAAAGGGGCGAGTGTGCTAGCAGATTTTGAAGTGATAGAGATTGTTGATGACAAAAATCCCTACCCCATGCTATTAGGGATAGATTGGGCCACTGACATGAATGGGGTAATAAATCTAAAGAAGCACAAAATGATTTTTGAGAACAAGTCTCTGCGCATAGTTGTACCGTTGGACCTTGCGGAAGAATCGCGTTACACAGAGCTAGTGCGCGACGATGAGAGCGAGGATGATCTAGATTGCATCTACAAGATAACCACATGAGAACAAGACAGGGTGAATCCAACAACGGATGGACGAATCTCATGGGAATGCGAAAGCTTCTATACGTCGGATTCTGACGAAGAAATAGAACGATGGTAGAATTGGTTGCATGAAGTAACCACGTTGAACTGTAACATGATGACAAGATCGTTGCATTGTGTATCAACGAAAGTAAGGGATTTGCTTAAGTATGATTTGTTAAGTGAGGCAGATGATTTCCTAAACAAATTCGAAAGGGAAGTTCCGAACAGCAGCGCTTTGAGGCCTTGAAATGGGTACTGCGCATTGTGCTTGCAAGGTGGTGGGGTACACACCAAGGAAGCTTTGGAGACTGGCACGCATGTAGGAGGATGATGCGTGCTCGGTTTGGGAAGCCTATAATGTGATTGAAAAATAAATACTAGGGATGGGATAGTCCATGCACGCATCTATCTAGATGGGTACGAGCCTATGGCAAACAACCTGCACAAAAGCATGTGAACTTCGCGTTGATTGATACAGTCCATGCATAGGTGTTGGGAGAGCAGAAATGTGAAAATCTCCTCAAAGGGGAGAAACATGGTGAACAAAAGATGATTGCACAGAAGGGTAACTATACGCAGGAATTTAGCGAAGTGTGCGAAGCTTTGAATAAGGTATGTAGCATGCAACGAAGTGATTGGGACCTGAGCGTACTAGCAGTCCTATGGGCATATAGAGTGACGTGCAAGAAACTAACACGACAGACGACGTCGAGGCTAGGTTTTGGAGTAACCACTGTCCTCCTAATGGATAACCGGAGGCCTAGTCCGCACATAGTAGCGCCATGGGATATGAAGGGTTGACGTGCCCTAGGAGGAGGGACCACATAGTTAGATGAAATGGAGAAAGAACGTGCAGAATCTGATGAAGATATTCAACAAAATGATATTAGGCTTCAAGAACTGATGAAAGAATGTGTGCGATTAAGGAAGAAAAGCGCTCTGGCGGAAGCGGAAGTCAAGAAGCTGGAGGATGGGATAAGGGCAGATTTTCACGATAAGGAAACCAAGGTGATAAGACATTATGCACATGATCAAATGGACAAGTTTGAGGACTATCGCCACACATTGATTAGTCTAATGCCTTGGCTTGGACCGCACATTACTAAGTGAATTAACTAGGGTGAGCAAATGATAAGGTGTGCGACGTCACCAGTAACTGTAAGAGGTGGGTATTTTCTAGGAAGAATGATGGATGACTCGAAGAAATGATATACAGGTGGTGCGACCACCTCACTAGCCGAGGGAAGCACAGTCTTAGCACTCTAGGCAGTTCAAAGGAGGTGTGGGACTATAAACTATTCTGCCCGGGAGCTGCATGATGTTGGATCTGCGTGCAGAAGCAAAGGGTCACAGTGTCCGTGCCTACACTGCCGCATGGGCTAGCCAAATTGTAACCATTAAAGTCACTATTCATGATGTGATGTTCGACTTGAGACCAAATGGAGCAGGCAGTAGGCATTTGAGATGCGATTTATGGGCAAGATTTGCAAAAATCTGCCGCCAAGGGAGCATGAATGAACCGGATTTGGGGGGAACGATCGAATTCAAATTCAGAAGGCACTATAAATTACAAAGGGCTGCACAACAAATAACACTTGGTCATTTGCGAATTGATTTATTGAGCAGAGCCCTGTTTGTGTTGTGCTGAGCATTGATTGAGCACCTGAGTTCCCGAGTGATAGATTTCTAGACGGATACGATGGCAGCAGCTAAGGAAGTTATGGAAATGACAGAAGGTACCGCCGAAGAGGCCACGCGGGCCGTAATTGTGGGGGATGCCCTGAAAGGTGCTGGGATTGTGGTATAAATCTCGAAATCACCATGCACGCTAAGACTAAAGAAGGACAAACAAGTGATAGTTCCCGTATGGGTGTCCCCGCAAAACCCACTATGCACCAGGATGATGATGGAGGAGAAGGGGAAAGCCATTAACATAGAAATCGATGAGGAAGACCTGGAGGACCTGATTATTGACGAAGACGAGGACAAAGGCATGGAGGAGGAAACTGAGCCTGCATACCTTCCAACAAAGTTGCCCGCGTATATCTCCCCACAGAAAGGGAAGGCAAAAGTGCCCAAGGATCTCAACAAGAGCAAGAGCTCACTCCAGACCTCGCTCCTCCCAGATAACATCATTTTTGAGGGCACGCACCTGGGACGGGTGCCGAGCTTGAAATTTGAAGATTGGGACCTCGTTGACTATGAGAACTTCCCTCACCTTGAGACCACGAATCTCATGAAGCCTAAGCAGAACACCTTAGTGGGGGTAATAGAATTAGAGCCGCGAAAGTGGTTGTGCGGAGTGGAAAAGGCAGGGCTAATAAATCTACTTTGGGTACTACATTTCCACCGCACCCCAATAACAATTTTTGTCATCAGGCTGCTGCTTTGCCTGGTGCATGGTGGGTGTTTGTGTTTGGAGGAGCCCATCCCCATCATGGAGCATTTTATTTACCGCATCACCCGGCTTCCGTGAAAAGGAGAGGACCCCGCGGATATCTCGGAGGGAAAAAGAATTGATTTGGCCACGGTAGAGGCCATGAAGAGGCACGAGAACTCCACCACATTTCCACATTTCCACATTTCCACCACACCCAAACATGGTTTCTGCTGTCCATAATGCTTGTGGCAGGGGAATTGCCAGAAGATAGTCAATTCCCCACAATTGATAGGGATCTGCCGGAGGCTGCGAAGTACGCTTCACTCTGGGCCACAAAGGATGCAAATAGGATTTGCGACAGTAAGAGATTTTGGGTGCTCATGGAGATGAACCTCAGAATGGGGATCAACCACAAGCCGCGGTTGTCACCCACTGTCTATGACAACCTGCAAAGTTTTGCAGAGTTCAAGGTGGATTTCCACAGCATATACATTAGAGAGTGCAAGGACCCAACCAAGAAATGGATAGAGCTACCTTTTGTAGCCACGAACAATGTAATTTTCAATGTAATGGAGACATGGCCACCGAAGTGGCGTGCTCGAGACATTGCGATGATATAGAAGTCTGCAGCACAGAGGAAGAAAGAGGAGGCTCAACTACGCATCGCATAGTTGGCAGAAAAGAAAAGAAAGGAGGCAGAATCAGCAGAAACGTAGGAGGCGCGGGACGCTGCACAAACAGGAGTTGAACAGGAAAAGGCAGCAGCAACAGTTGCAACATAGGAGGCAGCTGTGAAGATGCGCGAGGACCAAAAGTCGCCTTCATAGGGGTAGGAAGCAGAGGAAGAAGGTGGAGGCGTGGACCCACAAACCACGTCAACATAGTTGAAGCGCCCGCACTCGACCGAGCGGACATGGTCGTGTAAGAAGGTCAAGGCATCAAAGGTGTCTATTGACCCGATTGCCCTTATCGAGGGTGATCTACACGACATCGGTGAAATAGTGCGCGATGTCACCTCCAAGGCCCTCCAAGAATTTATGCAGGAGAACCAAATTGTGTTGGGGGCCCTCAGAGCACAGCTGTAGGAGTTGTATGTGTGCACTCCTCAGAAAAGGAAGGAGGCAGAAGCAGTAGAAGTTCAGGAGGCGTGGGACGCTGCACAAACAAGAGTTGAATAGGAAAAGGCAGCAGCAACAGTAGCAACATAGGAGGTAGCTGCGAAGATGCGCAAGGACCAAAAGTCTCCTTCATATGGGTAGGAAGCAGAGGAAGAAGGTGGAGGTGTGGACCCACAAACCACGTCAACATAGTTGAAGCGCCCACACTCGATCGAGTGGACATGGTCGCGCAAGAAGGTCAAGGCATCAAAGGTGTCTATTGACCCAATCACCCTTACCGAGGGTGATCTGCACGACATCGGCGAAAAAGTGCGCGATGTCACCTCCGAGGAACTCTAAGAATTTATGCAGGAGAACTAGATTGTGTTGGGGGACCTCAAAGCGTAGCTGCAGGAGTTGTAGGTGTGAACCCCTCAGGCTGGTACCCTTTCGACCAGCCTCGTAGTCAGAACAATGACAACAGAGCAGATGTTACGCACTCGGGTGACGAATAACATAGTGTTGCTAGAAGGGGCACTAGTGACAACAAATGAGGCCTATAGGCGTACGGTTAGTGCGTTGAAGGATATCTACATCAACATGGCTGCACTCCCATGGGATACATTATATGTTCTAGAGGATGGGATAGCTGCAGAACTGCGGGCTAGGGAGAGCCGTGCATTGCAAGTCCTCAGCGAGTAGAGAATTAGCATGGACCAGTTGAGCTTGCAGCGTGACGAAGTGGTGTCACAAAATCGACAGCTGGTACAGGTACTAGACTAAGCTTGTCAAGGCGTCCAGGAGCTAGCCATCCTAGCGGACATACTAGTAGAAGCGCGCATCCACAGGCTAGTAGTAGGGGTGCATGAGGCACAGGAGGAAATGACAAAGGTTCAGCTGGAGCTGAACCTTTAGATTATAGAGCTATGATTGAATGCGTAGCCTTCTACCCCTCTGGAAGTAAGAGAACAATGTGCCAACACTATTACATTGGGACTGGACAAGATCGACGGTGCAGTGAGAGACTGCACCAGCATGTTGGAGGAGTCACTTGAGGTCCTCACAAATCTACAGGAGGAACTCAACATCCATCGCTTAAAAATAGAGGCACAAGAACTCAAACAGCAGTACGACAATGTCCAAGGAACTGCATAAATGGTGGCCCTCACTCAGAGGCTCACGTAGCTGTAACAGGCCAAAGCGCTGGAAGAACAAGTGGACGCGGCACGACACAAGGAAGTAGTCCTGAAGGTGCATATTCAGCCTTGGATCGACGAGGCCTTCACCATCATAGTAGCAATTGAAGGCAGGCTCACACAAATGCAGGGGACACAGGCACAGATGCACAAAAGCACTTTCGACACCGTGGTATCGAAACAATACGTACAACAGATCTAGCAGGCAGCTGCTCAGTGCGTTGCCGACCTTGAAGTAGTTCGAGCAGAGTTGGAGGGATTCCGCGCAAATATCTTCGCACCGGTAGAGTGACTCGAGGCTGAGTCACGATGTTTGTGTTGGGGGCCAGTTGGGCATGGAATCCCCTTGAGGCATGTTTTGGGGCTTAAAGCCCAAGTGTTGAGCAAGTCTTTTGTAAAAGGTCTGTGAATTATGGGTGTGGAGCGTGAAGTCATAATAGAATCACAGGGTTGCCTGCCCTAGTTTTTGTAATGTAATGTTAGCTTGATAAACTTACCCATGGTCCGCTGACCATGGGATTGTATAAATAGAGCGAGGCTCTAAGGTAGAAAGGATAAGGATGGATGGAAGTATGATGAGTCTCAGTACTTGATGTAGGTTATAACCCCATACAGAAATTACCTGCATATGAATTCTAAAACACAAAAAATAAACAATGCGAGAGCATAACACATAAAACACATATACACATATATTTTCCCCTGGATCGAGAGCATAACACATAAAACACATATACACAGAGATTTTCCCCTGGATCCCAAAACCAGGACTACCAACTTGATTTTTCATTATGGTCCTTTCAATGTTACAATACATATTTATACATGCCAAAGCATCCAATGCCATGGATTGAAAACCATCATGTCCAAAACCATGGACCAAAAACCATCACATCCAAAACCATGTGCAAAAATCATGCACAAGGGCAAGCAACCTGAATATAGTACTTACGTTCTCAAGGCTCCAATGAAAGAGCCAGAGTTTGATTTGGAGTGTGTTAAGGAAACTTGCATGGAAGCTAGGGAGAGCTTCGTTGAGGCCTCCACTTCAGGAAGTAAAGGAAGGGCGGAGCCAGACATAGACCCATCAATGATCACAACGTTCCTGGAGACATGCATGAAGCTGCTGTGCGACAACAAGGTTGTAAAAGGGATGAGGAACTCATCAATAGATGCGCAAGGACCGCACCAGGTGAACCGCGCGTAGTCAGGAAGGTTGGAAAGTATGCGACGAGGACAAGAAGAGAAATGAGATTGACCATGCAAATCAAAGAATACAAGATGGATCAAGTGATTCTGGACTTGGGGTCAGATGCGAACGTTTTGCCAAAGCATACATGGGAGTGCATGGGGAGGCCTATGCTGCAATTGTCTCCTATCCAGTTGCGAATGGTGAACCAGCAGAAGATCCTACCTATGGGAACATTGCAGGGAGTCACTATAGATATCAAAGGGGCGAGTGTGCTAGCAGATATTGAAGTGATAGAGATTGTTGATGACAACAATCCCTACCCCGAGCTATTAGGGATAGATTGGGCCACTGACATGAATGGGGTAATAAATCTAAAGAAGCGCAAAATGATTTTTGAGAACGAGTCTCTGCGCATAGTTGTACCCTTGGACCTTGCGGAAGGATTGTGTTACACGGAGCCAATGTGTGACAATGAGAGTGAGGATGATCTAGATTGTGTCTACAAGATAACCGCACGAGAACAAGACTGGGTGAATCCAACCGCGGATGGACGAATCTAATGGGAATGTGAAAGCTCCTATACATTGGATTCTGACAAAGAAATAGAAGGATGGTAGAACCGGTTGCACGAAGTAACCATGTTGAATTGTAACATGATGAAAAGATCATTGCGCTGTGTATCAACGGAAGTAAGGGATCTTCTTACGTATAATGGGTTAAGCGAGGTAGATGATTTTCTAAAAAAATTCGAAAGCGAAGTGTTGGAACAACAGCGCTTTGAGGCTTTGAAATGGGTATTGTGCACTACGCTCGCAAGGTGGTGGGGTACACACCAAGGAAGCTTTGGAGACTGGTGCGCATGTAGGAGGATGATGTGCGCCCAGTTTGGGAAGCCTATAATGTGATTGAAAAATAAATACCAAGGATGGGATAGTCCGTGCACGCATCTATCCAGATGGGTACGAGCCTTTGGCAAACAACCTGCGCGAAAGCATGTGAACTTTGCATTGATTGATATGGTCCATGCACAGGTGTTGGTAGGGAAGAAATGTGAAAATCTCCTCAAAGGGGAGCAACATGGTGAATAGAAGATGATCGCGCAGAAGGGTAACCATAAGCAGGCATTTAGCGAAGTGTGCGAAGCTTTGAACAAGGTATGTAGTGTGCAGTGAAGTGATTGGGACCTGCGCGTACCAACAGTCCTATGGGCGTATAGAGTGACGTGCAAGAAACTAACACGACAGACGACGTCGAGGCTAGGTTTTGGAGTAACGCTGTCCTCCTAATGGATAACCGTAGGCCTAGTCCACACATAGTAGCACCATGGGATATGAAGGGTTGACGTGCCCTGGGAGGAGGGACTGCTTAATTAGAAGAAATGGAGAAAGAACACGCAGAATCTAATGAAGACATTCAACAAAATTATATTAGGCTCTAGGAACTGATGAAAGAATGGGTACGATTAAGGAAGACGAGCACTCTAGCAGAAGTGGAAGTCAAGAAGCTGGAGGATGGGATAATGGCAGATTTTCTCGATAAGGAAACCAAGGTGATAAGACAAGATGTGCATGATCACACTGACAAGTTTGAATTGATCAGTCTAATGCCTTGGCTTGGGCCACACATTACTAAGCGAATTAACCAGGGTGATGTGTTGTAGATGATAAGATGCGCGACGTTGCCAGTAACTGTAAGAGGTGGGTATTTTCTAGGAAGAATGATGGATTACTGGAAGAAATCATATACAAGTGGTGCAACCACCTGATTAGTAGAGGGAAGCACAGTCTTGGTGCTGCAAGTAGTTGAAAGGAGGTGTGGGACTATAAACTATTCTGCATGGGCGCTGTATACAGAAGCAAAGGGTCATAGGGTCCGCGCCTGTGCAAGGGGCGCAACGCTGTCGCATGGGTTGGCCAAATTGTAACTGTTAAAGTCACTATTCACGATGTGATGTTTGACTTGAGACCAAACGGAGCAGGTGGCTAGTATTTAAGACGCGATTTATGGGAAATATTTGTGAAAATCTGCTGCCAAGGGAGAATTAATGAACTGGATTTGGGGGGAACGGTCAAATTCAAATTCAAAAGGCGCTATAAATTACAAAGGGCTACCCAGCAAAAAACACTTGGTCATTTGCGAATTGAGCTATTGAGTAGAGCCCTGTTTGTGTTGTTCTCAGCCTTTTTTGAGCCCCTAAGTTTGCGAGTGATAGATTTCTAGACGAATACAATGGTAGTAGCTGAGGAAGTTATGGAAATGACAGAGGTGACCGCCGAAGAGGCCACACAGGCCCTATTTGTGGGGGATTCCTCGAAAGGTGTTGGGATTGTGGTATAAACCCCAAAATCACCGTGTGCACCAAGACCAAAGAAGGACAAACAGGTGATGGTTCCCATACAGGTGTCCCCGCGAAACCTGCTGCGCACCACTCTGACAATGGAGGAGAAGGGGAAAGCCGTTAATATAGAAACCGATGAAGAAGACCTAGAGGACCTGATTATTGACGAAGATGAGGACAAAGGCATGGAGGAGGAAACTGAGCCTGCGTACCTTCCAACAAAGATGCCCACCTATATCCCCCGCAGGGAAGGAAAAAGTGCCCAAGGATCTCGACAAGAGTAAGAGCTCGCTCCAAACCTTGCTCCTCCCAGACAACATCATTTTTGAGGGCACACACCTGGGATGGGTGCCGAGCTTGAAATTTGAATATTGGGACCTCGTTGACCATGAGAAGTTACCTCACCTTGAGACCGTGCATCTCATGAAGCTTAAGCAGAACACCTTAGCGGGGGTAACAGAATTAGAGCTGCGAAAGTGGTTGCGCGGAGTGGAAAAGGCAGGGCTACTAAATCTGCTTTGGGTACCACATTTCCACCGCACCTAGTAACAATTTTTGTCATTAGACAGCTACTTTGCCTGGTGCATGGTGGGTGTTTGTGGTTGGACGGGCCCATCCCCATCTCGGAGCATTTTATTCACCGCATCACCCGGCTTCCATATAAAGGAGAGGACCCCGCGGATATCTCAGAGGGAAAAAGAATTGATTTGGCCACTGCAGAGGCCATGAAGAGGAAGTATAAACTGGAAAATAAGAAGAGGGGCTACGTCATCTCTAGCATCAGTGACAAAGTAGTACGGGTGGCGACCCAGATTCTAGCAGGTAAGGTTATGCGCAAGTGCCGCGTGGATGAGGCACCCGCGCCGGTGGTAGCACTTACTGAATAGTGCGCGGAGGGGGTCCAGTTCAACTGGTCCAAGTTCCTCTGCAAGGAATTCTTGGAGAATTGCCGCGAAGCTCAGGAAAAGGGCAAAAAATTTCACTATGCATGGTTTCTGCTGTCCGTAGTGCTCATGGCAGGGGAATTGTCGGAAGATAGTCAATTCCCCACAATTGATAGGGATCTGCCGGATACTGCGAAGTATGCTTCGCTCTGGGCCACAAAGGACGCAAATAGGATTTATGACAGTAAGATATTCTGGGTGCTCATGGAGATGAACCTCAGAATGGCGATCAATCGCAAGCCATGGTTGTCACCCACTGTCTACGACAACTTGCAATGTTTTGCAGAGTTCAAGGTGGATTTCCACAGCATATACATTAGAGCGCGCAAGGACCCAACCAAGAAATGGATAGAACTACCCTTTGTGGCCACGAACAATGTAGTTTTCAATGTAATGGAGACACAGCCACCAGAGTGGCGTGCTCGAGACATTGCGATGATAGAGAAGTCTGCGGCACAGAGGAAGAAAGAGGAGGCCAAACTATGCATTGCGCAGTTGGTAGAAAAGAAAAGGAAGGAGGCAGAAGCAACAGAAGTGAAGGAGGCGCAGGGCGCTGCACAAACAGGAGTTGAATAGGAAAAGGCAGCAACAATAGCAGCAACATAGGAGGCAGCTGGGAAGATGCGCGAGGACGAAAAGTCGACTTCGTATGGGTAGGAAGCAGAGGAAGAAGGTGGAGGCTCAGACCCACAAATCACGTCAACATAGTTGAAGCGCCCGCACTCGACCGAGCGGACATGGTTGCGCAGGAAGGTAAAGGCATCAACGGTGTCTATCGACCCGATCGCGCTTACCAAGGGTGATCTGCACGACATTGGCGAAACAGTGCGCGATGTCACCTCCGAGGCCCTCTAAGAATTTATGCAGGAGAACTAGATTGTGTTGGGGGCCCTTAGAGCGCAACTGCAGGAGTTTTAGGTGTGCATCCCTCAGGCTGGTACCCTTTCAACCAACCTCGTAGTTGGAACAATAGCAACAGAGTAGATGTTGCGCACTCGAGTGACGAATACCATAGTGTTGCCAGAAGGGGCACTAGTGACAACAAATGAGGCCTACAGGCCTACAGTTAGCCCAATGAAGTATATCGACATCAACATGGCTGCATTACCATGGGATACATTATACATTCTAGAGGATGGGATAACTACAGAATTGCGGGCCAGGGAGAGCCATGCACTGCAAGTCCTCAGCGAGCAGAGAATCAACATGGACCAGTTGTGCTTGCAGCGCGACGAAGTGGTGTCGCAAAATCGACAGCTGGTATAGGTACTAGACGAGGCTTGTCAAAGCGTCTAGGAGATGGTCATCCCAGCAGACATACCAGCAGAAGCGCGCATCCACAGGCTAGCAGTAGGCGTGCGTGAGGCGCAGGAGGAAATGACAAAGGTTCAATTGGAGCTAAACCTTTAGATCGCAGAGCTACGGTTGAAGGCGTAGCCTTCCACCCTTCCGGAAGTAGGAGAACAGCGCGCCAACACTATTACATTGGGACTAGACAAGATCGACGGTGCAGTGAGAGACTGCACGAGCATGTTGGAGGAGTCACTTGAAGTCCTCACAAATCTACAGGAGGACCTCAACATCCATCGCTTAGAAATAGAGGCACGAGAACTCCAACAGCAGTACGACAATGTCAAAGGAAATACACACATGGTGGCCCTCACTCAGAGGCTCGCGTAGATGCAATAGGCCAAAGCGCTGAAAGAACAAGTGGACGTAGCACGACACAAGGAAGCAGTCCTGAAGGTGCGCATTCAGCCTTGGATCGACGAGGCCTTCACCATCACAGTAGCAATTGAAGGCAGGCTCACACAAACGCAGGGGACACAAGCACAGATGCACAGAAGCACTTTCGACACCATGGTCTCGGAACAACGCATACAGTAGATCCAGCAGGCAACTGCTCAATGCACTGCCGACCTTGAAGCAGTTCGAGCAGAGTTGGAGGGATTCCGCTCGTTCATAGATTCATTTGTCATCATATACTTGGTCAACATTTTGATCTTTAATTCTACCGTAAAGGAGCATGTTGTATATCTAAAATACGTGTTTAAGATATTGAATAAAAACCAATGATTAACAAACATAAATATTATGAATTGGCTACATAAACGAAACACACTTATAATATGTGATGAGAAAGATAAGTTGAAAATAAAATTTAAAAATAAAAACTATTTTTAAATCACTCACATAAATTAGAAAAATATAAAACTTTTTAAATATATGTAATAATTTATAACCTCATTTATATTGATAACTCAGGTAATTAATGAAAATAAGTTGAAAATAAAATTTAAAATTTAAAAGTTATATTTAGCCTATTCTTCTAGAAAATTTCATAATAATTTATAATCTTATTTATATTGATAAAATTTCCCAATAAAATTAAATTAGGGTGAACATATATAAAGAGAGAAAAAAATAAACATGGTCAAATTCTTATCCCAACACCAACACCACTTGCATAAATCACTTAATATGAAAAGTAGAGTTAATATAATTTACCCACTTGCATAAACATTTAAAATGGAAAGTAGAGTGTTAATATAATGTTGTTCATGACATGGTAATGAAACTCACGAGCATATGAAATTCGACATCAATTGTCATAATTATAGCAACTCCAAAATGAATCGTCAAAGTCAAATGAAAATCCCCGGAATCTGGTGATGAGTTGTCGCTATTATAACAAATCTATAAACAATACTCACAATGGAGGGAATCCAGCGGTGAGTTGTCTCTAATGAATAAAATATCCAGCGGTGAGTTGTCTCTAATGAATAAAATACTTATCAATGTATAGATTAATATTAACTTATCAAAGGAAAAATGGTGGTTTCAGGGAACATCCCAAACCACGTCCCCCCTCCCCCAAATGAAAACTAGTCAAATTTCCCACCCCACTTGCATAAATTATTTAAAAGAAAAGTAAGTAGCGTGTTAATGTAACGTATCTCACCGGGATAAACCATTTAAAATACTCAGCGTTGAATAGTCTTTTAATGAATAAAATACATATAAATATGCGTATCAAAACATAGATTAATGAATAAAATACTCAGCGTTGAATATTCTTTTAATGAATAAAATACTTGTGTATCAAAACATTAGATTAATGAATAAAATACTTATCAATGTATAGATTAATATTAACTCTCACGTAGTGCTTCCTTTTTTCCAAAGGAAAAATGGCGGTTCAGTGAACATCCCTAACCACGTCAAATTTCCCACCCCACTTGCATAAATCATTTAAAATGGAACGTAAGTAGAGTGGGATAAATCATTTAAAATGGGAAGTAGGTAGAGTGAGTGTTAATATAATGCTATCATAACATGGCAAGAGGCAGCAATTCTCACGCAACTCCATTAATGAATCCTTAAAGTCAAAGGACAATCCTAGAAATCTGGCGACGAGTTGTCGTGATTATAACAGCGATAAACAATACTCAGCGTTGAATAGTCTTTTAATGAATAAAATACTTATAAATATGTGTATCAAAACATAGATTAATATTATATTAACTATCACGTAGAGCTCTCTTGTTTCCGAGGGTCGAGTGTGCTAGCAGATTTTGAAGTGAAAGAGATTGTTGATGACAACAATCCCTACCTCGCTCTATTAGGGATAGATTGGGTCATTGACATGAATGGGCTAATAAATCTAAAGAAGTGCAAAATGATTTTCGAGAACAAGTCTCTGTGTGTAGTTGTACCGTTGGACCCTGTGGAAAGATCGCGTTAGACGAAGCCAGTGCGTGACGATGAGAGCGAGGATGATCTAGATTGCATCTACAAAATAACCATGTGAGAACAAGATTGGGTGAATCCAACTGCAGATGGACAAATCTCATGGGAACGCGAAAGCCCCTGTACGTCGGATTCTGACGAAGAAATAGAAGATGGCAAAACATGTTGCACGAAGTAACCACGCTGAACTGTAACATGACGACAAGATCGTTGCGTTGTGCATCAATTGAAGTAAGGGATCTGCCTACATATGATGGGTTAAGTGAGGTAGATGATTTCCTAAACAAATTTGAAAGTGAGATGTCGTAACAGCAGCGCTTTGAGGCTTTGAAATGGGTATTGCGCACTACGCCCGCAAGGTGGTGGGGTACACACCAAGGAAGCTTTGGAGAATAGAGCGCATGTAGGAGGATGATGCGTGCCCAGTTTGGGAAGCCTATAATGCAATTGAAAAATAAATACCAGGGATGGGATATTCCGCGTGCACATCTATCAAGATGGGTACGAGCCTATGGAAAACAACTTGCGCAGAAGCATGTGAACTTTGCGTTGATTGATACGGTCCATGTGCAGGTGTTGGGAGGGCAGAAATGTAAAAATCTCCTCCAAGGGGAGCAACATGGTGAACAGAAGATGATCGCGCAGAAGGGTAACCATGCGGAGGCATTTAGTGAAGTGTGCGAAGGTTTCAACAAGGTATGTAGCATGCAGCAGAGTGATTGAGACCTGTGCGTACCAACAGTCCTATGGGCATATAGAGTGATGTGCAAGAAACTGACACAATAGATGACGTCAAGGCTAGGTTTTGGAGTAATCACTGTCCTCCTAATGGAGAACCACAAGCCTAGTCTGCACATAGTAGCGCCATGGGATATGAAGGGTTGACATGCCCTGGGAGGAGGACCACGCAGTTAAAAGAAATGGAAAAAGAACGTGTGGAATCTGATGAAGACATTCAACAAATTGATCTTAAGCTCCAGGAACTGATGAAAGAAAGGGTGCGATTAAGGAAGAAAAGCGCTTTGGCAGAAGCGGAAGTCAAGAAGCTGGAGGACGGGATAAGGGCATATTTTCTCGATAAGGAAACCAAGGTGATAAGACAGGATGCGCATGATCAGACTCACAAGTTTGAGGACTATCTCTTTGAATTGATCAATCTGATGCCTTGGCTTGGACCACATATTACTAAGCAAATTAACTAGGGTGACGTGCTGCAGATGATAAGGTGCGCGACGTCGCCAGTAATGGTAAAAGGTGGGTATTTTCCAGGAAGAATGTTGGATGACTGGAAGAAATCATATACAGGTGGCGTGGCCACCTGACTAGCCAAGGTAACCATAGTCTTAGCACTACAGGCAGTTGAAAGGAGGCGCGGGACTATAAACTATTCTGCCTGGGAGCTGCGCGCAGAAGCAAAGGGTCACAAGGTCTGCGTCCACGCAAGGGGGGTTGCGTTGCCACGTGGCTTGGCCAAATTGTAACCATTAAAGTCACTATTCACGATGTGATGTTCGACTTGAGACCAAATGGAGGGGGCGATAGGCATTTAAGATGCAATTTATGGGCGAGATTTGCAAAAATCTGCCGCCAAGGGAGCATTAATGAACTGGATTTGGGGGAAACGTTGAATTCAAATTCAAAAGGCACTATAAATTACAAAGGGTTGTCCAGCAAACAATACTTGGTCATTTATGAATTGAGCTATTGAGCAGAGCCGTATTTGTGTTGTGCCGAGCATTGATTGAGCCCCTGAGTTCGGGAGTGATAGATTTCTAGATGGACACGATGGCAACAACTGAGGAATTTATGGAAATGACAGAGGTGATCGCTGAAGAGGCCGTGCAGGCCCTAATTGTGGGGGATGCCCTGGAAGGTGCCAGTATTGTGGCATAAATCTTGAAATCACCACCCACGCTAAGACCAAAGAAGGACAAACAAGTGATGGTTCCTATACATGTGTCCCTATGAATAGTAAGGTCTCAGGGTCGTCTTAAGGGAATAGCACAGAGCGCTGTTCTAGCAGCGCGGAAGTTCCACAATCCCTGTTTAGGGATGCGTGAAGGTAGTGCATTAGGGCGCAAAGGCCTGGGAAGTGCGCGAAGCAACCTACGCAAAGGACGTTACAGTTGGATTCAATCAACCCCTCATACATCTTAAGGGTGCAGAAACCTGGTTCCAGCACCCTCCCATACTACTTCGGGTGAGACCTCAGTCCATGTTCTGCAAACTGTTGTCGAGAGGGCCAGTAGTACAGGGATTGGCTTGGCTAATTAACTCTGAACCTAGGTCAGGCCCCAATAAGCCAACAAATGGTTCCATTGCCGGGACTAGGATCTGCATAAGAGACGTCTAATGTCGCATCACTGGAATCCAACTAAGAAGGAAATCGAAGACTGGATTGACCAAAAGATTCATGAGTTTGCGGTGAAGGAGAATAGGAATTCGCGACTGACAAAAGAGGAGTGGTTAGAATGTTACCTGCATACATAAATCCACGAAATTTTCTTTGCGTCGTTCCCCACTGAGCTGTACGAGTGGACCGCGAAGCTAGCAGATAGCCAATGAAGGTGCAGGCTTGATAGTCCTATTGTGTGGACCCCAGATTTAATGCGGAGGTTGGAAGAATCAAGAGATAAGATCGCGCGGGCTGTTGATCATTGGCTCAATCGAATTATAGGAGGATTCATTACTGAATTCACGGTAGACACTTTAGTCAGCTACAGTGAGGCAGAGCGACACTTCCTCAAAGGACTACGAGGTAAGTATGTTAAGTCTTTGAAAACTTGGATTAAAATGCTATAGTGTGAAAAACGGATTATGCGATTACATTGATGGTCGGGGCTATGCAAAATGGAAGAATTTATAGAAATGAAGGAAGTGCGGAACTAGAAACTAGCCCCCTCATCTCACCTTCACGAAGGGACGAGGAAGAGCTTGCACAAGTGTTTCTAGGAAAATTAGTATTCCTAAAGAGTGCTAGCCCTCTAGGTTTGGCAGCTACCCTAAAAACAACAGTTTAAAGCAATTCAATGATTTCTTCTATGTGTAACAGATAAGAGAAAGATAATGGAACCAGCCTGGAACTTCCGCTTAATCCCTTACTTGATATCTCTCGACTTTGACAGTTCCTGTAACTCCTCCCCGTACTTAACATGCTTGGAGAGTACCTGCACAAGTACAACAACAAATCACTGTCAAAGCATCGTGATCTATTACAACATAAACATTACAGGATCAGATATATAATGAATAAATGATAGTATTCATAAATGATAACATTCACAATTTCCCAATCATATGGAAGAAAACTTGGAGAACTTGATTAATAGAAAGGAGAATTACAACCCAGTTGTCTGATCCAGCATCATCCTCCTAGCTTCAATCCTTCTTCACCTCATGAAATAGCAAGATCACACCAACAATACAATACTCTTTCCCCAATTACAAACTATCAGCACTTCTTTGCAATTCACAGTATTCCAGCCTCTAGATCTCTTAGATGAGGGATCCATTTATAGATGTGTGCAAGGGTGTGAGTCATCCATAGGGTTTGATTAGTGTCATTCCACTTGTTACAGTTGATTCCATAAGAGAAGGGATTGGAAATTTTCTTAGATCCCTTACTCATCCTTGGGTGAATTCAGAGAGGCAAGTGGCATAGGAGAAGTTTCGAGAAGATTCCATGAGCAACCACCTAGCAAACGGTCTCGGACATTTGTCCATCCTCGCCCATCGCACCCTATAGAAGGCCTAAACAATATGCATCACACCCTGGAAGTGTACCACTCAGTATGCATCGCACTTTGCTAGTGGAGCAGTCAGTATGGTTCAATTTAGGCAATTTTCGGATGGTTTCTCAGATGGAACTCTTGGGGAATGATGTATTCAGATGACTATGTTCCTTTAGGGTATGAAACAACTCTTTTAGGGGTTGATTAGCCCTAATACATCGACATATAAGTTTGGGGTTGATGTGCCCAAATATGCCTATAACAGTTGCCCCCTAAAGTATGAAGTCGTAAATATTGATGTTGGGTGAAATGCTTTATCATGATGATCTGATGTTTCGAACTGGAAGGTAGTGAAAGTGTCATGTTCAAAAGTGACTTGCTACAATAAAATTTTCAAGTCCTTTCCCTTTTTCCCCAGTCATTGCTGACCAGTACCTCTTTATTTTGGTCAAGCTTGAGGAGGATAACATATGCTTGTTCTATAATTTTCACTCCGGGCAAACCTGTCGCTATTTGATGTTTTAATGAGTCTATCGATAGTGAAACTCGGTCTCGTATAGAATGGACAAGTTTTTCACTATTGTTTTAATGAGCTTAATGACAAGGATAACTTGGTCCTTTTCATGTTTAATGAGTTTGAAAAGGGACAAAATGAAAACTCCATAAGTTATTTTTCGTCAGATAATCCCTCAGGTCCGAAAAAGGATAAAATAATATAGGAGGGATGACATTTCCAATCACTTTAACGAGCTGGAAAGGACAAGCGCTCGAAAATATTTTCATATTTAACGAGTCTGAAAAGGGTTTAAAGAGGACTCTATTTTGAGGAACGAGTGGTATCTAGGGTAGCAACTAGTTCCAGTGATTTTGGAACTTCTCAAAACATGCTAATTTATGTGAAGAGGCTGGCTAATAAGACCACTCATTGCAACTGTTCCTCAAAAAATGGTAAAACAACCAAGTGAGAGCGTATGATCAGCCAAAGGGATGGTGGTGATGGGATGTACACAACGAAGGCATAAAAGGCTGATAGAATGGCAATCATAAGGGTTAAAATTTGAAAATGGGTTCATTTTTAGACAAGCTTGAACCATGGGGAACTATGCTTAGATTCAGTTTCATGTTTACACAAGCATGAAATGAACAACTATGCTTGGATTCAGTTTCATTTTTACACAAGCTCGAAATGAAAAACTATGCTTGGATTCAGTTTCATTTTTACACAAGCTCGAAACGACAAAACTATGCTTGAATTCAGTTTCATTTTTACACAAGCTTGAAACAAAAAAACTATGCTTGGTGGTCGAAGATGTTCAATTCACTGTTTAGCACATCAGATTCTTTCATCTGTCGTTCAACCTGCTCAAAACTCCATCAAATTGATTAGAAATACATATATATGGATGAAAAATGAACTAAAACTAACATTTCACTTTGAAGTACATGAATAGTAAACATAAAAAGTAGTTTTACCTTTCACTTTCATCATTTCATTTCAAATTTGGGATTTTGGAGCTTTGGAGCAGTTTTCCCTCTCAAATTTCACCAGTCAATTTTGGCAGATCCGGTGGACCATTCTCCACGCCGCCAAGACCAGGTAGGAGCTATCCTTAAGCTCTTCATTTTCATTCCATCTTTTCTCTATTCTGAGCAAGTTTTTTCGCTTTTCTGAGCCCTTGGGGTTTAAAGATTTCGTCCCTCAATCATCGCACCTAGCTAGTATCGAAAGGTGCAATGCATACTAAGATACCAATAGGCCAGTCAGTATGCATCTCATCTTTCTCAAAGGCAGGGTGCGATGGGCGCAGAAAGGCAAGTTTATAAAATGTTTTTTCATCAAATTTTACCTGTTTTTGCTCAAAATTGGATCCTAACTCATTTATTGTTTGCATTCCAGATATTTGTTGGATCAAGATGGTTGTCACATGGCGTGAAACATGAAGAGGAGGACATGATTGCTTTACATGACCAGGACACAGTTGATGCATTAAGAAACTGTGGTTTACTGAAGTTTTTCCGCATATCCAACATGAGGCAACAGATCAGTTTGTTGCAATATCTCCTCAATGCTTGGGATCCCATTGAATAGGTCTTCCAGATCAGAGGTAAATCTATTCCTTTCACGGTCGAGGATATTTATTTTCTAACAGGTTTGTCGAGGCGTGGTGCCCCTCTTTCACTATCAGGATTTGCTCATGGGGACGAATCTGTGAAATACTACATTCTTTAGTTTTGCAGGGATGGATCCCAACCCAGTAGAGATGGTAAGATTAATATCCGAGATGTTACTGATTGACCTTTTAGGACCATTCTATTTACCTTTGCTAGATTTGCTGGTAGCACGACCTTACATTTAGCGAACAGATCTTACATGCAGTATGCCCTAGAATGCCTGGAACCGAAGGTGTTCCATTAGTGTGAGGCGTTACTTCTTGTTGTAAAAGAACAAATGTACAAAGTAAAAAATGGAAGAACCAAGAACTTTGGTCATGGATCCATATTGACTGCTTTTGCTTTGAAAAGAATTCCATTGATGCAACCTCAAAACATTTCACTAGGATTGATAGCATCGAGGGAACCACGGATGCAGAGATGGGTGGATCTTATGGCTAGACATGCCAGCCAGTCACAGATCTCCTTCTCCGATGCATTTTTCGAGTGGTTCAACCACCAGGAGATGGTATTTGCGGAGTATCCATATATCGAGATGGATTTTCGAGGTGATCCGGATTTGGCATTACTAGTTGGTGAGCAGTGGAGTACTATAGGTAAAATGATTCGACCACATCTTTGTTTTTTGAGTTTTATAATGTTTTTGTGTTTTTGATGATACTAAGACTAAACAAACTCATATATGTGCAGATATTGGACCATTGTGACCAGTGGCATGCCCACAGGAGGTAGACGACGCTCCAGCAGGAAAGGCTGTAGGGAGGGCCATCCTTCGGGATCTGGACATATTAGAGACCCTGGCAGTGTTGCAGGATCAGATTGAGGACCTCACTCTCAGCGTTCAGGATGTCAAGACCAATGAGTTACCTTTGAGGTTACAACGCCATACTACTCGTGTACCGAGTCGTTGGACTAGGCTTCTGCGCATGATAGCACATGCGATGACATGTTATCACCAGCATCACTAGTCTAGGATGTTTTTCTGTATTCATTTTGAGTTTCTTGGTCAGCTGACCGATTTTGTCTTGGACACAAAACATTTTGTAAAAACTATAAATAGCTATATATTTTTTATTTTTGGAGTTTCATTTTGGCTAAGTGATAAAATCCTAATGCAAATGCTGATGTGAAATTCTTTCTTTAAAAATGCTGCAAATGTCTATTTAACACATAGTTTGCTAATGAATTAGTCAATGTGTTTAAGTTTCTGGAAATGTGCTGATATTGAATGGAATCAAAATGTCTTTCCAAAATCCTAACTCTTAGGAACATTCGATAAATAGTTGGGTTCCGAATGGAATAAACGCTAGTAAGCTGTAGAATGACGAGCTATGAATCTAGCCTGACAATGAGTCGGCGTATGCCATGTGAAATGGCATCAGAGAGAAGTTCAATCAACGCACTATACTCAGCGATGTTGTTCGTTGATTGACCAATACATATCCCCCTAAAACTCACTAACTCGCCGCTTAGAGCGAAAATGGCCCAGGCCGCAGAAGGTAGATTATGCGTACTACGACTAGCTCCGTTGACATACCCAACAAATGGTTCCAAAAAGTCTGACATTTGCAAAAAATGTGAAGTGGATTACCTAATCAAAATGACAACTCTAAAAGAAAACACTAAAAAATGCAATCAAAGCATATGTACAATGAGTTTACTACACTTAATCAAGCATAGTAATGTTTAAGATACAACCCGTTTCAGGGTTGCGACAGTGGAATCCCATCATAATCCACTAGCTCGTAGGCTCCTTTTGTCAATACTCATTTAACAATGTAAGGGCCCATCCATAATGGTTCAAATTTACCTGCTCCTAATTTGTCAGAATCCTGATCGTAAAGCAAGACCAGGTCACCTTCTGAGAAGCCACGAGGCTTAAAATTTTGGTCATATTGTGCCTTGATGCATTTCTTATGTGCTTCGTTAGCCAACGCAGCATCACGATGGGTTTCATCCAAATGGATTAATTCCAAGAAACGAGCCTCTTCTTCAGAAGTTTCAGGAAGCAGATCGATTGCAAGCTTGAGGGATGAGATTTCGCACTGAATGGGTAAGACTGCTTCCAGACCATACACCAACTGAAAGGGCGTAAATCCGATCGCATTTCTCACCGAAGTCCTATATGCCCACAGAGTTGAGTACATGATTAAATGCCAATTTTGTTTATGGACTTCAATCATTCTCTACAGCATGTGCTTAAGGACTTTGATGATTTCCTCAACTTGTCCGTTAGCCCGCGGATAATATGGAGTAGAACTATCATTGGACAGTCCTAATTTGGCAGTTAATTTGATCATCATGTGATTGCAAAAATGTGACCCATGATCTGTGACTGTAGCCTGTGGTAAACCAAATTTAAAAACTACATGATTGAAAAAGAAAAGAGCAGTCATTTCACCGCTATTGTTCAATGTAGGCATCGCCTCGGCCCATTTTGTAAAATAGTTGATAGCGACTATAATATACTGATGCCCCCCGGCCGAGGTGGGGTTACATATCATCAAATCAATGCCCCATTTAGTGAACGGACCAACAACAATGACTTGATGCAGTGGTGCAGATGGTAATCTGGTTTTGCGATAAAAAATCTAACAAGCATGGCAACTTCTGACTGCCATTATGCAATCTTTGAATATGGTGGGCCAGAAGTAACCAACTCGTAAGATCTTTTGTGCAGCATTGTAACCAAATAGATGCCCCACACAGGCACCTAAATGACAATCATTCAAAAGTTTTTCGGCCTCCTCATGCGTGAGGCACCTTTGTAAAACCGTATCGACACCACGACGGTAAAGTGTATCACCAACGATTAGATAGTCTTTGGCTTGGTATCGAGTACGTCGCTATTCAGAGCGAGAGGTGTTAGGCCTAAAAGTTTGGGTTTGGAGATAGACCAGTATATCCCCGTACCACGGATCACTTGATGATATCAGAAACAAAGTCTCATCCACAATTGATGCTTGGGATGTTAAATCGTTGGATGACGAGGGAAGGTCACAAAGTAACTCTACAAAGACGAGAGACTTCTTTGATTTGGATTTGGTGAATTCCAGATCAAACTCCTGCAAAATGGCTATCCATTTGGAATATTTTCCCCAGCAATTGATGTGACAAAATGTATGTCATAGGGTTGCAATCTGACACAATGGTAGTTTTGCGAAAGAGTACATAGTGTCGAAATCTCTGTACTGCTTGAACGGCTGCTAAAGCCAACTTTTCAACATAAGAGTACTTGCTTTCTGTATCATTAAGATTACGACTTAAATAATATATAGGATGTTCAATTCCGTTATCTTCTTGCACTAAAACCATAGCGATGGTTGTATCTGCAGCAGCGAGATACAGGTTGAAGTCTTTTTTATAGTCAGGAGCATACATTAATGATGCTTTTATCAGGGAATCTTTTAAAGCATCAAAGGAAGCTTGCGCAACTTGATCCCAGTGGAAGGGTACCCTTTTTTCAAAATACGTGTATAACCTTTAGCAAGCTCAGCATAATGTGGAATGAACCTCCTCAGAAAGTTAGCTTTCCCTTGGAGTCTCTAAATATGAAGCAAATTTGAAGGTGGAGGCATTACAAGGATTGCCTAAACCTTAAATGGGTCGAGTCGAATTCTGTCCTTAGAAACTAAAAAACCGAGAAATCAACCAGAACCAACACAAAACACACATTTGTGTGGATTGAGTCGTATCTTGTATCGGCGGAAATGTAAAAATATGGCTCTCAATGCTGTGGATGATCAGTCTGTTTTCACAAAAGAGCAGGCAGATCATCGAGATATGGTTGAATGATGTGTTTGATGTCATGGAAGGCGTAATTCATTTCCCTCTGAAAAGTTTCCCCTGCATTCTTGAAACCGAAAGGCAATTTATGATATGCAAATGTGCCCCACGGACATATAAATGCAGTTTTTGACTAGTCCTGTGGACGGATATTGATTTGATTGTATCCGGAAAATCCATCGATGAATGAAAAGATTTTGCATCCGACACATTCATCAATTATCTGGTCAATAAAGGGTGTAGGATAGTTGTCCTTCAGACATGCTTGATTTACATTTTTATAATCGACGCACACTCTAATCGTTCCTTGCTTTTTCATTATGGGAACAATATTTGATACCCAATCAGTGAGAGGAACAGGGTAAATGAAGCCAGCACGCAAAAGTTTTTCAACCTCTGCTTTAATAGCAACGACTTTCTTTGGATCAACAGGTCGAAGCCGTTGTCGTACTGGTTTGACATCTGGATACATCTTGATTTCATGTTCAACAATTCTCGAGTCAATGCATGGCATTTCTTCATATGACCATGCAAAGAAATCTCTAAATTCGTGAAAAAGAGCACATTAATTTTCTAGTTTTGATGGAGAATAATATTTGCCAATGTGAATATTCTCTACAACATTAGGTTTGGTCGAAATATTAATGGCCATAGTTTCTTCAATGTTGGACAGATTTCGCTTGGAATCTACTATATTTACAAAATTAAAAAAAAAAAAAAAATTGAGGGGTCATTGAGGTCGTTTGAATAATCTTCATTGTCATCTCGAAGGTGGGAATGATGATGGTAATCTTCCCACGGCGTCTCTCCTATCATCATTGATTGGATGATTCCTTCATTTTTAGAATGTATACGAGACCAAGGATCAGAAGAGGTACCAAATTCTAAAGACCTATCTACCCAAACACTCGTCGAGTGCTAATTCAGGTTTGCTGCCCAAGCCTAGAAAATTGATTGATACAAAGATTCGATGAGGCTTGGTGGCAATGCCTCGCGATGATCCTCACTATCAAAATGGTCAGAACTCTTCTTAAACTCAGATGATGTAGAAGAGATCATATGACAGGTTTCCACTGTGGCCACTTCCGCGAAACCAGATGGAGATGGGAGGGCAAAAGTACCCATTAAGGAAGGGTCTTTTATGATACTTACTCCAACATTTTTAGGTGATTGTGAACTTCCATGGATCAATGGAATGTTTGCAGTAGTTTGTGAATTGTTAGCGAAAAAGGCTAGTTGGTCAACGATTGTGATTCCACCTTGGAAGGGAAATGCAATCTTTCTAAAATATGTAGACACAACGATAGCCATAGCATAAACCCAGGGCCCTCCTAGTAAAATATTGCAATCAAGGAGTCCATCAAT
The DNA here is from genome assembly GCA_031772625.1 of Pinus tabuliformis. Taxonomy (NCBI): domain Eukaryota; kingdom Viridiplantae; phylum Streptophyta; class Pinopsida; order Pinales; family Pinaceae; genus Pinus; species Pinus tabuliformis. The sequence goes on along the minus strand of CM062808.1, from coordinate 141,901,379 downwards.
GACCTTGACTTCAATATCTATTGTCTTGGCCCCCTGTTCAACTTGCAAGCTACTTAAAATCCCATACGGAGTGTACGTTCTTCCATCGAACGCTTTTAATGTTGTTGGTGATCATGACAAGGGTGGTGAACCAAGAGTTTTCCAACAACTCATTGACATAATACAGGTAGATGCCCCCTCATCAATGATGGTTCAATGAACACTTTTATTGAAGGCTTTTACCTGTATAAGGAAATTGAGTTGGGCCTATATCTGAGGTGTATATCCTTTATGATTAAAGGCCACAAGATTGGTATCCATTGGATCAATCCCACCTATTGCTGATAACAAAGCCTGCTTTTGGGATGGACAATTTTGCAATACCTCAAGTGTCGACATAGCGGATGGCGATTGAGCCAGATCCTCCATTATATTATAATTTTGAGCAGCTCAAGCATGAGGATTAAATGTCGATTTATGTATGACTCCCTTTGGCAGCTTTATAGTTACTTCAGGAATAATGGGTGGAACAACTTCTGGCAAAGTCATTGTCGAACCACTAGGTTGATCAGTAGCCTGGTTGTTCAATGACGATGGATTCCCATAATCTTTATTCCTTGTTGATATCAAAACATCATTTTTCTTGTTTGTGATGGATAGCATAAGCATTTGGGATGTGGAAGCATTATCGATAGCAACCAAATTAGTTTTTATGTTTGGAAACGGATTAGTCAACACCGCTGAGGTATTCAAAGCCTTCAAAAGTTTTGAAACCTCAGGTCGATGTGGGCAATCTCTCGTAAAATGCTCCTCGTTACAAATCAAACATGGATAACAAGGAGGTTTTTTTGCCGCAGTAGGGTTCTCAGATGATTTTTTAGGAGTGGAAGTCTACTGTTTCTTCTTATTATTTTTCCCTTTCTTCTTGCCCCCTGGTTGCTTGGATTTTTGCCTTTGTCAAATGACACGACATTATTTTCGAGGCAAGAGGTTTGTCATTTCCATTCTGACTAGAAATAGCAAGAGCTTGACCAGATGGGCCTCTTGCGGTTTGCTTTCTTGAGGCACTGATCACATCGTCACCGGCATGAGAGTCCCTACTTGATTTAGGAGGAGGTCGAATGGAAAAAGCTGGTCTAAGAGCATTAGGAATTTTTTCGTAGAGTGTGCTAGATTGTGTATAGATCAAATCTAAATATTGGACACAAGCAATGACTTGCTCTTCAGTGACAACTCCTCCTTTCGCCACGTCCTCAGTGATAGATAGCAATAAGGACTTAATAAATCACTCAGCTAATAACTGATCAGGAACATACGTCTTTGCCATTCGACGACGACACCGCCACTCATTAATATGATCAGATATGTGAGTGGACGTGGTCTGTTTAAAATTGGTAAGGCGTTATGTTCCAGTTTCGTACCTGATGGGTAATTGAAAGTGGGTTAGAAAAGTTGTGGCAAGGATGGTGAAGTTACCAAACGATACTCTAGGCAATTCAATATGCCATTTCACTGCTGGACCAATGAGCGTTCATTGAAAAAGGTGAAGTTTAATCGAATCATCATTCAAAGTGTTAGATGAGCACCACAAATGAAAAGTCATTACGTGATTCGATGGATCTTCACCTGGATTTCCATTGAACTTAGGAATATCAGAGGGGAGTTTATGAGGAATCGCTGGCCACCAAGGGGTGTATGCAATTGGATCATTCGTTAGCTAGTTCAAATCTGGTAATTCTAGAGTTGCTACAAAAGGCAACTGCTGATTCAGGTTGGGTGGAGCATACCCAAGATAAGATGGAATCGCCTGAGCAGTATGTCTTTGCATACCAGCATAATGCATCTGTTGCTGGTAACTTTGATAAGGTTGTTGGACACAACCAGTATAATGTGGTTTTTGATAATTTTGAAAATATGGTTGTCTATAACCTATAAAGCCTTGTTGCCCAGGTCCTCGGTAGGCTTGATATTGACCAAATCCAGTCTGAGCTTGTAAACCGAGCCCAAACTGAGGTTGGGTTTGTTGGAATTGCAGTTGTTGGTATTGTGCCAACCACTGTTGTTGGACCATTTGCTATTGCCCAATACCGACAGATTGACCAAGTTGCAGATTGACAATGCCGGTTGGTACCTAAGTCATTCCATATAAAGAAGCACTAACCTGAGGTTGCGGTTGAGCCATAGAGACAAGTGGCTGTTGTATCACACCCTAAGAGACTTGAGTCTTCTGCCTCGAAACTTGAGGTTGCGAGGAAGAAGGAGCACGTTGAGGTTGAGACATAATAGGCTGTGCTTGTGTTTGCGACACAGTCGTAATAGCAGGTGTAGTGGGAATATTCGACACAGGTCGGATCGGTTGCATTGGATATACAACCCTTGGTTGTTCTGGCAGTATTGGTATCCAACCACTAGATGTAATTCCAGTTTGACCTGAATATTTTTGGAAACTCTCATATGGTTGTTCCCTAGGAGGAAACAGTGAAAAGGCATACTGCTCTCCATATGGCAGCAGTCCAGTGTTTAAAGGATATATCGGTCTTTGAAACAGTTTGCCCAAATTGATACTATCATGCAGGATCAAATTGCTGAGCTTCAACATAAAAAGGACCAGATGGGACTCCGATGAATAAATAGGAGCAGACCATGGCGCCCCTAATGAAACTGAATCCAAGCATAGTTTTTCATTTCGAGCTTGTGTAAAAATGAAACTGAATCCAAGCATAGTTTTTCATTTCGAGCTTGTCTAAAAATCAACCCATTTTCAACTTTTAACCCTTGTGATTGCCATTCTATTAGCCTTTTACGCCTTCGTTGTGTACATCCTATCACCACCATCCCTTTGGTCGATCATACACTCTCACTTGGTTGTTTTACCATTTTTTGAGGAACAGTTGCAATGAGTGGTCTTATTAGCCGGCCTCTTCACATAAATTAGCATGTTTTGAGAAGTTACAAAATTACCAGAACCAGTTGCTACCCTAGATACCACTCGTTCCTCAAAATAGAGTCCTCTTTAGACCCTTTTCAGACTCGTTAAATATGAAAATATTTTCGAGCACTTGTCCTTTCCAGCTCATTAAAGTGATTGGAAATGTCATCCCTCCTATATTATTTTATCCTTTTTCGAACTTGAGGGATTATCTGACGAAAAATAACTTATGGAGTTTTCTTTTCGTCCATTTTCAAACTCATTAAACATGAAAAGGACCAAGTTATCCTTGTCGTTAAGCTCATTAAAACAATAGCGAAAAACATGTCCATTCTATACGAGACCGAGTTTCACTGTCGCTAGACTCGTTAAAACATCAAATAGCGACAGGTTTGCCCGAAGTGAAAATTATAGAACAAGCATATGTTATCCTCCTCAAGCTTGACCAAAATAAAGAGGTACTGGTCAGCAATGACTGGGGAAAAAGGGAAAACACTTGAAGAATTTATGGTAGCAAGTCGCTCTTGAACATGACACTTTCACTCCATCACCATTATTGAGTTGGATTGGGTTATTCCATTCACCGGTCATCTCACCATTGGTCTTTCATACCATCCATCTTTTGGGGTTAACGCTACCAATTCATCTCAGTGTCGCCGACATGTTCTAGGCCACAAAGGATGCAAATAGGATTTGCGATAGTTAGAAATTCTAGGTGCTTATCGAGATGAACCTCAGAATGGGGATCAACCGCAAGCCGCAGTTGTCACCCACTATATACGACAACCTGCAAAGTTTTGCAGAGTTCAAGGTGGATTTCCACAGCATATACATTAGAGCGCGCAAGGACCCAACCAAGAAATGGATAGAACTACCCTTTGTGGCCATGGACAATGTGGTTTTCAATGTAAGGGAGACATGGCCACCAGAGTGGCATGCTCGAGACATTGCGACGATAGAGAAGTCTGTGGCACAGAGGAAGAAAGAGGAGGCCAAACTACACATCGTGCAGTTGGTAGAAAAGAAAAGGAAGGAGGCAGAAGCAACAGAAGTGAAGGAATCCAGCAGAATCTGGTGATGAGTTGTCGCTATTATAATCTATAGATTAATATTAACTCTCATGTAGTGCTTCCTTTTTTCCAAAGGAAAAATGGCGGTTTCAGTGAACATCCCAAACGACATCAAATTTCCCACCCCACTTGCATAAATCATTTAAAATGGAAAGTAAGTAGAGTGGGATAAATCATTTAAAATGGGAAGTAAGTAGAGTGAGTGTTAATATAATGCTATCATAACATGGCAAGAGGCAGCAGTTCTCACGCAACTCCATTAATGAATCCTTAAAGTCAAAGGACAATCCTGGAAATCTGGCGACGAGTTGTCGTGATTATAACAACTATAAACAATACTCAGCGTTGAATAGTATTTTAATGAATAAAATACTTATAAATATGTGTATCAAAACATAGATTAATATTATATTAACTATCACGTAGAGCTCCCTTGTTTCCGAGGGTCGAGTGTGCTAGTAGATTTTGAAGTGATAGAGATTGTTGATGACAGCAATCCCTACCTCGCTCTATTAGGGATAAATTGGGCCATTGACATGAATGGGCTAATAAATCTAAAGAAGTGCAAAATGATTTTCGAGAACAAGTCTCTGTGTGTAGTTGTACTGTTGGACCCTGTGGAAGGATCGCGTTACACGAAACCAGTGTGCGATGATGAGAGCGAGGATGATCTAGATTGCATCTACAAAATAACCATGTGAGAATAAGACTGGGTGAATCCAACTACAGATGGACAAATCTCATGGGAACGCGAAAGCCCCTATACGTCGGATTCTGACGAAGAAATAGAAGATGGAAAAACATGTTGCACGAAGTAACCACGCTGAACTGTAACATGACGACAAGATCATTGCGTTGTGCATCAATTGAAGTAAGGGATCTGCCTACATATGATGGGTTAAGTGAGGTAGATGATTTCCTAAACAAATTTGAAAGTGAGATGTCGGAACAACAGCGCTTTGAGGCTTTGAAATGGGTATTGCGCACTACGCCCGCAAGGTGGTGGGGTACACACCAAGGAAGCTTTGGAGAATAGAGCGCATGTAGGAGGATGATGCGTGCCCAGTTTGGGAAGCCTATAATGCAATTGAAAAATAAATACCAGGGATGGGATATTTCGCGTGCACATCTATCAAGATGGGTATGAGCCTATGGAAAACAACTTGCGCAGAAGCATGTGAACTTTGCGTTGATTGATACGGTCCATGCGCAGGTGTTGGGAGGGCAGAAATGTAAAAATCTCCTCCAAGGGGAGCAACATGGTGAACAGAAGATGATCGCGCAGAAGGGTAACCATGTGGAGGCATTTAGTGAAGTGTGTGAAGCTTTGAACAAGGTATGTAGCATGCAGCAGAGTGATTGGGACTTGTGCATACCAGCAGTCCTATGGGCATATAGAGTGATGTGCAAGAAACTGACACAATAGATGACGTCAAGGCTAGGTTTTGGTGTAATCACTGTCCTCCTAATGGAGAACCACAGGCCTAGTCTGCACATAGTAGCGCCATGGGATATGAAGGGTTGACATGCCCTGGGAGGAGGGACCACGCAGTTAGAAGAAATGGAAAAAGAACGTGTGGAATCTGATGAAGACATTCAACAAAATGATCTTAAGCTCCAGGAACTGATGAAAGAAAGGGTGTGATTAAGGTAGAAAAGCGCTCTGGCAGAAGCGGAAGTCAAGAAGCTGGAGGACGGGATAAGGGCATATTTTCTCGATAAGGAAACCAAGGTGATAAGACAGGATGCGCATGATCAGACTCACAAGTTTGAGGACTATCTCTGTGAATTGATCAGTCTGATGCCTTGGTTTGGACCACATATTACTAAGCAAATTAACTAGGGTGACGCGCTGCAGATGATAAGGTGCGCGACATCGCCAGTAATGGTAAAAGGTTGGTATTTTCCAGGAAGAATGTTGGATGATTGGAAGAAATCATATACAGGTGGCGTGGCCACCTGACTAGCTGAGGTAAGCATAGTCTTAGCACTACAGGGAGTTGAAAGGAGGCACGGGACTATAAACTATTCTGCCTAGGAGCTGCACGATGTTGGAGCTGCGCGCAGAAGCAAAGGGTCACAAGGTCTGCGTCCATGCAAGGGGGGCTGCGTTGCCACGTGGCTTGGCCAAATTGTAACCATTAAAGTCACTATTCACGATGTGATGTTCGACTTGAGACCAAATGGAGGGGGCGATAGGCATTTAAGACGCAATTTATGGGCAAGATTTGCGAAAATCGGCCGCCAAGGGAGCATTAATGAACTGGATTTGGGGGGAAACGTTGAATTCAAATTCAAAAGGCATTATAAATTACAAAGGGTTGTCCAACAAACAATACTTGGTCATTTATGAATTGAGCTATTGAGCAGAGCCCTATTTGTGTTGTGCCGAGCATTGATTGAGCCCCTGAGTTCGGGAGTGATAGATTTCTAGATGGACACGATGGCAACAACTGAGGAAGTTATGGAAATGACAGAGGTGATCACCGAAGAGGCCGTGTAGGCCCTAATTGTGGGGGATGCCCTCGAAGGTGCCAGTATTGTGGCATAAATCTTGAAATCACCACCCATGCTAAGACCAAAGAAGGACAAACAAGCGATGGTTCCTGTACGTGTGTCCCTGTGAAACCTGCTGCGCACCAGGATGACAATGGAGGAGAAGGGGAAAGCCATTAACATAGAAACCGATGAGGAAGACCTGGAGGACCTCATTATTGATGAAGACAAGGACAAAGGCATGGAGGAGGAAACTAAGCCTGTGTACCTTCCAACAAAGCTGCCCACCTATAACCCCCCTACGGAAAGGGAAAGAAAAATTGCCCAAGGATCTCAACGAGAGAAAGATCTCGCTGCAGACCTCGCTCCTCCCAAACAACATAATTTTTGACGGCACGCACCTGGGACGGGTGCCATGCTTGAAATTTGAAGATTGGGACCTCACTGACTACGAGAAGTTCCCTCACCTTGAGATCGCGCATCTCATGAAGCCTAAGTAGAACACCTCGACGTGGGTGACAAAATTAGAGACGCGAAAGTGGTTGTGCGGAGTGGAAAAGATAGGGCTACTAAATCTGCTTTGGGTACCACATTTCCACCATGCCCCAATAACAATTTTTGTCATCAGGTAGCTGCTTTTCCTGGTGCATTGAAGGTGTTTATGGTTGGAGGAGCCCATCCCCATCACGGAGCATTTTATTCACCGCATCAGCTGGCTGCCATGTAAAGCAGAGGACCTCGCGGATATCTCGGAGGGAAAAAGTAATGATTTGGCCACCGCGGAGGCCATGAAGAGGAAGTGTAAACTAGAAAAGAAGAAGAGGGGCTACGCCATCTCCAACATCAATGACAAAGTAGTACAGGTGGTGACCCAAATTCTAGTAGGTAAGGTTATGCACAACTGTCGCATGGACGAGGTACCCGCGCCAGTGGTAGCACTTGCTGAACAGTGCGCGGAGGGGGTCCAGTTCAATTGATCCGAATTCTTTTGCAAGGAATTCTTAGAGAATTGCCGCAAAGCTTAGGAATAGGGCAAAACATTCCACTATGCATGGATTTTGCTGTCCATAGTGCTTGTGGCAGGGGAATTGTTGGAAGACAGTCAATTCCCCACAATTGACAGGGATCTGCGGGACGCTGCAATGTACACTTTGCTCTGGGCCACAAAGGATGAAAATAGGATCTGCGACAGTAAGATATTCTGGGTGCTCATGGAGATAAACCTCAAAATGGGGATCAACTACAAGCTGCGGTTGTCACCCACTGTCTACAACAACCTGCAAAGTTTTGCAGGGTTCAAGGTGGATTTCCACAACATATACATCATAGCGCGCAAGGACCCGACCAAGAAATGGATAGACTACCCTTTGTGGCCACGGATGATGTAATTTTCAATGTACTGGAGACATGGCTACTGGAGTGGCGCGCTCCATACATCGCGGCGATAGAGAAGTATGCGGTGCAGAGGAAGAAAGAGGAGGCCAAAATATGCATCGCACAATTGGCAGAAAAGAAAAGGAAGGAGGCAGCAATAGCAGAAGCGCAGGAGGTGTGGGACACTACACAAACAACAGTAGAACAGGAAAAGGCAACAACAACAGCAGCAGCACAGGAGGCAGCCGCGAAGACGCGCGAGGACCAAAAGTTACCTTCACATGGGTAGGAAGTAGAGGAAGAAGGGGGAGGCGCGGACCCACAAACCACGTCAACATAGTTGAAGCGCCCACACCTGACCGAGCGGACAGGGTTGCGTAAAAAGGTCAAGGCATCAAAGGTGTCTATTGACCCGATCGCCCTTATCGAGGGTGATCTGCACGACATCGGTGAAATAGTGTGCGATGTCACCTCCGAGCCCCTCCAGGAATTTATGCAGGAGAACCAAATTGTGTTGGGGGCCCTCAGAGCATAGCTGTAGGAGTTGCAGGTGCACACTCCTCAGGCTGGTACCCTTTCGACCAGCCTTGCAGTCGAAACAATGGCATCAGAGAAGATGTTGTGCACTCGGGTGACGAATACCATAGTGCTGCCGGAAGGGACACTGGTGACAACAATTGAGGCCTACAAGCCTATGGTTAGTGCGTTGAAGGATATTGGCATCAACATGGCTGCACTCCTGTGGGAGACATTATACGTTCTAGAGGATGGGATAGTTGCAGAACTGCGGGGTAGGGAGAGCTACGCACTGCAAGTCCTCAGTGAGTAGAGAATCAACATGGACTAGTTAAGCTTACATCACGATGAAGTGGTGTCGCAGAATCGACAGCTGGTACATGTACTGGATGAAGCTTGTCAAAGCATCCTGGAGCTGGCCATCCTGATAGACATACTAGTAGAAGCGCACATCCACAGGCTAGCAGTAGGGGTGCGTGAGTTGCGGTAGGAAATGACAAAGGTTCAACTGGAGTTGAACCTTCAGATCATAGAGCTGCGGTTGAAGGCACAACCATTCACCCCTTCGGAAGTAAGAGAACAACGCGCTAGCACTATTACATCGTGACTGGACAAGATCAATGGTGCAGTGAGAGACTGCACCAACATGTTGGAGGAGTCACTTGAGGTGCTCACAAATCTGCAGGAGGACCCCAACATACATTGCTTAGAAACAGAGGCATGAGAACTCCAACAGCAGTACGACAGTGTCAAAGGAACTGCACAGATGGTGGCCCTCACTCAAAGGCTCACATGAATGTAATAGGCCAAAGCGCTGAAAGAATAGGTGGACGTGGCATGAAACAAGGAAGCAGTCCTGAAGGTGTGCATTCAGCCTTGGATTGACGAGGCCTTCACCATCACAATAGAAATTGAAGGCAGGCTCTCACAAATGTAGGGGACACAGGCACATATGCACAGAAGCACTTCTGACACCGCGGTCTCAGAACAACGCGTATAGCAGATCCAACAGGCAGTTGCTCAGTGCGTTGCCGACCTTGAAGCAGTTCGAGCAGAGTTGAAGGGGCTTTGCGCCGACAGAGTGACTCGGGGGTGAGTCACGATGTTTGTGTCGGGGGCCAATTGGGCATGGAATCCCCTTGAGGCATGTTTTGGGGCTTAAAGCCCAACTGTTGACCAAGTCCTTTGTAAAAGCTCCGTGAATTGTGGGCACAGAGCGCAAAGTCATAATAGAGTCACAGGGTTACCCACCCTAGTTTTTGTAATGTAATGTCAGCTTGATAAACTTACCCATGGTCCGTGGACCATGGGATTGTATAAATAGAGTGAGGCTTTAAGGAAGAAAGGATAAGGATGGATGGAAGTATGATGAGTCTCAGTACTTGATGTAGGTTTTAACCCCATACAAAAATTACTTGCATACGAATTCTAAAACACAGAAAATAAATAATGCGAGAGCATAACACATAAAACACATATATACAGAGATTTTCCCCTGGATCCCAAAACTGGGACTACTAGCTTGATTTTTCATTATGTTCCTTTCAATGTTACAATACATATTTATACATGTCGAAGCATCCAATACCATGGATCGAAAACCATCGCGTCCAAAACCATGGACCGAAAACCATCGCGTCCAAAACCATGTGCGAAAATCATGCACAAAACCATAAGTAGGTCTGCCCAACCTAATTTAGGGTCCAAAAACAAAATTTCCCGGGGCACTGCCCTGGAACCCATAGAGGGGGGCTACCCGCACCCCTTGAACCCCCTGTGACCCCCTCGCTACACAATCGATGCAACGAAGGGGGGGGCTCCGCCCCCTCTCTAACCCCCGGTTAACTACGTGGGCTAGTCATGGAAAGAATATAACACAACCCAACATTCTCATACTTGCTGTTTTCTTTCCACAGTGGGGCACAAGAAAGCTTAGTCATTTATCTAGCCCTACAATGCCCATTGTTTCTCTACACCAAGAGAACTTCTTAGAGCTCACAGATTTTGTCAATAAATCTGCACTATTCTTCAAAGTGTCCACCTTTACCAGCAACACCTTTTTGTCTTCTATCATATCTCTCAAAAAGTGATACTAAACATCAATGTGCTTCGTATTTTAATGATATGTAGGGTAATTTGCCAAGAAAATTGCACTTTGGTTGTCATAGTCTATCCTTATAGCTCCATGTACTAACCCCATACTTGAACACAATCTCTGCAACCAAACTGCTTCCTTGTTTGCATGAGTGGCTGCCATGTATTCTGCCTCTGTAGTTGATAGTGCCACTACAGATTGTTTCTTACTCATCCAATTGACCGCACCTCAAAATAGGTTAAAGACATGTCCACTTGTAGATCTTCTCTGATCCAAATCTCTAGCCCAATCTGCATCAACAAAGCCACAAATATTCAACACTCTATCCAATCTTGGTCTTCCTTGGTAGCACAAACCATAATTACTAGTGCCACACAAATACTTGAAAACCCACTTCACTGCTATCCAGTGCTCCTTCCCTAGTTTTGACATAAACCTGCTCAATACTCCCACTGCATGTGCAATGTCTGGTCTAGTATAGACCATTGCATACATCAGGCTATCGACTGCACTTGCATATGGAACATGGGGCATGTCCTCTTCCTCTTTTTGTGTCTTGGGACACTGGTAAATGGGTAAACTCACACCTATAGGAATAGGAACCTTCACCTGTTTACTATCCTGCATATTAAACCTCTGCAGTATTGTCTCAACATACTTCCTCTGGTTTAACCAAAGTTTCCTCTTTGCTTGGTCTCTTTTAATTTCCATGCCCAAAATATAGTTTGTAGCACCAAGATATTTCATGTCGAATTTGGAGGACAATTGGGTCTTCAAATCCTGGATAATTTCTTTGTCATTTCCAACCAGCAACATATCATCCACATACAAGACCAGATAAATAATATGGTCACCAATTAATTTAAAATACACACAATGATCTGCTTTGCTTTTGGTGAAGCCAAGTCCCCGTATAAATGTATCAAATTTCTGATACCACATCCTTGGTCACTGTTTGAACCCATACAGAGACTTCTTTAACTTGCATACCATTTCTTTCTTACCTTTCACCACAAAACCTTCAGGTTGCTTCATGTAGATCTCCTCTTCCAGATCCCCATGAAGAAATGCTGTCTTCACATCCATATTTTCTACCTTAAAATCAAAAGCAGCAACAACAGATAAAAGTAATATAATAGAAGATACCTTGGCAATAGAAGAAAAAATATCACCAAAATCAATTCCTGGCACCTGGGAATAACCTTTTGCTACCAACCGAGATTTGTATTTGTCCAACTTTCTTTTTGCATTTGTCTTCTTTTCGAACATCGATTTTATACCAATGGGTTTCATTCCAGCCGGCAAGTCCACCAGATCCCACGCCTCGTTTTTGTGAAAAGATGCCATTTCATCAACCATAGCCTCTTTCTAGAGTTTTCCATCCTCTGAATCTACTAGTTCCTTCACAGTTCTGGGATCATCATCAGTAACAGATAAAGAAAAATTTGAATAGAAAGTAGATGCATTATACCTTTCTGGTTGCCTTCTTTCTTGAACTGATCTTCTCACACCTAAAGTTTGTGGCTCTTCATTTGCCGATTCCTCCTCTGATGTAGAGTCTGATTCTTCCTCCTTAAGCTCAAACTCTATCTTCTCAGGTTCCTTTGGTTGGACTTCATGTTTAATAACATATTTCACCTCTCTGAACACCGCATCTTTGCTGTACACAACCTTCCTTGTTACTGGGTTCCAACGCTGATAACCCTTTAATCCATCCTTATACCCAATAAAGATGCACCTTTCAGATTTACTATCCAACTTGGTTCTTTTCTCCTTTGGAACATGTACATATGCATCACATCCAAATACCCTCAAATGTGAAAGAGAGGGTTTCTTACTAGTCCATATCTCTTGAGGAGTCTTATCCTCCAACGCTGATGAAGGTGATCTGTTGACCAGGTAACATGCTATCTCCACTGCCTCTACCCAGAATTCCTATCCTAACTCGGCACCACTAAGCATGCTTCTTGCCCTTTCCATCAACGTCTTGTTCATTATTTCTGCAACTCAATTTTGCTTAGGTGCGTATGGAGTAGTCTTTTGTCGTGCTATACCACACTTCTTACAAAATTCTTCAAATTCCGTGCTGAAAAACTCTCCACTGTTATTTGTCCTCAACACCTTTATCTTCTTCTCCATCTAGTTTTCCACTAGAGCCTTAAATTCTTTAAACTTGTCAAAGACATCATATTTCTTCTCAAGGAAATATATCCATGTATTCCTTGAGAAGTCATCTATAAATGATACATAGTACACAGACTTACCCAGTGATGGAACCTTCATAGGTCCAAACACATCACTGTACACAAGTTCTAATATATGTTTCACCCTCTTACCACCAAAGGGGAAACTCAACCGATTCTGCTTCCCATATACACAATTTCAACGTAAATCAGAATCCAGAGAGATATTGCTCATACTTTCTAGCATACCTTTACCATGAAGTATTCGAAGTTCCTTCTCTCCAAAATTTCCAAGCCTTTGATGCCACAGCATGGTCTTCTCTCTAGAGACCACTAGATTTTCTGCTCCACTTTCAGGAACCATAGAACTATTGCACCCATCAATAACAGTGCTACCTTGCAGTTTGTACAGAGTTCCAATCTGAACTCCCTGCATCAATACTAGTGCTCCCCAAACCATTTTGCAGGTATCCTTCTTGAACACTATTTTTACACCTGCATCATCTAGCTTGCTTACAGAAATTAGATTTCTCGCCAATGTAGGAATATGCAGAACACCCGGAAGTGTTCTAACCCTTCCACCTTGCAACTGCAACTTTACTTTTCTGCGACCAACAATTTTAGCCTTCCTTTCGTCCCCCAAGAAGACATCACCACCATCATATTTCTCATACTCGCAGAACCACTCTCTATGGGGAGTGAAGTGAAAAGATGCACCTGAATCAATCAACCATGCCTCATGATCTACATGTGTACTTGAAGAAGCCAAGTACACATCCCCACCTTCATTTGAGGTGGTTTCTGCCTCTGTAGAAGGAGCATCATTAGATCCCTTTCCTTTGTCAGGAGCTCTAGATATACAATCCCTTTTGTAGTTCCCTTCCTTTCCGCATTTCCAGCACACCACCTTTACGAGTTTTCCTGGAGATTTAGATTTCCCATTCAATGACTTATTTTTATTTATGTTCTGGGACCGTCCTCGTACAAACAAGGCATCACCATTCTGGCTCTCCATATTTTTCTGTCTCATCTCTTCCGTCAACAAGGATGAGACTATTTCATCAATCTGCAAGGCAATTTCATTGCTACCTATTGCAATAACTAGACTATCCCACGAATCTGGTAGAGAACACAACAAACTGATGCACTTATCTTCATCTGAAATTTTAATATCAATAGATAATAACTGACTTACCACAGTATTAAATGCATTCAGATGTTCTGTCACTAAGTCTCCATATTTCATCCTCAGGTTATACAAATTTTTCTGTAGGAACAGTTTATTCACCGGAGACTTAGATTGGTACAAATTCCCTAACTTGTCCCACAAAGCCTTCACTGTAGCTTCCCCTGATACATTCAACAATATTGAATCTGAGACACACAATTGTATTGTGCTCTTAGCCTTCCGATCTAAGTTCCTCCATTCTTCATCGGACACTCCCATTGGTTTAGTACCTGGATCTACCGCAACCCACTGATCTTTATCCACCAATAGATCCTCCATCTTGAGTTTCCATAACTCAAAACTTTGACCATTAAATTTATCGCTGTCTTCTTTCACCACCAGAATTGATCCCGCAGATCTCCCACTAAACAAGGTCTACCACAGGCCTGAGCGAAACCCCTCAGCAACAAAGGAATCCCCTTGAAGCCAAAACAACTATGATACCAAATGTATGTTTTAACCCCGTACATAAATTACCTGCATACGAATTCTAAAACACATAAAATAAGCAATGTGAGAGCTTAACACATAAAACACATTGTTGGGTTGTGTTATATTCTTTCCACGTAGTTAATAGGGGGTTTGAAGGGCACCCGTAACCCCACTTTATGGGGTCCGGCACAGCGCCCCGTAAAATTTTGGTTTTGGACCATATGTTAGGTTGGACGGACCCACCTATGGTTTTGTGCATGATTTTCGCACATGTTTTTTGGACGCGATGGTTTTCGGTCCATGGTATTGGATGCTTCAACATGTATAAATATGTATTGTAACATTGAAAGGAACATAATGAAAAATCAAGCTGGTAGTCCCGGTTTTGGGATCCAGGGAAAAATATCTGTGCATATGTGTTTTATGGGTTATGCTCTCCCATTGTTTATTTTCTTTGATTAAGAATTCGTATGCAGGTAATTTCTGTACAGGGTTAAAACCTACATTTGGTATCGGAGCTGTTTTGGCTTCAAGGGGATGCCTTTGTTGCTGAGGGGTTTCGCTCGGAACTGTGGTAGACCTTGTTCTATGGGGGATCTGCGAGATCGATTCTGGTGGTGAAAGAAGATGGCGAGCAATGGAAAGATAGAGATTGAGAAGTTCAATGGTCAGAATTTTGAGTTGTGGAAACTCAAGATGGAGGATCTGTTGGTGGATAAAGATCAGTGGATCGTGGTAGATCCGGGTACTAAACCATCGGGAGTGACCGATGAAGAATGGAAGAAGTTGGATCGGAAGGCAAAGAGAACAATACGATTGTGTGTCTCAGATTCAGTATTGTTGAATGTATCAGGGGAAGCTACAGCGAAGGCTTTGTGGGTCAAGTTAGGGACTTTGTACCAATCTAATTCTCTGGTGAATAAACTGTTCCTGCGGAAAAAGCTGTATAACCTGAGGATGAAAGATGGAGACTCGGTGACAGAGCATCTAAATGCGTTTAATACTGTGGTAAGTCAGTTATTATCTGTTGATATTAAAATTTCAGATGAAGATAAGTGCATTAGTCTGTTGTGTTCTCTACCAGATTCGTGGGATAGTCTAGTTATTGCAATAGGTAGCAATGCAACTACTTTGCAGTTGGATGAAATAGTTTCAGCCTTGCTAACGGAGGAGATGAGATGGAAAAATATGGACAACCAGAATGGTGATGCCTTGTCTGTACGAGGACGGTCCCAGAACAGAAACAAAAATAAGTCATCGAGTGGGAGATCTAAATCTAGAGGGAGATCTAAATCTCCAGGAAAACCTACAAAGGTGGTGTGCTGGAAATGCGGAAAGGAAGGACACTTCAAAAGGGATTGTAAATCTAAAGCTCCTGATAAAGGAAAGGGATCTGATGATGCTCCTACTGCAGAGGCAAAAACCACCTCAGATGAAGGTGGGGATGTGTACTTGGCTTCTTCAAGTACACATGTAGATCATGAGGCATGGTTGATTGACTCAGGTGCATCCTTTCACTTCACTCCCCATAGAGAGTGGTTCTGTGAGTATGAGAAATACGATGGTGGTGATGTCTTCTTAGGAGATGATAGGAAGGCTAGAATCATTGGTCGGGGAAAAGTAAAGTTGAAGTTGCAAGGTGGAAGGGTTAGAACACTTCCGGGTGTTCTACATATTCCTGCATTGGCCAGAAATTTGATTTCTGTAAGCAAGTTGGATGATGCATGTGTAAAGACAGTGTTCGAGAAAGATACCTCCAAGATGGTTCGAGGAGCACTGATATTGATGCGGGGAGTTCGGATTGGAACTCTGTACAAGCTGCAAGGTAGCACTGTTGTTGATGGGTGCAATAGTTCTATGGTTCCTAAAAATGGAGTAGAAAATCTAGTGGTCTCTGGAGAGAAGACCATGTTGTGGCATCAAAGGCTTGGACATATTGGAGAGAAGGGCCTTCGAATACTTCATGGTAAAGGTATGGTAGAAGGTATGAATTATAGCTCTCTGGATTTTGATTTCTGTGAAAATTGTGTGTATGGGAAGCAAAATCGGGTGAGTTTCCCCTTTGGTGGTAAGAGGATGAAACAGATATTAGAGCTTGTGCACAGTGATGTGTTTGGACCTGTGAAGGTTCCATCACTGGGTAAGTCTATGTACTATGTATCATTTATTGATGACTTCTCAAGGAATACATGGATATATTTCCTTAAGAAGAAATTTGAAGTCTTTGACAGGTTTAAAGAATTTAAGGCTCTGGTGGAAAATCAGACAGAGAAGAAGATAAAGGTGCTGAGGACAGATAATGGTGGAGAATTTTGCAGCAAGGAATTTGAAGAATTCTGTAAGAAGTGTGGTATAGCACGGCAGAAGACTACTCCATATACACCTCAGCAAAATGGAGTCGCAGAAAGAATGAACAAGACGTTGATGGAAAGGGCAAGAAGCATGCTCAGTGGTGCTGGGTTAGGACAGGAATTCTGGGCAGAGGCGGTGGATACTGCATGTTACCTGATCAACAGATCACCTTCATCAGCGTTGGAGGATAAGACTCCACAAGAAGTATGGACTGGTAAGAAACCCTCTCTTTCACATCTAAGGGTATTTGGATGTGATGCATATGTACATGTTCCAAAGGAGAAACGAACCAAGTTGGATAGTAAATCTGAAAAGTGCATCTTTATTGGGTATAAGGATGGTTTAGAGGGTTATAAGCTTTGGAACCCAGTCACACGGAAGGTTGTGTACAACCGAGATGTGGTGTTCAGAGAGGTAAAAGATGTTATTCAACATGAAGTCCAACAAAAGGAACCTGAGAAGACAGAGTTTGAGCCAAAGGAGGAAGAATCAGACTCTACAGCAGAGGAGGAATCAGAAGATGAAGAGCCACAAACTCCGGCTGTGAGAAGATCAGTTTGAGAAAGAAGGCAACCAGAAAGGTATAGTCCATCTGCTTTCAGTTCAAATTTTGCTTTGTCTGTTACTGATGATGATCCCAGAACTGTGAAGGAAGCAGTGGATTCAGAGGATGGAAAACTCTGGAAAGAGGCCATGGTTGATGAAATGGCATCTTTGCACAAAAATGAGGCTTGGGATCTGGTGGAGTTGCCGGCTGGAAGGAAACCCATTGGCAGCAAATGGGTGTTCAAGAAGAAGACAAATGCAGAAGGAAAGGTGGAGAAATACAAAGCTCGGTTGGTAGCAAAAGGTTATTCGCAGGTGCTGGGAATTGATTTTGGTGATATTTTTTCTCCTGTTGCCAAGGTAACTTCTATTAGATTACTTTTATTTGTTGTTGCTGCTTTTGATTTTGAGGTAGAACAGATGGATGTGAAGACAACATTTCTTCACAGGGATTTGGAAGAGGAAATCTACATGAAGCAACCTGAAGGCTTTGCGGTGAAGGGTAAGAAAGAACTGGTATGCAAGTTAAAGAAGTCTCTGTATGGGTTAAAAAAGTCACCAAGGATGTGGTATCAGAAATTTGATACATTTATACGGGGACTTGGCTTCACCAGAAGCAAAGCAGATCATCGTGTGTATTTTAAATTAATTGGTGGCCGTGTTATTTATCTGGTCTTGTATGTGGATGATATGTTGCTGGTTGGAAATGACAAAGAAATTATCCAGGATTTGAAGACCCAATTGTCCTCCAAATTCGACATGAAAGATCTTGGTGCTGCAAACTATATTTTGGGCATGGAAATTAAAAGAGATCGGTCAAAGAGGAAGCTCTGGTTAAACCAGAGGAAGTATGTCGAGACAATACTGCAGAGGTTTAATATGTAGGATAGTAAATTGGTGAAGGTTCCTATTCCTGTAGGTGTGAGGTTATCTGCTGAACAGTGTCCCAAGACACAAGAAGAGGAAGAGGACATGTCTCGTGTTCCATATGCAAGTGCAGTGGGTAGCCTGATGTATGCAATGGTCTGTACTACACCAGACATTGCACATGCAGTGGGAGTATTGAGCAGGTTTATGTCAAAACCTGGGAAGGAGCACTGGACAACAGTGAAGCGGGTTTTCAGGTATTTGCGTGGCAACAGTGATTATGGTTTGTGCTACCAAGGAAGACCAGGATTGGACAGAGTGTTGGATATTCATGGCTTTGTTGACGCAAACTGGGCTGGAGATCTGGATCAGAGAAGATCTACAAGTGGGTATGCGTTTAACCTATTTGGAGGAGAAGTCAGTTGGATGAGTAAGAAACAATCTATAGTGGCACTATCAACTACAGAGGCAGAATACATGGCAGCCACTCATGCAAGCAAGGAAGCAGTTTGGTTGCAGAGATTGTGTTCAAGTATGGGGTTAGTACAGGGAGCTATAAGAATAGACTGTGACAACCAAAGTGCAATTTTCTTGGCAAAGAACCCTGCTTATCATTCAAAGACAAAGCACATTGATGTTCAGTATCACTTTGTGAGGGATATGATAGAAGACAGAAAGGTGTTGCTGGTAAAGGTGGACACTTTGAAGAATACTGCAGATGCATTGACAAAATCTGTGAGCTTTGAGAATTTCTCTTCATGTAGAGAAGAAATGGGAATCTCAGGGCTGGAAAAAAGACTAAGCTCTCCTGTGGCCCCCTGTGGAAAGAAAACAACAAGTGGGAGATTGTTGGGTTGTGTTATATTCTTTCCACATAGTTAATAGGGGGTTTGAAGGGCACCCGTAACCCCACTTTATGGGGTCCGGGGCAGCGCCCCGTAAAATTTTGGTTTTGGACCATATGTTAGGTTGGGCGGACCCACCTATGGTTTTGTGCATGATTTTCGCACATGTTTTTTGGACGCGATGGTTTTCGGTCCATGGTATTGGATGCTTCAGCATGTATAAATATGTATTGTAACATTGAAAGGAACATAATGAAAAATCAAGCTGGTAGTCCCGGTTTTGGGATCCAGGGAAAAATCTCTGTGCATATGTGTTTTATGGGTTATGCTCTCGCATTGTTTATTTTCTTTGTTTAAGAATTCGTATGCAGGTAATTTCTGTATAGGGTTAAAACCTACACACATATACATAGAGATTTTCCCCTGGATCCAAAAAACAGGACTACCAACTTGATTTTTCATTATGTTCCTTTCAATGTTACAATACATATTTATACATGTCGAAGCATCCAATACCATGGACTGAAAACCATCATGTCCAAAACCATGGACTGAAAACCATCACATCCAAAACCATGTGCGAAAATCATGCACAAAACCATAGGTAGGTTTTCCCAACCTAATATAAGGTCCAAAAAAAAAATTCTGGGGCGTTGCCCTGGTCCCCATAGAGGGGGACTACCCACACCCCTCAAACCCTCTGTGATCCCCCCACTACGCAATGGACGCAACGAAGGGGGGGCCAGACCCCCCAGTTAACTACGTGGGCTAGTCGTGGAAAGAATATAACACAACCCAACACTTGGGTCGAAGTGAAAGGTGGGTCTTTGGGTCGTAGAGTAGGAAAAGGATCTGCAACTGAGTGTGCAGAGGCCTAGTAGTCCGCAGCTGAGTGCGCAGACCCCTGCAGCTGAGTGCGCAAGACAGGTCAAGTCTGTAATCATTTGAAGAATTAATAAAGAGAAGCTTACCATATTTTGGTGTATCTTTTCCTGTTTTAATGTATGATTGGGTATAAATTGCAAGTTTACTATTTATTTACATGCGCGAACTTATATGAATGTCTTGTATAAATAAGTATAACATAAGACATCCATTTACGCAAGGATAATTAACTGGTATGAGAAGATAAGCAAGGTCTTGGGGCCGTCTTAAGGGAATAGCGCAGAGCACTGTTCCAGCAGCATGGAAGCTCCACAGTCCCTAGTTAGGGCTGCGCGATGGTAGTGCGTCAGGGTGCAAAGGCCTGGGAAGTGCACGAAGCAACCTGTGCGAAGGACCTAACAGTTGGATCCAATAAGCCCCTCAAACATCTCAAGCATGCAGAAACCTAGTTCCAGCACCCTCCCATACTACCTCAGGTGAGACCTCAGTCCGCGCTCTGCGGACTGTTGCCGAAAGGGCCAGTAGTACAAGGAATTTCTTGGCTAATTAACTCTGAACCTGGGTCACGCCCCAACAAGCTAACAGATAGGCATTCAAAATTTGAAGTCCTTAGAGGTTTTGCCAACATCTTTTTGCGTTAAGCTAAAGAGCATATTGAATTTGGGATGGTTGGCACTGCTTCATGAATTGGAATTTTCTCTCTGCAATGAGTTATGAGAGCTTCGTGGTGATGAACATTTGAAGTTGTTGGTGAAGTTACAAGAATTTCAATATATGAAGCTCAATAGCGTACATAGTTTGGAACTGCTTACAAAACTTCAAGAAATAGACATTTCTGGATGTTATGAATTAGAAGTGTTGAACATGTGAGGTCGTTGAAGGTATTGAAGGCATGTAATTTTATGAAGTTGAAGAGCTTACAGGGATTTTCAGAGCTAACACAACTTAGAAAACTGTATATTTCTAGTTTCTCTAATTTAGATGAGTTTCCAGAAGTGATATATTTGATGTCTTTGGATACGTTGAAGGCATGTGGCTGTGTGAAGCTAAAGAGCATACAAGGGTTGCCATAGTTGGCACGAATTCAAGAACTAGATGTTTCTAGTTTCTCTGAGTTAGAAGAAATGCATGTTGGAGATTTGCATTCATTGGTGGTGCTACGGGCCTTTGAATGTGTCAAGTTGAAGTGGTTATCAGGTTTTTCCTGTTTGACCAACCTTATAAAACTAGATGTTACGGGGATACCTAGGAATTTTTTTTTTGTTATACACACTGTTTCAATTTGCCAAGAACATTACATGTCAAACAAATCTTCCATGAAATTTTAAGCTTATGTTTCACTCCACTCTAAATGTTTTCATTAATTTAATACTCTTCAATATTAAAATAAAAAAATCATATTATTTTTTTATTAAAGCTCCTTTCACACAACAACAGTCTATCTCTTTACGACTTTACTTTAAAATTATGGTCTTGTTGGCCGCCCAATGAATCCCTTTCCATTTTCTCCAAATAAAATGCCGCCCTACTAATATCAGATTTTGAGGTTAATTGATCACGTTGTTGATTTTGAACATCAATTTTATCTTCTTTTAGATTGTTAAATCTTTCAATAAATGTCATAAGTCTTCAATTTTTATCACTGTTGAAATGTGCCTTGGAACATATTTATAAAAAGTTTCTTTACATAGACCGCATGACTTACTTTTATGATTATTATCTTCAATAAGTCAAGTATTTTATTGTAGTTCCTAATGCTAGCATGAATGATATATGAGTTGGTGTTTGTCCCTATGTTTTTCTATGAGTTTGGATACAATTTTATTTACATGTCATTTATATTTTTTTCACCAAGGAAAAAACACAACTTTCATTATATAATATCTTGAAAATTACATGATGTAGATGCTTCAAAGGAACATATCTCAAAAGGGTGATCATGGTTAACCACACCAACTATAACATAAACCGAAAATATATGATGTAAAAATAATAATTAGTCCAATAAACAGAAATGTACAAAGAAATACATAAGCAATCACCATAATAGTAACATATGTATAATCAAAATAATAAAAAAATTCCATCATATGTTGTGATGGATCATGAAATAGATACATCCTAAGGTTGATTTTCGTTGAAGGTTGATTGTAATATTGATAGGATTCCTGTGCATTATGTTAAAAAGTAATCCAAGAACCAAATACTTGTTGCGTTGCTTCTTTGGATAAGCCATCAAAAACATGATTTCTTTCCCTATAAATATTGTTGAGCCTCAACCTTGCACTCATTTACTTATCCTCCCAACAGCTTTTCCCTATTCACTTCTCTCTTTTGTCATCATTTCCTCCATCAACTTGTTCAATTCATTGCATTATATGTCTTTTTAACATGATTTGTTGACTGTGCTAATGATTGACTGTTGGTTTAGAATTTTGGTACAAGTGTTGCAATTCCGCGGCTAATACAGCGTTTCCGCAGCCGATCAGAGATTCCGCAGCCATTTTCTTGTTTGCTATGTTCCACGTGTCCTCCAAAGGAAAGGGCCACATGGGCAAGTTGGTATGACTGTGTACATGGTTCGTGTGCTATCAGCTAAGCCAACTCGTTCATATATACCCCCGGTCAACGCAGATGTAACCACGGTCAAACAGCAAGGTTTCAAGCGGTGGCACGGCTCTGCGTGAGCAGGTGAAGCACGTAACCACAGCTGGCATCTTATTCGAGCCACGAAGACGGCAGGGGACAATAATCTAACTGTGGATTTATCATCCACGATGACTGTTTCCTCAAACAATGCACGGTGTTGCTGCGTGTCTTTTGCACAGTTAATTCGTTAGCTGTTTGTTAGCTCAGTTTATGCAGAAGACAGTTTGTCTCTGCTGCTATAAATAAAGCGTTTGCATATGCTTAGTAGTTAGTCTTCAAGTTAGTTTTTGGTTGTAATCACTTTGTTTATAAAACTCTGTTTTAAAGACTGTTTCATACAACGTTTACGCTTTTGTATTTTGACATGCTGATTTAATATTCAGAAGACTGTTTTGCTCCTATCTGTGTAGCTGATCTTTAACTGGTTGAGTAGATGGAGGGCCCCCGTCTGCCACAACCTATGTACAGTAGTGTTTAATTTCATTTTCCTGCACTTCTTTATGTTTTCATTTTCACATGTATACTAATGTACAGTTTGATTTCTGCAATTTTCGTTTCTTTTGACATGTATAATATTGTACAGTTTGAATTATGCCTTTACATTCCCAGCATTTTTCAGAACTGATCAGTTTGCTCTTGCAGGTGTGTCAGGAGCCCGGGATAGTGTGTTTTTCCTTCTTTTTATCACTAGTGGCATTTGAAGTTGTCTTATCTAAACTGCTGATTTTTACCTTGACTTGCATTAGTTTCATTGCTTAGTTTACTTTATCAGGTTTTGTCAAGTTGCTAATCTCTTGATGGTTCTTCTTATCATAATTTCACTAACTTTCGTGGGACCAAAATATCATTTAATTGCAGCTTGGTCTATTTAGTTTTAGACTCATATTGCTAATTCAATCCTAACTCTTTTTCACATGATCAATTTGGCTAAAGGCAGAACGTTAAGGGAGAATTAAGTAGTGTGATTTGTCACTTAATTTTTGCATTGCTTTAGAGGAGTTAGAGTAGTGTTCTTGCTTTCAAATTGAGTTAAGTAGATGTCATTTTCATTCTTATCAGCAGTAAAGGTATTGGACTAGTGCCATTGGTCTTCTTGTTTGATGCTTTACTTTCATTTGAAGCTTTAATTTCATTCCAAGTTATTGTTCAAGTTTTCTCTTTAAATTTCAAGAAGCATTTAGAAATCGCCACATATACACACACATTCACTCACTTGTTTATAACTTCATTACATCACATTAGGAAGATAAGTCACACAAGAACTAAAAACGACAAAAAGAACTAGAAAAGGCTGCTTAAGTATATATTGTACACTTCACTTCATCAGCTTACGAGCCCTGGGTTGACAATTTATGATAGCAATTTAGACAACACTAAATTGACTAAACATTTTGGCGCCGTTGCCGGGGAAGTGAAATTAGGTAGCCAATTTCTAAAAAAAAAATTAAGAAAATTTCAAGAAAGGGAAATTGATAACCTCTCAAAGTATGCTCTCCTCTTGCACCTAGAGTGATCTGGAGGATCAGAAAAGAGAAAGTTATTGGTTTAATAGTTTCTTAAGTATGCTCTCTTCTTGCACCTAGAGTGACCTGGAAGATCAGAAAGAGAATTATTAGCTTGACTTGAAGAGAAAAAATAAAAAAAATGACATGCATAGAGCTAGAGATTCTAGGGGAAGGTTTTTAGCTAGAGCCAAGAGTTTGATTTTTACAAGTCCATCTACTTCAAGGAATAGACAAGAGACACCTCCCTCATCTCCAACTGACACTCCTAGCCCTAGGATTCCTGGAATTCAAGAGGCAAGAATTGACTCTCCCACACCTTCTATTGAATTTGAATCAGAAAGAGATCCTTTCCTTCCTTCTACAGAAAGACCAATTGTAATTGAAGAAGCAGAATCATCTGAGGAAGAGGGAGAAATTCCTTCTCATTCACCCTTTGTAGAAGAACCAAAAGACTCTGAAGTCTCTAGGGAAACCATTATGACAGAGGAAGGAGGTGGTAGAGGTAGAGGTAGAGGAGGAGGAGGAGGAAACAATGGAGGAGGTAGAGGTCACATTGGAGGAAATAGAGATGGGGATAACTCATTTGGGTTTCCCATCGTTGATGAGGATTCCCGAGCCACTATGAAAAACATATCACCATCTGTCCTCCCAAACTTCCATGGGTTAAGAACTGAGGACCCTGAAACATTTTTATTCGAGTTTGAAGTCGTATGTCGAACTTATGACTATCTGGATGACACTCAAAAACTCAAATTGTTCCCTTCCACATTAAAAGGACAAGCTTTGAAATGGTTCATGGGGTTACTCACTCAATCCATTAGGTCTTAGAATGATATGAAACAGACATTTTTGGATAGGTACCTGGACTATTGTATGCCCACCAATCACAAGGATGAGGTATTTAAAATGGTACAAAGAGAAGATGAGAACTTAGAGGATTTACTCGAAAGATTTCAATATAACCTGAAAAGAGCAAAAATGAGTAGCTTAGATGAGGAGACCTTGAAAGCCCTCCTACTAAAAGCCATTAGAGATGAATGGATAGACATTCTGAACATGATGGGGAAAGGAGATATATCTCAACTTTCACTCAATGATATAGCAGAACTATGTATCCATCTCTCAAGGGGCAAATCAAAAACTCAAAAAGGGCCTAGAGATCCTTCTCTCCTTAGAGCAAATAAATCTGCAACTGGATCGGTAAGTAGGGCTGAGATCGGCAATATGCTTGATGAATTCAAAACTGACATCTTAGGGAGTCTTAGTGAACAATTAGACACCCTTAAGATCCACAATAAACAGAAAGCAGAAGCCGAGGCCTTGGCCATCTTTTGCCCGAAATGTAGGAAGAAACATGCTTTAAGGGAATGTCCCTTGGAAGCACAAGTTGTGGAAACATGTGTAATTTTCTCAGAAAACCATGAGACCAAGGATTGTCCTTCAATCCCTGGGCTCAAAGCAGTCTTTCAAGAAGATCCAAATACACTTGAATCTCTCTGTTTTGTTGCAAGGAGACCTTGGCAGGGGCAACAAAATCAAGGGTTTAACAACTCTATGAATTTTCAACCCCAACCAAATTGGAATCCTTGGCAACAACCTTGGCCTCAACCTCAAAATCCTTTTCAATCATGGATGCAAAGCATGCAAAATCCTTATGGGAGATTTGCTCAATTCTATCAATATCCTCCATCTTTTCAAAACCAGCAAGCTCCACAACTTCCAAATCAAAGTCAACAACTATCATTGCCATTCCCTCAACAACAACAACCTTCTCCACAAAATCAAAATTCTCAACTCTTGCTTCAATCCCAACAGAAGTCAAATCAACTTCCTTCTCAGCCATTGCCAAACCCCAATAATAGGAACCCTCAAAATGCTTACATGATGGAAGGTCAACCATTCCCTACCTATATGATTGTTCCTCTCAATGAAGTACAACTCAGATCAGGTAGAATCCTAGATCAACCTTCTATAAATGTTCAACAGCCAAGCATTTCTGAGGAAGAATCTCTTAAAGCTAATAAGGGTTCTGAAGCATCCCTTCAAAACCCAAACACTCAAAAAGAAAAAGAAAAAGAATCAACCCCCACAACTCCCATAGTTGAACAACCTACATCTTTGGCCACACCTCCTTTTCCTGAAAGGTTACAAATTGACAAAGGAGTGGAAAAACAAATTTGGTTGCCTGACTATAATTTTCTAGATGAATTGAAGAATGTCTGTATCAAGATTCCCTTGTTACAAGCTATTAAAGAGATTCCCATTGTAGCAAAAACAATAAAGGATTTGAGCCTTAAAAGACCAGGAAGGAAACCAAGGGATACCAGAAGGATCCACCTGGTAGGAAAAATTGCAGATATCATGATGGGAAAGATTACCATGCAGAAATATGTAGACCCCGGTAGTCCAATTGTCAAAACACATATCAATGGGTTAGAAATACCAAATACTTTGATTGATTTAGGGGCTGCTATCAACATTATGAGTAGACAGACCATGGACCAGTTAAAACTTCCTAACCTTCTCTTTACACCTACTTTACTGCAACTTGCAGATAGATCAATCATTAAACCTGATGGTGTATTGGAAGACATTCCAGTCTCCCTAGACTCTTGGGAATATCCAGTTGATTTTATGATTTTAACTCCCAAGAACATCTAGGAGGACATCCTCTTATTTTAGGAAGACCTTGGCTAGCCACATCTGATGCTTTCATAAGTTGTAGGTCTGGGGATATGTATATTTCTGATGGCAATTCAACAAAGAAGTTCAATCTGTATCCTCCAGCGAAAGCAATTACAGAAATAGGAGATAATGAGTGGGTTGATGATGAAGATACTATACAACCTGTCTTTACCATTTCTGAGATTAGTGAAGATAGTCAAATTCTGAACACATTAGAAAATTTTGAACCATCTTCAGAATATGACTCTACACAATTTCAGTTGGATTCTGACATAGAGTGTCTATCATCTAGACAAATGTCTCTTTTCTCTATGGAAGAATTTGGTAGTTCTGCCATTGAGATCTTTCCAAGAAAAACATTAAACATTAACAAAAACTTGGAAAAATCCCAACAGGAAGAGCTAACCAAAGTCTTGCAAAGACATTCTACTGCTTTTGCATGGGAGTATACCGACATGAAAGGTATTGACCCTAAGACTTGCATTCATCACATCTACATTGAGGAAAACAGTAGACCAATTAGACAACCTCAAAGAAGGATGAATCCAAACCTTAGGGAGATAGTGAAAGAAGAGCTCCAGAAGTTACTCAATGTAAACTTCATTTACCCCATTTCAGATAGCCGATGGGTTTCTCCCTTGGTTATAGTACCTAAAAAGAATGGTAAATGGAGGGTTTGCATTGATTACAGAGAATTGAACAAAGCAACCTTGAAGGATCACTTTCCTTTGCCCTTTATTGATCAAGTATTAGATACTTTAGCAGGTAAAAAGTTTTTCTCATTTTTGGATGGTTTTAGTGGTTACAATCAAATTCAGGTAGCACCTGAAGATCAGGACAAAACCACATTTACTTGTCCATGGGGAACTTTTGCCTACCGGGTACTTCCTTTTGGATTATGCAATGCACCCGCTACATTTCAAAGGGCTGTACTAGGAATGTTTTCAGATCTAATTCATGATTGTGTAGAGGTCTACATGGATGATTTCACAGTTTATGGTAACACATTTGAAGAAGCATTAGAAAATTTGGAAAAAGTCTTAATTAGATGTAAAGAAACAAATCTTTCATTAAGTCATGAAAAATGTTTTATGATGTTTACTGAAGGGATTGTTTTAGGACATCATATTTTAGGAGATGGAATTAAAGTTGATAGATCCAAAGTTGAAGTTATCTCCAAGTTACCTGTTCCAAATTGCCAGAAAGATGTTAGAAGTTTTCTTGGGTTTACTGGGTATTATAGAAGATTTATTGAAAACTTCACTAAGATAGCATCTCCTCTTTTCAAATTACTTACCAAAGACTGTGAATTCAAATGGGATCCTGAATGTCAGTCTGCATTTGAAACTTTAAAGACTAGAATATCTGAAGCACCCATTTTGAGAGGGCCAAATTGGAAACTCCCTTTCCATATTTCTACTGATGCTTCAGATACAGCTCTAGGAGCTGTCTTGGGACAAAAGGATTTGGTCCCTTATGCCATTTATTACACCAGTAAAAATTTGACTCCCACTGAGTTAAATTACACTGTGACTGAAAAATAATTCTTAGCCGTTGTTCATGCAATCAACAAGTTTAGACATTATATAACCGGCTATGAAACTTTTGTCCATACAGATCACTCTGCAATTAGATATCTCATGAACAAACCTGTTACTAATGGCAGAGTTACAAGATGGCTTTTACTTTTACAAGAATTCAACATTACTGTGTTAGATAGACCAGGGAAACAAAACACAGTAGCTGATTTCTTGTCTAGAATCCAAAATACTAACGAAGATTCTCCAGTAGAGGATAAGTTTCCAGATGGATACTTGTTTGCAGTAACTACCAAAACTCCTTGGTATGTAGATATTGCTAACTATTTAGTTACAGGGAAGCTACCTCCACACTTATTTCCTAATGAGAAAAGGAAAATCATTCAGGAGAGTTCACATTATTCTTGGATTTCTAATGAATTGTTCAAAACAGGGCCAGATTGTATGATTAGAAGATGTGTTCGGGAAGATGAAATGCCTGACATCCTTAAGGCATGTCATGATGAACCGTGCGGCGGACACTTTGCTGACAAGAGGACGGCCTATAAAATCCTTTCTTTAGGATATTATTGGCCTTCTCTCTTTAAAGATGCAAAGCAATATGTTAGAAGGTGTGACAGCTGCCAAAGAGTTGGGAGACCAACTCCTTCAAATGAAATGCCACTACAGCCACAGGTATGCATCGAACCCTTTGAGAAATGGGCTCTAGATTTCGTTGGACCTATTAATCCACCATCTAAGCAAAAGAAGTATATATTGGTTTGCACTGATTATGTTACTAAGTGGGTAGAAGCCAAGGCATTGCCTTCTGCCACTGAAAATTCAGTTGTTCAATTTCTTTTTGAGGATATTTTTACTCGTTTTGGTGTCCCAAGAGAAATTGTGACAGATCAGGGAAGCCAATTTACATCTAACTTGATGGAGAAGCTGATGGAGGAATACAAAATCAAGCATAGAACATCTACTCCATACCATCCGCAAGCAAATGGTCAAGTGGAATCTACAAACAAAGTTCTTGAAAGCATCATCACCAAGACTGTTCATCTTCACAGAAGAGATTGGGCAGAAAGGCTTCCTGAAGCCTTATGGGCCTATAGAACTACATGGAGGAACACAACAGGACATTCTCCCTATGAACTTGTTTATGGGAAAGAAGTCCTGCTCCCCATTGAGTTCCAAATCAAGACCTTCAAGATGGCAGTTCAATTGGGGATGAGCCTATCAGAAGCCCAAAAACACAGAATGGACCAGCTAAATGAGCTAGATGAAATAAGACAAGATGCAATTCTAAGGACCGATCTAGTTCAGCACCAAAGAACTAAGTGGCATGATCGACACATCAAAGAAAGAAAGTTTCAGAAGGGAGATTGGGCACTATTGTTTGATTCCAAGTTTAAGGACTTCAAAGGAAAATTTCAAACTCATTGGCTTGGGCCATATGAGATTGATGAAGTCTTTAACAATGGAGCAGTTCGAGTGAAGACCATTGATGAGCTTCAGACTCCTTTCATTGTGAATGGCCACCGATTGAAAGTCTACCATAAGCCACTCTCAAAGGAGGAATTTGTTAAAATGTTCCAAGAAGATTCTGCAATGAGGCTAGTGGAGAAGAATTCTTCTCCTCCATCAGCCTAACCTTTGTTTCTTTCAGTTGAAAAAAAAAAAAAAGAAAAAAAAAAAAAAGGAAAAAAATCTCTTGTATAAGCCTAAAAACCAATCTTGGATTGGCGGTCTTATGCAGAAAATATGAAGTGAAAATCAGGGTCACCTGACACTTTATATTTTCCAAAAAAAATCTCTCTCTTTCTCTGTCCATCTCATCCATCTCATCCATCTCATCATTTTCATTCCACTTCATTTTCTTCCAGTCCATTCATTCCATCTCATTTTCACCAAATAAAGTCCCTCTCAGGACTATTCCATTCAGCCAAGTTGTTTTAATCCTCTTTGTGCAGGCAGAAAAGTGTTGCTGCAATTTCCGCAGCTAGGAGCCAATTCCGCAGCTGATATCAAGATTCCGCAGCCAATACACTCTGTTCCTGCAAATAAAACAACTCTGTTTTCAAAAAGAATTTTTTTTTTTAGTCAGAAGCACCATCATCATCAAAGAGCAAGGACACCTACAAAGTCAGCAACAAATCAAAGGTTAGCCACCATAATAAACAAAGGGATCAAATGCAAATGCACGAAGGTATGTTCCAAACTTTTAACCAATAGTTTGATATCATTTACGTATGGTTTTCAAATTATGGTAGGAGGCACTTAATGTAATGATTGACAAGATCCCCATCCACTCCTCGTCCATGATTCTGCGTAATCCACCTCACCACCTTCCTAATGGTTCCCTAATTGCTGTTGATTCGAACTTAATACGAACTGCTCTTCCATTAACTACTCGTACTTCAGTGACGTGTACTGGTGTACTACGGCTCTACATGTGATCATTTCCGCAGCCAAATGTACGCAGCCACCCAACGTTCAGGGATTTGGCCGTTGTATCCTCTACTCATAACTCCACTTCTCGCATGCATAACCTCATCTTCGTATTGTTATCTACTCCCTCACTCCACTGTTTTCACTCTCGTTTCCATACACCACTCTCGTTCTACCGTAAACCTCTCTGTTTTATTTTCCTCACCACTCCACTCAAAACCCCGATCACCAGTCCTGCACCTTACAGTCCATTGCATCACGGCCACTCTGTTATAGCCGTAATTCCACTCTGTTATAGCCGTAATTCCACTCTGTTATAGCCGTAATTTCCGCTGTTGAGCACTGTTTTCCCGTGAAGCTTTCTCCTCCAGCGTTCAAACACCACTGTCAGAGCTGCAAGTGAACTGATAACCGAAATGGGAAAATTGTTGAGAGTAGAACCGGAAGGTTCGAAGTTTTTAGAGGGTTACCCACAAATCAAGGAAGCCCTGCAGAAAGCCAAATGGGTGAAATTCATTCAGAAGTTTAAGGGGTATAACAAAGAAGTTACAAAAGCGTTTGCCCGATCATTTAAGGACAATAACGTGGAGGTAGGCGACCTACAGTTTACCATCACAGAGAGCAGCCTGGCCCAAGCAACCGCTTTACCTCAGACAGGAGAACGCTGGTTCAAAAACCGAACAGTTGAAGATCAAGAGTGGAAGAATATGCTAAAGAATCCAGGTATGGATACATCCATTTTCACAAAGGGAATTCCTGTACGTGTTATTAAAGAGGAATGGACTTCATTACTGTTGCTTGTTCAGAAATTTTTAACATGTGAAGGCCGTTTTGGTGTCATGTATGTATATCATGCAAGAATCATGATGCACTTCATGGATGAACATGCTATCAACCTACCTTATTTCTTGCTAGCTAGTCTAAGAAAAATGAGTGCCACTGTTCAGAAACATGTGGGAAACATTGAGCCCCACTTATACCACCATGGACTCATTAAAATCTTGATTGAGGAGCAGTTAAAAATTAAAAAGGATACATGGGAGAAGTTCCTTGTTAGAAACCATTTTCAAGAGGCAGCTGAAGCCTCTAGTAGCTCCCCTAGGGTACCCAAGAGAAGTAGAAGAAGAGGGAAAGAAATGGTTACCCAAGAAACTGCTGTAGAAGAAACTGCCCAAGAGATTATTGCAGAAACTCTTCAAGAAATTGCCCAAGAAACTGTCCAAGAAACTGTTCAAAAGGAAAAGAAAAAGGGAAGCAGAACAAAAAGACAAAAGAGGGATAAAGGGAAAGCCATTTTGCAAGAGTCATACCCTTCACCTGAGCCCTCAATTGAAGAAGATACCCAAACATTAGCTCATAGGCTTGCTCAGCTCCATGAAACTGCCATCTCCAAAAAGAAACAAAAGCAAAAACAACAAAAGCCAAAGAGTACTAGCCTGCAAGTGAGAAGAAGCAGTAGACTTATAGAGAAGAAGAGTGTGACTAAAGAGAAACAATCCCATTTCATTGATTTGGGCACACCCGAGAAGACTCCAATTCGGCTAGATATTGAGCTAAGTCCTCAAAGAGAGGAAAGTCCTTTCCAGCAAGAGAGAGAAAGCAGTTTTCAAGGATTTGAATTTAGGCCAAGACAAATACCTGACATTGACCCTGTCCAGCAGGAGGCATATGATTATTTGGAAACATTAGAGCAATCTGTTGCTGGTCCTAGCACTGTCTTGCCCCTTGAACAGCAGGTTCAATCTCTGAAGCAAGAAATATTTGAGCTAGAAGTCCTCAATCGCCATATCAAACAGGAAAACGAAGCATTGAGACAACAGAGCAAAGTGGACAAAATGGTCCACGACAACACAATGCTTCATTTGGGTCTTTGGCAGAGAAAGAACAGGAAGTTAAAGAGGAAATGCAAGAAATTGAGCAGGGCCTTGGTTAACTTGAAATTCAGGTGCTTGGTTAGGAAACCGAGAGCAAGTTTGGTAACAAGGAGGAAAAGGAGAAGGTTGGATGTCTTGGCAGAGGCATCTGAACATGTGGACTGAAAGATTATGACAAAGTTTTGGTTGCATGAGGACATGCAACACCCTCACAGTGGGGGTATGTTGAGCCTCAACCTTGCACTCATTTACCTATCCTCCCAACAGCTTTTCCCTATTCACTTCTCTCTTTTGTCATCATTTCCTCCATCAACTTGTTCAATTCATTGCATTATATGTCTTTTTAACATGATTTGTTGACTGTGCTAATGATTGACTGTTGGTTTAGAATTTTGGTACAAGTGCTGCAATTCCGCAGCTAATACAGCGTTTCCGCAGCCGATCAGAGATTCTGCAGCCATTTTCTTGTTTGCTATGTTCCACGTGTCCTCCAAAGGAAAGGGCCACGTGGGCAAGTTGGTATGACAGTGTACATGGTTCGTGTGCTATCAGCTAAGCCAACTCGTTCATATATACCCCCGTCAACGCAGATGTAACCACGGTCAAACAGCAAGGTTTCAAGCGGTGGCACGGCTCTGCGTGAGCAGGTGAAGCACGTAACCACAACTGGCATCTTCTTCGAGCCACGAAGACGGCAGGGGACAAGAATCTAACTGTGGATTTATCATCCACGATGACCGTTTCCTCAAACAATGCATGGTGTTGCTGCGTGTCTTTTGCACAGTTAATTCGTTAGCTGTTTGTTAGCTCAGTTTACGCAGAAGACAGTTTGTCTCTGCTGCTATAAATAAAGCATTTGCATACGCTTAGTAGTTAGTCTTCAAGTTAGTTTTTGGTTGTAATCACTTTGTTTATAAAACTCTGTTTTAAAGACTGTTTCATACAACGTTTACGCTTTTGTATTTTGACATGCTGATTTAATATTCAGAAGACTGTTTTGCTCCTATCTGTGTAGCTGATCTTTAACTGGTTGAGTAGATGGAGGGCCCCCGTCTGCCACAACCTATGTACAGTAGTGTTTAATTTCATTTTCCTGCACTTCTTTATGTTTTCATTTTCACATGTATACTAATGTACAGTTTGATTTCTGCAATTTTCGTTTCTTTTGACATGTATAATATTGTACAGTTTGAATTATGCCTTTACATTCCCAGCATTTTTCAGAACTGATCAATTTGTTCTTGCAGGTGTGTTAGGAGCCCGGGATAGTGTGTTTTTCCTTCTTTTTATCACTAGTGGCATTTGAAGTTGTCTTATCTAAACTGCTGATTTTTACCTTGACTTGCATTAGTTTCATTGCTTAGTTTACTTTATCAGGTTTTGTCAAGTTGCTAATCTCTTGATGGTTCTTCTTATCATAATTTCACTAACTTTCGTGGGACCAAAATATCATTTAATTGCAG
Source organism: Pinus tabuliformis (assembly GCA_031772625.1). Taxonomy (NCBI): domain Eukaryota; kingdom Viridiplantae; phylum Streptophyta; class Pinopsida; order Pinales; family Pinaceae; genus Pinus; species Pinus tabuliformis. The sequence goes on along the minus strand of CM062808.1, from coordinate 141,867,435 downwards.
CTTGGTCTATTTAGTTTTAGACTCATATTGCTAATTCACTCCTAACTCTTTTTCACATGATCAATTTGGCTAAAGGCAGAACGTTAAGGGAGAATTAAGTAGTGTGATTTGTCACTTAATTTTTGCATTGCTTTAGAGGAGTTAGAGTAGTTTTCTTGCTTTCAAATTGAGTTAAGTAGATGTCATTTTCATTCTTATCAGCAGTAAAGGTATTGGACTAGTGCCATTGGTCTTCTTGTTTGATGCTTTACTTTCATTTGAAGCTTTAATTTCATTCCAAGTTATTGTTCAAGTTTTCTCTTTAAATTTCAAGAAGCATTTAGAAATCGCCACATATACACACACATTCACTCACTTGTTTATAACTTCATTACATCACATTAGGAAGATAAGTCACACAAGAACTAAAAACGACAAAAAGAACTAGAAAAGGCTGCTTAAGTATATATTGTACACTTCACTTCATCAGCTTACGAGCCCCGGGTTGACAATTTATGATAGCAATTTAGACAACACTAAATTGACTAAACAAATATGATGACATATCACAAAATCAAATTGGGATTTTAATGATAAAATTCTTCCAGCAAATTCCTGAGTGTGTGCATGTGACAATTTGATTGTTGATTGAAGCAATTGATTATTATTTTAGAGTCTCCAAAGATTTGAAGTTTCCGAAAACCTTTCTCAAGGGAAAAGAGGAGAAAAAGCCTAAGACTGTTTAGCTCTGCATAATTGTCTGTACCCCTTCCTAGTCCCATTTTCATTTTCAAGGAATGTTCTTCATTTAAGAACAAAAGTGCACTAGCTCCATAGCCATGTTGTTGTGCTGACCCATAAAAATAAGCCCAAGGGAGAGATTTGTCTATAGTTTTAGTGCAAATATTACGAGACCTCTGATTTTGATCATCCTTAGGGATCATATTATAGATAGCCACTGATTGTGTACCAATAATGGCCCAGTGTTTGATTTTTTCCTAAAACATTTTTTCATCCCTGCCTAACCAGATTCCCCAGCAGACCAGAAGAGGGAGATTCCTAAGTTTTGTAGGGTGTGTCACTTCCCACCATGCTTCCCAAGCCACAATAAAATAATCTACCTACCATCTTATATTAATTTCCAGAGATTGATATAACAGGTTCCAAATTTTAGCAAAGAAAGAGCATTTAAGAAATAAATGAATTACCGATTCTTCACTATCTTGGCACATCACACGCCATGATAGTCCCTGAAAATCTGTATGTTTTAAATTCTCCCTCGTTAGGACTTTATTTTTAAGAAAGAACCACATGAAAAGCTTTGATTTTCCCGAGCTTTTAATCTTCCATAATGGACGCCGCCACCAAGAATAAATTTCAGGTTCATGATCTGCATAAATAAAAGGATAACCTTATTTTGGGGAATATATACCATTGGTGGACAAGGATCATATGATCTCATCTTCACGGTCATAAATTCTACTGTGTGACATAGAGAGAGCATTGGTAAATTTAAGCCAGACGTAATGCCAGTGATCACGAATCATAAGCTCTTGTGCGGATAACCATTTTTGCCCAAAAATAGTAGAGTTGACCCTATCAACAATTTGTTCTAGGTTCCACCTCCCCAAGTCAACAAGGAATTGGATCAAATCTTGGGGGAGAATGTGTGCATTGCCACTTCCAGACCATGCATTTCTTCCAATATGAACCTTCACTCTAGATTTGAATCTCGAGGCCAATCCTTCTCTAATGTATCCAAAAGAATTTAGGACCACCCTCCATATCATGAAAACCTCTGATTTGTTCCAGGCTGTTAATTAGATCCATTTCTTAATTGGGAGAGGGCTAAAATATTTCATAATCACTACTTTTTTCCATAGACTATCCGATGTAATCGACTGCCAACCCAATTTGGCTGCCAACGCTTTAGAGAAACAATAAATATTTTTCACCCCCCATCCCCCCATTTTTTGGGGAGAGCAATGTGATCCCATTTGACCCATGCAAAGAGCCTACCTTCCTTCTTGCCTCTCCAGAGGAACCTGCAGCAAAATTGTTTAATTTTGTGAAGAATTCCCTTAGGGATCGAAGATAAGGACATACAATAAATAGGAATAGCCTCCAACACCGATTTGAAAAGCACCAAACGAGCCACTCTTGACAACCATCTACGATACCATGCATTTATCTGACTCTCAATTTTTGCCACGAGCCACATCTAGTCTAAAGATTTGTAATTATTGGGATTAAGCCTGAATCCCAAATATTTCAATCCTTCCTCAATCTCCATATGTCAATAGGGGAAACACTTTTGTGCATAAATAAATTCATGCTGGGAGCAACCTGTAGCTTATAGTGTTGACTTCTCTTGATTTATCTCCATACTTGTGGCTTTACAAAATAATTGAAGGATGTTATTAAGGGAAGAAGAATCATTGATAGCTCCATTTAGAAATATGAGGACATCATCTACAATGAGTAGATTAGTCAGAATAATGTTATCAACAATATTTACTCCTTTAATTCTCCCTTGGTTCCTTTCAACAGAATTCACTCTACTTAGGCCTTCCATTACTAACAGAAATAAGAGTAGAGATAGTGGGAATCCTTGTCGAAGACCATTTTTAGCTTGGAAGAAATCTATTGCAAAACCATTGATGATAACACTAAAATAAACAGATATTATACAACACATAATCCAATTAATGAAAGTGTTTTGAAATTCTAAGTTTGTTAGCAAGATCTGAATATACAACCAGCTGGTCATGTCATAGACCTTTGATAAATCTATCTTAAGAATCTTTCCTTTCAACTTTTTTACTTTTAAAGGTTTGAGGCCTGATGAGTTGTTGGCTTGATGGGGCCTGACCCAGGTTCAAAGTTAATTATCCAAAAAAATCCCTACACTGCTGGCCATTTTGGCAACAGCCTGCAGAGCGCAGACTGAGGTCTCACCCAAAGCAGTATGGGGGGATGCTGGAACCAAGTTTCCGCACCCTTGAGATGTCTGAGGTGTTGATTTAGTCCAACTGTGAATGGATTCGCGCAGGTCACTTCGCGCACTGCCCTGACCTGTGAGGCCTTCACGATCTGTTATAATCACCTTCACACAGCCCCTGCCAGGGACTGAGGTGCTTTCACGTTGCTAATACAATGATCTGCCCTATTTCCCCAAGTTACACCGCAAATCTTACTTATCTTCTTATAACTGTTAGTTAACTTCTCATAAACAGATTATTTATCTTATATTCACTTAATCAACACAATCATAGAAGTTCATGCATATAAATAGTGAAAATCTAATTCATACCCAATATACTCAATCCATAAAAATAGGAAATAGATACGCAAAATTGATGCAAAACTCTCTTTATTAATGCTTGAACGGTTACAGAATTGAATCACCCTGCGCACTCAGTTGCAGCGGTCCGCGCACTCAGCTGCAGACTACTAGGCCTCTGCGCACTCAGCTGCAGAGCCTTCTCTTACTCTACGACCCAAAGACTCGATTCTACACTTAGATCTTCTTCTATCCTTAAATTCCATCATCATTCACTCTATTACTTACCTTTTCTTTACAACTTACAACCTCGCTCTATTTATACAATCCCATGGTCCGTGGACCATGGGTAGATCTCTGAAGCTGGCATTACATTACAAAATTAAGGACGGACAACCCTATGACTCATTTACAATATTCATGCTCCACGCCCACAAAATATAGAGTCTTTTCATTGGATTTACAACTTTTAATAAAAAACTAAGCTTTAATACCCAAAACTTTCCTTGGGGGATCTCGCACCCAACAGGCCCCCAACACGAACATCGTGACTCGCCCTTGAGTCACTCTGTCGGTGCGGAGATCTTAGCGTGCAGAACTGCCAACTTTGCTCGAGCTGCTATAAGATCGGAAGTGCACTAAGCGGTTGCCTGTTGTACCTCCTGGACGCACTGTTCAGAGACCGTGGTACCTGAACTGCTTCCCTGCATCTGATCTTGCATTCCCTGTATCTGTGCAAGGTTGGCTTCGATTGAGGCTATAATGATGAATTCCTCATCGATCCAAGGTTGGACGTGCACCTTCAAAATTGTTTCCTTATGTCGTGTCATGTCTACCTTCTCCTTGAGTGCTTTTTCCTACTACATCCACACGAGCATCTGTGTAAGGGCCACCATCTGCGCGGTCCCTTTTATATCATCATACTATTGCTTCAGATCATGTGCCTTTGTTTCTAAGTGTTGTATGTTTGGGTCCTCTTGCAAAGTGGTGAGGACCTCAAACGACTCTTCAAATAATTTGGTGCAGTCCTTCATTGCACTACTGATCTCCTCTAGTCCCGTTGTAATGGCGCTGGTGTGTTATTCCCTCACCTTTGAAGGAGTTTAAGGTTGTGCCTTCAACTATAGCTCAACTATTTGAAGGTTCAGCTCCAAATGAACCTTAGCCATTTCTTCTCTCACCTCGCGCAACCGTGCTGCTAGCCTCTAGATGTGCACCGCTGCTGATGCCTCTGCTAGGATGGCCAACTCAGGGACCATCTGGAAGGCTTCTTCAGCCACCTGCACAATCTGCCGATTCTATGCCACTACCTCGTCGTGCCGCAGGCTCAGTTGTTCCATGTTAATTCATTGTTCGCTCATCACCTGGAGCGTGTGACCCTCCCTAGCCCGCAATTCTGCAGTTACTTTGTCCTGCAGAACATAGAGCGTTTCCTAAGGGAGCACAACCATGTTGATACCCACTCCCTTTAGCGCACTGACCATAGGCTTGTCGGCCTCATTTTTTGTAACCAGTGCCCCCTTTGGTAGCACTATAGTATTGGTCATGCGAGCGCACAACATTTCCTCATTTGCGGCCGTTCCTACTCCGACGTTGGTTGACAGAGTACCACCCTGAGGAGTGCGCACCTGTAACTCCTGTATCTGTGCCCGGAGGCCCCCCAACACCATATGATTTTCCTCCGCGAACTGCTGGAGGGCCTCCATAGTGACATCGCACACTGTTTCCTCTATGTCATGCAGATCCCCCTCAGTGAGGGTGATCAGGTCGAAATAAGTCTTGGAGGCTTTTGACTTCTTTCGCAGCCCCACCTACTCTCTCGGGCACTGGCACTTCAACTGTGTAGACGCTGTCTGTGGATCTGTGCCACCTTCCTCTGTCTCTGTCTCCTATTCAGGAAAAGGCAACTTCTGGCCCTCATGCTCCTTCTCTACTGCCTTCTGCTGTTCTACTGCTGCCTTTGTAGCGTCCCGCGCCTCCTGCGATTTTGCTGATGCTACCTCATTTCTTCTCTTCTCTATCAACTGCGCCATCCGCAGTTTTTCCTCCTCCTGCTTCCTTTGTGCAACTGACTTCTCCAATTACAATGCGGAGTTGGCTAGAGCATGCCACTTCGGCGACCACAACTCAAGCACGATGAATATGACATCGTTCGTGGCCAGGTACGGGAGCTCATTTCACTTCTTCACAAGGTCCTTGTACACCTTAATATACACATGATGGAAGTCCGCCTTGAACTCTGTGAAGATTTGTAGACTATTATAGACAGTGGGTGATAACCGCAGCTTGCGGTTAATCCCCATTCTGATGTTCATCTCCATGAACACCCAGAATATCTTGCTGTCTCTGATCCTCTGTGTGTCTTTGGTTGCCCACAGTGAAGTGTACTTCACTGCCTCTAGAAGATCCTGCGCAATTGTGGGGAACTGGTTGTCCTCAGGCAATTTCTAAGCTACCAGCACTATGGACAGTAGAAGCCATGCATAGTGGAAAGTATTCCCTTGTTCCTATGCCTCGCAGAGATTCTCCAAGAACTCCTTGCACAAGTAGTTTGACCAGTTAAACTGGAACCCCTCTGTGCACTGTGTGGAAAGTGAAACCACCAACGCAGGCACCTCATCCGCACGACACTTTCGTATAACTTTTCCAGCCAGTATCTGCGTCGTGACTCGGACCATAGCATTGTTGCTATTGAAGATCTCGTAGCCTCTCTTCTTCTTCTCCAGCTTGAATTTTTTCTTCATGGCCTCCGCGATGGCCAAATTGTTACTCTTACCCTTCGAAATATCCGTTGGGTCCTCCCCTTTGTAAGGGTGTTGGGTAATTCTATGAATTAGGTGGTCCGTGATCGGGATGGGTTCCTCCAACCACAAACACCCATCATGCACCAAGCAGAGAAACTTCCTGATGACAAAGATAGTTACTGGGGAGCGATGGTAATGCGGCACCCAGATCAAGTTTAACAACCATGCTTTCTCTAATCCAAGCAAACACTTGTGCGGCTCCAACTCTATGACTCCCACCGTAGTGTTTTTCTTTGGCTGCATGAGCTGCACGGTTACCAAGTGTGGGAATTTCTCATGGTCCACGAGATCCCAGTCTTCAAACTTTAGACCCAGCACCCGTCCCAAGTACGCTCCTTCAAAAATGATATCATCAAGTAGCAGCGGAGTCTACAGAGAGCTCTTGCTTTCATCTAGGTCCTTGAGCACCCTTGCCTTCCCCTTCCGCAGAGGAACATAAGCGGGTAGCTTGGTTAGAAGGTATGCGACCTCGGTTTCTTCCTCCATTTCTTCGTCCTCCTCCTCTTCGACCAGGATCTCCTCAAGGTATTCCTCCTTCTCATCGGTTTCCAAATTAACCACTTCCCCTTTTCTTCCATGGTCAGTTTAATTCTCAACAGGTTTCTAAGGGACATGTGCACTGGAACCATAGGCTGCTTATCTTTCTTGGGTCTCGGTGTGTGTGATGATTTAGGGATTTCCGCGACTATCCTGGTGCTTTCTAGGGCATCTCCTATCGTCATGGCCTACGCAGCCTCTTCAGTGGTCATCTCTCCAATATCCCTAGCTTCTTCAGACGTGGCCATCTTGTTGTTCCACAAATATCTCAACTGCTCAGGTAATGCCTTCAACTCCAATAGGTCAAATAGGTTTGGGTTCAGAAATCTTTGGGTGCACGATAACTCAATTCTCGATTGACCAAGTTTTGTTTGCTGGGTAGCCCTTTGTAATTTATAGCGCCTTTTGAATTCGAATTTGATAGATCCCCCCAAATCCGGTCCATTAATGCTCCCTTGATGGTAGATTTTCCCAAATCTTTCCCATAAAGTTTGCCTTAAATGCCTTCCGCCTGCTCCATTTGGTCTCAAACCAAGCATCACATAGTGAATAGTGACTATAACGATCACTTTCTAGCCAGCCCGTGCAGCAATGCAACTACCCTTGTGCTGTCGCAAACCTTGTGACACTTCGCTCCTGCACGCACTCTTGTTATCGCACAGCCCTCGGGCAGAGTAGTTTATAGTCCTGCGCCTCCTTTCAATTGCCTGGAGCACTACGATTGTGCTTCCCACAGCTAGCCAGGTGGTCGGGCCACCGGTATACAGCTGCAACCGACTATTGTTTACTTTTCCTAGGAATAGTTTTCCACTTAACTTCATCAACTGCATCACACCACCATTTGTGAGCAGCTTAATAACATACGGTCCAAGCCAATGTATCAAAATGATAAACTCGCAGTGGTAGTCCCCAAGTTCATTAAGGTAATTGAGCTTATCCTACTTTATCACTGCGGTCTTGTTATCAAGAAAGTACTTCTTTATTCCTTCCTCTAGCTTCTTGAATTCTGCTTCCGCCATGGCACTTTTCTTCCTCAACCAAATTCTTTCATCCATGAGTTCTTGGAGCCTAAGATCACCTTGCTGGATCTCTTCATTGAGTCCCAACCGTTCTTCTTTGAGCTCTTCCAACTTCGCGAATCCCTCTTCCGGGGCTTCTCAGTCCATTACCCCTATGAGCATTACTATGCGTGGACTAGACACGATAGACTCCATAGGCATTATGGCTTTGACCCCATTGACCAGCTGAAAAGGCATCTGTCCCAGTACGTGCAGGTCCTAATTACTTCGTTGCATGTGGCATGGCTTGTCCAACGCGTTGCACACCTTGTGAGATACTTTCGCATGGATAACCTTCTGTGTGATTGTTCTTCCCTCATATTGTCTATCCAACCTTAAGAGCCCACTGCACATCTACCCCCCCAACACACGCTTATTGACCATACCTCGCAGTGTGGAATTTATGCGCATCTGCGTAGGTTGTTTTCCATATGCTTTCATCCACCTGGCCAGATGTGTGCATGGATCATTCTGCCCATTGTACTTTCCTGCCATTCACACTATAGGATTTCCAAATAGTGTGTGCATCATCCTCCTATGTTCGCGCTAATCGTCAAAGCTCCCTTTGTGTGTACCTCACCACCTCGCGGGCATAGCATGCAATACCTAGTTTAAGGCCTGGAAATGTTTCTTTTCTCACACCTCTCTTTCAAACTTATCCAAGGAAGTATCTACCTCACTTAACCCATCATAAGTAGGCAGATCTCTCACTTTTGTCGATACTCAACATAACGACCTTGTCATCATATTACAATAAAGCATGGTTACCTCGTGTAACCGATTCTACCATCGCTCTATCTCTTCATCCGAATCCGAAGTACAGGAGATTTCACGCTCCCATGAAATTCATCCATCCGCGGTGGGATTTACCCAGTCTTGCTCTCGTGCAGTTATCTTGTAGATACAGTCCAAATCATCGTCACTTTCATAGTTGCACACTGGCTCTATGTAGCGTGATCCTTCAGCAGGGTCCAAGGGTATAACTACGTGCAAAGAATTACTCTCAAAAATCATCTTGCACTTCTTCAAATTAATCACCCCATTCATGTCAGTGGCCCAATCAATTCCTAGGAGTGTGGGGTAGGGATTGCTGTCATCAACAATCTCTATCACTTCAAAATCTGCTAGCACATTCGCTCCTTTAATATCCATAGTAATTCCTTGCAATATCCCCATGGGTATTATTTTCTGTTGGTTCACCATTTGCAGCTGAATAGGAGACCATTGCAGCGTAGGTCTCCCCATGCACCCCCATGTCTTCTTCAGCAAAAAATTCACGTTCGATCCTAAATCAAGAATTACTTGGTCCATTTCATATTCTCCAATTTGCGTGGTTAACTTCATTTCTCTCCCCATCCTCGTCTTAGGCTTTCTAATCTACCAGACTACGCACAGTTCTCCTAGTGCAGTCCCAACGCATTTGTTAATGAGTTCCTGTAATCCTTTTACTGCCTTACTATCACACAATAACTTCATGCACATTTCTATGAACGTTGTAAGCATAGATGGGTCCATCTCTGACTTCGGTCTATGCTTTCTTCTTGAAGTGGAGGCATCAACAGAGCTCTTCTTAGCTTCCATAAAGGTTTCTCGAGCGTGCTCCAAATCAAACTCCGCTTCTTTTGCTGGAGCTTTGCAAACCCAAGTACTATCTTTTGGCTATTTTCCCTGATCTTCTCCCATCGTGATTCCACTTGGGAGCATAATGTTCACATTTAGAACTTCCTCGCGTGGCTCAAACCTCATCATCTGTAGGTTTTGAGTCGAGGGAGGTGGTAGTGCTCCCTTGTCGCATACCCTAGATATCAATGTAGGACAATATTTTGTCTCATGATCAAAGAAGGTATAATACAAACATGATGGATGCGTTGGATTCATACAATTGTGGGAATAATGTCCTAGTCCTCCGCAATTATAGCATATCAATTTTCCGTGACCTCTCGCAGGTCCTCCTCTACCTCAGCCCTGTCCGCGCCCCTGAAAACTAGTTCGCGCCATCCATGAACTCTAGTCTAGGGGCCGCGTTTTGGCCTGAACCCTGTAGGTGGGAGTTCTATCCATCATTAACTCATAGCTTATACAAGTGCACTCATCGTGTCCCACCGACCTACAAAAATTACAGAAAAACTGCTACGAATTTTGTGTATACTTCTGTAGCAAATGGAAGTTGTCTATTGCATGCTTTCCACCTATTTGGCAAATCGCACACCATAAGGAAGGCATTGTGCTAGGCCCTTCTTGCGCTTCTAGCCTTAATGACATCGGTCCTCCTCCCACAAGGTAATTTGCGAACATTGAGCAATGGTCCTTATCATGACCCTGCCCCTTGCATTTTAAGCACCACATCTCTTCGCGCACTTCTGGTTGAGTTGTCTTGTCCTATTTCAGACTATGCATCTCAAGGCATAAGTTTTTCAACTACACATGGCTTTGCTAAACTCCCAAGTTAGGATCCTGCATTGGGCTCTCATGTAACCTCATCGCGATCTTTAAAGCCTCTGCTTGAGTCGTTAACTTTTGCTGTGACAATGCGCTCCTCAAATGTGGCGTTAGCTATGCTACAAACTACTCGCGGTGCTGTCCATCCGTCAGATTCATATTAGGTTCGTGAATTGTACACTTCAGCCTTTGATCTAGCTCCCAAGGGGTCTCGCCCGATAGCATTGTGATTTATTTGAATCCAATGATTGACTGTGCTTCTGAATTCGGTCGACTAAATTCCTTATTTAACATAGTTTGAATCTCCACGATTCCCGCATTTGAATTATCATTAGAATTCTTAATGTACCAGGTCAGCGCGTGATCCTGCAGAGCGCTAACCAACATCGCTTTCTTGATATTATCATCTGTAACTCCCTGCACTTCCCATACAACTTTTTCCACAAACCAAAATTAGTCTGGGTCATCATTTCCCAATCCCTTGAACATAGACAACTTTATCGTGCTTGCCATATTGAATCGTGGTGGCAGTGGAGGTGGTATGGACAAAGATGGAGGTGATGGTGGTGAAGCTGGTGGCGGTGTGGGTGGGGGTGGTATGCATGGAATTCTCTACTTTATCAAATGGATTGCACTTCGTGGAGAGACCTTCGCGAGCTCTTCCTTGCCCCCTCACGGAGGTGAAATAAATGGGCTATCATCTGGTCCCTTACTCCCTTCATTTATGTAAGTTTATCCACTTTGCATAGCCCCAAACATTAATGTAACTGCATAACCCTCTTTTCACACAATAGCATTTTAATCCAAGTGTTCAGAGACTTTACGTACTTACCTCATGGTCCTTTAAGAAAGCGTCGCTCTGCCTCATTATAGTTGACTGAAGTATCTACCGCGAACTCAATAATGAATCCTCCTATAATCCGATTGAGCCAGTGATCAACAATGTGCACAATCTTATCCTTCAATGCTTCCAATTTGCACACCAACTCTGGGTAAACACAAGAAGACCATCGAGCTTCTACCTTCCTTGGCTATTTGCTAGCTTCATGATCCACTCGTACAACTTAGTAGGGAAAGATGTGAAGAATATTTCGTGTATCTCTGTGTACAGGTAGCAGTCTAACCACTCTTCCTTTGATAGTCGCAGATTCCTGTTCTCTTGCGTCATGAATTCTCCTATCCAACCATCCTTCAATTTCCTTCTTAGTTCGATTCCAATGATATGACATCAGACATATCTATGTAGATTCTGGTCTTGGCAACGAAACCATTTGTTGGCTTGATGGGGCTTGACCCAGGTTTAGAGTTAATTAGCCAAACAAATCCCTACAGTGCTGGCCCTTTAGGCAACAGCTCACAGAGCGCGGACTGAGGTCTCACCTGAAGCAATGTGGGGGGACGCTAGAACCAAGTTTCTGCACCCTTGAGATGTCTGAGGTGTCGATTTAGTCCAACTGTGAATGGCTTCATTCATGTAACTTCGTGCACTGCCCTGACCTGTGAGGCCTTCGTGATTTGTTATAATCGCCTTCACGCAACCCCTTCCAGAGACTGAGGTGCTTTCTTACTACTAATACAACAATCTGTGCTATTTTCCCAAGTTACACCACAGATCTTACTTATCTTCTTATAACTATTAGTTAACTTCACGTAAACATATAATTTATCTTATATTTGCTTAATTAACACAATCATATAACTTCGCGCATATAAACATTGAAAATTCAATTCATACCCAATATACTCAAAGCATAAAAACAAGAAACAGATACACAAAATTGATGCGAAACTCTCTTTATTAATGCTTCAACGGTTACAGACTTGACTCACCCTGCGCACTCAACTGTAGGGGTCCGCGCACTCAGCTGTGGACTCACCCTGTGCACTCAGCTGTAGAGCCTTTTCCTACTCTACCACCCAAAGACTCGACTCTACACTTAGATCTTCTACTATCCTTCTATTCCATCATCATTCATTCTATTACTTCCCTTTTCTTTACAACTTAGAGCCTTGCTCTATTTATACAATCCCATGGTCTGCAGACCATGGGTAGATCTCTAAAGCTGATATTACATTAGAAAATTAAGGGTGGACAACCCTATGACTCATTTACAATCTTCACGCTCCACGCCCACAAAATGTGGAGTCTTTTCATTGGATTTACAACTTTTAATCAAAAGCTGGGCTTTAAGCCCCAAAACTTTCCTTGGGGGATCCTGCGCCCAACATGAGCCTCGATATAACAACAAGAATGCTGCAACTCCCAAGGCTACCGACTTTAATTATCAACCCGGGGTTCGTACAAACTTATGAGTTATGAGCACTATATGTGCAACATACAATGTGTCCTTCCTTTGCTGTCATGATGTAATGGAGTGTATGTACTAAAATCAAACCCTAAACTAATTGTAGAAAATGAACTGAAATGGAAACCCTAACCTATTTCAAGAAATAAAGTACAAGGAAAGAATCATATTCTAATTACATAAAAATCATGAACTAAATGTAAAAGAAACCTAACTTAACCCTATTTATCACATGTGATGATTTAAACTAACTGAGCATGGAATCTGATCTAGAGAGTGCTAACTGTTGTGTGCATGAATAAATATAAAATAACTTTTTCCTTTTTATCCTTTTGCTTGAAAAATGTAAATACTAATCTTGATTGGTTCTTTGGTAGGGGAGACAGGTGTGGAAGAAAAGGAATACAATGGTTCAGATGGCTTGGAAGGCAAGTAGGGGCCTAATCCTGGCTTCTAATGATGATTTTTCTCAATTCGGGCTCAAAACAAGTCACTACAGGTTTTCCAACTAGATGTCTACACGAAGTACTAGTTCCTACAGGATGTCTATAGGATCCCCTGTTTTATTAAAAAAAGCAGGCTAAAAGCTTAGGAAGTGGTCTAGAAGGTGGAATTGATCCAGGTGGATGTTGGTGGCCACCCACCTATCCCATTTGGACCCCCACAACTGTCTCTTTTAGCTTTTCAATTTCCTTACTTATAGCACAATTTACTATTTTTAGCAGTTTTTCTGGTCCTGAACTTTCGGAGCCGTTTTGAGGCCCTAAACAACGTTTTTTGGGAAATATGGGAGCAACATGGTGTTTTCGGGAAAACTAGTGTCTTTTCGATTTGCTAGTCCCACTAAGATTGGCAGCTATCTTAGAAACAAACAATCAAATCAATTTGCGATTTCCTCTATGTATGATAAATAAGAGAGAAGCAAAGGGACCAACCTGGATCTTCCGCTTGACTCCTTGCTTGATTTCTCTCCCCCTTGATAGAGCTTGCAACTCCTCTCCTACTTGCCTCACTTAGAGAATACCTATAGAAACAAAGTAACCAAACACCATCAAAGCATCTCAATCTATTATATCATAAACAATGCAGAATTAGAAATACATTGAACATACAATGGCATTCACAAATAACAAGATTCACAAGTACACAATTGTATGGAGGAAAACTCAAAGAACTTTATTAAAATAGAAGGGAGAATTACAACCCAGCTGTCTAATCCAGCATCATCCTCCCAACATCAAAGCCCTCTTCACCTCATGAAAAGCAAGATCACCCAACAATACAATGCCTCTTTCTCAAAGACAAACTATCAACACTTCCTTACAAATTACAAAATTTGAGCCTCTAGATCTCGCAGATGAGGGATTCATTTATAGATGTCTACAAGGGTGTGAGTCATCTCTGGGTTTTTGATTAGTTTCATTCAACTTGTGGTTCTTGGTTCCACTTGGATATTTCTTTGATCTCTTACTCATCCCTGGGCGAATTCAAAGAGGCAAGTGTCATAGGAGAAGTTTCTAGAAGATTCCATGAGCATCCACTTAGCAAACTATCTCAGACATTTGTCCTTTCTCCCTCATCGCACCCCACAAAAGGCTTCTTCAATATGCATCACACCTAGCTAGTGTAGGAGTCAGTATGCATCACACCCTGATAGTGGAGCAATCAGTATGGTCCAGTTTTGGCCAGTTTTGAGTGGTTTTTCAGGTGGAACTTCTGGGGAATGATGTAATCAGTTGACTATGATATTTTAGGGTATGAAACAACACTTTATGGTTTAAAGAGCCCTTGGTTTATCGACATATAATATTGGGGTTGTAGTGCCCAAATATGTCTATAACAGTTGCCCCCTAAAGCATGAAGTCGTAAATCTTTTGATGTCGGGTGAAATGCTTTATCATGAGGATCCGAGGTATTCGAACTGGATGGTGACCTGTATACAATACAATACAATACATCATCATCATATTATTTTCATGATCTAGCTAAGGTGTGCATTTCCATGCTCAGCTTTATAAATTCATTTTCATGTACATAGGACACATAATCATCTATAGTTGTAGACTGGTGATTCTTTATATGTAGAGTCATCATCCCTTAGCTTGGATGATCATCTGTGTAGCTTCTGTGTACATTTGATGTCTTTATATTCTTGAATATATCGTAGCCTAGATGGATGAAACTAGATCCAAGGTCTTCAAACTCATTCAATCTTCACCTGATGTACAAGTCGATCCATGTGAAAAGATGTTCTGAAGTCGAACATGGAAAGACATCGCCTGATTACCAACCAATGATGTAAGCTATTAACAGGCACGAGAGGAATCACCGATAATGATGATGATCCTCAAGGTACTATAGTACAATTCACGTGGTGTGAATATATGATCCGATGTCAAACACCACGCAAAATATTTTGGTCGAAGGCCATTGATGTAAACCTATCGTCGGAAGTGAGAAACTTGCCATTGAGGCATGCAAGCTTCAAAGTATTGAAAGGGGTGTTTCTAAGTCAACTTCTTGGATAATGAGATGATGTCGACAAGAAGTGACCCATCGTAGGAGGGCCTTAATGTATCCCACATCTATGACACGAAACGAAGGAAATGATTTTCTAGAGGTGAAAACGATCTAATGATACAAGGTTCAGGAATGGCGGTCATGAAAAATGAAGGGTGAAAGTATTGCAGTGGATGAGGCGTTAACTGGATGGTGAATTCTCTGAATGACTTCTCTTGAACATATCGGTGACACTGAGATGGATTGGTAGCATTAACCCCAAAAGATGGATGGTACGGTGGAGCAATGGTGATATGACAGGTGAATGAAATAACCCAACCCGACTCAATCATGATGATGGAGTGAAAGTGTCATGTTTAAGAGCGACCTGCTACTAATAAATTCTTCAAGTTTTCTTCCCTTTTCCCCAGTCATTGCTGACCAGTACCTCTTTATTTTTGTCAAGCTTGAGGAGGATAACATATGCTTGTTTTATAATTTTCCCTTCAGGCAAACTTGTCGCTATGTTTTAGCGAGCCTAGCGACAGTGAAACTCATTCTTGTCTGGGTGGACAAGTTTGTCGCTATTGTTTTAACGAGTTTAATACAAGGATAACTTGCTCCTTTTCATGTTTAGAGAGTTTGAAAAGGGATGAAAAGGGATGAAAAGCAAACTCCAGCAGTTATTTTTCGTAGCATAATCCCTTAAGTACGAAAAAGATTAAAATAATATGAAAGGGATGAATTTTTGATCACTTTAGCGAGCTGAAAAAGACAAGTGCTCGATCTTTTTGTAGGATAATCCCTTAGGTCCAAAAAGATTAAAACATACAGGAGGGATGGAGCTTCCCCTTACTTTAACAAGCTGGAAAGGCCAATAACTCGATAACATTTTCATATTTAACGAGTCTGAAAAGAGTTTAAAGGAGACTCGTTTTTTTTTTAGGAACAAGTGGCATTTTAGGGTAGTAACTGGTTCCGGGTAAGCTTGGAACTTCTCAAAACATGGTGATGTGAAGAGGGTGGCTAACAGGACCACTCATCGCAGCTGTTCCTCAAAAAAGTAAATAATCAAGTGGAAGCATATTGTCACGCGGAAAGAGTCGATTTTGCGGACAAAGCCGACCTCTCTAGAAACTAAAGTGTTTCTAGTGACAAATGAGACAATTAAGAACTATCCTTCTCTAAATATGCATTTACGATACAAGTAATCAAGTGTTCAAAACATACCTTTAGTCCAATGCTGTTTGTAGCAGCCAAGCCTTGCCGATCCGGATGATCTCCTCCTTCTCTTCGAAACTTGCATTCACTAACAAGCAAACGATTAAATAGCACCTGAATAACTCATAAAATAAAACATATTTAACATACAGACTAAGGAGTATATGAAACAACTCATGAATAACAAATTGTTGAGAAGAATGGACTTATTTGTATTAATAGGAAACAAAAGAAACCTTACAACCCGAGCCTTGGTGTTGTGCAGGTCCCTCCCAGGGTCCAGCAAGAGTTCTCCTTTACTCTGATTAGCTCACCCACTTCCAAATGAAGCTAGAAAGGATGGGAATCTCTCCTCACAAGCTCTACAAGGAAGTCCTAATTCCAGCAGCATCTACCCTTAGGAATGTTCAGCTTTCAACCTCTCCTCCCTCTGGCCCAATGCCTGTATTTATAGTGCTCTAGAGGAAGTTAATCAGGTCCACCATGGATGGGATAAGTCCCTCTTTCAATGGGATAGCTCCCCTCTTCATGGGATAAGTTCCTCTTTCTTTGGGATGCATGAACCATCTGGAGGCGCTCAATACACGTCAAACCATCTTCTAGAATGTTCTAGATTTGACCACAAGTAACTTTTTTGAAGTAGAACTCGCGCCTTTTGACCTTTACAGGGGTACGCACCCACCCCTTTACATACAGAGCGTACAAGTACACAGGCATTGTGAACTTGAGGTGTGTACATGCAGGTAAGGCTAAGAGAAACTGCGTAACCAGAGTTAATTGACTTTTAAAGGACTTTTCTCTTTTTCTTGGAGTTTGACATGAGGAGCAGAGGTACAAGGCTTGCCAAGGAGGATAGTATGACAGTGGATGGAGCCATACTAACTGCAAATAGTCATGGTGACAAATTTTAGTGTAACAGATTGCCCCCTAAAGTGCGAAGCCTGTAGTAGATTAGGGTTTCATATCATCTAGGAAGGGTGAAGGACTTTATCATTTCAAGGAGTATCTTGTGGAGAGCCCGGTCAGAACCTGCAAATATTCAACACAAAATACATATATAAGATCATATCATCGCTGAGGTAGGCATTCCCATACTCAGATTGAAAACTTTAACTAACAAACTAACTACTACTCTGATACAGGAATGATTTCGCAGTACATCATAATCATAGACTCATGTAGACACAGTATGGACGCAGCCATCTGTTTATGATTAGTCTACCATATAATGAATACAAAACTCCTCGCAGCCTGGATGGTGGAAACTAGATCCAGGGTCTTCATTTCTACTTCTCGAAATAGTACAATTCTATCCATGTGAATAAATGAGTTGATGTCGAACATGGTAGAAACCACTTGATTACCAGTCAATGATGTAAACTGTTAACAAGTGTGAGAGAGACCACCAGTGATGTCAATGGTTCTCAAAGTACCCAGTACAATCCGTGAGATGTGAATGGATGTGTTGATGTCGAACATGCCACGGAATCCTTTGATCGAAAGTCAATGATGTAAACTGTCGTCAAAGGCGAGAAACCTGCCATTGATGCATGCAGACTTCAAGGCACTGACGATTTCTAGGTCATCTTTCTAGATAATGTGCTGATGTCGATAGAAAGCGACCCGTTGCAGGCAAGCCCACAACGCGAAATCCTAGTTCAAGTTGAAGAAATGTAGCTGTAAGGACTGACTCAGGGATGGTCAAGATGGATGACAAGTATTTTGCAGATGAATGGTTTATTTGCAGCGACCTCTTGAACACATAACGACACGACAGATGGCTTGGTGACGATTGACCCAAAGTTAATACCCGGAAATAGTTGAAGACTTTCAATGTGGTTTGATCAAATTTTAGGCAAAGGATTTCCCAACCCAGGTGAATGAAAAGTGTCGTGTTCAAGAGTGGTGACAAGGTTTTTTCTGTAACTGAGGATAACAAATAGGCTCATTCTTCTCTCTTTTCCCCCACCATTTCTGGCAAGTACCTCTTTATTTTTTACAAGCTTGAGGAGGATAACATATGCTTGATTATAAGCTCATCCTTCGGATGAGTCCAACTTAGTTTAGATTCGGACCTTAAGAAGGAGTGGTCCATTCCTGTTTGTAATCGAACAGGTCCTTTACTGTGAAATTTTAACGAGTCTAGTATAGGAGAAACTCGACGTTTTTCAATTTTAGAGAGTCTGAAAAACTTAAGAAGACTCCAAGGTTGAACTTTTTCGTAAATTTGTGTCTCCCAAGCCCGAAAAAGTATAAAATAATACTTGAGAGAACCGCTTGATCTTTACGACCAAGGAGTACTTTCATGATTAGTGTCTTTGACCTGAAAAGTAAAAAGGGATCAAGGACACGTCGTTTTATTTCCAATATCGAATTTGAAACGACAAAAATCCAACAATCTTTTCGTGTTTTTACGGTCAGAAAAGGGCTATAAGAGGACCGTCTTTTAATTCCGTTTTAATGAGTGTAAAAGAAACGCTCGGCAATCTTTTCATTTTTTAGGAGTCAGAAAAGGGCTTAAAAGATAACTCTGATGTTTTTGTTTGTAAAAAATGATGAAATTTTCCCTGAAGATCCATTATCCTGCACAAAAACAACACATTACTCATACCTGTTTGAGATAGGCAAAAATACATTGAAAAATATCTTTTCACGGTGAAAAATAAACAAACTTAGCATTTATTTACCCAAAAAACCAATAAAAAGAGCTTTTACCATGTCATTTTTACCATTTTACTATTGAGGGAGAGAAAAGGGCTTTTGGCAAGAAACTTCCCGTGGACTTTGCGGAGAATCTGACCGTCAGAATTGAACGCCGTCACCTCCAGGTATTTCACAAAATCCTCCTCTTCATTTTCATCTGTTTAGAATTTGATTTTAGGCCCTAGTTTGATTTTTTGGGGGCTTTGGGGTTTCAAGGTCCGCCTTTCGGGGTACGCAGGTGCTCCACTGGTGACCTGCGTACCCCGACATTTTCTAAATTGGGAAAATGGCGGGCGTACGCAACCTTCCTTAAGAGAACCTGCGTACGTACGCTCTGTCTCTAAAGGCGGGGTGCGTACTCTGCGCAAAGGATTTTCAAACCCCCAAATCTCCAAATTGGACCAATAATTTTTTATTTCATGAATTCTAATAGATGTTTTCTGGTGTGTAGATTGCCCACCATGCTTGATTGGCGCGAGAGAGAGCACGAAGATGTCGATTTGGCTGCCATTCATCATCAACCATCCATTGATGCCTTAAAAGCTTGCGGTCTTTACAAATACTGGGCCATACCTGGCATGAGGGCCCAGGTGCCTTTTCTAGAGTGGCTGGTCGAAAGGTGGAATGTTCAGGATCAGTGCTTCTACATCGGAGGGCACCAGCTCGAGATAGAGCCCTCAGACATTTACTTTCTCACTGGTTTGCCCAAGAGGGGCGAACATCTGACTCTGTTCGGGACTAGGCCGGGTGGCCAGTCCATTGCTAGTCTCCGACTAGAGTGGTGTAACACACAGAACCAGGAGAAAGGGATAGAGATCAACACTATCACACGACCTGAGCTTATGGTAATTGCCTTTACTGTGACCAGACTTTGCGGGGCAGCCGCTTTGCACATAGCCACCGGGTCCCAAATGCGGATGGCTGTCGATTGCTTCCGAGGCACCATCTTCAACTGGTGCGATGCTGTGTTGGCCAATATGAAAGGCCAACTGACTAGAGCAAAGAACGGGCAACTAAAGACTTTTGGGTATGGGCCTTTAGTTGTGAGCTTTGCTCTAGAGAGAGTTCCAATGCTTATCCCTCAGCATCTCACTGTTGAGATTGGGGCTCCTCGAGAGCCTAAGTTGACGCGCTGGGTTACGGTGATGGCCCGTCATCCTGACGAGGGGGCGAGGGTCGTCCGATTCACTCCAGTGTACTTTCACTGGTTGGAAAACCAGGTGTTCGCGATTCAGGATTTTCCATATGCCGGAGTGGATTTTCGTGGAGATCCGGACATGGTTCTTCCAGCGGGAGAACAGTGGGATGATACAGGTAACTTCATTTTTCACAAGATTTTTAAATTATCTATTTTTTTTTGTTTTTTATATCGTCTCAAAACTGACAGTAACAATTTTCAAAATGCAGATGTAGGCCCACATCGTCCAGCCAACCTCCGGCCTTTCGAGAGGAGAGTACCAGTTGCACCGGCACCAGCCCCACAGGACGAGGCTGCAGAGACCTTAGCTGAGTTGGAGCATGACCTAGAGCGTCTTACGGCAGATATACCAGAGACGTCTATAGACGATATTCCTATCAGACTTCAGCGTTATGTAGTCGGCGTCCCAGGACCTTTTAGGAGGTTCCTGTGTAGGGTAGCCCATACAGTGGTATCATACAGAGATCACCACCAGTGATTGGATGGTCATTTGTAGACATATATGACATTTTGTTTTTTGTACTTATCATTTTTGCCGATCATAAGGTGTTTTTCAACCTATGATCGAAGACGATGTATATTTTTTGACACACTCCTATCTATATATATATATATCATTATTACCAGCTTATTTTGTTAAACATGTGTGATGAAATGTTTATAAATTTACATGTATGATTATTGCAAATGTCTGTTTAACATTCGAGAAGCAATTGCATCTGCTAATGTATTTAAAGACCTTGGAATATGCTGATATTCAATGTAATCAAATTCACGTTCCAAGAGACGCACTCTTAAAAATAATCTAAGTAACACTGGATTTCTAATGGCATACACTCTATTTAACTGTAATACAACGAGTTCAGAATCCAACCTGACGATCAAACGCCGAATCCCAAATGAAATAGATTCAGACAATAACTCAATCACTGCACTGTATTATGCAATGTTGTTTGTTGTTTGACCGAGGCTCACCCCATGCATAGAAACTAACTCGTCAGAGGGCGAATAGATAACCCAAGCTGCGGAAGAGATATTCCGTGTACTACGACAAGCACCATCAGCGAATCCAATGTACGTTTGAAGAGGCGTCGACATCTGCCATACAAGTAAAACCAAGATAAGCCAGAATAATGACGAAAAACACACTCTCTAAGCTAAGCACACTGTCTAAACTAACAAACACACCAGCTAGAAAGAAAAACCTAACCTAACTAAAATCTCCATACCCATCTTTTAAGCATAATACCTCTTTAGGTAAAGACCATTTCTGGGTTTACCCAAAGAGTCCCCGTCAAAGTCTACCAGCTCATAGGCCCCTTTTGCTAGCTTTCGCTTGACAATGTAGGGCCCATGCCACATAGGGACGAATTTCCCAGCACCTAATTTATCATTAGCTTGATCATATAATAACACTAGGTCTCCTTCCGAAAAATTTCGCGGGGTCACGTTTCGATCATACTGAGCTTTCATACGTTTTGCGTGAGCCTCGATTGCCAATGCAGCATCACGTCGAGTCTCATCTAATTGAGCTAAGTATAATAAACGCTTCTCCTCTTCGGAAGTAGCTGGGAGTAATTCGATGGCCATTTGCAGTGACGGGATTTCGCATTCAATGGGTAGCACAGCTTCCAAACCATAAACTAGTTGGAAAGGAGTGAACCCTGTAGATGTTTTCACTGAGGTTCGGTATGCCCAAAGCGCTGAAAATAACATGTTGTGCCAATTCGACCGATGAATACCAATGATTCGTCGGATCATGATGACTAGAACTTTGTTGATGGACTCAACCAGACCATTGGCTTGTGGATAATAAGGAGTTGAGCTATCATGTCGCAAACCAAGCTGGCCTGTAAGTTCTGTCATCATAACGTTTCGAAAATGGCGCCCATGGTCAGTGATTATCGCTTGTGGGACACCAAACCTAGTAATAATGTGATTGAATACGAAAATCGCAGCTGTCTTGCCGTCTGCCTCGAATGTAGGCATCGCCTCGGCCCACTTAGTAAAATAGTCAACCGCAAGGATGATATACGCATGCCCCCCGGCTGAGTGAGGGTTACAAGTAATAAAGTCGATACCCCATTTGGCGAAAGGACCAACGACAATTATAAGGTGGAGAGGAGCAGGTGGTGCGCGCATCTTTCGATCAAACACTTGACAGTTGTGGCATTTTCGGACCGCAGTAATACAGTCTTTAAACAAAGACGGCCAGAAGTAGCCAGCGCGCAATATCTTTTGGGCTGTGGCATACCCAGACATATGACCGCCACACGCTCCAGAGTGACAGTCATTCAGAACCCTTTCAGCTTCCTCATGAGTTAAGCAACGTCGAAAAACCGAATCCACCCCACGACGATAAAGAGTATCTCCAATAATTTTATATTGTTGGGATTGGAATCGAATTTTCCGACGTTCCGACCTTGAAACCTCGGGCCGAAAGGATTGGGTCTGGAGATAGACGATTATATCCCCATACCACGGATCTAAAGTGCTGATTAGAAACAAAGAGTCGTCCGCAATGGGTTCCTCTGCCACAGTTTCCGTGTCAGCACGCGGGAAATCACACATCAACTCTGCAAAGACTAAAGATTTCTTAGACTTGGATTTTTCAAACTCCAAGTCGAACTCCTGCAGGATAACGATCCATTTGGAGTACTTGCCCCCTAGCAGTTGTTTAGTCAAAATGTAGATCATAGGGTTGCAATCCGAAATGACTGTAGTTTTGCGGAGTAGAATGTAGTGACGAAATCGCTGGACAGCTTGAACGGCTGCCAGTGCCAATTTCTCCACATGCGAATATTTTAGCTCAGTAGGGTTCAATGTCCGACTAAGATAATATATCACATGTTCCGTTTCGAATTCATCTTCCTGAACTAAGACCATTCCAATGGTGGAATGGGAGGCGGCGAGGTACAAGAAGTAATCTAGTTGTAGTTGGGAGGATGCAGCAACGGTGCATGGGTCAACGCGTGCTTGAGTGCATCAAAATATTTCTGAGCTATCTCATCCCAATAGAATGGAACAGTCTGTTTCAACAACCGGGTAAAACCCTTTGTAACCTCGGCGTAGTTAGGAATGAATCGACGTAAAAAGATTGCTTTCCCCTGCAAACTTTGGAGTTGGCGAAGACTCGAAGGAGGAGGCAATTTGATGATAGCCTATACTTTCGAGGGATCGACGCGAATACCGGCTTTTGAAACTACAAATCCTAGCAATCGTCCCACTTCGATACAGAAGACACATTTGTGTGGGTTCAACTGAATTCGATAATGCCTACACCTCATGAAGATTGCTCGTAAATGGACAAGGTGATCAGCTCGATGTAAAGAATGAGCAGGCAGATCATCGAGATACGGTTGCACAATGTGCTTGATGTCATGAAACGCATAAGACATCGCCCTTTGAAAAGTTGCTCCAGCATTCTTAAGCCCAAAAGGTAATTTGCAATAAGCAAATGTCCCCCATGGACAAATGAAAGCCGTTTTTGGTTGATCGGCAGGTAGAATGTTGATTTGATTGTAGCCGGAAAAACCGTCCATAAAGGAAAATATTTCACTGCCGGCACAATCATCAATTATTTGATCGATATAGGGTGTTGGATAGTTGTCTTTTGGACAAGCACGATTAATATCCCTATAGTCGATGCATATTCTTATTGTTCCCTGTTTTTTATTAACCGGAACAATATTCGATACCCAATCCGTTAACGGGATCGGATAAATGAAACCTGCTTTCAACAACTTCTCTACTTCTACTTTGATTGCAGCCGCTTTTCGTGGGTGAATCTGACGCAGACGTTGCCGGACGGGTTTAGCGTCCGGGTAAGTCTTGATTTCATGGACAACAATTGAGGGATCGATTCCTGGCATTTCCTCATATGACCAGGCAAACACGTCGCAGAATTCTTGGAATAGGGCCTTGTATGTTTGAATTTCGTCATCTGTACACGAGGCACCTATATGAATGTTCTCAAGAACTCCAGGTTTGACTGAAATGTCAATGGGAATAGTTCGAGAAATGTTTCCCAAATTCAGCTCTGAATCAGGATGTTTCATTGGATTCTGAGCGTCTTTGACATATTCAGCTGTAAATATTGATGAGAAATCATTTTCAAAACCATCATCCTCAGGTAAAAACGAAGATCTGTGATGAAGATCTTCCCATGGTAAATCGTCTACGCATAGGACTTCACGAAGTTGCTCGTCAGATGACACAATTTCGGGAAACGCTATTAGCTCTGAGGTTGATGTGAAAAGTGATTCCTCACGGACCACATTCATTTGCTCGATTTCGGTTGAATGCGGGTTGGTAAAAGACTACACGGCTTCATAAGCAATTTCATATGGACTCAAAGGCATAGCATCACCAAATGAGTCTATCTCAGATTCAGATGGGACAATCCAAGGATCATCGTAAACAATGGTGTCTGATGTAATCATATGAATGGATGCAAATGAAGACACTGTGTTGATTGGAGGAAAAGGAAAAGTTCCCAGTAAACCGGAATCTTTAACTAATCCTACTCCAACATCCTTATAAGGGATAGTCGTTTTACCAACATGCTGGATAGTTTCTGAAGAGGCTGGGTCGGACGAGAAGTAAGCCAGTTGGTCTATTGTTACGATCTTGCCATTATGTGGAAACTTTATAACTCAGAAGACCGATGAAACGACCGCTGTCATAGCGTAAGACCAACTGCGACCCAAGAGAAGGTTGTAGTCTAGAGGGGCATCAACCACCTCCACATCCAGACTAACAGTTTTTTCTTCAACCCCTATAGGCAATTCCTGTAGAATGCCAAACGGATGAAACCCACAGCCATCAAAGGCCTTAAGAATTGTCGGGGATTGATTCAGTGAAGGAGAACCAAGCGATCTCCAACACTGTATCGACATAATACATGTGGAAGCTCCCTCATCAATTAGAGTCTGATGAATAGGCCTGTTTTTGACTATCACTGGGATCTGGAAAGCCATCTGATGAGGCAACCGCGGTGTACTATTTTCTAGGTCAAAGATTATTAGGTTCGGGTCCTGAGCATCAACAGCTCCCATAGCCGACAAAAGTAATTTGCATTGTGCTGGGCATGATTGCAGCACTTCCAAAGCTGACATTGCTGAGGGTGAAACAGCTAAGTCCTCAACAATGTTATAATTCTGGGCCGCTCTCGCATTTGGATTGAAAGCAGACTTTCGAAGTATACCCTTGGCAGGCGGTTTGATTACTAAGTCCGGGTTAGGTTTCTCGATTTGTAGTGGATCGGAACCGGGAGCTGAGGTTGATGGATTAGAATGAGAAGATTTTGCTTCTTTGCCATCAACAGGACTCTTACTACCATAATCGTGTGACCGAGTCGCAATCCGTACATGAGACATCATCAATATGGGTTCTTCACTGGCACTCGAGGAAGAACCTATCATCTTACTCTCCTACTTTGGAAATGGATCTTTCAAAACAGTAGGAGTTGGGGAACCTTTGACGATTTTCACAACCTCTGCCCGATGAGGGCAATCTCTCGTAAAATGATCCTCTTCACAAATAAGACAAGGATAACGAGGTTTGCGCTTTTCGTCATTGGTTTCCGTCTTCTCAGTTTTCTCCTTTGGAGTTTTGTCTGCTTTATTCTTCTTCTTGCCTTTCTTCTTCCCACCGTTTTTTGATTTAGCCGTAGATGACTCTACAGCGTGAATATCGGCAGAAACTTCAGGAGAAGATTCTCCTGTCGGGGAGTCCGGTAAGGTTATAATAGGAGAAGAATTCTTTGAGGATTTCTTCTTACTTTAGTATTCACCGTACCTATCATGCCATCAGCAGCATGAGATCCCGAAGGAGCAACAGTGATTTGATTCGTCTTAGGAAGATCTGGGATCTTTTCGTGCAACGTACCCGACTGAGTATAAACTAAGTCAAGGTACTGAGCTTGAGCAATCACTTGCTCCTCAGTAACTACTCTGGCCTTAGCTACGTCTTCAGTAATCTTCGGCAATAATGATTTAACAAACCATTCAGCTAAGATTTGGTCCAGGATAAAAACTTTCACTAACCTTCTTCGACGTCTCCATTCATGGATTTGATCGGAAATATAAGTGGACGTCGATTGTTTTAGTGAAGTTAGTAACTCGGTGCCATTATCGTATCTGACCGGCAACTGAAAATGAGTTAGGAACGAGGTAGCTAACTGGCTGAAATTATAAAAAGAGGCCCGTGGTAACTCAATGTACCACTTGGCCGCGAGACCAATGAGTGTACGCTGGAAAAGACGTAAGCGGATCAAATCATCCGAGATAGAATTAGAAGCACACCAGAGGTGGTAAGTCATCACATGATTCAACGGGTCCTCTCTAGACTTACCTTCGAACTTGGGTATGTCACTGGGCAACTTATTTGGCATTGGCGGCCAGAACGGAAGATAATTTATTGGATCATTCGTCAGGCGCGACAAGTCTGGTAAATCCAAAGTTGCGATAAACGGTAATTGCCGATTAGGATCCCTGAAACTCTGGGTCACAAGACCAGTCCCAGGAGGAGGATACCCCGGATAACTAGGAATAGGTATCGCATTCGGGATATTGTATCCTCCCGGGAAACCAGGATTAACCGGACCGTACTGGGGTTGTTGAGGTTGTTGATAAGTGTACCCAGGATACGGTTGATACTGGTAAACTGGCTGTTGGACAGCAGGACCGACTTGATACTGTCCCTGGTACGGTTGATAAGCGAATTGTGGTTGAGTAGTGACAACCGTACTTAAACCAGGTTGCCCTACAGGCATCTGAACCGTAGTTTGAATGGTAGATCCAGACAATGGTAAAGATGTCTGAGGGGTGGTTGCAGAGACAGTAGAAACCGGAGCTGTCGATACTCCAGAAGTAAGTGTGGTAGACTGAACAGATGTTGCGGTAGTTGCAGCAGTCGTTTGAGATGGAGTGCTAGGTGCAATGGGTGACTGAGTAACTACCGAAGGTACAAAAGTTTGAATATTAGACTGGACTGGTTGCTGGGGTGAACCAGAAACTAAGGGTTGTCCAGTTTGAGATGACATCTGTATACTTGGCTGCAACACTTGTTGAACTTGCGATGGATCCCACACTATATTCATTTCTGGGTATTGACCCGTAACAGGTTGAGGATATTGAGATCCGTAACCAGGTTGAGGGTAGGATTGATAATTGAAAGGTACAGTTCCCATACCTTGAACATAAGATTGACCTTGAGGTGGTTGGTAACCTTGACTCAAGTACTGACCTTGGGGTTGATACCCTTGAGGCACGTACTGCACCTGGGGTTGACCCTGAGGTATAAATTGGTACTGAGGTTGACCCTGGGGTACAAATTGAGGCTGGGGTTGACCTTGGGGTACAAATTGAGGCTGGGGTTGACCTTGAGGAATGTACTGTACCATAGGTACATACTGTCCTTGAGGTTGCCCCCCAGATACAATTTGCGTACCTTGAGGTTGCCCCCCAGGCGTTACTTGAGATTGCCCCCCAGGCAGTAACTGGCCACCTTGAGGTTGAGAACTGGGAATTGAACCTGACATCATGTAAATGTCTCCTACACCCAACGGTTTATTACCATTGTTTCCAGTTAATAACCCATGTTCAATGGGTTGAGGAGATGCTCCAGCAAAAGTACCAGAAAGTGACTGATGACCAGAGGGAACAGAAGGACCGCCGTACAAAAAAGATTCAGACGATTGAGTAAACGTGGACGACTGACCTGACATATTTACAGGAGTATAAAAACCTCCAGGCGGATAAGGAGTACGAGGTGGAGAAAAACTTGACCCTGAGTTGTCTAAGTAATTAGTTAACGAAAGATAACAAGTAGTACTTCTAGGCGGACTGTAAAAAATGGATTCACGCTCCCTTAGATCAATAACAGGTTGACCTTCAGGGATAGGGACGCCTATTTCTTCTTCTTCTGGAGCAAGTTCTTCAATAGCTATCAAACCAGAAGGAAGATTTTCGGTGATGACTCTTTCTACCCTTGGTGAATCAGGAACACTAGAAGTTGGAGTAACAGGTTCAGATATCTCAGGTTCTTCGCCTATATCACTAGTAGATGAAAAACTACCAGTAAGCTCAGAAACTGCAATAGCTTCAGGATTATAACCTGTTTCTAAACTTTGGTAATCCGGATGAACTACCAATGAAGACTCTCCTTCTTCAGGTGAACCTACTTTACTGCCACTAGGAGTTACAAGGACTTTCAAACCTTCGTAATGACCCGGAACCTCTTCGGGAGGTTGGCCTCGAAGTCTACGAGACCTCCTCAACAAATCAGCCACGATTACAACCTCAGGAGACTGGCCCCAAATCCTAGGGGACTGTCTCGGTAATTCAGCCACAGTTAAAAACTTTTAACTACTGCACACGCAAACAAAGTAAAAACTCAAAGAAAACCACCTAAAGTCTCTAAAGAACCAAACAAATTTGAATCATACGCCTAAAGAATCTAGGGCGTCAAACCATGCACAAACAGTAACCTTCCAGACCGAAAACACTAGTTGGTGATGAAATCCAACATCGTCGAATTCAGTACAGAAGTGGTGGGTGAAACAGTTACCCCGGCAACCTGCTTAATGAATAGACTGGACCAAGTTCCTCCACTTTTAACCGTCTCGAGTGAAGTGAACCCCCCAGAAAATCCAAGTGAGTCTAGCCGACGTCTGTTCCAGGTACAGTGGGATCTTCCCTCCACCGTCACCTTGGGTAGAACCCTAAAGATAATGGTCACTAAGGTCACCAAAAGCAACAAATACACCTGGGGGAACAGTCTACGATCCGATACACACGCAAGGGCAGAGTAGCAAGCTCAATCCCCTTATCGGCTCCTTGACAATAATCCAAGGTTTACCGACAAGTGACCCCAGGATCCTCGACAATGGTTAATCCGAGGTTTACCGTTTGTAGTACGTGTATATCTGGCGTCGTTCCCAATGAAGGAGTATTGATCCTCTCACTGGTTTGGACACAATCTCGTGCTTCTGCTTTAAGAGGAGCTTTCCCAGAGCGTAAATGTAATAGTTGGATTTATCCTACCACAAGATGAGCTACTTGTTTGGTTTTACTGTCTTGGAGAGTTAATTACTCTCCTACTCCAAGACACTAGCCTGATCTATATTGGTGTTTTAGAGCCCTAGTAAATAAAAAGTTACTATGTCAATTTTACTTTAAGCGTTAATTTTATGGTTTTTCTTTAAGACAAAAGGTAGTGGAGATGAAACCGATGGTGTGTAGACTCAACTCAAATCCACTAAAAAGATGCACCTAGGATGATTTAAACTATTTTTCCTTTTTCAATGAATCCCCTAGCTAAGAGAGTTGGAGAATGCAAAATTTATAAAATGACAACTTTCTTGGCAAAGACAATAAAGGAAACAATCTCTTTATCTTTTCCAACAGCATACAACACATGACCACTAATTATTTCACGAAAATTCCCTTCTCTTTCAAAGACTTCAAATGCTACTAAAGCAAACTTTTTCAAAAGAGTTTTTATATTTTTTCCTATACTAACAAAGCATATAAAACTATTTTAACAAAAATCAATTTTAACAAATCTATGAAAATCAAAGCAATTTTACCTAAAAGCAAATTTAAGAGAAATTTACCTAAAAGCAAATCTAATGAGGAAAAAGCCTACAAAATATGATTCTAGGATGTTTTACTCGGTCACAATCCAACCAAGGACCAGATCATGCAGAATCATAAACCAGTCAAAAACAAAAATCAAAATCTTTTGTTCTTTTTCTCAAGAATGAAATTCACAGTTTAAACAACAAACTTTCTCGAAATTCCGCAAAGAGACAACACAAAGGTAGGTTTCTCACAAAGGTAGATTTTATGAAAGGTCCGACTCCTAAGAAGACTGAAAAGACCAGGGAGATCCAAGGTTTTGACAACTTCTCAAGCCAAAGTCACTACAAGACCAATGCAAAAATCGACCCTAAGGCTAGAACTTCTATGAATTTCACTAAAACCCTCGACGCTAACGAAACAAGCTTAGGTGAAGATCTCTGACAGGTAACCAGTGGATCTGGGCAGTAAAAAAAAATTAAAAACAAAATCTAAGAGGCAAAATGGAAAAATTGAATTTTCTCAACTTTTGACAGGGGTATGCAGGCGACCTGTTTTCACAGGTGCGGGTACGCTTTGTGCACAAAGCTGCAGTGCGTACAGGTACGCACTGTGCTTAACTCAGAGGCTGCGTACTGCTGGCAAAAAAAAGAAAAATAAAAATCTAACTTAACCCTAAGCTATTCCACCCAAATTCACAGTCAGACAGTCAAAAACCAGAAAGAAAAGATCGCTTTCTCAAATCAAAATAACAAATCAAAAAGAACTCAAACACATTCATGGATTCCCCAGTGGAGTTGCCATTTTGTCACGCGGAAAGAGTCGATTTTGCGGACAAAGCCGACCTCCCTAGAAACTAAAGTGTTTCTAGTGACAAACAAGACAATTAAGAACTATCCTTCTCTAAATATGCATTTACGATACAAGTAATCAAGTGTTCAAAACATACCTTTAGTTCAACGCTGTTTGTAGCAGCCAAGCCTCGCCGATCCGGATGAGCTCCTCCTTCTCTTCGAAACCTGCATTCACTAACAAGCAAACGATTAAATAGCACCTGAATAACTCATAAAATAAAACATATTTAACATACAGACCAAGGAGTATATGAAACAACTCATGAATAACAAATTGTTGAGAAGAATGGACTTATTTGTATTAATAGGAAACAAAAGAAACCTTACAACCTCAGCCTTGGTGTTGTGCAGGTCCCTTCCAGGGTCCAACAAGAGTTCTCCTTTACTCTGATCAGCTCACCCACTTCCAAATGAAGCTAGAAAGGATGGGAATCTCTCCTCACAAGCTCTACAAGGAAGTCCTAATTCCAGCAGCATCTACCCTTAGGAATGTTCAGCTTTCAACCTCTCCTCCCTCTGGCCCAATGCCTGTATTTATAGTGCTCTAGAGGAAGTTAATCAGGTCCACCATGGATGGGATAAGTCCCTCTTTCAATGGGATAGCTCCCCTCTTCATGGGATAAGTTCCTCTTTCTTTGGGATGCATGAACCATCTGGAGGCGCTCAATACACGTCAAACCATCTTCTAGAATGTTCTAGATTTGACCACAAGTAACTTTTTTGAAGTAGAACTCGCGCCTTTTGACCTTTACAGGGATACGCACCCACCCCTTTACATACAGAGCGTACAAGTACGCAGGCATTGTGAACTTGAGGTGCGTACACGCAGGTAAGGCTAAGAGAAACTGCGTAACCAGAGTTAATTGACTTTTAAAGGACTTTTCTCTTTTTCTTGGAGTTTGACATGAGGAGCAGAGGTACAAGGCTTGCCAAGGAGGATAGTATGACAGTGGATGGAGCCATACTAACTGCAAATAGTCATGGTGACAAATTTTAGTGTAACACGTATGATGGCCAAAATAATGGAGGTGATGGTAGGAACACAACTAAGGCTGAAAATGCTGATAGCAGGGCAATCATAAAGGTTATTTACCGAGGGTGGATTCATTTTTTAACGAGCTTGAACTGGGAGAAACTATGCACAGTGGTAGGTTTATTTTTTAATGAGCTCGAACCATGCGATAACATTGCTCATTGCAGTGGTCAAAAGATGTCCCTCATTGATAGGTTCATTTTTTAATGAGCTTGAACTCTACGATAACATATGCTCAATTTCCTTTTTATGTGAACTAGGAACGACCAAACTAAAAAGCTAAGAAAACTAGAAAGCTAAGGAACTACTGAGGTTAGGTAGGATAGTTTTGTCCGCGAAACAGTTCAAACACTTCCTTTTCTTTGTCTATGCGCTGCCGACAAAGGTGAATGGTGGATCAGACCAATCACCTAACCTAAGAAGTTGAAAAAACTAAAAAGCTAAAAAATATAAAAAGCTAAAAAATTAAATTGGTTGTTTTTCGCTTGCATAAAAAGGTTTGCATGCCCCCAGGCATCGAGAAAAGGAGAGTATCTAGGTAACCATATGGAAGTGATTGCGGTTAAGTAGGATCATTTTTGTCAGCGGAGCTGACGAAACACTTCCTTGGTTTTGTCCATCAGATAGACAAAGGTGAAAGGTGTGAGATGACACTTCCAATCACATAACCTATAGGGAAACATATCTTTTTAGCTGGGTTCGTCTATCGAAACAAACTAGGGTGCATGCTTCCTAAACTTCATTACATTCACCGGACTAGTCGCTGCAATCAGGTGGATGGAATGAAGGTTGAAGAGACACTCTTGATGCAAAGAGACCATTTAGGGATGATGTTTGACTTGGAGCTGTGTTTGAACCGGGAAACGAAAGTTGGTCGAAAAGCTGGACAATTTTGCTTTCATGCGGGAAACACATCACTCAAAAGAGTGTGGAAACAATAGATTCCATGCTATAAACATAGTCACGTCCAAGGAGTAGATTGTAATCTAACGGTCCCTGGACTACCTTCACGTCCAAGTGAAAGGTTTTCCTTTTCAAAGTTATCGGCAACTTCGGAAGGATCCCTAACAGTCGACTGGTTCCTTTGTTAAAACCTGACAAATTTTGTGTAACAGGCATAAGCGATGGCGAACCAAGTGATTTCCAAGTATTTGAGGAAAGGATACTCACTGAAGCCCCTTCATCTATGATAGTGCTAGACACGATCATTTTGTATACTTGTACTATGATTCGAAATGGTACATTAGAAGGAAGACGGGATCTTGCTAGTTGATTCCAATCGAAGGAAGCGATTAGATTACTTGGTGGGGGTACTGAATAAACGGTTGAATGAACCCCTTGAACTGGGGAATTTTCCTCCTGTTGTAAAGGAACGGGCGGATTGCCCCCAAGTTCATCAGATTCTGTATTAACAAAAATAATTTGAATGGTATCATTCTCATTCTCTATGGAAATTGTATCATTTGAAGGTGGACCTTCCGAAGGCAAGACTGGGTCGACTGTCATCTTGACCTGCTGACTTTGTTCCGGTATGGACTCAGAAGATTCACTTTCAACGTTAGGCGTTTCGACCGACAATTGAGTTATGTCAGTTGGATTTTCAACTAGTAAAGGACTTGAGGTGAGTTTCTTGTATCCAGATGGAAGTCGCTGTGGTGAAGCAGGATGGTTACACAAGATTCTTTTGACCTCATCCAAAAAAGGACAACGGGGAAGGTGATGGTCCCCTTCGCATAATCCACATGGAATTTTGACCCTTCCTTTCTGTCCAGGAACCTCATTTTCACTAGTTGATGGTGTGCTATCAACATGATCACCAGAGGTTGATGACACCAGATGGTGCAAACGGGGAGACCATTCTCTCAAGATCCGTGGAATGCAAGGAAAATCTCGATGAAAATGGTTCCCTTTACAAATTACACAAGGATATTTAGGAGATTTAATGTGTTGATTTTCACTAGATGATTCATGGTTGCCCCCTTGCTTAATTGACTTCTTCTTCTTCTCCTTCCCTTTCTTATTTTTCTTAGCCACTTGGTTACTAGTATCACTATTTTCACCAAGCAAAGAGGAAGAAGGGGAGGGAGAAACAAATGAAGTAGAAGGTGAAGGGTCAACTTCAGTATCAAATGGTTGCTGATTAAATTGCTGAGGACTTATGGTATTTTGAACAACAGAGGTTGAGAATAGCCATACCGGTAGACCAATTGTGATTCCTGGGAGGGATAATGTGGCCATATATGGAGCAGCACTATTTCCCCAAGAAGAAAATGGACTAGGATTCCCCTCAAGAGGGATTCCTTGATTGGTGGACTCCATTATCTCAACCTAAGAACAATGAGGGAACAAGGATGTTATTTCGAATTTAATAAATTTTAATGATGCTTTGACACAACTTTTCTTTTTCAATTTTTAAGAGTCGAGAAAAATCTAAAGGTGACTCTAGTCGCCTTCGACTTTTAATGAGCCTGAAGTGACAAGTGCTTAGATGGACCTTTTCTTTTAAGGAGTCGAAAAGGAACAAAAGTGACTACTCTGGAAATATAGATAGAGGGATTACCAAACCAATCGCAAAATTGCAATATACACCTTGGTGATAAATTAAAGAGAAATTACCAAGGACTTATGTATGGCAGCCAATCTTCCCGAATGCTGTGTTCAGTGCATTGCGATTGATAGGGTGACAGACACGGCTTCCTATGGATAAAGGATATAAGCCTATTGTGGTCTCCCAATATATACTCGACGGTACGAGGAGCACAAGTCCGTGCTAGCACTTGTTGTATCAAAGAGGAGGAATCACCCAACCTTCGATGAAAACGATAGTTACTAGATTTTACGACGCCGGAACACGTCTCTAGCCTAGACCTCTAGATGTGTTGCGTTAGGTTCGAAAGCGTTGTTAAGTTCATTGAGATTTATTTTAGAGTTGATCTTGTTTAGAAGTTTTTCTTTCAAGGTTCATTGTGTGATGTGGATTTAAAATTCCTAAATATGCAATATAAAATGATAAACAATCGTTGTTTATTTTTAGCAATGAAAATCCTAGCTACTAAGGAAAGAAGATTACGATTCTTTCAAACAAAGTGCAAGGAGCATACATTAAATGCACTTTTCCTAAATCTTTTTCGCACATAGTCTAAATGAAAATGCAAATGCATGTATTTTTTTTTGTTCCCTTTAATGTGAAGAATGTCAAAAAGGGAAAACTAAGTATAGATCTAAACTATTTTCTTCAAAGTGACATTTCGACAATTTCTTTTCAAAATGAAAGGAAGATTAAATGACACTTTTCAATTTCGAATAGAAAAAATGCTTTCTACACACTTCAAATATTAAAAATTCAAATCAAATACACGACAAAAAGTTCAATCGACTATCTAGAGAAGGAAGACTTTACGACACTTCTCTTTTTTGAAACAAAACGACAACTACGACACTTTTTGCACCAAAACGACAGTTTGATTTAAGCAACTTTTCGATGAAGGACTGTAAATGATGGAAAAATACATAAAAAATTTACTAATCCTAATCAATGGAGGCTAAACTATGTAAAGCAAGGAGGCTTTAGCAATGAGATACTGATCATAAGTAACAAAACAACTAAATAGAGCTGAAAACAAGGACAAAAAACCCAAAGTTCAAAGAGAGAAATAGGATTACTTAGTCATCACACCTATGCTTCACAAAAACAGGGATGCATCTCACCTGCTACACTCGGGAGGTGTGATGCATACTGGCTTCCAGTTACAGACAGTGCGATGGGCCAGGGAGCGCAACTGAGGTGGGTTTTGGCTCAAATTTGCAGCTAATTTCAGTGAGTTAAGCTGAGCTATTATGAACAGTAAAGAACAAAGTACAAGGGTATGATCTTAGGAGGTTATTGAGCTACCAACAGGGCATCTAGAATGCTTGTAAGTCAGATGTTCAAATCATAAACTAAACCGGAGATTGACTGAAGCAGAATTCATCTACTTTGCAATTGCAGAGCAAGTGCAGTTTGAAGGCTATCTGGCTAACTTTAGGCTCCGTCTATAGTTTATAAAGTAGACAATCAACAACAAACAAACAAACTATTCACTCCCTAGTGGAGTCGCCATTTTGTTTCTGGGAAAACTAGTGTCTTTTCGATCTGCTAGTCCCACTAAGATTGGAAGTTATCTTAGAAACAAACAATCAAAGCAATTTGTGATTTCCTCTATGTATGATAGATAAGAGAGAAGCAAAGGGACCAACCTGGATCTTCCGCTTGACTCCTTGCTTAATTTCTCTCCCCCTTGATAGAGCTTGCAACTCCTCTCCTACTTGTCTCGCTTAGAGAATACCTGTAGAAACAAAGTAACAAAACACCATCAAAGCATATCGATCTATTATATCATAAACAATGCAGGATTAGAAATACATTGAACATACAATGGCATTCACAAATAACAAGATTCACAAGTACATAATTGTATGGAGGAAAACTCAAAGAACTTTATTAAAATAGAAGGGAGAATTACAACCCAGCTGTCTGATCCAACATCATCCTCCTAGCATCAAAGCCCTCTTCACCTCATGAAAAGCAAGATCACCCAACAATACAATGCCTCTTCCTCAAAGAAAAACTATTATCACTTCCTTACAAATTACAAAATTCTAGCCTCTAGATCTCTCAGATGAGGGATCCATTTATAGATGTCTGCAAGGGTGTGAGTCATCTCTGGGTTTTTGATTAGTGTCATTCCACTTGTAGTTCTTGGTTCCACTTGGAGATTTATTTGATCTCTTACTCATCCCTAGGTGAATTCAGAAAGGCAAGTGTCATAGGAGAAGTTTCTAGAAGATTCCATGAGCATCCACTTAGCAAACTGTCTCAGACATTTGTCCATTCTTGCTCATTGCACCCCACAGAAGGCTTCTTTAGTATGCATTGCACCTGGCTAGTGTGGGAGTCAGTATGCATCGCACCCTGACAGTGGAGCAGTTAGTATGGTCCAGTTTTTTCCAGTTTTGAGTGGTTTTTCAGGTGGAAATTCTGGGGAATGATGTAATTAGTTGACTATGATCTTTTAGGGTATGAAACAACACTTTTAGGGGTTAAAGAGCCCTTGGTTTATCGACATATAAGATTGGGGTTGCAGTGCCCAAATATTTCTATAACACATGGGTCCATGGACCTATGTTTCTCTTCCCAAATTTGTAGTGCTTGGATATATCTTTGTAATGAGCTATTGTACGCATCAAACGAGGATCGGGTGCCAAAGTTACGACCCTGGGAAGTTGATGTATCAACTTACCCAAAACAGGGCCCACAATTTGGTGTTTCAT
The DNA here is from genome assembly GCA_031772625.1 of Pinus tabuliformis. Lineage (NCBI taxonomy): Eukaryota > Viridiplantae > Streptophyta > Pinopsida > Pinales > Pinaceae > Pinus > Pinus tabuliformis. The sequence goes on along the minus strand of CM062808.1, from coordinate 141,830,627 downwards.
CTTCTAGGGTTAGGTTTTGGGATGTTAAGGGGTTTCCGTTGTTTATAAACAATAAATATGCCTTCGAGCCTCATTGTATCACAACTCAGAGGTGTGTAGCTGCCACATCTCTTCTAGACCAATTCCAACGAGATGAGGCTTGCTCAATGGAAATGTCAATTTTTGCTTTAGCGACATGAGTGGATGAGGCTTACATGAGTCGAACGAGATGAGGAATCCCTAAAGTGTAGAAGTTCCTTCAATAACACACATTATTGTCTACATCTATCCACAAATGCATCTATACATGGGAAATATTTATTAAATAATGGAAAATTACTTAGTCTAAAAATCAGAAATTCGAGAACTATTGAGCTAGTAAATCTATCAAATGCCTAACCTAATCAAGTGCAAATGAAATGGCGTGAATTTTTTTATTAAATAGAATTTTGTTGTGATATAATGCAAGTGGAACCAACTCGATTGAAGCTCGTTAGCATGCTCTAAAAATTAGCAAAAATTTACTGTTCTTTGATACAAAGGGGTTCCAGAATTCTAGATTTGGGAATAAGAAGACTAATTGAAGTAGCTCAATGATTACAATGAAATTCAAAATATTTTCGAAGGATGAAATGATGCTTGTGATCATGCAAAAGAACTTACATCAACTATTTAACCCAACTCTACAACAAGATATCATTAATACTAAATGCAGAAATAGAAAGAAACAAAAACAAGAGATGCATGTGAATAAGAAGTGAAAAGAAGGAAGGTAAATGATACAAAAGGGCTCTGAGGCTATTAGGATGGCCAAGCCCAAGGAAACTCAAAGAACTATTGAGGAGACAAGATTTAGAAGCTGAACATGACACCATTATTCATTATTTTCATCAATACAATTACATCCCTCTAATAAAATACAATGGAGCTGCAAAAATACAAGTTCTCTCCACAAGAAGACTAATAAATATCTACCCCTAGAGGAAAATTTGACTTGGTACTTATAAAAAATGATTAGGAATCATTCCCCATGAAAGGAGGAAGCTTTCCCCATCAAAATCACTTGATTAGTGGATCTAGTTCCCAATACTAGGAATCTGCATTAAATGGCAGGGGATACATTCCTAGATTTTCTTAATCATTGGAGTTCCTCAATTTGTGCCATAATTCAATAATATCTTGTTTATTTATTATTTAATATTGATCCTCTTGTAGTAGGGAGAAAGTCCCTAAATTATCTCCTCCTCCAAATCTTCATAATCTGTCCAATATTCTCATAATATCCTAAAAAAATAAATAATAGTAGGCACTAATATGCAATTATTCATAAACTTTCCTAATGAATATATTAAAGTTAAAAATACATTATCTAAGGCAAAAAGGGAGGTTTAATGTACTAAAAAATGGTCATAGGCCTTAATTTATGTTTAATTTAGAGGCATGGGCCTTAATTTATGTCTAATTTAGAGGCCCATCATACCCCCCTGCTGAAAGTATTGCTCATCCTCCGAGCAACTTAGTGACCTCATTGTGCCTCATTCATGACCTGGTGGCCTCTCTCTTTTGCACCCATCAGTCCTTTCTCTTAAGAATCTTGGTTGTAAGTTCTATAAGGACAAGCCCAAAAATCTATTTGTGCATAGAAAAATCATTATTTCTTGAGATCATTAGCTTGCTTTCTTCCCCTTATTCAAGATGGGTTCTTGAATATTTTTTAGTTTGGCAAGGTCTTCCACATCCTTATCAACCTTTTGCTATCTTGTTCCACCATTTGGACACCTCTAAAACCTTCAAAATGCCTTTAGATAAGAACTAGGACATCTTGTACTAATTCTTGTCAAAACTACATGAAACCCTGTTAAAACTACATGAAACCTGTTTTGAGGATAAATGATAGTATAAGGTTAGGTCATGCCATTAACTTGACTTCCATGCCTTTCTACCATTTCTATAACATCTTTTAGCCCTTGGACAAAATCTAGAAAGAGATTAGAGACCTCTTGGAAAACCTCTTTTTATCACTACAGTTTGAGTTCTGTTTTGATGGTGAATGCCTCATTTCTTTTTGTTGCCTTCTTCTTCTCTCTTGTGGCCTAGATGATTGCCTAATGGCCTTGGAGTTCTCTATTTTGATTAGGTATGTCTTAGGCACTGTGTTTTTTGGTTTTAACATCATTTGTTCCTTTCTTCCTTCTTGTAGAAACATTCTGTCTTCCTGTAGCAGCCATTCCTTCTCTTTCCGAGTCTTTTAAATGTATGGTAGTGATAAGAAATGATGTAGAGGGTTTTGAGGATGATGCTAGGGCTCAAAGGGAGTACTGTAGGTTTGTAAAAAGGGAGAGGATGCTTTGTTTGTTTTTTTCAAGAAATTTTTAGGGTGAGACAGAGTGTAGGGCTTGTTCTTGAAATTATTAATTGGGATGGATGAATGATGGATAGATAGTGAATATGAAGTGGATGGAAAGCTTGGAGTGTTGTCGTAACTTGGAATTTGCACAAAATTCTTCTTTTAACTACTATCCTCATTCCTTGAAATCATCACCCTTTATAATTTGACTTTTCAACAGTGCATGAGTGAAGGAGTGAGTTGCAATTAACTAGTTGAAGGTGGCTGAGACTGCTAACCCATCCTTAGTTTATAAAAACTCATCTCTCATGTATTGAAAACAAATTTCTAACTATAATATGTTTAAGAGAAGAGGTCAAGAATATTTCATACCTGTACCTACCTGATGGTTGTTGGAGATACATGCATGTTACTGCTGAGTTGATGTTGTTGTGCTGCTAATGACTCAGGTACATCTTCTTGATTGAATTTTTCTTTTTTTGTTGATCTCATTTTGTTGATGGGTTGTATTCTTGTTGATGTGTAGGTGTTGGGGGACCTATATCAACCTTCCTGTGAAACCGGAAAGTGTTCCCTCTGCGGACAGAGGCAACCCCTCTAGCCCTAGAGTGGGTCTAGTCACAAACAAGGACAAGTCAACAACAATTCTCCTTAAATAGTTCAAGTTAGAGGCCTACCTAAACCGGTGGTTGATGAAGTTCCGTTGCGCCGTTCCAGCTTCCGCTTCCGAATGAGTAATCAACCTGAAACAAAGCAAGGAAATACAACAAAGCACATAACCGGATACAACAAAGAACTATTTACTCATAAGGTCAAGAAATCATGAGCTATCTAATACATTGCATACGAGATATAGGAGAAAATCATTGATTGTATTAAATATAAAATAGAGTAAGCTTACAACCCAGGTCTTGACGTCACAAGCCTTCTCGAGAGGGTCCAGCCAGCAAGTTCCTCAAGCATTCACCCTTGAAGATGGATCTCCCAATACAAAGTCTCTCTCACTCACAAGCCTCACACAAGATCAAAAGCACTTCACAACCTTCCTCAAGCTCTAAAACAATCCCACACTTGTCACACCAGCTAACTATCAAGCTCACAATACTATCAGCAGCACTCCAAACACTAAGAATTCCAAACTAGCAGCTCATAGTAATGGTGGAGGCTTAAATAGGAGAAGGAGTCCCCATGAATGGTGGGAAGATGAGCTTATCTCCATGGAAGGTGGCTCAAATGACGAAACATATATGCTAGAGAAAGGAGGGTGACATATACAAGGCCAACAACCAGGTCTGGAATCATCTGGAAGGCCGGCTGTTAGAACAAACTCGCCCAAACTGTATCATCGTGGGTACATAACTGTTCTGGAGAGCTGACATCGCTGGTACATAACGAAGAATGTCATGTCAGCGCGGGAAAATAAGACCAACAGGCGCGCTGTCTGATGAAATCCGATCATCGCGGGAATTACATGTACTTCCGTGATGAAAGCGCGCATGGTCAGTTTTGGAGTGCTCATCAGCGCGTTTATTTTGCAAACAATCGCGATGATGCACAAAACTTTGGCAAAGTGGGTCATTTGGCAACATTAAAGAGCATGAGCATGCATGATTTTGGACTCATGACACAGTAGGAATACTGGGATGAAGGCAGTGACAAATTACTGTGTAACAGATTCCCCCTAAAGTATGAAGCCCGAGAGAGTTGGAGGGGTGAAATGCTTTACGAAAACTGGCTGAACTGGAGCACCACCGGGAAGAACCTGCACGCAAGTACAACCGATATCTCTGATAACAAATTACATTTAGTCTAGGCATGGGCGCAGCCATCCAAAAGACATATGAAATGGGTCTGTGGTATGGACGCAGCCACCCAGCTAATGAGACCATAATGATAATAAAGGTATGGGCACATCCATCCATCAATGAGTCATGTAATGATCATAAAACCAATCCACGCAGCCCAAACATAAGTAAGCTGAGTTCGGGGTCTTGAATCCATCCGATCCGAACAGAGTACTAGTCCAAGCATGCGAATACATGAGCTGAAGTCGAACATGCATGAACATTGTCTGATTACCAGTCAATAATGGAAACTGTTAACAGACGCGAGAGGTACCACCAATAATGACAATGGCCCTCAAGGTACTATAGGTACACTCTACGGCGTGAAAATCAATGAGTTGGCGTCGAACACCCGTAGAATCATTCGATCGAAGGCCAATGATGAAAACCTCGCGTCGAACACGAAGAACCTGCCATTGAGGCATGCAGGCTCTAAGGCACCAGAAGGGAGTCTCTAGATCATCTTCTTGGATAATGAGCTGAAGTCGATAGGAAGCAACCTTGATCGAAGGTGGGCCATAGCGTTTCCCACATCATCAACATGAGACAGAGGAAGAATGTTGTGGTGAATCAGAATCCTGTGAGCTATCAGAGGGAGGTTGTTATTCTGTAGAGGTCAACTTCTCTTGAACATATCGGCAGCACGACAGTGAATTTGGCAGTATCTGACATCAAATGAGCAGAGGTCATGGTGACAAGGCAATGAGTAGATGAGAGGTCAAACAGGGTAACCCAAACCCACGGAGGCAAGTGTAAAAACAAGATGAGATGTTCCCACCCAGACACAAATGCAGACAAGTGCCATGTTCAAGAGCGACATACTACCGACACGACAATGATTGTGGCTCCATTTTCCCCACCATTTCTGGCGAGTACCCTGGTTATTCTTGATGACAAGCTTGACGGGGATAGCATATGCTTTGAAAGACGTCATTTCGACGAAATCCGATGTCATTAAGGTTTAACGAGTCTGACAAAGGAAGAACTCGGCGTCTTTTCATGTTTAGAGAGTTTGAAAAGATAGTAGAAAAGAAAACTCCAGGGGTGTCCTTTTTCGTAAAGTTGTGTCTCGCGAGCCTGAAAAAGTATAAAACAATGCTCGAAAGAACCGCCCGACCATTACAATCGAGGAGTACTTTTCATGGTTAGTGACGTTGACCTGAAAAAGTAAAAAAGCGATCGATATCACATCGTTTTGTAACCGTTAACGAGCCTGAAACGACAAGGGCTCGACGATCTTTTCATATTTACACGGTCGGAAAAGAGTTTAAAGATGACCGCCTCTTATTTACATTTAACGAGTCAAGAGGGGTAACTCGGCGATCTTTTCGTCTTTAAACGGTCGGAAAAGAGCTGAAAGTAGACCTCCATTTTTATTCTCTTTAACGAGTCAAAAAGGGAAAAATACTCGGCAATCTTTTCATCTTTCATGAGTCAGAAAAGAGCTTTAAAGGAGACTCGTCCTGGAGGAACGAGTGGTATAAAGGGTAGCAACTAGTTCCGACAATGGTGGAACTACTCAAAACATGTAATGGTCAAGAGGCTGGCTAATAAAACCACTCATCGCTGCGGTTCCTCAGGAAAGGATAAACAACCAAGTGAAAGCATAAGATCAGCCAAAGAGATGGTGGCGATGTAATGAAACCACCAAGGCTCATCTAATAGAATTTAGCGGATAAGCGGCAATCACGAGATCTAAATCGGGTATGGATTCATTTTTACACAATCTTGAACCATGGAGAACTCTGCTTGGATTCGATTTCATGTTTACACAAGCTTGAAACGAAAAACTATGCTTGTTATAAGTTCACATGCCCCCAGCATAATAAGGCAAATCGAGGTACATGTCCCCCAAGCTTCATTGCATTCAAGGAGGTGGATGGAATGAAGGTTCACTCTCGAGATCTGTGAAAGACATGACTTGTATTTTACGAGATCTTAATCAAAAGACTCGATTTGGAAAGGGAGTTGTTTCATTTTTTTTTAATGAGGTTGACACAGTAAAAGAACTATCCTCATAACCCTTGTTTCATTTTTTAATGAGCTTGACACAAGATCAGGAACTATGCTCGACCAGACCTAGTTTCATTTTTTAAGGAGCTTGACATAGGAAAAGAACTATTCTCCGCCCGAACTTCATCATAATGAATAGGAAGTCGGGGTTTCCAAGAGTGCCACTCCCGATGGAAGGACAACATCTTGGAAGTCAGGACCCAATGCCCCCAGGACACTATGCACAATGGCGGCATCACTGGATCCAGGCATGGGATAGGTGGCCACGTAGTTGATCTATGGTGGGGTAGATGCAATTGGTGGATGAAAACCAGGAGGGGATGACAACTGCGCAGGAGGCACCTGGGGACGGACGAACGATAATTGATATATCGTCACTATTCTTCCATCGTGTGGAAAGCAAACCACACGGAAAAGTGAAGAGACCAGGGCCCCCATGGCATAAACATAGTCACGACCAAGGAGAAGACTGAAGTCTAAAGCACCTTGGGTAACTAATACGTCTATATAGATGGTCTTGCCTCCCAAAGTAACAGGGAACTTTGGAAGGATCCCTAATTGTTGACTAGTTCCTCAGTCAAAAGCCGTCAGATTCGGTGCAACTGGCACAAGTTGTGGGGAACCCAGAGCTTGCCAAGTAGTGGTGGGCATAAGACTAACAGATGCTCCCTCATCCAACAAGTGCCAGGTAGCGCCTTATTATAGGCATGTACCGTGACCTAGAAAGGCACATGGGATGGAAGGCGGGAGGTAATCAAACGACTCCAGTCGAAGGAAACAACTGAACTACTTGGTGGGGGAATCGTATGATTGCCCCCCTGCTCTAAAGGAACCGAAACCGGATTCTCCAGAGTAGCTGGGATAGAGGAGTCACTTCCGGACTCAGGAGAATCTGAGGAGACGAGAAGAACATGGGAGTGATGCTCTTCCGAAACAGAGTGGTCGACGGGTGGTGAATTCGAGTCGACACTCTTTCCGGCTAATGGTTGGTTCGGAACAGGCTGGGCATAGCCAGGTTTGGGAAGAGAAGCCTGGACACGAGAAGGATTTGAAATGATCTGGTTGTCAGCAGGGAGACGATCTGTGGCTGCAGAGAGACGTTGATAGCCAACGGGTAGTTGGGGTGAAGGAGCTGTAAGACTTTCTAAGACAACAAAGGATTCATCCATGAGCGGACAAAGGTGAAGGGAATGATTTCCTTCACAAAGTCTACAGGGGATTCGAATCTTCCCTTTTCCCTTACCATTGCCAATGAATAGGGTAGCATCGCCATGAGCTTTAGAGGACAATGAGGGGCAGGCCGGATCGTGAGACCATACTTCTAAGACCCTGGGAATGCCAGGACAATCACGAAGAAGATGGTCCTCCTTACATAATCTACAAGGAAATTTGACCTTGCGCGGAGGAGCAGAAGGTGGCCCAATTGGAGGTGTACTCGAGGTAGTAGCTGCACTTTTAGCCTCTCCCTTAGGAGACTTCTTCTTCTTCATCTTCTTCTTCTTCTTCTTCTTCTTCTTCTTCTTAGCCACCTGGTTACTTGAATCCAAACTTTCACCAGGCGAAGTAGAAGATGAGGACGTAGAAACAGGCAAAGAAGGGGAGAGGTCCACCTTAGAATCAACATGATGTTGTTCAGGTGGAGGGACTGATTGATTAGTAGGTGAGACGGTAGGGACCAGAGAGGTTGAGAACAACCAAACGGGCAACCCAACAGTTAACCCTGGGAGGGACAACGTTGCCATATAAGGAGCACCAACGTTTCCAAAAGGAGCGAAATGACCAGGGTTCCCATCAGAGGGGATCCCTGGGTTGGTGAACCCCGAAAAGTTGCCATCGAGAACGAAAAAGAAGCCTACTCAAGCTAACACAAACAAGATCTAATCGGGTAAATGTGAACGCGGCCGAATAAATTTTTAAGACAAAGGAACTGAACTTGACGTTTTCATGTTTTAAGAGTCGAGAAAAGGACAAAAAGGTGACTCTAGTCACCTTCGAATGTTTTGTGAGCCCGAAGTGACAAACTACTCAAGTGAGCCTTTTCTTTTAAGGAGTCTGAAAAGGATCAAAAGTGACTACTCTGGAGAAACTAGGCAAAGGGTTTACCAGACAATCCGTAAAACTTCATATACACCTTGGCAATCATATGAAAACCAAGGACTTTCCGTACGACAGTCAATCTTCCCGAATGTTGTGTTCGGTGCATTACGACTTGTAAGGCGGTAGACACGGCTTCCTGTGGATCAAGGATGATAACCTAGTGGGGTCTCCCCATATACTCTATGGTACGTGGGAGCAAAAATCTGTGTTAGACCACTATCGAGTCACAAAAGGAGGAATCACCCAACCACAATGTGAAACAACAGTGACTAGGTTTAACGATGTCGGAATACGTCTCTAGCCTAGACCTCTAGATGTTTGCGTTAAGTTCCAATGCGTTGTTAAGTTTATTCAGTTCATTTTACAGTTGATCTTTGATTAGGTTTCATTTTTCAGGTCCTACCGTATGTAATCTCTCAAAATTGCCTAAATGCAAACTATATGCCAAAATATGTCATTTCATTCGATGAACGCTAGTTACGAGAGGGTTTAAGAGCTTTCACGCAAACGAAATGATCACAAAACAACAAATAACTTCCCTAATGCAGCTAATGGAAATTCACAAACTTTTCTTCAAGATCACTAATCACTAATCAAAATGAAAAGCTTCTAATTCTCATTAACTAATATAAAGCAAAAGAGATTTTTCTTTTTGTTGATGGCAAAGTGCATTTAACAAACTTTGAGAAACGATAACAAACAAATGTGGAAAAACCGATTGACCCCAAACAATTGTAATCTATGTCTGGGTAGCGAAAAGAAATTGAAACAATGTTAAGATTGGTTCAACAACGATCACTAGAACAATCAACCAAAAGAAAGTAAAGGGGAAGGCTTCGATCAAACCAACAGGAAGCAGCAAACGAATCCGTGCAAACAAGTAACGAAGCAAAGCTGATCCAAGAAACTTGGAACAATAAAACTAGGAAACTCACAAGAAAGTGTTTCAACCTTTTGACAGTGTAAAACAAGTCATAAAAACCAAGTGAGAACAGTAGGGGATAGCAAGACCAACAAGTTCAGGAGGTAGAATTGAAGAAATTCAATTCTACAGGAATCAGCGCAGGTGGTACACAGCAACAAAGCGCTGATAAAGAACTATGCGTAGCAACAATGCGATGTCAGCGCGGAAGTACACGCCTTTTCCGTGATGGTCCGATAATCAGAACCGTCGCGATTGTTAAGCGTAATGACGCGATGAACAGACACTTACAAAAAGGGTAGCGCGATGACAACGCGACTGTCAAATTAAAAAACGCGATGATGTTCAAAAACAGCCACAATCGAGCCAAAACTCCCAAACCAAGACAATCAATCTTCAAACAAACAAGGCATCTCCCAGACCAAACCAAGAAACCAAGGAACAGAGAACTAATCCCCAAATCTTTGAAAAGAGACCAAAAACAAAAACTCAAGGAAAGAATGAACAGAAAGGACAAAGGCCAGCTCCAAGCTGTTCAGTTCGTAAACCAAACTGGAGATGGACTGAAGTGGCGTTGATCTACTTTGCTAATGCATAGCAATAGCGTTTCGAAGGCTATCTGGCCGTACTTTAGGCTCCGTCTAGAGTTTACAAATCAAACAACAAGCTCTTCCCCAACGGAGTCGCCAATTTGTGAAACCGGAAAGTGTTCCCTCTGCGGACAGAGGCAACCCCTCTAGCCCTAGAGTGGGTCTAGTCACAAACAAGGACAAGTCAACAACAATTCTCCTTAAATAGTTCAAGTTAGAGGCCTACCTCAACCAGTTGTCGATGAAGTTCCATTGTGCCGTTCCAGCTTCCGCTTCCGAATGAGTAATCAACCTAAAACAAAGCAAGGAAATAGAACAAAGCACATAACCGGATAAAACAAAGAACTATTTACTCATAAGGTCAAGATATCATGAGCTATCTAATACATTGCATACGAGATATAGGAGAAAATCATTGATTGTATTAAATATAAAATAGAGTAAGCTTACAACCCAGGTCTTGACGTCACAAGCCTTCTCAAGAGGGTCTAGCCAACAAGTTCCTCAAGCATTCACCCTTGAAAATGGATCTCCCAATACAAAGTCTCTCTCACTCACAAGCCTCACACAAGATCAAAAGCACTTCACAACCTTCCTCAAGCTCTAAAAAAATCCCACACTTGTCACACCAGCTAACTATCAAGCTCACAATACTATCAGCAGCACTCCAAACACTAAGAATTCCAAACTAGCAGCTCATAGTAATGGTGGAGGCTTAAATAGGAGAAGCAGTCCCCATGAATGGTGGGAAGATGAGCTTATCTCCATGGAAGGTGGCTCAAATGATGAAATAGATATGCTAGAAAAAGGAGGGCGACATGTACAAGGCCAACAACCAGGTCTGGAATCATCTGGAAGGTCAGCTGTTAGAACAAACTCACCCAAACTGTATCATCACGGGTACATAACTGTTCTGGAGCGCTGACATCGCTGGTACATAACGGAGAAAGTCATGTCAGCGCGGGAAAATAAGACCAACAGGCGCGCTGTCTGATGAAATCCGATCATCGTGGGAATTACATGTACTTCCGCGATGAAAGCGCGCATGGTCAGTTTTGGAGCGCTCATCAGCGCGTTTATTTTGCAAACAGTCGCGATGATGCACAAAACTTTGGCAAAGTGGGTCATTTGGCAACATTAAAGAGCATGAGCATGCATGATTTTGGACTCATGACACAGTAGGAAGACTGGGATGAAGGCAGTGACAAATTACTGTGTAACACTTCCCTAAAGAATACCTGACCTTTTGACCCATTTCTCCATCATATTGCCTCTTGTATCTTCTTCTCGCCTTCCTGTAGAGATCTTGTAGGAATTCCGAACTTCCTATAGAGATCCTGTAGTAATTCAGGACAACCTCTTGTAGCAAACTTGTTTTGTCCATATATCCCAAACGGTAGAATGGATTGACCTGAAATTTTCTGAGCATGTTGCCATCATCATTATGGACCTCCCTGTAAACAAATCTTGGCCAATGGATGCACGAATCTCGAAAAAAACTAAAAATGGCTGAAGGTGATGGAAACTGATTTCTTGGAAACCGTGGACTGGAATACGCTGAAATTGCTTGGGCATGTTACCATCATCCATATGCATCTCCCCATGAAACATCTTTTTAAATGGATGCATAGATATCGAGAAAATTCAAAAATGATTGTACGTGATGGAGGTCGATTTCTTGGAAACCATGTACTGGAATTTGTGGAAATTGCTTGAGCATGTTATCATCATCTATATGCATCTCCCCATGAAAAAACTTAGAAAATAGATGCATGGTTTTCAGGTTATGGAAAAAATAAATTTATGCTCTATGTATTTTTGTTTCCTGTAGTAAAACAGAACATTCCTGTAGTTTGTTTGGACAACAAGAAAACTGAACGGGAAAATCTTGAGAATGATGTATGGATAGGGGGAATAGATGAGGGTGATGGATTGGCATGGCCTTTGCCTTATTGGAGCATTTGAGCAAAGGAGGAGCAAGTCAAAATTTGATTTCTTTTGAATAGGATTGACAAATTTTTTCTTTTGTTACCAACTTGTTTTTTTTGTTTGCAGGTGTTGGAGAGTACATACATTCATCAGAGAGACACATGGGGCAAAGATTTATTATTATTAGTTTTTTTTTCTAGGCCTACTAGTCGCCTCAAAGAGTAGGCCACCTCAAGGACGTTCTCAACTAGTAGGTTTGCCTAGGCACGTCAAAGGAGGTTTTCACCTAGGATCTTTTCTTTTTTCTCTTTTTTTATTTTTATTTTTTCCCAACCCATTGACCACCTCATGGAAGTTTTCAATCAATGAGCCAATCTCAGGTGCCTCGAAGGAGGTTTTCACCTGAGATTTTATTTTCTTCCTCTTACTTTTCAGTTTTTTATTTTTATTTTCTACCCTACTGTACTTGAAAAAGAAAATCACTTTCAAGTATAAGAATACTTCCAATGGAGCCATGTGCACATCAAGATGACAAACAAACTGATGTGTATGCTTGTAATATATGATTTGACATGTACCTGGATTTCAGAGACCAAATGATTTGACTTTAAAAGGATCAAGAAAAATTGAAGAAGAGAGTGTTGTTGCAGCTTAATGACTGTCTGGAACCATTTTTCAATATAGTTGTGATGTCCCTGGTCCACTTGCTAATTTAAATCATCTTGGATGTATTCTTCTTCCATGACCTTCAAATATTCGTCTTTTAGCTGATTTCTCTCTTGAACACATGGATGATTTGATGGTAACCACGAGGGAACTTTCTCAATATTTGATTTTTTTTGTCTTCTCTTCATCAAGTGTAGCCCATGATTCTTTGATCTTCTCTTTTGAATCTTGTTTTTCTGCATGTTGTCCTTCAATGGAATCAAAAGAATAATTTTTTTGTAATGTTCTTCCTAATATGAGATGAATACCATTGAGATCGAGAGGAGATATTTGGAAATGTTGTACCTCAGCATTGTAAGTGGTTTGAGCTACTTCAATGAGTGGGTTTGGAAATGGTGGTACATGTAGTTGAGTGGGAGTGTATATTTGAGATGGATGTGGTTGGGGTTGTGGCTATGGTGGAGGTGAATGGTAAGGATAAGATGGAGTTTGGTATGGAGGATATTGAGGAAAATACTGAGGGTATTGTGGATAGCTCCCATAAGTTCCTTGCCAACCTTGTTTCCAAGATTGGTTTTGGGGTTGAGATGGCCAATGTTGCAAAGGAAAGGGTGTGCTCCAATTACTTTGAGATGGATGTGAATAAAATTGAAATTGTGAATTAAGATCTTGTATCATATTAGGTTGAATAGGCTGCGATGGCCCTCTTGGAGCTACATAACATCGCTGCATTAGCAATCGACTTGCTCCATTGTCCTCTTGGTGAACTTCCTTCAACCTTGGTAATGATGGACAATGTTTAACATCATGTGATTCTGCATGGACAACACAAATATCAACATATTTTTTTCTTCATATTTCATTCTTAACATTTCTACTTGTTTGGTTAGATTGCTAAGAATTTCTGTTTTAAATCATCAAACAAATTTCCAAGTTTAGCTTGACTTATCAATCTGGATGTTGATTTACCTACTCTTTCCCTTCCTTTTGATATGTGTTTGAATGTTTCAAAAATTTCTTTAAATGATAGTTGGTATACGTCACCTCCACTCATGAAATCAAGGAGATCAATCCACTCATCCCTAATTGTTCTAAGTAAGAGGTTTTTTAATGTGTTAGATCCTAAATGATGTAGTTTTCCCTCTTAACATTATACATGAACCTCTCTCTTAAATTCTCAAGGCTCTCATATTCTCTTTGATTCATTCTAAATATTTCTTCTTTAAGATCGGCCTTTATATTTTTCTAGAAATATATTTTGCATATCATTCCATGATCTTATTGAATTAGTCCCTAAAATCATGAACCATTTAAGAGATCTATCCTTCAATGTTGCTAGAAACAATCTTAGTTTTTGAGTTTTTAATAAGTAACCATAAGATCTACAAACAATTTCAAATTCAAAGAGAAAGGTTTCTGGATCCTTTGACCTTAGACCATGAAATTTTTGAAAAAAATATGGAGGGATGTTCTTCACATGCACACTACCATCAGTATCTTGAATAGGAAATCCGAGTGGATTTTCCTCATTGTCATCATCTCCATCTATTTCTTCTACATTCTTTGCCATCTTCTTCTTCTACCTACAAAAGTGAATGATGATGTGGCTCTTACTGCACCACGTGATCAAATGGGGGGGTGGGTTGGTGTTGGAGATTTTTTTTTGTTTTTGTTTTTATGATTGAATAAAAACACTAATGCAATGCACTTTTCTATTTTTGAAACTAAATATGCCTAATGCAATTTTTTTTTTTTTTGTTTTTGCAAAAATTAAAAAGAAATGAATCAACTAGGGAAGAAAACAATGCATACTTTGACACCTCCCCGACAATGACACCAAAAAGTGTTGAGCCTCGAGATTCCAACAAGAATGCTGCAACTTCCAAGGCTACTGACTTTAATTATCAACCTGGGGTTCTCACAAACTTAAGAGGTATCAACACTATATGTGGTGAATAAAATGTGTCCTTCCTTTACTATCATGATATAATTGAGTGCATGTACTGAAATCAAACCCTAAACTAATTGTAGAAAATGAACTGAAATGGAAACCCTAACCTATTGCAAGAAATAAAGTACAAGGAAAGAAACATATTCTAATTGCACAAAGATCATGAACTAAATGTAAAATAAAGCTAACTTAACCCTACTTATCACATGTGATGACTTAAACTAACTGAGCATGGAATCTGATCTAGAGAGTGCTAATTGCTGTGTTCATGAATAAATATAAAATAACTTTTTCCTTTTTATCTTTTTGCTTGAAAAATGTAAATGCTAATCTTGCTTCGCTCTTTGGCAGGGGAGACAGTTGTGGAGGAAAAGAAGTACAATGGTTCAGATGGCTTGGAAGGCAAGTATGGGCCTAATCCTAGCTTCTAGTGATGATTTTTCTCAATTCAGGCTCAAAACAGGCCACTACAGGTTTTCCTACAAGATGTCTACAAGAAGTACTAGTTCCTACAGGATCCCTTGTTTTATTACAAAAGGTAGGCCGAAAGCTTAGAAAGTGGTCTAGAAGGTGGATTAGAGCTTTGGAAAGGTGGATAATGGAAGAATAAGGCATGGAGGTGGGGAAAACTACATAGAACTCAAGCAAGGGCTTCAAGATGGGTAGATTTGCTCAATGGAGATGGCAATTTTTTCTTTGGCGACATGGATGGATGAGGCTTGGATGAGGTGAATGAGATGAGGTCTCCCTGTAATGTAGAATCTCCTCCAAAAACACACACAATTGTCCACATCTATCCATAAATTCATCTATATTTATTAAATAACAGAAAATTACTAAGTCTAAAAATTAGAAATTTGAGAACTAGTGAGCTAGTAAATCTATCAAATGACTAATCTAATCAAGTGAAAATGAAATGGGGTAAATTTTGTTATTAAATATTTTTTTTTGTGATCTAATGCAATTTGAACCAATTTTATTGAAGCTCATTAGCATGCTCTAAAAAATAGCAGAAATTTACTGTTCTTTGCTAAAAAGGAGTTCCAGAAATCTAGATTTGGGAATAAGAAGACTAATCCAGGTAGCTCAATGATTACTATGAACTTCCAAATATTTTCCAAGGATGAAATGATGCTTTTGATCCTACAAAAGAACTTACATCAACCATTAAACCCAATCCTACAACAATATATCATTAATATTAAATGCATAAATAGAAAGAAACAAAAACAAGAGATGCATGTGAATAAGAATTGAAAAGAAGGAAAGAAAATGATACAAAATGGCTATGAGGCTCCTAGGATGGCTAAGCCCAAGGAAAATCAGAGACCTATGGAGGAGACAAGATTTAGAAGCTGAACATGACACCAATATTCATTATTTTCATCAATGCAATTACATCCCTGCAAGAAAATACAATGGAGCTGTAAAAATTCGAGTTTTCTCCACAAGAAGACTAATAAAAATCTACCCCTAGAGGAAAATTCAACTTGGTACTTATGAAAAATGATTAGGAATCATTTCGCATGTTGGAGGAAGTTTTCCCCACCAAAATCCCTTGATTAGTGGATCTGGTTCCCAATACTAGGAATCTGCATTAAATGGCATGGGACACATTCCTAGATTTTCTCAATCATTGGAGTTCCACAATCTGTGCCATAATTCCATGATATCTTGTTTATTTATTATTTAATATTGATCCTCTTGTAGTAGGGAGCAAGTCCCTAAATTATATCCTCCTCCAAATCTTCATAATCTGCTCAATATTCTCATAATATTCCACAAAAATAAATAATATTAGACACAAATATGCAATTATTCATAAACCTTCCTAATGAATATATTAAAGTTAAAAATACATTATCTAATGCAAAAACAGAGGTTTAATGTGCTAAAGGATGGTAATAGGCCTTAATTTATGTTTATTTAGAGGCATGGGCCTCAATTTATGTCTAATTTAGAGGCACATGAAGGCCCTCTTGTGCTATGCCTATGGCATCATTTATTTGACGATTCTCTAGAAAGGAAAAATGTTCTTTGGAATTATGTTGGGATAAAATAAGCTTAATACGATTTAAATTAATTTTTGCAATGATCTTATATATGCAATTACATAGAGAGATAGGTTGGAAGTCATTAAAACTCCTAGGATTATCTGATTTTGGGATTAATACAATAAAAGTCGTGCTAAAATCTTTATACATTATTCCTGTTGATCTGCATTCCTCATCCACTTTATGATGCCCCGACCAATGATATTGAAAAAACTTAGAAAACATTCAACCGACCACCCAACTGGGCCAGGGATCTTATCCTTTTTAAACCATTTTAGAAAAACCCTAAGCTCTCCCATTAATATTGGCAAGTTTGAATCTTCATTTCCTTCATCATATACAAATCGAGGGAAGAGTCTTGCAACTGTTATAAGACAAAATGACCTCCTCATCAACTCAGAGGTGAAAGACAACATGACTGAAGCAAAGACCACAATTGCAGGCCTTGAATCCACACTAATGCTGGTTTTGCACTGCTAACCTGCTTTATAAAGCTTGTTACCAAGCATAAGGGAGCGTTAGTCACCCTGCTAACTAAAGTTGTTAGACCAGGGGCAGCATTAGTAAAACTAAGAGATGTTTAGTGGGTCAAGCCAATGAATCTGCTGAAAAATATCTAGATATTTATCCCTAAATTTTCTCAAGAAAAGTAGGGAAAGTCCCAAAAATCAAACTATTTGGGGAAATTCCAATCTGAAAAGGAAGGCAAAAGGGAAAGAGCTAGAATAAGAGGAAGGTTCATTGCTTTTTCCCTAATGAACTGTAGGATGAGCTTGGCAGCCCTAACTCAATTGCTACATAAGCAGTGAGAGGGCCATTGTGAAAGGGGTCAGAGCATTTGAAAGGATAGCCCACTAAGCTGTTGTGAATTGTCATACACTTGAAGAAGTGAGCTGAAAGAGAGAGAGAGAGAGAGAGAGAGAGAGAGAGAGAGAGAGAGAGAGAGAGAGAAGGGGCAAGGGAAGGCTGATACAATGGATGGTTGTAATCACTCTTCCATTATAAATACAGAATTGCAGTTGTGTTCCCTACTCCATAGTGTCGGTAACATTGTTCATTGAGTTGTTCATTTCGATACTTGTTGAGTTGAGTAGTTTAAGTTGTATACAAATATATGTTCATTGTGCATTCTTATATTAGTTTTCTAGATTGTATGCTGTGATTGTGTTTGCCTTTCCTTTGTGCAAGAATTGTCTTGGAGCCGGCTTTGGAGGAGTTCTTCTTGGCTGCATTGAGATCTCCAAACAAATCTAGAAGGAGATTTGAGGTAAACACTCTTTCCATACATGGTTAACTGATATTTGATAGATGAACATGTGGATAACTTGGTAGCTTCTGCAAATAATATTATAGTTTGTCAAAGGTCACGGGAAGGCCTTTGAGGGTAGTTTTCATTCTCCATACACCGTGCATTTTACCCCATAGTAGAATTGGTGACTCCGCTGGGGACTATACATCTAGTTCCCAGTTTACCGGACTCCTCTCAGTTCTTCTCTTTCTTCTAAGAGCTCCCTACTTCTTCAAATCCTTTTCTGATCCACCAACTATCTTGTTACATCCTACTAGTTTTCATTCTCCTCAGAAACTGATCCTAAAGGCCCTCTGTTTGAGAAATTTCCCTCACTAACGCAGGTTACCAGGCTAGAAAGAGCTTTATAAAGCACTGTGCCTATGTACAGGGAGCATTAGTGGACCAACTAACTCTCTGTTTACACTGAAACAGAGCGTTAGTCTCCCATTTCCATGATTTACAGTAGTGTCTATGGACCAAAAGGGGGGGGAAATGTTCTCATGGGCTGAAGTAAGATCTACAACTATATTATGTTAACAAATTTGGTGTCCTGAAAATTTATTTTTAGGAAAAAGTTTTAGTTTTTCTCTCTTAAAAATACATTTTTTTTTTAAAGAAAGACTGATAAATTGTATTCATCCTTCTATCGAAACAGTTGTAAGCTGCTTCATTTCGGTTTTTAGTAGTTGTTATGAAATATTGGAAAAAGAATCTTTTTGTTATGCAAGTGTTGAATGGCTTTAGATGCACAGACAAATATATGAATATGTGAAAAGATGAATATGTAGAATAAGACTTGTTTGCATGAAAAATTGAAAATTCTTTTTAGAGAATTGTTCTGCATGATTTATTGAGTCAAGAGTCTCACCATATTCATACGTCAACACCCCTACCGAAGACAAATAATCAAGTACACTTAAAATTTACATTAAAATCAATCAGTTACTCTTTTGAGAAAACCAACATTAGCTAGGCTAGGATCTTGGGATAAGCATGTGAGTGAACTGCCCAAGGTTGAAAACCAAAACTAGTGTCATTAACAAGTGAAAAATCCTTCTGCACTCATATTACCAGGACCACTCCACTAAGAACGGAGCGAAATATGAGACAACATCGGATTGTAATTGAAGGTAGCTCGCCTTCTCTTACAAATACTTTGGGCATTCTTTGTATTGGGGGTCCCTTCGGGGATTTCGGAACTGAGTCGGGGACTCACGTTTCCTACCCACATAGCATGATGTCTATGACTATGTCTCCCCTGGTAATGTCTGTGATTTGAGGTATCTCTAGTGGTCAAAACTTTTAGGTACTTACACAAGGTGACTGGGACGGGCTGTTCTGGTACATAACATGGATGGATCTACTCTATCTTCAGCTTTTGGGAGGGTGCTCGTCTTCACGAGAGTACTTGGCCCCTCAATCTAACGTTTGGGCGAAGCTCTAGAGTAAGCGTAACTGTACATTTGGCCATCCTTCTCTGTTATTCATTGAGATATTGGGTTTCATCTCCAGTTATCAGCGTTGATCAGACGATGTACTTTCCCTTTGTTTGCTAATTGATATATTTAGTGTATTTTTGATTTTTAGGTACCTAAGTGCTATCATTTTTGAGACTTTAAAGAATATCACATTAAAATTTATTTAATAAAACTTAAAGGGTCACCGTGGCTACATCCAGCTCTCATCGTCACTCCAGACGATTGTTAGGACTTTCTCCACTCATTGTGGAAGATCCGCTGAGTTCCACTGACTCGGATTCCTCATCTTCAAGGAATCAGTCTCCTAAATTTCACACGGGATCTGTGGATGACCAATGATTCAATTTTGTTGGAGGATTTCTTCATGGAAGGATTTCTTCCTCACTTTAACACTCCGCTCACAAATCCGTCAGAGCCCTTCGTGGTTCCCATGGTACCTGTACTTCCTTCTTCAGTAGGTGGAAATTTCCCATCTATCCAGTCGACAACTCACGGGTTGTGGAATTTTAGAGACACTGTTGGTCTTATACCACTTCCCCAGTCGATGGTCATCACAACACTGGTAATGTGGAATCCCGCTATCTTGTTTGTCCCAGGTACGACAACTCACATAACACCCTTTATAAGTGGAACCCAGCAGATGCCAGGTTCCACTCCTATGGTGCCACAATGCATACCTTAGACAAGTGCCACATACAATGCTCCATATAACACTCAGTGTGGCACTATGGGCGTGGTTCCCATTTACCAACAACACGGTCGATCGCCAATGTTCAGTTCCAACCCCCAGATTTAGATATCTGGGGGGGTTCCCAATATGCACATGCCAGTAGGGAATGTCACAGTTCCCCCTCCATTCTTAGGCATGCATGGACAGTTGCTAATTGACATGAGTTTTCCCTCTGTCAATCAAAGCCAAGTGGTTAGTTCTATGTCAGTCGGGAATCCACAAGGGGTTCCCAACCAATCCATGGGGGCACCCTACTCACAGACTCAAATGAGTCAAGAGGGAACTGCTTATACTGGGGGCAATTTCATACCCCAGTATCAAAATCCTCATGGAAATCCACTCTACAACACCATACCACAAAGAAATTGCTACGCCACGCAACCCATGTACACTATGGGGAACCAAATGATGGGAGGAGCATAGAGCTCCTCAGGTCATCTGTCATCACCATGGATCGAGTCGGGGCACCTAAACCTCTGCCTTTTTTGGCAACGTTGGATATTCCCGACTTATACAAGCTAACAAATGACCCCATCTACCACAAGTTACAATGGCCGCTGATCCCACATAAAATACCAACAGACATCCCAAAGTTCGATGGAAACAAGGGGAGGATCTGGGCCCCCCTATCACCACCTACCATCTCTGGTGTGTTTCTAACTCTATGGTGGATGATAGTGTCCGATTACGTCTTTTTCCCTGCACCCTTACTGGCAATGTCGTGAAATGGTATATTGAGTTACCACGCGCATCAGTAAATACCTTTGACACTTTATCGATGGAGTTCTTAAAGCACTTTCAGTTACCTATCCACTATGAGATTGGGACAGAGCTCCTTACTTCATTTCGTTAGGATACTGCCACCCACATCTTCGATCATATTCATGAATGGAGACGTAGGCAGAGGTTAGTCAAAGCTCCCATCCCTAATTTTCTCTTAACGGACTGGTTCTGTAAGTCCTTACTCCCACAAATCGCTAGAGATGTTGCTCTAGGTGGTGCAGTCACAGAAGACCAATCCATACGTCGTGCCCAGCACTTAGATTTGATTTATTCATAGTCTGGCACTCTTTACGACATAATCCCCCATGCTCCTAGTAACCCCAATGCTTCCACCACTCAGGACCCTAGAGTGCACATCGACGGGATTTTCGGCGCAACCTCTGGGGTCACTGTAAAACAACTCAGTGGTTCCATTGCCAAGCTAGTAGTGGACCCCTCTACCAAAGCGACTGCTCTTCCTGCCACTACGATAAACTCTGTGCAATCTGCACAAAAATCTGGTGGCAAGAACAAGAAGAATAAGAACAAGACCGCTCCTTCTGAAGAGCAATCATCCAAGTAGCCCAGCCCAAAACAGAAGGCCGCTGCGCCTATTGATGAGGAAAAGGATAAAGGCACCAGATATCCATTCAAACTCTGTGCTGAAGATCACACGACTTGGCATTGTCCGCAACTTCAGGAATATATAGACTACCTTGCTAAAAGGGATTCTGGTAAGGCACCTGCTATCCTTAGAAATCCTTTTCCTACTCAATAGTAGCAAAATCTCATTGCCAACCAACCGCAACCCCCGTAAGGGGGCAACGATGGTTCGCAACATCCTTCAGTTGGTGAAGGATCTTCTACCATTTACACATTTGAAACAGTAGAACTTGCCACAAGAGCCAAATCTTATGGAGCTCCTATCGCTCCTGTAGCAGAACCATCCTCAGGTCAAAACCCATCGCCGCCCAACGATCTGCATATCAAAAGGCCGGTTGAGGACTTTGTAATTCAACCCCCCTAAGGGGGCACTTCAACACACAATGCACAATACATCTGCATGTGCCACCCAACACTAAAATATCATAGAGGATTTGGCGCAAGCGCCATCGGCTATGTTGGCGCTCGAAGTATTACAAACATGCCGCAGCCAATAGAAAGCTTTGATTTTGGCTATCAGAGGTATGGACCCTATGGATTCCATGCTTGCTATTTTTGACATGGACAAGTGTATACCTCCCCTTTCCCACCAGCTTTCATTTCAAGTGCATATCACTTCGAAAGGTAAAGGTATACACAAAACTGTCATCGACGAAGGTGCTTCAACCTGCGTCATGTCGGCTTCATGTTGGCTCACCTTGGGTTCTCCAACCCTAACCCCACCATCGAACTCCTTGAAAGATTTTGACGCCCACACATTTATCCCAAAAGGATACCTAGCCAGTTTTCCCATCACATTGTATGGGAAAACAGTAACGGTGGACATAGAAGTCGTGGAAAAGAAACTTGACTATAATTTGTTGCTGGGTTGCAGTTGGACATATGCCATGATGGCCGCCGTATCCACTATCTTTCGTATCATCCTATTTCCATTGGATGGAAAGGTCATTACAGTGGATCAATTGTCTTTCTGCACCCCTGATTATTCACCATTACCAAGTGGCTTCGTACCCCTAGTAGGAGGTGGAACTGACGGTTATGTCAGTATGTCTACTGAAGGCTTCTTCCCTTATGGGTTGTTTTCCTCTTCAGCTACCCTAGGTTTCACAACCGGTCAACATGATTTCATCAATTCCTCATGAACTAACTGATCTCTAGATCCTAATGGCTCCTTTAGACCTTGACACATTCAGAGACCAGATTGTTGGGTGTGGACCCTGATTATCTTCTATAGTACCGGCATTTTGGACCCCAGTTCAAAATGGGGCGGCAACGCCGCCCGTAAAATGATCGTTGCCGTGGGGGGTCCAGGAGCCCCCCCCTGGCGGGGGGTTTCGGGGGCAGCGCCCCCGAAGCTAAAAACAGCTGTAAAATTGCTTGTAAAAGTATAGTAATTTCTAGTCAATCTGGGCCGTTCATTAGGCGGATGATCTGATGGTAGAACTTATGTTTAGTTTAGGGTTTTTTGCCCTAGAAGGCAACCCCTCTCTTTATATGAGGGCATTGTATTTGAGGCTGTGATAGATGTGTATTCGGTGAGCGAGAAACATAGAGGTGAGACTGTGAGAGAAAACAGAGGATATTACAGCGGTTTTGCTGTAGGTTGTATCTCTTCATTTTGCTAGATAATAGAAAGGAAGGACTGGCTGTTCGGGGTGGACGTAGCCCAAACTGGGTGAACCACGTATATCTGTGTCTCTCTTGTTTTGTGCGTTTTTTGTGTTTATATTTCTGCAATATTTTATGTGTTCCATTGCTCCGTAATATATAATTTTCTAACAACTGGTATCAGAGCTGAAGGTCTATTTGGCTGATAAACTCGCAGGAAAGAAGGGTTCCTGGTTCGAGTGGGAGCAATGGCGGAAGATGGTAAGTTTAGGGTCGAGAAATTTAACGTCCAAAACTTCTCGCTGTGGAAGATGCAGATGGAAGATTATCTGTATCAGAAAGATCTATACCTACCATTGGGCGGAAAAACAAAGATGCCGACGGGTATGAAAGACGAAGAGTGGAACCTTCTCGATAGAAAGGCACTCGGAACAATACGGTTGTGTCTTGCTGCGTCAGTCGCCTTCAACATTTCGAAGGAAACCACGACAGAGGGTTTGATGCAGACGTTGTCGAAACTATATGAAAAACCCTCGGCCTCAAACAAGGTATTTCTTATGAAACGGTTATTTAATATGAATATGTCGGAAGGTGGATCTGTTGCAAACCATTTAAATGATTTTAATACAGTTACAAGCCAGTTAAGTTCTGTAGGGGTAAACTTTGATGATGAAGTTAGAGCTCTGTTATTCTTGTGCTCATTACCAGAAAGTTGGAATGGTTTAGTAATGGCCATTAGTAACTCCGTTTCTGGATCTAGTACTTTAAAGTTTGATGATGTTGTCGGTGCTATCCTTAGCGAGGAAATGCGACGGAAAAGCTCCGGTGAGACATCGGGAAATGCTTTGAGTGCAGAGTCTAGAGGAAGAAAAATGGAAAGAGGAAAGAGCTCAGGATATCGCAGTAAATCAAGGAAAGGCAGATCCAAGTCCAGATCGGGGATAGTGTGCTGGAAATGTGGAAAGAAAGGACACCTAAAGAAAGACTGTAGATCTCGGAAGGGAAAAGAAGGAGATGCACAACAAGAAAACAATCATGAAGCAAATGTGACAGGTGAGGTGTTACAAGATGCTTTGATTCTTTCTTTCGAAAATATTACTGATTCCTGGGTGGTAGATTCAGGGGCCTCATTCCATGCCACACCTGAAAAGAAATACTTTTATGACTATGTTCAAGGAGATTTTGGACAAGTTCGTCTGGGTGATGACAAACCCTGTAAAATTGTTGGAATGGGTAAGGTTCTTGTAAAACAGCAGAATGGAAACCAATGGATACTAAAGGAGGTAAGGCATGTTCCAGATCTAAAGAAAAATCTGATTTCAACAGGGCAGTTAGGCAGTGAAGGTTGTGTGACAACTTTCACAGATAAAGCTTGGAAGGTCACAAAAGGAGCCCTGGTAATAGCAAAAGGTGAAAAGGTTGGTACATTGTATTTATGCAATGGTATTTCTAACTCTGTTAATGCTTTGACTTCCAAAGGAGCAGATGCAGCATTATGGCATCATAGGCTCGAACACATGAGTGAAAAAGGGATGAAGATTCTTCACTCAAGGAATTTGTTTCCAGGTTTGAAGAATGTTGATTTGGACTTCTGTGAGAAATGCATTTATGGAAAACAGAAGAGAGTCAGATTTCTCAGAGTTGGGAAAGAAAAGAAGAACGAAAAATTAGAGCTTGTGCATACAGACGTATGGGGACCTGCTCAGGTATCATCTCTTGGTGGCTCTCGTTATTATGTTACTTTTATTGATGATGCAACTAGAAAAACTTGGATTTATTGTATTAAGAATAAATCTGATGTATTTGATACTTTCAAGAAATGGAAAGCTTTGGTTGAGATTGAGACAGGAAAGAAATTGAAGTGTCTTAGATCAGACAATGGAGGTGAATATTGCAGCAAAGAGTTTGATAGGTACTGTTCAGAGCATGGAATTCGCAGAGAGAAGACAGTTCCAAGAACACCACACGAAAATGGTGTGTCAGAAAGGATGAACAGAACAATCATGGAGCGTGCAAGGTGCATGAGATTGCATGCAGGATTGCCTTTACAGTTTTGGGCAGATGCTGTAGATACTGCTGTTTATCTAATAAACAGAGGGCCTTCAAGTTCCTTGGATGGTGGTGTTCCAGAGGAAGCATGGACAGGTAAAAAGGTAAACTACTCTATTTTAAAGCCTTTTGGTTGTGAGGCCTTTGTCCATATTGATAAAGAAAATAGAACAAAGCTTGAGGCAAAGTCAAAGAAATGTACCTTTATTGGATATGGTGTTAATGATTTTGGTTATCGCTTATATGATTACGAAAATCACAAAATCATTAGGAGCAGAGATGTAATATTCAATGAAAAGGTCTTGTATAAGAATCAGTTGCAGGAAAAGAAACAGGAAAAGGAAAACAAGGAATACGCAGTCCTTGATGAAATCACTGAAAAAGTAAAGGTGCCTGAAAATAATAATAATCAACAACCAGAACAACAGCAACCACCACAACAGCAACAGGCACCCCAAACACCTGAAAGAGGTGTTAGAAGATCTACCAGGATAGGTAGACCTCCTGAACGATACTCTCCTTCATTATATTATTTATTGTTGACTGATTCCGGTGAACCTGAATGTTATGAAGAAGCAATGCAGGTTGAAAACAAGAAGAAGTGGGAGGTAGCCATGGAAGAAGAGATGGACTCCTTAATGCATAACCAGACTTGGGATTTATTCAGATTGCCTGCAGGAAAAACTACATTGAAGAATAAATGGGTTTATAGGCTGAAGGAAGAAGATGGAGGAAAGCAAAGGTACAAAGCTAGACTTGTGGTGAAGGGGTTTGCACAGAAGAAAGGTATTGATTTTGATGAAATATTTTCTCCTGTTGTTAAAATGACTTCAATCAGAACTATTTTAAGTCTTGTAGCAGCTGAAGATTTGCATCTTGAGCAGTTAGATGTAAAGACAGCCTTTCTCCATGGGGATTTGGAGGAAGAGATATATATGCAGCAGCCACAAGGATATGAGGTGAAAGGGAAGGAGAAACTTGTGTGCAGGTTGAAGAAGAGCTTGTATGGTTTAAAACAGGCTCCAAGGCAGTGGTATCTAAAATTTGACAAGTTTATGTCTGAACAAGGTTATACTAGATGTCACTCTGATCATTGTGTTTATCTGAAAAAGCAAAATGATGGCAGCTATATTATATTGTTATTGTATGTAGATGACATGCTTGTTGTAGGATCTAACATGCAGGAAATAAATGTGCTCAAAAGAAAATTGGAAAATTCATTTGCAATGAAGGATTTGGGTGCTTCAAAACAAATCCTTGGTATGAGAATAACTAGAGACAGGAAAAATAGAAAATTAACATTGTCTCAGAATGAGTACATACAAAAGGTGTTGAAAAGATTTAACATGCAAAATGCAAAACCAGTTAGTACACCTTTTGCTAGCCATTTCAAACTTAGCAAAGAAATGTGCCCAAAGACCCAAGAAGACATGGATTATATGTCTAAAGTTCCATATGCATCAGCAGTTGGAAGTTTAATGTATGCAATGGTCTGCACAAGGCCTGATATTGCACATGCAGTGGGAGTTGTAAGCAGGTACATGAACAATCCAGGAAAGGAACATTGGATGGCAGTGAAATGGATTCTCAGATATTTGAGAGGTACCACAAATCAGGCATTATGCTTTGGTGGTTCAAACATATCCCTACAAGGATATGTTGATGCAGATATGGCAGGTGACAGAGATAATAGGAGGAGCACTACAGGATATGTATTTACTGTCGGAGGAACAGCTGTCAGTTGGGTTTCAAAAATCCAAAGTGTTGTTGCACTCTCAACAACAGAAGCAGAGTATTTTGCTGCTACAGAGGCTAGTAAAGAAATGATTTGGTTACAAAGGTTTATGGGTGAATTGGGTAAGGAGCATGATATGGGCACGTTATACAGTGATAGTCAAAGTGCCATTCATCTTGCAAAGAACTCAACATTTCATTCTAGGACAAAACACATACAGCTCAAGTACCATTTCATACGATCAGTGTTGGAAGATGGAGAGTTGAAGCTGGAAAAGATACACACTAGCCAGAACCCTGCAGATATGCTAACAAAAGTTGTAACCAGGGAGAAACTGAGAATATGCTCAGTTTCAGTTGGTCTTCAAGGATGACGATGAAGATGAGAAACAGCCAGGTCCAAAGAGGAGTCATTGTCCAGCAAATGGAGCAGTGGTGGAATTGCTACAATCAGTCTCCAAGTGGGAGATTGTTGGGTGTGGAGCCTGATTATCTTCTATAGTACCGACATTTTGGACCCCAGTTCAAAATGGGGCGGAAACGCCGCCCGTAAAATGATCGCTGCCGTGGGGGGTCCAGGAGCCCCCCCCTGGCGGGGGGTTTCGGGGGCAGCGCCCCCGAAGCTAAAAACAGCTGTAAAATTGCCTTGTAAAAGTATAGTAATTTCTAGTCAATCTGGGCCGTTCATTAGGCGGATGATCTGACGGTAGAACTTATGTTTAGTTTAGGGTTTTTTGCCCTAGAAGGCAACCCCTCTCTTTATATGAGGGCATTGTATTTGAGGTTGTGATAGATGTGTATTCGGTGAGCGAGAAACATAGAGGTGAGACTGTGAGAGAAAACAAAGGATATTATAGCGGTTTTGCTGTAGGTTGTATCTCTTCATTTTGCTGGATAATAGAAAGGAAGGACTGGCTGTTCGGGGTGGACGTAGCCCAAACTGGGTGAACCACGTATATCTATGTCTCTCTTGTTTTGTGCGTTTTCTGTGTTTATATTTCTGCAATATTTTATGTGTTCCATTGCTCCGTAATATATAATTTTCTAACACAGATTCTGCTATCACCAACTGAATCGGACTACCAAGGCATTCAATTTGCATCCACATCTCCGGTCATGTTGGTTATCACCGATGGTACCACCGCCCTTCCCATAACTGCTCCTCCTTTAGATCCATTCAATCAACTCGTACCTACGGATGAAGCCATTCAAGAAATTATGAGTTTTGGGGAGCAATATTGGGAGGATTAGCACCATCGTGTCCCGATATTTGATTCGGACATGATGCCTCTTCAAAATCCTATCCTCTGACTTACCAGAAATTTTTCCACACCATACGCAATCATCCAAACTTTGGATGCAGAAGGAAACATGGGAAACACTTCCAGGTCATTACCCATAGATATTTCAGTCACGACAGGCATAGTGGAAAACACCCAGATGCGAGCAGATTGCAGTCCTGAGGAAATTGCAAGCTCCACCTGCCTACATGAGGAATTCCATGATGAATTCGTTTGGTCTCACGAGGAAATGCCCGACTTTAATCCGTCGTTTGTCGTACATGAGATCCAAATTTATGACGAAGCAAGACAAATTGAGTGTCAGATCCCTTCACCTAAAATATCCGTTGAACCCATGCCCGGCCCTACTACCAAAGAAGAATGCCTACTATACCTTAAATAGCTAGATAAAACCTGTCGAGATGCCGATTTAGCACTTGAAGCTCACAAGGAGCGGGTACATTCCCAATTTGCAAAAGAGGTTAGGTTTTGTTCTTTCCAAGAGGGTGACTTCATATCACTCTATCATCCAAAAGATAACCTCTTGCAGGCATGCACGCTTCGACCCATTTGGCTAGGTCCCTATGTCATAAAGAAAGTCCTCCCCATGGAGGCATATGAACTACAGTACTGGGAAGGAATCCCACTCAAGGAGCCTAGATATGGGCTCTATCTGAAAAAGTATTGTGCCCAGTATTGCACTGGGCATGTGCTTTGTAATTTTATGTATTCATAAGTTTTTCTTACCTTTTTTGAAGTGATTGGATTGCTTTTTTATTTAGTGGAGTACTTGTCTCATGCATTCTTCTCGCAATGCAGATGTCGTCGTTCCCTTAGCATACGCAGGATACACGAATGGTGCCAGTCGTCACACATGACACATTGCATCAGCTGCTTGGGTCATCTACACACCCGAGTCAGAACTATTTTGCTCCGGGGAGGTCTTCTTGGTACCACCATGAACAATATTGCGGAGTACATGTCCATCATTTCACTTCTCACAGAAGCGTCATCAAGGGGCATCTCCAATCTGGTGATCAGGTTAGATTCCCAGCTAGTCGTTATGCAATTGACAAACCATTATCACATTCATAATCCAAACTTGTTACGTAACTATTTAACGGTGCAACTCTTGGAACATTGATTTGAAATCATCACATATGAGCAAGTTCCTCGAGAATTAAATACAGTCACTAATTAGTTAGCCAACTATGTATTGGATTGGAATTTGTCTCTTTCTTTATAGCAGCATGGATGAGAAGTAAAACATTTACTAAAGTTAAAAATTTGTTACAAAAAACATTTAAAAACACATTTACACCACCAAAATACCAAAAAATATCTGTATATATATATCTATATATATATATATATATATATATATATAGATAGATATAGATCGAAATCCAGTTTTTTACATCAAAATATTCCAAAACTTGGATGATTTAAGTACAAAATGGCTCAAAGCCCAGCTACAAGCACTCATATGGCTATGCCAGAACACCTGCTAAAAAGAGCCTATTGCTCTAGAAAAGCTAAAACAACTCTAGCTACCCTCCGAAGAGGAACCAAAAACCGCTCAGGTACACCAACGGTGTGCCACTGCATATGAGCGGGAATCTCCCCATAGGAGGGGGGGGAAACCCATAGTTAAACCCTCTAGGTTCCTCAGAACCTTACGAAGACTATCGGCATCCCCCCCTCCAGCAAGTAGTTGGCCGCCTCGTCGTACATGGCGAGGTTCTCCTACAGGTCGAACTGGCGCCACATCTGTGTTAAGCATAAAAGTTTCATGTCAGTTCTTATTTCACCTTTAAAAAACATTACATATACATTCAAAAGTGAAAAAATACTTAAGTACTGTCAAAATTATTGTCACCTTGAGGACCCCAGTTGGTCTTGGGTGGTAGCATCAAGTCTGGGCCGCCGGTAAAGTCCATGCCTTCATAGGCATAGTCATCAACAATCAAAATTTGGCTACGGAGCCACTGGAAGAAGTCTTCGTCAAAAGAGCGCTGGATCGGTCCTCCTCCCATGCGAGGATTGAGTGATGACCAATGACCCTGCCTTGGCTCCCTCAGATCAAAGGGACCTAAGCTCACATGTGGGTGCATGACAGGTACCCTCTCAAGGAAAAATGAGACTATGATGGTACCGTACCCAAAATTGTGTTGGGTATGGGTTTTGCATGCTGTTAATTTTACCTTCAACTGGCGAAGCAGTGCTTCACACCAGTTGAACATCTGTGGCTGGACACAGTCAACCGCAAGAAACAGTTGGGCCTTTGTCTCTACGTGTGGACTTTTTGACCCCGCCAACCACACAATCAACCATAAAATTGCCCTCATAGATCGAGATCGAATCCTCTCTATAGGGACTCTGTTGCTGACTAGTCCACTCTCAGAAATGTAGTAGATCTATACCAGCTCTGAGGTAGATCGTGGATCTGACCTGCCATGAGTGAGGTTTTCTTGTGCTCCATGGCATGAAAAACCAGTCAAAAAGTAAATTTCATCCTGGTCAATTGCCAGCACCTGATCTCCAATGCTGAACACTTGCTCGTGTTCATCCTAGCGCTGGATGATCCATCTCAGTAAATCCTCCTGTCCTTTCATCAGCTCTAGCTTTGCATAGTTCAATAAACTGCAGCGGTGCAATATAAGTATGAATGTTGGATCATTTCGCATCAGCAACCTAATTGTCATGGGCCCATTCTCTCCATAGGTGATCATTTTAGCTTGAAACCTGCACAAAATAACCCTAAAAATAGTTAAAATGGGGCAAAAACACTTAAGGAATCCATGCATGAGGGTTTTAATTGTGCCCTACAACCCTAACGCTACCCCCAGTGCTACACAGGGAGGATTAATGCCCTCCAGTGTCTTGTACAGAGCGTTTAACACTCCCTACTGGCCATTTGGAGGACGTAAGGCATAGAGCAAGGTTTTAGCTCTCACCTGGGACTGACGACACGTCGAATGGTTGCCCAGATCTCCTGCAATGGTCCATGGAAAATATACTCCTCTTTAGCTCCAGCAAGCTCTCACAAACTTCAAAATAGTGAAAATGATGCATGTGAAAGCTTAAAGCATCTCCTTATATAAATTTGAGAGACATGATTTTTTGAAAATCATTAAAGAGCAAGTGGTCCATTCTCCATGATTTTTTATCATGCATGAACCCATATGATAGGAATTGCTGGCTTTTTATACCTTTTTACCACTTTTGATGAAAGTACTTTCAGGAATGAAAAGTAGTAAAACTGCATGCAATTCTCAATAGAGCACTTTTTGAGATATTTTATTGCTCTTTAAAAAAATATAAACATCTCCAAGTTTTCATTGTTGCGCTCGTTAAATCTGTATCACGATGGTCAGAGCACCTTTTGTGATATTTTATTGCTCTTTAAAAAATATAAACATCTCTGAGTTTTCATCATTACGCTCGTTAAATACATGCAACGATGCTCTAAGCAACTCTTTTTTGATCTTTTTCCAGCTCATAAACTGAAAAAGACTAAAGGAGCATTCTTTTTAGGTGCTTTTTGCTCGCTCTTTAAACTGAAAAAATCCCGAGCTTAGTCTTTCTGCTCGTTAAACTTGATGAAGATGACCCGAGAATTATTTTAGGTACTTTTATCACTCGCTAAACCAAAAAATCCCGAGTTTTTGTTATCGGGCTCGTTAAAAATATACGGGAGCAGTAAGAGCACTTTCTTTTTTGGGACTCTTTCTCGCTCTTAAATCGAAAAATCCCCATGTTTTTCCCCTCCTTCGAGCTCGTAAAACTATGAAGAAGGGATGAGCCGTTATTTTCCCTCTTTTTCTCACTTACTAAACTGAAAAAGATACCTTGATTTTTCTTCATTTGACTCATTAAATTTTTTGATGAAGGTATTAAGTTTGTCGTCGCGTGACTCATTAAAAATTCACGACGAAAAAAAAGTTTAGTCTGTCGCCTCGTACTTGTAACAAAATGAGGTTGACATCTATTGAAAATAGGTTTCTCTTTATCTGGGTTCAATGGATTAACTTACGGAAAAGTAACCGATCTGGGTATAATATTAACCTTTTTTCGCACTCGGTTAACAACTATGACAAAGGGACCACCATGGAGTCTCTCTTTATGATCTTTTTAGACTCTCTAAAAATGAAAAGGCCACTGAGTTGTCTAGTCTGGACTCTTTAAATTACACAGACAAGATATAGAGTCGTTCTTTTCATGATACTTTTCAGACTCTTAAAACATGAAAAAATCGACGGGTTTGCCTATCTAGACTCATTAAACTAATCAGATAGGGAAAAGAGTCGTTCTTTTTTGCGATCCTTCTCAGAATCTTTAAACATGAAAAGGTCGATGAGTTTACCCATCTGGACTCATTAAATTAATTAGATTGGGAAAGTGGACAATAAAACTGTATTCCATATTAGAAAGTGTGGTTTGGCAACAATCGTTCCCTTGAACATGGCACTCCCTTAGATGAACCTTCATTTTGATGGCCTCTCAATATGAACCCTACCAACCTATGAGTTTTTAGCCTATATACCCTGATGTAATTGCATCTTCATATCCTAACACTCTGTAGTGTTCATGAGTCTAGTGCTGTCTGGTTAAAACCATTATTGTGCCTTCTATTGTTCAAGGGTTCCCATTTGTTTCCTCTATCAACCGATCATACATATCCTTTCATCATGCCTTCCGTTGTTTAGACCCAAATTCTCAAAAGATTCCTCAAAAAACAAAATCATTCTTATCTGATTTCATGTCGACTGATGTGCGACAAGTCATTGCCTACCTTTCGACAGGTTTCTTCCTATCGACTTCAACACTCTATCTAGGAAGATAACCCAGAAACACATTCAGTGCCTTGGTACTTGTAGACATTAGTGGCAGGTTACCTTGTGTTTGATCAGGGGTTTTCATTATTGGCTCCTGGTTAAGCGATTCTATGAGTGTTTGACGACAAAGAAATCTTTCACACTCACTAGTTTGCACTGTGCATCTTGGAGACCATCACCATTTTTGGTGGCCTTCCTCGCATCTGTTAACGATATCCATTATTAACTAGTAATCAGATGATTTCGTGCATGTTCGACATCAACACATATTTTTCACATGTATCGATATATGTTGTTCGTTGAAGTGGAAATCAAGACCTTTGGTAGAGGCTTGCATAATTTAGCCTTGTTTCCTCTCCCAAGCTGCAGATATTGATTTTTGGAGACAACTCTTTCAGGATGATTCTATTATGACACTAGATCCGCTTTGTGCTTATCGGCGGCCAGCATTGTTATATCTCAGAAGAGAAAATTACTCTGACATAGCTACTGAGCATGGGAATGCCTGACTCATGACATGATTTTAATAGTTTATATATATGTATGTTGTTGTATCAGGTTTTCCCTTGCCGCCCAAAGCTTCTCTCTCTAAAAATTTTGACAGGAAAAATTACAGTTTTAGTAAAGTATTTCAGCCATCGTCTCTGCCTCTGATCTCACACTTTAGGGGGCATCTATTATAGGAAAAAATGACCTCCTCATCAACTCAGAGGTGAAAGACAACATGACTGAAGGAAAGAACATAATTGCAGGCCTTGAATCCACACTAACGTTGGTTTTGCACTGCTAACCTGTTTTATAAAGCTTGTTACCAAGCATAGAGGAGCGTTAGTCACCCTACTAACTCAAGTTGTTAGACTGGGGGAGCGTTAATGAAACTAAGAGATGTTCAGTGGGTCAAGCCAACAAATCTGCTCACAAATATCTAGATATTTATCCCTAAATTTGCTCAAGAAAAGCAGGGAAAGTCCCAAAAATCAAACTATTTGGGGGAAATTCCAATCTAAAAAAGAAGGCAAAAGGGAAGAGCTGGAATAAGAGGCGGGCTCATTGCTTTTTCCCTAATGAACTCTAGGATGAGCTTGGCAGCCCTAACTTGATTGCTACATAAGCAGTGAGAGGGCCATTGTGAAAGGGGTTAGAGCATTTGAAAGGATAGCCCACTAAGCTATTGTGAATTGTCACACACTTGAAGAAGTGAGCTCAAAGAGAGAGAGAGAGAGAGGAAGAAGGGGCAAGGGAAGGCTGATACAATGGATGGTTGTAATCACTCTTCCATTATAAATACAGAACTGCAGTTTTGTTCCGTACTCCATAGTGTCAGTAACATTGTTCATTGAGTTGTTCATTTCGATACTTGTCGAGTTGAGTAGTTTAAGTTGTATACAAATATATGTTCATTGTGGATTCTTATATTAGTTTTCTAGATTGTATGCTGTGATTGTGCTTGCCTTTCCTTTGTGCAGGAATTATCTTGGAGCTGGCTTTGGAGGAGTTCTTCTTGGCTGCATTGAGATCTACAAACAAATCTAGAAGGAGATTTGAGGTAAACACTCTTTCCGTACTTGGTTAACTGATATTTGATAGATGAACATGTGTATAACTTGGTAGCTTCTACATATAATCTTACAGTCTGTCAAAGGTCCCGGGAAGGCCTTTGAGGGTAGTTTTCATTCTCCATACACCGTGCATTTTACCCCATAGCAGCAATCCTGACGATATCATCCAAGGATGCTTCCATAATCTTACTAAATCCATTGAATCTATTTACATTCTTCCATGTTATTCCTCTTTTGGTTTGTATCATGACATGATTGTAGATTGGTTGGGACATTCTTATCAAGCAAATTTCCCAAAGGGTTGTATGGTCATTCTTTCCTTGCTATTCAAATAAGACCTTCCTAGTAACTATGATTTGTTAATTTTCACTTTCATTATGCTCCAATTCATGTTGTTGATTTGGAACTATTTTGGTTTTACTAGATTGAAACTAATTCAGCGATTACACTAGAGATATGATTACACTTGATATTGTAACCATTGACTAGTTTAGAGTAGTTTAGGAGTAGATTAGTTGTGTTTTGACTTTTTCTATTTTTTGTTTCAAATAATGTAGTTGTGGGAGATTTCTAGTGTCAAAGCCAATGATGAAAAACTACCATAACATTGTTAGGTAAGTTCACTTAATCATGATTCTTTCGCTTTTATTCTTGTTTATTATGAGTAGCTTAAAATCACTAAACAAGAGTGCTCTAGGCGAATCAATCATTCACAAAATTTTCTTTCATGGGAAGTTTAATGTTTTGGTTCTCCCCTGCTTTGAAATACATATTACAAATGCATATTTGTTTTAGGTTTATTTCAATTTTGAAGGTATTAGTGTGTAATAAATGGTCGAATCATTAAGTATCTTACACAATGTTTAACTTTTAAAGGCAAGTATATTTTTATAAAAGGAATAAAACAATAAGGGAGTAAACGTACGACCTTTTAAGATTTGTATTATCCCTATACCATCATCCTGGCTTGCGTTATGATTATTACATTGGTGGATGACTATTTGTTTTTTTACCTTTTTTTTTTTGATTCTATTTTATTTTGCCTTCCCATTTGTAGTTTTCTTCAGTCTTTCTCTCCTTGGTTTGATTGGGGGTATATTTTGACATTTTTCAATTTTATTTTTCATGACCATTGGGTAAACCATTTATGCTCTGTTATTCATGAACAAAATCTTATCTTTAAAGAATATATCCTATAAACATGTGTTCCTTATGTTGACACTCAACCCTCTTGATAAGTTAAATCTCTGGTTTTGTAAACTTGTCATTTGATTGTTCTTGATGCTTCTCGTAATCTTCCCACCATTATTTAAAAGCTACGACATGATTTTTTCTTTATACGAGACTTTTAGCTAATGATACCAACTATTAAAATTAGTCATTAAAAACTTTTCATGCCATCCCTTTCTCTTAAGGAGTGCTGGTTTGAGGGGGCTTAACCCAGGTTCAGATTATGCTTCGCACCAAAAAAACCCTCAACTACTGGCCCTTTTTGCAACGAGCCACAAGCAGGTCACAATCTCACCCGAAGCAGTTATGGGAGGTTGCACAACCAGGTTTCCGCAACCAAAGGGATATCCGCGAAGTGGCGTCATGTATTTATTTCTACTATATATTAATCTTATAACTTTGCATGCATAAGAACTCTGAGCAGATGATAAATTTAATAGAAACACATAAAATCTACAAATAATAGTATATCTTACAGTTCTTCGCATAATTCAATGAAAAACATACATAATCAAATACATAACAGTTTACAAATAACATGTACATAGATACAATAATTCACAAAAACTTCTTCTTTATTAAACAGATCTTCAATTACATTCACTTCTCTAACCTGCACACTCAGCTGCAGGTGGTTTTCACACTCGGCTACAGACTTTTCAAGGTCTCCGCG
This sequence comes from Pinus tabuliformis, assembly GCA_031772625.1. NCBI lineage: Eukaryota > Viridiplantae > Streptophyta > Pinopsida > Pinales > Pinaceae > Pinus > Pinus tabuliformis. The sequence continues at coordinate 141,794,340 of CM062808.1, read as the reverse complement.
CACTCAGCTGCGGAGCCTTGTCCAAAACTACAAACTATAGATGCAAAAACAGAGATTCACTTATGCTTATATCATTAGGATTCTACTCTTTTGTCTCCATTTACAAAGCATTAAATATCCTTATATAAAATTCAACTATACAAAAACAATGGTCCACATAACATGGGTCCATAAAAAAAGGACTACTACTTGATACTTGCTACAAAATAAGGGCTTTATCCCATCCTAAAAGCCTTAAAAGTCCACGCGATGAATATATCTTCGCTAGCTCCGCGTGGTCTGCTCCTTTTGTGGGGTCTTTTACCCAAAACTTGGACCAATTTGAGCCATGCCCAACAAATCCCCAACTCTCACCCATGACTTGCCCCGATTCACTTTGCTTCAACACCCTTAATTTTTGTTGCAATGTCGTTGTCTACTGTGTTGTACTGCTGGAGTGTTTCTGCCATAAACTTTTCTTCATGCTACACCTCCTTCAAAAAATCTTCTGTAGTAGGGTCAACAATCTTCTGCATTAGCTCCACTTCCCTTTTCTTCATTTCCTTTAGCCTTTCTTCCACTTCATGGGAAAGTTCCAGGGCTTCCTCCTGCCACGGCTGAGTCCTCTCCTGCAAGATTTGTGCCTTCCTCCACAGATCATCTATTTGTGTTTGGAGTTTCTTTCCTTCGAAAATGCTGGCAAGCCTTTGCTAGACTGGTAAGGTCTTCATAGCTACCATGATCTCGTCGTGTCGCTTCTCTTTGGCTTGCAGTTCCTCCTCAATATTGAAGACATTTGTATCCTAAAGCAGGAAGGTGAAAATCTGCATCGTGTTGTCAAACAACTTCCCACAATCTTCCACCATCTTAGATATGCCTTTCAGTGCTACGCTGAGGTCCCTTTGTCTCTACTCCCAAACCTCTCGTGGCATACCTGGCTACAACCTTATTTGCAGCTCTGATATCTACACCTTGTAGTAAAATTTTAATTTGGCCATAGCATTCTTCGAGTCCTTGATAGCGAGGGTAAGCTTCAAAACCTTCTCTGTTGGTGCTTCATCATCACAGACTTTCACATCTGGAACTGTGCTGCAAGTCTCAACAATGGTCTTCTCTAACTATTCTCATTGCTGCCTTGCTTCCTCCCTTTCCTTGACCACTTGCTTCAGCTCCTTTTGTATTGTTTCTTTCTCTGAATATGTGTTTTATTTTAACAATGACATATGCTTCTCTATTTCCTACATCTCTACAGTGATTCCTTGATGAAATTCATGCAACACTTGGTGGGGTAGCACAATGACATTCATTTGGAAACTGCACCATGCCTTGGCTCACTCTTTATCTATTGCTACTTCAAACTTTAGTGCGCCAGCTGGCACATGTAACATCCTCATTTCAAAACTCGTTTTCAATCTTTGTTCTTACTGCAACAGTTGGGTTACCTTCTCTGGTTGCTTCACTGCTTGTGCCAATGCCTTCAGCTCCACGATGCCCTACTTCACCTCAGCCAATATCACTTTGAAATGATCATCAATCTTGTCCCAGGTCTATATGTTAATCTCCTGGATTTTCTCTAATATCTCATTGACGTCCCCATTAGTGAGGACAAATGGCTTGCGTCCCTACTCTTATCTTCTTTATGCATCTTTCTTGGCCACATTTTTATCACAAAGCACAAATATTCTGATACCTTTGCATCATTGTGGTGTTCTTTCCCTCCCACTGTTTCTTCTATTTCCTCATCGAAATTCTTCTTACTTGTACCTGCACCCTATGAGGTACCTTTCTCTACTTCATCTCCTCCAGCCACTCCACCCAGTGGAGTCATCCATTCCTCTGACCAATCTTATACTACTGTGAGGAGATCATCTTTTGTTACCAGTTATGGCAATGGATGCCATGCCTCTATTGGATCATTCCCTAATTTCACATACACCCTATGAAAGTCTCCCTTGAAATCCACAATATGACAATATTGTTTGTATAGACTTGGTGACAGTCTGGGATACTGATTCACCACAATATGCATATCCATCACCATGACTACAAAGAACATATTGTTCTCTACTCTGCGCTTTGGATTCTTCATAAATCATAGCGAAGCATGCCTCTCTTCTTCACATACATCCACCTAAACGGTCGTAAATTGATAATCTTCCTTCTCTTTCCATCCAATAAGTGCAATAAGAATTAAAAACCAAGCATCGTGGAAGGTCTTTCCTTCTTCCTGTGCTTCCCTTCAATCCATCAAAAAATTCTTACATAGATAGGAGGCCCATTTGAACTAGACCCCTGCACTGCACTACTATGCCAATGACACTACTGCTACAAGCACCTCATTGGCCCTGCACTTCCTCATGATCTTCCCTGCTAAGATATGTGTGGCGAAGTGCAGACATTGGTCCTTGATGGAGTTTATCTCATATCCATGGGATTGCTTTAATAGCCTAAACTTTTTTTTTCATCATGTGGGCCATGTCCTTGTCTTTTTTTTTTTACCCATGAATTCATCTACGGGGTCCTTTCCTTGATATGGAAGCACTGTTATTTTTCTGATGAGCAACTCATCAATCGAGATCCTCGTCCCTAGCCAAATGCAATCATCATACACCAATGCGAGGAGTTGTCACACACAGATTGTACTGAATGGGCTTCAATCAAAGTGTGGCACATTGTTGGCTTACTAGGGTCTGACCCAGGTTCAGAGGTGATTTAGTCAAACAAATCCTGGTACTACTGGCCCTTTCGGAAACAGTCCGTGGAGCACGGACTGAGGTCTCACCCAAAGTAGTATGGGAGGGTGCTAGAACCAGGTTTCCACACCCTGGAGAAGTCTGATGAGTTCAAGTGGTCTGCGGTTCGACCCTGGGCACACGTCGCTACATGCACCTTCCCTTACCTCGCAGCCTGAGATGCTTTCTTCGCATAGCCATACCCAGGGGCCGAACGCTACTATTACCCAAGCCTTTACTAGTATTCCAATATTAGTTGATTACTTTAGCCTACTTGCATGCTTTGAGTTATGCTTAACAACATAAATCAATTATATAGGTGCGTGTAGTAAATAAAAAATATATTTGAAATTTATATCAACCATGTAATAACCCAAGATTAGATACACAGTATTAAGATAAAACTTCTCTTTATTAATCTCTTCTTTGGTTACAGACTTGACTCTGCCTTGCGCACTCAGCTGCGGACTCTACTAGGCCTCTGCACAGTCAGCTACAGAGCCTTTTCCTACTCTACGACCCAAGACACACTTAGACACTTGCTCTTCTCTTCTACTTCGCTATTTTTTCTTCTTCCTTGCTCTATTTATACAATCCCATGGTCCATGAACCATGGGTAGGCCGACATTACATTCACAACTAGGGCATACAACCCTATGAATCTAACATACTTCTGTGCCTGTAATTCGCAAAGCTTTGCAACAATATTAGATCAAAACTTTGCTTTGAGCCCCAAAAGATGTCATTGGGGGATTCCATGCCCAACACACATTCAACATTTTTAGAATCCCTACTCTCTGTACTCCCACAACCCATTGTTACATCTCCGATCTTGTAACTCCTCTCTGCGGGTAGTTTACTTTCTTCAAGTACCTACTGGGCTCAAATTGCAGGTATTTTATTTTGTTGTTGAAATCCTAGAATTCCAATTTTAGTTGAGGAATATTTCCCAACAATTCTCCTTCAAAAGGCACCTCTTCTGGCAAAAACAACATATAAGTAGCAAAATTCCCTTCTTTTGGCTCCTTAATGGGCTTTGTGCCCATTTTTCTCACTGACATGTACGTTGGGAGCACAGAAGGAGTCTCCATATCCTTTATATCCTTCCTATGAAACTCATCTTCTTCCTCACTGTCGTGGACCTGCTGAAGTCCCTTTTGCTGCATCGATCTCTTTCCTTTCTGCATGGGCTTTTTTCCCTTGTCCTCAATGTTCTTTGTCTGCACTTCCTTCTGCATCTTCTTCCGTGGTGACGTTCTCAATTCTACTCCAGAGACCTCTGCTGGTCTCTTCTCCTTTGTATTGTGTGGTTGTGACTACGACTATGCTTGCGACACCTTCGTTTGTGACCTTAAGTGCATTGAGGACATAGGTGAATTTTCTCTTGCAGTCTTTCCCACTTGTGACCCCATGATATCTTCTAGCCCTTTCTTTTTAAATATTTTGACTAAATCTTCCCAACTCCTTTCAGACATGCAATAGATCTTCTTAACTTAGGCACAATTTATGATCTCTCTTAGGCAACATACTGTTAAATGTGGTGTGGGATGCAGTTTTTATAATAATTTTTAATTCCTAGACTCATGATTAGTCCTAGATTTGGTTAATTAATGTAGGTATGGGCTAGATACATTTGGTTATGCTTAATAAATAATTTTCTCTTGTGCCCTTCAACGGTAATTTCTTTTTAATGATGCTCTTTTTCCTTCCAACGGTCATATTTTCGGATAACTTCGTCTGAATTACCTTTTGGCACGGTCACATCTTCTTTGTTGTAGCTCCTTCGAAATTCATCATAATCCTGAGTGTCACACAACAATATTCCTTTAGCGAAGTCCCTTCCTGCAAAGAAATTTATAGTCTCATGCCCACTTTCAACTGCAAGACACTAAAACTTCCTCCCCTTCATTCTTCAGTGCGATGGTCCAGGGAAATAATAGTCCTTGTATCTTTTCAATCTACTACCATTCACTCGTCCTAGAATGACCATTCAACTTTGTGAGCTGAAAAAACCACCATCTAAAATGTTTTTGACGATATATGGCCCCAACCAATGTGTTTAAAATTTTCTTAGGAACTTCGCGATCTTACTGTCTTATAATAATAGAAGATTCCCTTTGTGAAATATCTTCTTCTTGATGTGTTGGTCATGCCAGGATTTCTCCCTTGCTTTCTGCACCTGCTGATGGAATCCTGTTATGAATATGTCTTCTTCTAAAGCTAGTATCTACGACATTCTCTCGTTCATCATGGCAGGGTTTTCCATATCTGTGACAACTAAAATTCTCAGACTTGGCACAATGTATTCCATTGGCATAACTGCTTATTTTCCATATACCAACCTGAAAGGTGTTTGCACAGTCAATTTCTTACATGTCATTCTATATGCCCACAACACTGCTGGAATCCTCAAGTCCCAGTCATCTTTCTTTTTGTTGCACACCTTGGTAAATGCATTCTCCAGAATCTTATTGAAAGCTTCCATTGTCCCATTTTCCTAAGGATGATAGGGAGTTCTCTTCTGATGGTAAACTTGAAATTCCTTAGTTAGTGCTTCAATCATTTTATTCAAAAGGTGTGTCCCCTGATCACTCATCAAGATCTTCAGACAACCAAATCTAGACAATATCGATTTGAATATAAACTTTGCAGCGGTTTTTGCACTGCAATCCTTCACAGGTTTCGCTTCAGCTCATATTCTCAAATAATCCATCACGGTTATGATATATCTTGCACCAGTTTTTTTCCCGGTGGATTGAGCGGTCCAACAAAGCCAATTGCCCATTTGTCAAAAGCTTGTAAAGTCACTTATGGTAATAGGGGCATTTCATCTCTTTAGGATGGCTTTCCTATCCTTTGACATACATCACATACTTGAAAATAGTATTTTACTTCCTTATGCACTATAGGCCACCATAACCTAACTCTCAAAATCTTCTGCGCAATGCATTTTCCTACATAATTCCTACTTGCGACTCCTCCATTAGCTTCCATCATAATTTTTTGTCTTTCATGTTCAAGGACGTATCTGTGCAGTACTTCATCTGGCCCCATTTTATACAAGTGTCCCACAATCAGCAAAAAATCAGCTGCTCGAACCGCTAATTCCTTCTTTTGCTTTGTAGTGTACTATGCAGGCACCATCCCTATGGAAAAAAATTGAATAATATCTGTGAAGTGATCATCTGTGACTTTAATTGCAAATAGTTGTGCATCGGGTGAATTATCTTCGATACCCGTAGGTGCTTCTCTTGTTTCTATCCTAGATAGGTGATCGGGCCCAATATTCAATCTTCCTAGCTTTACTATATCTTCGAAGTCATACTCTTGGAATAATAACAATCATCGACAGATCTTCCCTCCCAAAATAGGATTATTCACCAAGTTCTTCTATGAAAATGACCTGTGAACATTTTATAGTGTCCTCCCAACAAGTAATGTCTGAAATTTTGTAGTGCATACACCATATCTAACCCCTCCCTTTCTGTGATTTTGTCATTCTTTTCCGCCCTAGACAATTTCTTGCTTGCAAATGTAATGGGATAATCAATATCCCCTGCTCTCGGTTGCACTAGTACTACACGAAATTAGTTATTCCATTATGGAAAAACTAGAATTGGTGCAGTTACCATTTTTCTTTCAGCACGTCCAAGCTCTTATGGCATTCTTCATCCCAATGAAAGGTCACATCCTTCTTCAGCAACTTCTCCATTGGTGCAGTTATTTGTGCATTCCCTTTTATAAACTTCCTATAGTAACCGGTGTGTCCTAGCGTAGTACACAATTGTCTTACTGTTTTTGATGTTGGTATGTTCACGATGACTACGATCTTCGTCGGATCCACCATCAATCCCTATTTACAAACCACATGTCCCAAAAATATTCCAAATGGTGCAAAAAAGATGGACTTCTTCAAGATCAACAATATCTAATACTACCTGCATGTATCCAACATCAACCTAAAGCTCGCCACATGCTTCTTTAATAGCCCAAATATTGTCGAATCATCGAAGTAAACTTCCAGAAATTTGTGTATGTACTCTTTGAAAGTTGCAATCAAAACTTTGGAAAAAAAAGGTAGGTGCATTCTTCAACCCAAAAGGCATCACTGTGTACTGATAGGAGCCCCATTCTATGGCAAACATTTGCTTATATCTGTCTTCCGGGGCAATTCTGATCTGGTGATACCTTGAGAAGCCATCTATAAAAGAGTAAACCTCTCATCCTCCTACGTTATCCAACACTTCATCTGTAAATGGTGTAGGGAAAGGGTGCATCATTCAGCTTCCTCAAGTCCATGCATATTCTAATTTCCCCTTTTGCCTTCTTCTCCTGAACTACCATGGGGTGATCTGAAATGATCATATGTTAAAGCTGATGTAGAATTGATTATCTATTAATGATTAGATGTTAATTGAAAGTGCAGAAATCAAGAGAACTACTTCAGAAGAAGACTTTACAATAGTTGACATAATTAAGATTAAAAAAAAAAGTGAAAACAACTAAAACACAACAATAATAAACAACAATATTGATTACGGAGTTCGTCCCTGATGGACTATGTCTCCAGTTCCACTTTCAAGATGGGTGACCGCTTTATTAGGATTGAAACAGAAGAGGTCGATTACACAGAAATTTTACCAAAATAAATGTGCAAGCAGACACTTTTGGTCACTATCAAAGGATAACTCTCTGAAATAGCTTTCCAACGCCTATTACGGTTCCCAATTTCGACTTTGGATGCTCCTGTTACGCTGAAAACAAAATTGCCTATAACCTCCAGAATCTGCATACAAAAATGAAAATCACTCTCCTCCTTCCTTCAATGAACAAACTGCCTCTTATAGGCTTGCAAGTACATTTGAGGCTCCCATGACTAAGATAGGCATGAATAGGCTTGATTTGGATAGGTAGATACTCGGCCTTGTCACTCAATGACACCTAGGGTCATTAGCCATGGGCCTCGAATTAACAACTTCACATTTAAACAATATAAAACCAAAAATAAACTTTATAATAGAAAATATCCATTGGTGGTCAGGTTGATGGCATGTTGGCCAACTGTTTCCATGTGAAAAGGTCCCAAGCTAACCACAAATGGACACCTTCGTAGTCTTCTTCTGGCGGTTTCAGCGCAAACATCGCCCTGACGGTTTACATGTGTCCAAGTTACCTATACCGCTGTGGTTACACCTGGTGGATTTCCACCGTTCAAAACTTCCAACATAGTTACATTAAACTCTGCACTGAACGTTGTCACATGTCTGCTGACTCCCCACATGGTTTAAGACTGACGATTTAGGACTGTAGTTAAGTTGATTTGATGGTTAACTATGACTCCACTCACATGAACCGTGGTTCCGCTGCAGTCTCCTCCGTAGTTAGGACTATGAGTATGTATTTACATTGTTTTGTAATTTTTTTATTGTATTAAAAAGGCCGAGAGGGTCATTTAGCTTAGGGTTTGGTGTTTTAATTCTTAGGGTTTAGGCAATAGTTTGAGCATGAGGTTTTGACACCATAGCTTAGTATTAGGACTTTAGCATAGGTTTTAATGGTTTTTAATGCATTTTGAATGTTTTGCATTAGGTTCTAGGTTTAGGGTTTTACATTGGTTTTTTAAAATACCCATTTATAACCTAATGTCACAAAGCAACATTAGAAACATTTGTCACATGACGACAACCCATATCAAACCCCTGTAATGGATGACACACCCATGTTGATGATCAACCTTGGAGGAACTATCGATGAACACTTGTCAACAACCAAAATCCTGTGAGGTGAACAACAAACACATGTCATCGACCAAATCTTGGTGGAACTGATGACAAACACATGTCGAGAATTAGGTACAAAACCATCACCATGAAAACCATTAACATCACCTGAACAATAATCAACACTATCGAAACTGAATGATACTAAACTGAATGCTGAGGACGACACTAAACACTGACGATGAACTTGTGCAACTAATCTGATGAGATCCTCCTGGATCAATCCTCTCCACTTGAAAGCTTTTGGACCACAAAAGTTTGACTAAACAGATAGTTGATGAGGGTAGAGCTCCCTCACTTTCCACCTTTCCCTGATGATGTACCAATACATTCGATGAATCACCTGCAGGTGATGACCCTGATGATGCTGACCATGGCACATTTTGATTCGACGACCTGTTCCATCCATATGTAGTATGAACAACTTGCAGTGATGGTCAAACAACCGTTTATGAACATGGAAATTGATTTCTTTCCACGAAATACCATGAGTTAGTGATTCATAATCAACTTCGAAAACAATCTCTATAGGATATTGTTCAATACTTTTGACATGTATTAACAATCTATCTTGTGGAATAATAGAGACTATCAAAAATGTTTTTGACATCAAACTAGCTATACTTTCTTGATTTCTGTTTACTAAGTGAACTTGCTACAATAAACTCATCAAACTATAAGGTGAAAACTGCTGCAACTTAGTTTGTCTTTGAAAGTATTGAATTAGCTGTTGATTTGTTTGAATTACTTTTTCCTTATTCATAAAATGATGTTTCCATTGATTAGCACTTTCCCCTGATGCATAAGTTTCCCTTAAGTACTTTGACACTGCTTTAGAAAAGGCTTTGATGTGAAAAGGAATAGGTTTCCTATCCACTTGAAAAGAAGTTTCCAAACTATTCGAAACATGAAATGGTGACACAATATAAGAGAAATTTAACACTAACCTTCCCTAATACTGACTCGTATCCCTGTAACTGTTAATTTCCAAACTATTCAAAACATGAAATGGTGACACAATATAAGAGAAATTTAACATTGACTTTCCCCAATACTGACCTATATCCCTGTAACTGTTGATTTCCAAACTTGGACTGAATTGATTCATTCTGACATTAGGAAGAGGAGCTTTAGGCACAAATTGTAATTCATGTTGTATTCCCTACTTACGAGTAAGATGTTTGGTTTTACATAGAACTGGAATAGTTTATATCTCTTTGATCAAACTATCTTTAAGCTGAGACTCATAACTTGAACAAACATCCTGTCGACTCTTATGCTGTTCCCTTACACACATGATTAAAAATATTTTATTTGAACTTATTAATCGCTTCATCTGATTAGCATTAATACTCAAATGATTTTTGTTTCGATGTGCCCTGACAATAAATTCAACCCCATCTTTCTTAAGGTGATATTTATGCTCTCTCCTGTATAATATTACATCATGATCATAAATATAAGGGCTTCCTAAGAAAACCCCACATATGTCTACTAGAACCACATCTAATTCCACTTCATCAATGTAATTAGCTGTAATGGAAATTCTTAATCGACATTGCTTCGTGACTTTTATCTGAGTTGATTTATTTAGCAATCCTAATGGGTAAGGTCTTAGATTATTCTGTGTTTCCAAACCCAAAATATTAACTAAATATTCAGATGTTAGATTCACCTATGATCCACTGTCAAACATTGTATCTATATTTGTATGCTTAGAATTTATCCTTATGTTAAAAAATTCAAATCTTTTATCCTCATTTGAAGGATTTATGTTTAATGAAGATGCAATAGTATTCAAACTTGAACCAGTGTAAGAAGTTTTACCTGTCATAACCATAGCAGTTATCCTCCTTTCATCACCTGAATCTAAACCTAGGTCTTGCTGGACTACTGAAATTGCCTTCTTTTCATCCTTCTCCTTGAGGAACTTTTTGGGCTTAAGTTCTGGATGAAGTTTCCAACACTTAGATTCATCATGACTGATTTTCTGGCAATGAGAACAAGTAGGTCTTTCCTTCTGATCTATTGCTGATTTCTTTCTCTTCAAATTATTCTTCCCCTTACTGTCATTGGAATCTTTGTTTTCCAACTCTTTGGATGATTGCGATGAAAACTTGAATGGTATGCCACCTGATTCAATATGTATGGCCTGAACACACACTTCATCAAAATCATCAGGATTAAACATCAATAATGTATGTTGCAAATATGAATGTAAACTACCGATGTATTTTAATAAAGTTTCACATGTATCCAATGAAATACCTAGTGCCAATGCTTTCTTTTTGAATTCGAGAGTAAACTCCTGAACACTCTGCCCTTTACCTTGCCTCAGATGCTACCAATCAATAATAGCTTCCTGCATGTATCCTAAAGGATAGAATTGTTTCCTAAGAGCTTTTAAAATATTAAACCATGAAGATATGACTTTACCTTTCCGCTTTACATCTATCTGAGTTCTACTTTCCCACTAGATTAAAGTTGTTCCCCCCATTCTAAGTGTAGCTAACTGAATTTTCATTTTATCATCAGAAATGTTTTGAATACAATAATACACTTCTAACTTCTTAATCTAGTTATCTAACTTTTCGGGATTCATTTTGCCATCATAAATAGGTAACTCAAAATTTACATCAAGTTTCAAAAGAGATGTTTTCTTAGGTTTCTTATTTGTTTCAGATTCTGCACTGGAAGAAGAAGAAGAAGATGATGATGGAGATGATGGAGGTGAAGGAGGTTTATCAGCCTTGCTTTTACCTTCTTCGATGTCTTTGAAGAAGAAGCTGCATCTCTTGCCTTCTTGTCTTCATACAGTTCTCCGAACATCTACTGCATAGTCAAGAATGCTTGCTGAAACTGTTCATCACTCATCTTAGTTTCAGTATTTTCACCTGGATCAGATCATGTCATGGTCGACTTATGAACGACTTGTCGCTTTCTAATCTATGGGTCAATCTGCTCAAGGATTCCTTCTCCACGTTGCAACTTTAACCTGGTTAACATTCAATGGAAAATTATACAAATGTAACCTTCTCTGATATGAAACTATATGATCTGAAATGATCATATGTTAAAACTGATGTAGAATTGATTAGCCATTAATGATTTGAATGTTAACTGAAAGTGCGTAAGTCGAGAGAATTTCTTGAGAAGAAGACTTTACGATAGTTGATAAAACATAAGTAAGATGCAAAACAGAAGTGAAAATAGATAAAACACATCAATACTAGACAACAATATTGATTACGAAGTTCATACCTGATGGACTACGTCTCTGGGTCCACTTTCAAGATGGGCGACAACTTTATTAGGATTGAAACAGAAGAGGTCAACTACATAGAGATTTTACCAAACTGAATGTGCACACAGGCACTTCGGGTCACTGTCAAAGGATATGTCTCTGAACTAGCTTTCGAATGCCTATCACGGTTCCCAATTATGACTTTGTATGCTCTTGTTACACTGAAAATAAAACTGCCTATAACCTCCAAAATCTACATACAAAAACCAAAATCACTCTCCTCCTTCCTTCAATGAACAAGACTACCTCTTATAGGCCTGCAAGTACATTCAAGGCTCCCATGACCAAGATAGGCATGAATAGGATTGATTTGGATAGGTAGATACTCGGTCTTGTCACTCAATGACACCTTAGGTCATTAGCCATGGTCCTCGAATTAACAACTTCACATTTAAACAATATAAAACCCAAAATAGACTTTATAATAGCAAATAGCCACTGGAGGTCCAGTTGACGGTGCACTAGCCAACTGTTTTCATGTGAATAGGTCTCGAGCTAACCACAAATGGACACCTCCGTAATTTTCTCCTGGAAGTTCTGGCATAGACATCGCCCTGCTAGTTTACATGTGTCCACGTTGCTATTGCGGTTACACCTTGCGGCTTTCCATCGTTCACAACTTCTGACGCAGTTACATTAAACTCTGCGGTGAACGCTGTCACATGCCACTGACTCCCTGTGCGGTTTAAGACTGATGGTTTAATACTGTAGTTAAGTTGATGCGACGGTTAATTCTAACTCCGCTCACATGAACCGCGGTTCCACTGTGGCCTCCTTTGCAGTTAGGACCATGGGTATGTATTTACATTGTTTTGTAATGTTTTTTGATTGTACTACAAGGGTCGAGAGGGTCATTTAGCTTAGTATTAGGACTTTAGCATAGGTTTTAATGGTTTGTTAATGCATTTTGAATGTTTTGCATTAGCTTCTAGGTTTAGGGTTTTACATTAGGTTTTTAAAATACCCATTTATGACCTAATGTCACAAAGTGACATTAGAAACATTTGTCACATGACGACAACCCAAATCAAACCCCTGCAATGGACGACACACCCATGTTGATGATCAACCCTAGCGGAACTATCGATGAACACTTGTCTACAACCTCATGTCAACAACCCAAATCCTGTGAGGCGAACGAAAAACACATGTCGTCGACCAAATCCTGGTGGAACTGACAACAAACACATGTCGACAGCCAGGTATAAAACTATCACCATGAAAACCATTAACATCACCTGAACAAATGAACCATAATTAACACTGTCAAAACTAAACGACACTGAACTAAATGCTGATGACGACACTAAACTCTGATGATGAACCTGTACAACTGATCTGACGAGATCCTCCTGGATCATGGGTCTTACCCATTCAGACTCTTCGAGAGGTTCAATTTTCCCTGCGGCCAACATCTTGTCCAATTCTTCTTTTACCTTTTCCTTATAGTTTGTGTTCAGTCTATAAGGCCGCTACTTAACGGGCTTCACATAAGGCTTAAGAGGAATCCTCATAACTCCGAAATCCCATAGGATGCCTTTAATAGCTAAAAATTTAGATGGAAACAATTCCTGGTACTCATGCAACAACTATGTTATCTTGTTTACAATGTCTTTGTCCCAGTAATCTCCTATGGTCGGATACTTTGGTTCAACTTTTGTCCCTATATTTACTTTCTTCTTTTTCAGTGGTTGCATTATATCTAGCATATCTATGTTAGTTCCATTCAGTTCGCGATGTCCTTCTAACTATTTGATGTCAATGTTGCGAGGATATTCATCCTCTTCTATGGTGAGGTTATAACATTCCATCACATTTTGGATCTGTGCAGCCCAATCAGGTTTCTAGATAACTGGAACTTCATTTTCAAAAATAGTCTTCTTAACTATATTTAAAGTTGCATCTATATGTGGACAACCATCTTCAAATATGAATGTCATCACAAATCCATCCACCATTTCTGCCAGCGAGTAGTGCCATGTCAAAGTTTAGTTTCCAAATAACAGTTTTGTGGGATCATTTCCAGTGTATGGATGAATCCATGTGCCCATTCTTCTCGTATATTTTCTCCCCATGCTACCATATAATGTTGTATGTGGTCCCTAGGATCATTCTAGCCATCATACTTTTCTGTGAGCTCTGTTTCTACTTGTCCAAATCTTACCCACATCAACCTTCTAAATTCCTGCCAATTTCCTATATTCTTCTTATGCATACCCCACCATCTAGCAGGCGTAGCCCTCAATGCTTGATATAGTGCTAATAGTCTCTAACATTCTGGTACCTCCCTTTCATAATTTTTAAAAAAGGTATTTGCATAATTGAAACCATCATATAAAGGTAAATCACGTACCTCAAATGTCATGCATCACACTACTTTTGTCATCCTTTCATATCGCCTTGTAGATACTTCATGCAATCTGTTTTTCCAGTTCTCCAATTCCTCTTCTGAACCCGAGTTACAGGAACTATCATGCTCCCAAGTCATATTTCCATCTAGAGCGGGATTGATCCATTCCTCTTCCTTTGTTGTGATCTAGTAGATATTATCATCGTCATCCATGTTATATTCCTCTTTGACAGGTTCGGTACCTCTCCCCTTCTCATGGATCCAACATAATAATAACCCTCATATTATTGCTTTAGAATATCATTTGCCTTTTATTTAGATTAATTATAGCCATATTGGCAAATTCCCAATCCAATCTAAGCAACGCAGGGTAAGGATTACTATAATATACTATCTCAATCACTTCAAAGTCAATGGTAGTGTACACTCTGTCGATGTCCACTATGACATTAGACAACCTTCTGTTGTAGCTGCTACAACCACCCTCCAAAATTTTTCCTTAGCTTCTTTTTGGAGCCTCCCTACTAACCATCCTATCAGCATGTCTTGCACTGTCAAGTACATGAGCTTCATTGGTTTTTCAGCAGCTTGCCAGCATGTGCATGATAGCTTGCTTCAATCCCCTCATAGGCTTCCACTCTAGACTTGGTCCAGTTGCTGGTTGAGCACTTCTTCAGGAAATTGCGCAATTCTGGAGGGGAACTAGCCTTCCCTCCAGAAATTGTGCAAATTTGACTGGTAGGCTACTGGGCTCAGGAATTGCACAATCCTGTTGTTATGGGGATTAGTGTCCATACAGATCTACTCTATCCCTGCTAAGGAATGGTAGTGCCTTAGAAACAAATCACAATAGAGTCTAACTTGATTCCTTTTACATGAATAGATATAGAGAGAGAGAGGGGGCTGACCTGTGTCTTCCGTTTGGTTTCCTCACTTGAATCTTTCTCCTTCTCGTAGCCGTTCGGTTCCTGTCCGCTTCTATGCCCAGCTTTTGAGAATATCTGTGAAATCAAGGACACCAGATACTATGCAAGAACAAAGATCTATTATGTAAACAACCTAGGGTTAGTGTAAATTGACCATTCACATGTATAAGCATAAACACATAATGCACAAGTAAATGGAAGGAACAAGAATAACTTTATTGATCAAAAGAAGTCAAGGGAGTTACAAGCAGCTGCTCCAACCCAGCATCAACCTCTTGACTTGAAAGAGTTCTCCTAGAACCTCATATGAAAGCAAATCACCCAACAACAAGCTCAAAGATCTCCTCTAGAAAGTATCAGCACTTCCTTGCAATAAGCCAAAATTCCAACTTCTGGATCTCATGGAAAGGGATCCATTTATAGGCATTTGACAAGGTCATGAGTCAGCTTCCATGATTGTGATTAGTGTCCTGCAACTGATAGTCCATGCTTCCACTTGGTGAATGAGCATCTATGACTCATCCAAGGTCGAATTCTGAGTAGCAAGTGTCACAGGAGAGAGAAATGGAAGATTCCATGACTTTCCACCTTGCAAAATCTTCACTGCCATTTGTCACTTCCCGCCCAGTGCACCCTATAGAAGGGCTACCTGCTCTTAAACGCAGGTGCACAGTGTTCTGCCTACTCTTAAGCACAGGCAGACCATGGAGAAAGTGCTCTGGCCCAAAATTGACCTGTTCTGAGTGGTTTTTGAGAGGGACTTTCTTGGAGGAGCTGTAATCCTTTGACCTTTCTCCTTTAGGGGCTGAAACAACCACTTTAGGGACTAAGAATCCCTTGAATTATGGATATTTGTAGCTTGGAGTCGCAGGACCCAAAAATATCTATAACAGATTGCCCCCTAAAGCATGAGGTCGATATTTTTTCATTTTTTTCAAAAACTGTCGGGTGAAATGCTTTATAATGAGGATTCAGAGTTCTTTGCTAGCCAAAAGGAGACCTGTAATAAGATACAACACAATACATTATCTTCATACATTTTTCATGATCTAGCTGAGGCGGGCATTCCCATGCTCAGCGTTATAAAACCATACTCATGTACATAGGACAGATAACTGTCTGAAAGTAGACTGATGATTCTGGAAGAGCCATCACCCTGATGGGATGATATCTGTGCCATACTGTTGTACATCTGATGTTTTTATTATCCTGAATATATCGCAGCCCGGATGGCTGAAACTAGATCCGGGGTCTTCAATCTCTTCCGATCTTCACTCGAAGTACAAGTCGATCCATGTGAAAAGTGAACTGGCGTCGAACATGGAAAGACATCGCTTGATTACCGGTCAATAATGTAAACCGTTAACAAGCGCGAGAGGAATCACCGATAATGATGATGACCCTCAAGGTACTGCAGTACAATCTACGTGGTGTGAATAAATGACTTGGCGTCGAACACCACGCGGAATCTTTCGGTCGAAGGCCAATGATGAAAACCTGTCGCCGAAAGTGAGAAACCTGCCATTGAGGCATGCAAGCTTCAAAGTACTGAAAGGGGTATTCCTAGACCGACTTCTTGGATAATGAGCTGATGTCGACAAGAAGCGATCCATCACAGGAGGGCCTTAATGAATCCCACATCAGTGACACGGAAAGGAGCTAATGATTTTATGGAGGTGAAAACTGACTGACGATATGAGGGTTCAGGATGGCGGTCATGAACGGATGAAGGATAAGTGTATTGCGGTGGGTGGAACAGGGTGAACTCTCTGATTCTCTTGAACATGTAACGACACTGACATGATGGATTGATAGCATTACCCTAGATATGGATGGCGTGAAGTGACCATGGTGAAGTGACCGGTGGATGAAACAACCCAACCCGACATGGATGTGGAACGAAAGTGTCATGTTCAAGAGTGACTTGCTACCAACAAAGTTTTTTCAAGTTACCTTCCCAATTTTTCCCCAGTCATTGCTGACCAGTACCTCTTTATTTTTGTCAAGCTTGAGGAGGATAACATATGCTTGTTCTATAATCCACCCTTCGGGCGAACCCATCGCTTCGTTTTAGCGAGCTTAGCGATGGTGAAAATCGTTCTTGCCTGCCACGGACAAGTTTGTCGCTATTAGATTTTTAACGAGTTTAACGACAAAGATAACTCGGTCCTTTTCAATTTTAGAGAGTCTGAAAAGGCACGTAAAGTAAACTCCAGTGTTCCTTTTTCGTCATGTAATCCCTTAAGTCCGAAAAAGTATAAAACTATACAGAAGGGATGAATTTTCGATCCTTTTAACGAGCCAAACAAAACAAGCGCTCGATCTTTTTGTGTAATAGTCTCTCAAATCCAAAAAGATTAAAATTTAGAGGAGAGACAGCACTTCCGGTCCTTTAACGAGCTGGAGAGGCTAATAACTCGGCGATCTTTTCATGTTTAGCGAGCCCGTTGAAAAGAGTTTAAAGGGGGCTCGTCTTTTGAGGAACGAGTGATGTAATGGGTAGCAGCAGATTCCAGGTAAGGCTTGGAATTTTCCAATCACGGCAGTGTTACAAGGATGGCTATGAATAATCACTCTTCGCAGCTGTTCCTCAAAATGGAGGTGAACGATCGACCAATATGAAAGTGGAGGTGGTGGTGCAAAACACATCCAAGGGCTTTTAATAGGCTGAAACTTTAAGTTCACGATGGTCATTTACCGGTTCATTTTTTCTGGATGAGCTTGAACTCTAGGGGGAAGCTTGCTCACAATGCTTAGGTTTATTTTTTAACGAGCATGAAGTCTGCAATAAAACTGCTCAGTGATTCCAGTCATATAACAGAAATGTCTTGTACAATAAATGGCAAAGTTTTTAAACTTAGCCCCGCATCCTTTCTTTGTGCAAGCTATCAAACGACCAATCCTACGAGTTTAAAGGGTTAGCCTACAGGTTTAAAGGGAGGACCTAAAACTAAAAAATAAATGGTCGCAGCTTGCATTGCACGCGAAAAGGGTTGCATGCCCCCAGGTATAGAATATGGTTTCAAGGTTACCCCTCAATTTGCAAATAAAACAGTTGTTTTATCAGGAAAGGCATACCTCTTACTGGTTACCAAAGATTGTTCTATTCACGGAGCAAATGAACATTTCTTCGTCGCTGTCTACCGAAATAAACAACGGGGAGCGCCACTGGGCGCTCCATAACCTTGACAAGAGTATCTTATTCCAAACCTACCTCATATACAGATATGGGAATTACGGAAGGTCATATACTCTCGTGGAAACCTATTCTATACCCAGAGTTTCTCTGCCGAAGCAAACCAGGATGCATGCCCCCTGGGTTTCAGTCACGTTGCCGAATCACTCGCCTTCATCAGGTTGACGGACTGGAGGTTGAGACACTTCTTGAGGTAAAAGACCATTTAGGAATGGTAGATGACTATATGTTGCGTGTAAACTGGGGAATGAAAGTTGGTCTACGAGCTTGACCACTCTTCCTTCGTGCGGAAAACACATCACTCTGAAGAGCGAGGAAACAATTGCACCCATGCAATAAATATAGTCTCGACCAAGGAGTAGATTATAATCTAACGGACCTTGGACTACCATCACGTTCATTTGAACGGTTTTCCCTTTTAATGTAACAGGTACATTGGGAAGAATACCCAACGGTCGACTGGTTCCTTTATCAAAGCCTGTTAGATTTCTCATTTCAGGCAGAAGCGCTGGCGAACCAAGCGCTTTCCAAGCAGTTGAGGAAAGGATACTCACAGACGCCCCTTCATCTATGATGGTACCGGCCATAACCATTCGATAGATTTGAACTATGATTCGAAATGGTATGCTAGCCGGTAAGCGGGGTCTGCCTAGTTGATTCCAATCAAATGAAACAACTAGGTTGCTTGGAGGTGGGACCGAATAGACGGCCGAATAGGACTCTGATGAACTTCCTTCCTCAGGTAAAGGAATGGGAAGGCCATTCCCCTGATCATTAGAGTCTGCATTCACGAACAGAATTTGGACGATGCTATCCTCATTCTCTTCGGTGAAAGTATCGTCTGAGGATGGAACTTTTGAAGGCATGACTGGGTCAACTGCCGTATCGACCTTTTGACTTTCGTTAGGTATGGATTCAGATAGTTCATTGTCGACGATAGACACTTCGGCTGACCACTTCAGAGGGACAGCCGGATTTTCGACTAGTGATGGACTCGGCGAGAGCTTTTTATATCCAGGCGGAAGTCGTATAGGTGAAACCGGACTATCTTCCAAAACTCTCTTTGCCTCGTCTAAGAAGGGACAACGGTGGACGGCGTGATCGCCTTCGCACAGTCTGCAAGGAAATTTCATCTTTCGTTTCTGTCCGTGGGCTTCACTTCCACTAGTCGATGGTGTGCAGTCAACATGAGACTCAGAGTTTGATGCAACCGGATTGTGCAACCGAGGGGACCAATCCTTCAGGATCTGAGGGATAGAGGGGCAATCTCTATGAAAATGGTCCCCTTCGCAAATGACACATGGTGTTTTAGGCCTGGTCGGTGAAGTGTGTGGATTTTCGTTGTGTAACATCCTATTGCCCCACTCCTTTTAGGCTCCTTTTGTTTCTTCTCCTTCTTCTTCTTTTCCTTCTTCTCCTTAGGTACTTGGTTTTTCTCTTTTCCAGCTTTACCAAGCGAAGAGGAAGGATTTGAGGAAGATTTGGATGAAGTGGAGGCCTTGGGGACAACATGTGGATAGTTTAGCTGATGACTAGATTGCTCAGGAACAGCGGTGGGCATAACAACTGAAGTTGAGAAGAGCCAGACTGGCAGGCCTATTGTCAACCCTGGAAGCGACAATGTGGCCATATGAGGTGCACCGATTTCTCCCCATGAGGAGAAAGGACTAGGATTTCCACCAAGGGGCATCCCTTGGTCGGTAGACTCCATTTTCTCAACTTAAAGATCAACGTAGGAAAAGAGGTGGCAATTTTCGCTTTAAAATAAATTTTATGACACTTGGACGCAACTTGTTTTTTCAGTTTTAAAGAGTCGAGAAGAAACAAAAGATGACTCTAGTCGCCTTCGATGTTTTAACGAGCCCGAAGTGACAAATGATCGGATGGACTTTTTCTGTTATAGAGTCTGAAAAAGGCCAAAAGGAACTGCTCTGGAGATCTAGGAATAGAGGTGTGCCAGATCAATCACAAAAATGCAGAATACGTTTTACGGTACGACAGCCAGTCTTCCCGAATGCTGTGTTCGGTGCATTGCGATCGATAAGGCGACAGACACGGCTTCCTATGGATAAAGGATTAATCCTAAGGTGGTCTCCCAATATATACGCGACGGTACGTGGGAACACGTCTCTATCCTAGATCTCTAGATGTTGCGTTAGTTTCCAATGCGTTTTTGGATTCATTGAGTTTATTTTAAGGTTGATCTTTCTTATGAAGTTTGCCTTTCAAGGTTCACCGCGTGATGATGGATGTAATTCCTAAATGCAATCTAAAGATGATAAGCAAATTTTATCTTCTTTTCAAGTCATGAAAATCCTAGCTACTAAGGGAAAGAGAATCAACTTCTTTTCTCAAAGAGCACATAACACACTCTACAATGCACTTTTCCTAAACCAAGCCACACAAGCTGTCTAAAATGTTAATGCACAATGCATGTATTTCTTTTCAAACCTTCTTAATGTTTATGCAAAAAGAAAGTTAAATGTGCAAATTCAAATTATTTCAAAAGCGAAAACGATTTAACAGTTTCTTTTTTCAAAGAAGAGAGAGGGTAGAAAACACTCAACAATTTTCTTTTCGAAAGGAGAAAAAGCTTTGCGACTCTTTTAAAATGCACCAATTCGAAACAAAAGCAAAAGTAGAGCAGGTAATCAACACTTTTAAGGGTGCTTAGCTGCCTATGGCTGAAAGCGACACTTTTCAAACATAAATCGACAGCTTGATTAAACTACTTTTGTAAAGAGAGACTGAAAATGAGAAAAATACAATGAAAAACACTAACAGTCCTTTGCACATTTGAGGTTGGAATTTATGCAAGGAAAAGATATTTCTGAACAGAGGGACACTGATCTAAGGCTGTGAAAAACAGAGAATAAGACTGAATGAAGTGAAGCTGGGAGCTAAAACAGTGATAAAAGGCTCAAAGGGCCCAGCGCACCTGTTACACAGGCTACCTGCGCTTAAGAGCAGGTGGCCAGTTTAGAACCTGCGCTGGTCCTGTGACGAGACTTTTGACTGGCTCCAGGTCACAAATTTCAGTTAAGTTTAGTGTTTTAAGCCAAGTAAAAGATCAACAAGCTTGATAAATGAGGGAGATCTGAAATGAAGGTTCTAAGCTACCATCAAGAGAACCGAATAGAGAGTTTGTTGATCGATTGTTCAACTTATAAACATCCCGGAGATAGACTGAAGTAGCTTTGATCTACTATGCACTCGTAAAACAAGTGCAGTTCGAAGGCTATCTGGCTAGTCTTCAGGCTCTGTCTATGTGTTTATAAAAAAACAATAGCAAATAAACAAACAAACTATAAGCTAGTTCTCCCCAGCGGAGTCGCCATTTTTGTTATGGGGATTAGTGTCCATACGGATCTACTCTATCCCTGCTAAGGAATGGTAGTGCCTTAGAAACAAATCACAATAGAGTCTAACTTGATTCCTTTTACATGAATAGATAGAGAGAGAGAGGGGGGGCCGACCTGTGTCTTCCGTTTGGTTTCCTCACTTGAATCTTTCTCCTTCTCGTAGCCATTCAGTTCCTGTCCGCTTCTATGCCCAGCTTTTGAGAATATCTGCGAAATCAAGGACACTAGATACTATGCAAGAACAAAGATATATTATGTAAACAACCTAGGGTTAGTGTAAATTGACCATTCACATGTATAAGCATAAACACATAATGCATAAGTAAATGGAAGGAACAAGAATAGCTTTATTGATCAAAAGAAGTCAAGGGAGTTACAAGCAGCTGCTCCAACCCAGCATCAACCTCTTGACTTGAAAGAGTTCTCCTAGAACCTCATATGAAAGCAAATCACCCAACAACAAGCTCAAAGATCTCCTCTAGAAACTATCAGCACTTCCTTGCAATAAGCCAAAATTCCAACCTCTGGATCTCATGGAAAGGGATCCATTTATAGGCATTTGACAAGGTCATGAGTCAACTTCCATGATTGTGATTAGTGTCCTCCAACTGATAGTCCATGCTTCCACTTGGTGAATGAGCATCTATGACTCATCCAAGGTTGAATTCTGAGTAGCAAGTGTCACAGGAGAGAGAAATGGAAGATTCCATGACTTTCCACCTTGCAAAATCTTCAATGCCATTTGTCACTTCCCGCCCAGCGCACATTGTAGAAGGGCTACCTGCTCTTAAACACAGGTGCACAGTGTTATGCCTGCTCTTAAGTGCAGGCATATCATGGAGCAAGTGCTCTGGCCCAAAATTGACCTGTTCTGAGTGGTTTTTGAGAGGGACTTTCTTGGAGGAGCTATAATCCTTTGACCTTTCTCCTTTAGGGGCTGAAACAACCACTTTAGGGACTAAGAATCCCTTGAATTATGGATATTTGTAGCTTGGAGTCGCAAGACCCAAAAATATCTATAACAGATTGCCCCCTAAAGCATGAGGTCGATATTTTTTCATTTTTTTCAAAAACTGTCGGGTGAAATGCTTTATAATGAGGATTCAAAGTTCTTTGCTAGCCAAGAGGAGACCTGTAATAAGATACAACACAATACATTATCTTCATACATTTTTCATGATCTAGCTGAGGCGGGCATTCCCATGCTCAGCGTCATAAAACCATACTCATGTACATAGGACAGATAACTGTCTGAAAGTAGACTGATGATTCTGGAAGAGCCATCACCCTGATGGGATGATATCTATGCCATACTGTTGTACATATGATGCTTTTATTATCCTGAATATATCACAGCCCGGATGGCTGAAACTAGATCCGGGGTCTTCAATCTCTTCCGATCTTCACTCGAAGTACAAGTCGATCCATGTGAAAAGTGAACTGGCGTCGAACATGGAAAGACATCTCTTGATTACCGGTCAATAATGTAAACCGTTAACAAGCGCGAGAGGAATCACCGATAATGATGATGACCCTCAAGGTACTGCAGTACAATCTATGTGGTGTGAATAAATGACTTGGCGTCGAACACCACGCGGAATCTTTCAGTCGAAGGCCAATGATGAAAACCTGTCGCCGAAAGTGAGAAACCTGCCATTGAGGCATGCAAGCTTCAAAGTACTGAAAGGGGTATTCCTAGACCGACTTCTTGGATAATGAGCTGATGTCGACAAGAAGCGATCCATCACAGGAGGGCCTTAATGAATCCCACATCAGTGACACGGAAAGGAGCTAATGATTTTATGGAGGTGAAAACTGACTGACGATATGAGGGTTCAGGATGGAGGTCATGAACGGATGAAGGATAAGTGTATTGCGGTGGGTGGAACAGGGTGAACTCTCTGATTCTCTTGAACATGTAACGACACTGACATGATGGATTGATAGCATTACCCTAGATATGGATGGCGTGAAGTGACCATGGTGAAGTGACCGGTGGATGAAACAACCCAACCCGACATGGATGTGGAACGAAAGTGTCATGTTCAAGAGTGACTTGCTACCAACAAAGTTTTTTCAAGTTACCTTCCCAATTTTTCCCTAGTCATTGCTGACCAGTACCTCTTTATTTTTGTCAAGCTTGAGGAGGATAACATATGCTTGTTCTATAATCCGCCCTTCGGGCGAACCCATCGCTTCGTTTTAGCGAGCTTAGCGATGGTGAAACTCGTTCTTGCCTGCCACGGACAAGTTTGTCGCTATTAGATTTTTAACGAGTTTAACGACAAAGATAACTCGGTCCTTTTCAATTTTAGAGAGTCTGAAAAGGCACGTAAAGTAAACTCCAGTGTTCCTTTTTCGTCATGTAATCCCTTAAGTCCGAAAAAGTATAAAACTATACATAAGGGATGAATTTTCGATCCTTTTAACGAGCCAAACAAAACAAGCGCTCGATCTTTTTGTGTAATAGTCTCTCAAATCCAAAAAGATTAAAATTTAGAGGAGAGACAGCACTTCCGGTCCTTTAACGAGCTGGAGAGGCTAATAACTCGGCGATCTTTTCATGTTTAGCGAGCCCGTTGAAAAGAGCTTAAAGGGGGCTCGTCTTTTGAGGAACGAGTGATGTAATGGGTAGCAGCAGATTCCAGGTAAGGCTTGGAATTTTCCAATCACGGCAGTGTTACAAGGATGGCTATGAATAATCACTCTTCGCAGCTGTTCCTCAAAATGGAGGTGAACGATCGACCAATATGAAAGTGGAGGTGGTGGTGCAAAACACATCCAAGGGCTTTTAATAGGCTGAAACTTTAAGTTCACGATGGTCATTTACCGGTTCATTTTTTCTGGATGAGCTTGAACTCTAGGGGGAAGCTTGCTCACAATGCTTAGGTTTATTTTTTAACGAGCATGAAGTCTGCAATAAAACTGCTCGGTGATTCCAGTCATATAACAGAAATGTCTTGTACAATAAATGGCAAAGTTTTTAAACTTAGCCCCGCATCCTTTCTTTGTGCAAGCTATCAAACGACCAATCCTACGAGTTTAAAGGGTTAGCCTACAGGTTTAAAGGGAGGACCTAAAACTAAAAAATAAATGGTCGCAGCTTGCATTGCACGCGAAAAGGGTTGCATGCCCCCAGGTATAGAATATGGTTTCAAGGTTACCCCTCAATTTGCAAATAAAACAGTTGTTTTATCAGGAAAGGCATACCTCTTACTGGTTACCAAAGATTGTTCTATTCACGGAGCAAATGAACATTTCTTCGTCGCTGTCTACCGAAATAAACAACGGGGAGCGCCACTGGGCGCTCCATAACCTTGACAAGAGTATCTTATTCCAAACCTACCTCATATACAGATATGGGAATTACGGAAGGTCATATACTCTCGTGGAAACCTATTCTATACCCAGAGTTTCTCTGCCGAAGTAGACTAGGATGCATGCCCCCTGGGTTTCAGTCACGTTCCCGAATCACTCGCCTTCATCAGGTTGACGGACTGGAGGTTGAGACACTTCTTGAGGTAAAAGACCATTTAGGAATGGTAGATGACTATATGTTGCGTGTAAACTGGGGAATGAAAGTTGGTCTACGAGCTTGACCACTCTTCCTTCGTGCGGAAAACACATCACTCTGAAGAGCGAGGAAACAATTGCACCCATGCAATAAATATAGTCTCGAACAAGGAGTAGATTATAATCTAATGGACCTTGGACTACCATCAAGTTCATTTGAACGGTTTTCCCTTTTAATGTAACAGGTACATTGGGAAGAATACCCAACGGTCGACTGGTTCCTTTATCAAAGCCTGTTAGATTTCTCATTTCAGGCAAAAGCGCTGGCGAACCAAGCACTTTCCAAGCAGTTGAGGAAAGGATACTCACAGACGCCCCTTCATCTATGATGGTACCGGTCATAACCATTCGATAGATTTGAACTATGATTCGAAATGGTATGCTAGCCGGTAAGCGGGGACTGCCTAGTTGATTCCAATCAAATGAAACAACTAGGTTGCTTGGAGGTGGGACCGAATAGACGGCCGAATAGGACTCTGATGAACTTCCTTCCTGCGGTAAAGGAATGGGAAGGCCATTCCCCTGATCATTAGAGTCTGCATTCACGAACAGAATTTGGACGATGCTATCCTCATTCTCTTCAGTGAAAGTATCGTCTGAGGATGGAACTTTTGAAGGCATGACTGGGTCAACTGCTGTATCGACCTTTTGACTTTCGTCAGGTATGGATTCAGATAGTTCATTATCGACGATAGACACTTCGGCTGACCACTTCAGAGGGACAGCCGGATTTTCGACTAGTGATGGACTCGGCGAGAGCTTTTTATATCCAGGCGGAAGTCGTATAGGTGAAACCGGACTATCTTCCAAAACTCTCTTTGCCTCGTCTAAGAAGGGACAACGGTGGACGACGTGATCGCCTTCGCACAGTCTGCAAGGAAATTTCATCTTTCGTTTCTGTCCGTGGGCTTCACTTCCACTAGTCGACGGTGTGCAGTCAACATGAGACTCAGAGTTTGATGCAACCGGATTGTGCAACCGAGGGGACCAATCCTTCAGGATCTGAGGGATAGAGGGGCAATCTCTATGAAAATGGTCCCCTTCGCAAATGACACATGGTGTTTTAGGCCTGGTCGGTGAAGTGTGTGGATTTTCGTTGTGTAACATCCTATTGCCCCACTCCTTTTAGGCTCCTTTTGTTTCTTCTCCTTCTTCTTCTTTTCCTTCTTCTCCTTAGGTACTTGGTTTTTCGCTTTTCCAGCTTTACCAAGCGAAGAGGAAGGATTTGAGTAAGATTTGGATGAAGTGGAGGCCTTGGGGACAACATGTGGATAGTTTAGCTGATGACTAGATTGCTCAGGAACAGCGGTGGGCATAACAACTGAAGTTGAGAAGAGCCAGACTGGCAGGCCTATTGTCAACCCTGGAAGCGACAATGTGGCCATATGAGGTGCACCGATTTCTCCCCATGAGGAGAAAGGACTAGGATTTCCGCCAAGGGGCATCCCTTGGTCGGTAGACTCCATTTTCTCAACTTAAAGATCAACGTAGGAAAAGAGGTGGCAATTTTCGCTTTAAAATAAATTTTATGACACTTGGACGCAACTTGTTTTTTCAGTTTTAAAGAGTCGAGAAGAAACAAAAGATGACTCTAGTCGCCTTCGATGTTTTAATGAGCCCGAAGTGACAAATGATCGGATGGACTTTTTCTGTTATAGAGTCTGAAAAAGGCCAAAAGGAACTGCTCTGGAGATCTAGGAATAGAGGTGTGCCAGATCAATCACAAAACTGCAGAATACGTTTTACGGTACGACAGCCAGTCTTCCCGAATGCTGTGTTCGGTGCATTGCGATCGATAAGGCGGCAGACGCGGCTTCCTATGGATAAAGGATTAATCCTAAGGTGGTCTCCCAATATATACGCGACGGTACGTGGGAACACGTCTCTATCCTAGACCTCTAGATGTTGCGTTAGTTTCCAATGCGTTTTTGGATTCATTGAGTTTATTTTAAGGTTGATCTTTCTTATGAAGTTTGCCTTTCAAGGTTCACCGCGTGATGATGGATGTAATTCCTAAATGCAATCTAAAGATGATAAGCAACTTTTATCTTCTTTTCAAGTCATGAAAATCCTAGCTACTAAGGGAAAGAGAATCAACTTCTTTTCTCAAAGAGCACATAACACACTCTACAATGCACTTTTCCTAAACCAAGCCACACAAGCTGTCTAAAATGTTAATGCACAATGCATGTATTTCTTTTCAAACCTTCTTAATGTTTATGCAAAAAGAAATTTAAATGTGCAAATTCAAATTATTTCAAAAGCGAAAACGATTTAACAGTTTCTTTTTTCAAAGAAGAGAGAGGGTAGAAAACACTCAACAATTTTCTTTTCGAAAGGAGAAAAAGCTTTGCGACTCTTTTAAAATGCACCAATTCGAAACAAAAGCAAAAGTAGAGCAGGTAATCAACACTTTTAAGGGTGCTTAGCTGCCTATGGCTGAAAGCGACACTTTTCAAACATAAATCGACAGCTTGATTAAACTACTTTTGTAAAGAGAGACTGAAAATGAGAAAAATACAATGAAAAACACTAACAGTCCTTTGCACATTTGAGGTTGGAATTTATGCAAGGAAAAGATATTTCTGAAGAGAGGGACACTGATCTAAGGCTGTGAAAAACAGAGAATAAGACTGAATGAAGTGAAGCTGGGAGCCAAAACAGTGACAAAAGGCTCAAAGGGCCCAGCGCACCTGTTACACAGGCTACCTGCGCTTAAGAGCAGGTGGCCAGTTTAGAACCTGCGCTGGTCCTGTGACGAGACTTTTGACTGGCTCCAGGTCACAAATTTCAGTTAAGTTCAGTGTTTTAAGCCAAGTAAAAGATCAACAAGCTTGATAAATGAGGGAGATCTGAAATGAAGGTTCTAAGCTACCATTAAGAGAACCGAATAGAGAGTTTGTTGATCGATTGTTCAACTTATAAACATCCCGGAGATAGACTGAAGTAGCTTTGATCTACTATGCACTCGTAAAACAAGTGCAGTTCGAAGGCTATCTGGCTAGTCTTCAGGCTCCGTCTATGTGTTTATAAGAAAAACAATAGCAAATAAACAAACAAACTATAAGCTAGTTCTCCCCAGCGGAGTCGCCATTTTTGTTATGGGGATTAGTGTCCATACGGATCTACTCTATCCCTGCTAAGGAATGGTAGTGCCTTAGAAACAAATCACAATAGAGTCTAACTTGATTCCTTTTACATGAATAGATAGAGAGAGAGAGGGGGGGCCGACCTATGTCTTCCGTTTGGTTTCCTCACTTGAATCTTTCTCCTTCTCGTAGCCATTCAGTTCCTGTCTGCTTCTATGCCTAGCTTTTGAGAATATCTACGAAATCAAGGACACTAGATACTATGCAAGAACAAAGATATATTATGTAAACAACCTAGGGTTAGTGTAAATTGACCATTCACATGTATAAGCATAAACACATAATGCATAAGTAAATGGAAGGAACAAGAATAGCTTTATTGATCAAAAGAAGTCAAGGGAGTTACAAGCAGCTGCTCCAACCCAGCATCAACCTCTTGACTTGAAAGAGTTCTCCTAGAACCTCATATGAAAGCAAATCACCCAACAACAAGCTCAAAGATCTCCTCTAGAAACTATCAGCACTTCCTTGCAATAAGCCAAAATTCCAACCTCTGGATCTCATGGAAAGGGATCCATTTATAGGCATTTGACAAGGTCATGAGTCAACTTCCATGATTGTGATTAGTGTCCTCCAACTGATAGTCCATGCTTCCACTTGGTGAATGAGCATCTATGACTCATCCAAGGTCGAATTCTGAGTAGCAAGTGTCACAGGAGAGAGAAATGGAAGATTCCATGACTTTCCACCTTGCAAAATCTTCACTGCCATTTGTCACTTCCCGCCCAGCACACCTTGTAGAAGGGCTACTTGCTCTTAAACGCAGGTGCACAGTGTTATGCCTGCTCTTAAGCGCAGGCAGATCATGGAGCAAGTGCTCTGGCCCAAAATTGACCTGTTCTGAGTGGTTTTTGAGAGGGACTTTCTTGGAGGAGCTGTAATCCTTTGACCTTTCTCCTTTAGGGGCTGAAACAACCACTTTAGGGACTAAGAATCCCTTGAATTATGGATATTTGTAGCTTGGAGTCGCAGGACCCAAAAATATCTATAACACCTGTCAAACAACCTTCCTCTAGAAAATTGTGAAATCTGGCCCAACAGTGCAACTCAGCCAAAAAATTACATAATTTTGGGTAGCAATCAGCTGCTCCTCCTAGAAATTGCACAATCCCTCTGGACAACCAACCCAACATCCTCCTAAAATTTGCGCAAAAATCTCCCTCAGTCAAGCAGGCTGTTGCATGTGCCTTTAGGTTGATTGGTTCCACCCAGGATCAAGAAAATTTGATTTGCATGCATGGGTTGCTTTTTACCGAAATAGAAAAAAGAAACATGCAAAAAGCATCCCTAGATTTTAGGGATCTATTTTTAGCAGCTAGAGGTTATATGCAAATATTGTTTTAGAAACCTTCCTCCAAGTGTCACTTTTAACTAGATTTGTGGCATGCATGTCACGAGCCTCAAACTTATTTATTCGATGCTTTAGAGCTCATTATTCACATCGATCTTGGAGATCTGACATCCCATAGCACATCCAGTAGTCTTCAACACATCCATCTCAACTATTTCTAGGTAAGTCCGCTTTACTTGTCTTTTGCAACATTTCTGTCACGTTTTGTGTTTTGGCTTCTGTGAGTGATGTCTGCTTGATTTCTATGAACACTTGTTGTTGTTTGCATGCATGTTAGCCTATAAAAGCACCGTTTCAGATTTCATTTGCATCTCATTACTGTCTCATGCATGACACTGTTTTGCACGAACAGTCACTGATTTGATGACTCGTTTCACACACATGCATGTTGTTCTGATTTTTGAATCTTGCATTCCCTGTTTGCATTCATGATCATTCACTCTTGCTTACACTCAATATCACCATACATTCACATCTTCATTTTCTTTCAGTTGCCCATTAGCGAGTCTAGGAAACCTTGGCCCGGACTCTGCCTTACCCAGACAACATTACACAATTCTAAGAGGGGAGGCTTTGCCTTCCTCCTAGAAAATGTGCAAATCTAGCCAGTCAGTGTCCTCCAGTCTTTCTTTGCGCAATTCTGAGAGGTAGTGATTGTTGGCCTAGACAATTTTGCAATGCAGTCCTTGGGCCTGCATCACTTGCCATCTGAAATTGCGCATTGCCGAATCTCAGCACCCAACAGTCTAGTCTGGATTGTACATTGCATAATTCTAGTAGTCAATCAACCTCCTAACGGTCTAGAATTCCTTTTACACAGCTCCGATAGTCAATCTCCTGACCTTCTAGTAAAAATTGTGCAATTATTGCTAGTAGTTCAAGTTTTCTGTGGTTTTAACTAACAGATTGCTTGCCATGCATGTTTCCATGTCTCCAGATATAACAGGTGTTTTTCTGTCCCTCATCAGTTCAGGATCAATGGCCTCCAAGAGAGCAAGTTCAAAGGACACTGTCAGAAGCGGAACTGGAGCAACAATTGAGAAAGTGTCTACGCGTTTGCCAATCTAAGAAGACACCAAGCTCATTGTAGACATAGACATCAAGTTGAAATGGAAATAGGTCAATGATGCATTCTTAGGAACATTTGGGAAGATCTTGAAGACCACCAATTCTATGTGAACATTCACAAGTCTGGCTTGTACCGAATTGCATGCAGGTATCCCACATTCCCACGTGTGGATATGATACATTGAATCGTCTCGCACACTAAGCCTGAGACAATGAATTTGAGTAGTGTAAGCAAGACATATATTGTTACCTTCAGGGAACAATATTATCAACAGATGTACCACTTGTCAAAGCCAATGATCACCAGGGAGACACCCTTTAGCATACCTAGTAGCAATGCAAACTCCAGGGATATCTTGAAGAGTTGGGTGAAGGAGCTAGCAAAATTCAGGATAAAACCCAACCAGATTTACAAGATGAGGATACGAGAGAAGGCATATCAATACTGGGTCATCCTTTCATGTCGTTTGTATGGCCAAGAGAGTATTGAGACCTTCCTGCAGAGTTGGGTGATCACATTGGATCAACTGGCCAGTGAAGGCAAAGCATGAAACTGGTCTGACATGTTGGCTCACAGGTTGAAGGAACAGGTAACAGGAGTTTGATAGCCACCCAAAGGTCAGCAAGTAGAAATCTACATGCCCACTTACATCTTGGATACAATCTGTGCCCGTTAGGAATTCCCAGGCTTAAATTGGGCATGGGCACCAATGGAAACATCTGTGAATACTTATTGTAAATTGTTTTCCAAATGCAAGTTCAAAGGAGTTATCACACAACTATCAGATCATTTTGTCACCCCGGTGTACAAGATGATATTTCAATAGGATCCACCTTGCATGTTGAAGGCATCAATGGAGGGACTAATCGACATAGTGAGTTGGTATGCCTCACCATCCGACACCTTCATACATATGTACAGTGTGGAGAAGTCTTCGCATGTTTTGCCAAATTTTTCCATGGAAAAGCTCGTCATGCAAGAAGTGTCATACCACATCTTGGTACGATTGTCAGCTAGGCTACACTGGAAGAAGAAGGCATCTTGGCCCACTCTTCTATTGCAGAACGGGTTGTATGAGATACAGAATCTCAAGCATGCGGATGCTAAAACATAGGAGATCAAGAAATATCCTTTCGCCACTTGAAGCGTTAATCCATATGACCCACATTGTTTGGTGAAGGATCACTGTGCGAGAGTACTGTTTCTGTGGATCCACGTGGCGTGTCATTTAGCAGAGGAAGACCCATGGAGATATTGTCACATCTTCTCTAGCCCCGATGAACTGGTCGACATGGATGTGGAATGGTTAGTGAAGCAGCATGAAGCAACATCCAGGAGAGTAGCAACAATAGAGGTAAACATACCAATGCGTGAAAAAGGAAAGAGAAAGATTGTCGAAATTGTAGAGGTAGAAAAAAGCCACAAGTTTAGAGCATACCCACTTGTGCATAACGCAGCTTTGGTAATAGAGGTGAAGAGGCAACAATGCGACAGGAGGACCGTGCAAAGGTAGAGAGAAAAACAGAGGATGGAGGAAAGATTGAAGGAGTTGCATGAGTTGAAGGAGCAACTATAGAAGGAAGAGGAGCTACACAAATAGGAGAAGGAAGAACAACAAGGAAAAGTACAACAGGGGGCACAACATGTATAAACAGATGAAACTGTGCCCATACAGGTAGCAGACTCATCCGAACAGCTGGCACAAAGCATACAGGGTGAGCAGTCGCAGGAGTAAAACTTCACTACAAAGATTGAACGAGTACTTGAATAGATGTATACGGAGATGGAGTAGTTAGAGTTAGAGCAAGACATCGACCTCATGCCTTACCACCAAGAGGTCGACCCATTAGCTTCACTAGATCTGGAAGCAGAGAAAGTCCCAAGCGACCGAGAAGACATTGAGATCCTTGGAGACAATCTAGAAGAAAATATACACAACATATCATTAGACAAGTCACAACATAGAGTTGTGCAATCACTTATAGTGTCTACTGTGGATGAAATCACATATCCTACATAGTTTGAAGAATGAGTGATCATGTCTGACGTGCGCAAGCATCCATCAACATTGGTTGATGCTACCAAAGCATATTCTGAAGCCACTAGCTCAAGTGTTCGCTTCTTGATAGATGAGAATGAGCGAATGACTAAGGAGTTACAGACAGCCAAGCAAGGAGGAGAAATTGTTACATCATCTTCTCGAGGCGAGTTGAAGAAGGTGATACCAGATGAAGTATCGTCCGTTGAGACAATCATGCGGGCATTGTATTCCAAGTTTGGTACCTTGCATAAGGCATTTGTCCATCTCAATGGTTGGCAACAATGATGCGCTATAAGATCACATATCTTGTCAAACGTGCATGCTGTTGATGATCACATGCAAACATGGACAATGAGATACAAGGGAGCTTTCTTACACTTGCCCAAGATGATGAAGCCTAGAGAGGTTGAGCTGAAGGCATGCAACTAGAGTCAAATTAGAACTATGAAGAAATCCCGCAGCTCATCACTAGTTTGCAAGATTCCCATGCACGGGTATTTAGAAGCATGGATGTTGTTGTGCACGCACATGCGATCCCATCTATTGGGACACTCATCGAGGCAAAGATGAAGGCACAAGTCCGACTAGAGCTTGAATCGTACTTTGACAAGTTGATGCACATAGCCACCAGTGCAGACTTAGCGATTAGTGTAGACACCATGCATTAGTATGTCATTGGTCCAGCTGCACTCAATACAATGATGTGCATGTTATTAGATGAGTTGGAAAGAGGAGCAAGAGTAGTGTACCCGAATGCAAGAGAGGCAAGAGTTCATTTCCAGAAAGATGTCACCACAGAGTACACAGACACCATCATGGACTACCAAGCTTAGCATCAGTTCGCCACCATTGACCATTGTGAGGATGTCGAAGAGCTAGTATTCCCACAGTTGTCTGATTGATAGCGATGTATTGCATGGCTTGCTCAAGCCTATTTTGTCTCACATGGGTACATGTGTAGATTGTATGTAACGTCTTGTCAAGTGGAAGTTAAATGTAATAGTCATAGAGTAGTTGAAGAGTCATGAGGGTAGATGAATAGTCACAAAGGGGAATGTCAAGGGTCACCCCAAACTTTGTTATATATAGTCCCTCATAACTCATTGTATGGGATTTTGGTAAGCCAAGTTTTCGATAGGAGTATCTTAGAGAAAGCTTGGAGAGTATTGTAATGAGCCTTGGCTTATCCACTGTGCAGAGCTAGTACATACCTTTGGAGGAGTAGGTGACAATGACTGTAACATTTTGCTATCAAGACTAGTGGTTGGTCATGGTTGTACTATATTATTGGAACTTTCACTTCTTAATATAATAGAGCCAACACATTTCATGCATAATGTTGTTATTGTATTTCAGCTAACTTGTTTACTCTAACGTTATATGTATCTATTTGCTTACGCATGCATGTATGGACTTTTTTCTATATAACTATATATGAATCTTACTGAAATGTGCTGTTGGTTTAACCATCAATTTGGATTGTTATCTTACTTGCTTTCCAGTTTGTGATGCATCTTTGCTCGTGTGTTCCCCTCTAAGCCACGTGCTTTGACAAGTTTCCAAGGGGCGCACTCACATCGCCCTTCGTGTGTTAGAACTGTTCATGCACCTTCCTTGGCTTGATACATATGTCACACCCTTACTACCAATAAGGATATCTTGGTTGCCTCTGCGTGCAACCACAATCAAGGTGATGTCGTACGACCCACTGTTGGGACTCCTACACCAAACGGTTTGAGGTCTAGTTGGGACTTCTTACCGGGGAGATCCCTTAACATGTTGGTGGGTCTAGCACCGTCAACATTTCTGGCACTAAAAGGATGGCCAGATGACAAGCTGTTTCCTCTCATCCTCTTTTGAACCTTTGCACATCTATCATGGATTCTATTACAATCATCCCTCTATGATGTCTTTTGCATGCCGAACCTCTCAACATCACGAAGGAGTTTTTTGATCTCTTTTTCGAATTCACGTATGATAATGAAGGTGAAGTAGCCTGGCCTGAGTACTTAGAATACTTCTATGTATTCCTTGAGAATGCGGATGAGTTCTATGCAGAGGAGGTCAACTTACTGCTTTCATACACACTTCATGAATATCCACAACGGTGGTGCTGGAGTTTGCCTCCTGGCAGCATGCACTCACTTGACTAGTTTTGTGATCTCATTGAATTTATTTTCCATCATTTTGACCTAGAACCTCTTGACAAAAAACTATTACAACAACAGAAGTCCCCGCATGAATCACCTATGGAATTTTGGGACCGCTTCCATGTGTTGCAGTTTCAAGCTCCGAAAATTCAGTTGAAATTCTAGTATCTCATGGATAGGTTTGAGTATTGTCTTACCAAATTTGTTAATCATAAAAGAAAGTTCAAGCCCGTGCCCCATTCATCATACTTCGGTGATGGAGCTACGCAAATATAGATGGTCACGGTCACTATCACAAGTGACTGTCTGCTATCCCCTCATCAAACAACTCAACCACTGTAGAGTGATGTGGGAGAATAGGCACACACCTCTATTCAACTATCACATCCTCCCAACATCGCTTCTCTCAATTTTCATGTAGATTTGGTTGCAAAGCCCATAAGTTGTCACATGTCTGTTTTACCTCAACCTCCATCTTCGTGTTGTCCTAATCGTCCAGATTGCAGTGTCTTGTGTTCTTCCATTCCGTACTATACAGTTGTTATGAATGAGGATCAAGCTATCAATGAAATTGTTGTTTCACAACCAACCTGCACTATCATTCATGAAGAGTATGACTCGGAGCTTGAGCATCAAGCCTCGGTGAAGGATGAATCCCTTCTATTCGAGCCTACTTCGCTTTTTCCTGACATCTTATGTGATTCTGCATCCATGATTTCACATGTGTATCTTCATATATGGATGCACCCATTGTTGATCATCCATAGAACACAACAGATGTTAGCCCATCATCCGACAATGGAGAGGATAAATTAGTCATTGAAAATCCACTTGATTTCTCATCTTATTTTTCCAGAAAGACAAAGGCTAAATTTTCTGCTTCTCATCTACCCCTCTATTTGATTCATCAGATCATGAGGATGCCGATGAAATCATTGATTTTATTGAACTGAGACTTCTGTGATCCATATCAATTTTATTGAAGAATCTTTGGCGAAAATCACATAGAAAAACTTATGTCGACGCGTTTCGAACCATCCAGTGCGGTTCATCGTCAGGACAAGTTGAATGAGTAGATCCCATTTAGCACATTAAATAGACAGGCAGAGAATCCATGACTCAACGGCTAAAAATAACAGCTATGATAACGGCTAGTTTGACCAAGAAAAAGGAAAATTTATAATATTCTCACTCTTTTTTTTTAAAACTAATAATTTCAAATATGTTCAAAAACTAATAATTTCAAATATGTTGAAACTTAAAATGAATAGAATTAAAAATTATATAAAATGAATTACTTTTAAAATTTTAATAGTTAGTTATAAACGTCAAACATATTGTTATTATTAATAATAATTACTTTTAGACCTAAAATTAATAATAAGAAAATAAATAAATAAATAAATAAATAATAAAATAATAATAATAATAATAATATGTTGAAAAATTAAAATGAATTAAATAAAAAATTATATAAAATGAATTACTTTATATATATATATATATATATATATATATATATATATATATATATATATATATTATTTATTTATTTATTTATTTATTTTTTTAGTTATAAACATTGAACATAGAGTAAATGTTCGTCAAAAAAGAAAGATATTACAATAAAAACAATTAATTAAGGAACCCAAAAGTATATTAGTTTTAAATTAGATTAATTTAAAATTAATTTTTATAAATTAAAATAAAATTAATACACAAAAAGACTACAAACATTAATAAGTAAAATACATAATTATAAATAAAACTAAATATATTAAGAACCATTAATAGTTTAAATAACTAATATGAAATTAATATTATAATTAAATAAAAATGAAACACAAAGCTTAATAAAAATGAAACACAAGGTTTAAAATAAATAGTAATATTAATAATAGATAAAGTAATACTAATATATAATAATAATAATAATAATAATAATAAAATAAGTAAATAAATAGTAATAATAATAATAAATAACTAAATTGATAGAAATCACACAAAAAACAAAAAATTAAGGGAGAGAGAGAAAGAAGGCAAACAATTAGGAGGAGAGGGCTGGGACCCATCAACTGCTAATCTTCCAGCCATCCTCTCTATTCAGATTGATCGACCTTTTTCAATCTCAAGGGCTTCCCTAAATTTCCGGTGATGGAATTGAGACACTCTAGCAATCACGCTAGCCTCCTCGATGCAGAGATGATGATTGGTTTTCTCTACATGTTCTGCTAACGCGGAGGATTTAGTTCTCATATGCTTTAGGTCAGCCGCGTGCTCACTAATCCTTTGCTTAATGGAGCGACCGGTATCACCAATATAGGGGGTTCCACAAGAACAAGGAATAATATAAACCCCTTTCATGTCTTTGGGGTCGATGGGATCCTTTACAGATTTTAGGGATTTACGAATGGAACATAGATACATATAACGAAAAATGTGTAAGGAAAAATAAGAGAAAGGCTTCCTCCACAGAGAGGTGATGCAAGTAACTCCATCCAGGTATTGACAAGGCTTGCTGGCAGTGGAGCGACGCTTGTGTTGTTGTGTGACTCCACCGGGGTACTGTCCAGGCCTACTGGCAGTCGAGAAACACCAGAGATGAAACTAAAACCCTCATGACTATAAAGATTTTGCACCGATATAACCATCACCCCTAATTGAAACAACTATGTTTTCTTGGCTTAGATGTGTTTCAACCAACCAAGAGCTTGGTATATGCTACATCTTACAATCAAGTAAGTGTGGAAACCAAGACGAAAAAGAACTGAAAAGTACTTCCGGAGGTGTTAGACTTGCTTTTCACGAACAAGGTCCATTCAGAGAGCTGGAGTTCTACCAGTGTGTCACCAAGTGTTGTAGCAACTACAACCACCCTCCACAATTTTTCCTTAGCTTCATTTTGGAGCCTCCCTACCAACCATCCTAGCAGCATGTCTTTCACTATCAAGTACATGAGCTTCATTGGTTTTTCAGTAGCTTTCTAGCATGTGCATGATAGCTCGCTTCACTCCACTCACAAGCTGCCACTCCAGACTTGGTCCAACTGCCAGCTGAGCAACTCCCTCAAAAAATTGCATAATTCTGGAGGGGAACCAACCTTCGCTCTAGAAATTGCGCAATCCTATCAAAGAGCCTTCCTCTAGAAAATTGCACAATTTAGCCCAGCAGTGTAGCTCAGCCCTGAAATTGCGCAATTCTAGGCAGCAGTGAGCTGCTCCTCCTAGAAATTGCTCAATCTCTCTGGACAGCCAGCCCAACTTCCTCCCAGAAATTGCGCAAAAATATCCCTCAGTGAAGCATGCTGTTGCATGTGCCTTCAGGTTGACTGCCTCCACCCTGGAGCAAGAAAACTTGACTTGCATGCATGGGCTATTTTTTCCTGAAATAGAAAAAGCAAAACGCAAAATACATCC
Source organism: Pinus tabuliformis (assembly GCA_031772625.1). Taxonomy (NCBI): domain Eukaryota; kingdom Viridiplantae; phylum Streptophyta; class Pinopsida; order Pinales; family Pinaceae; genus Pinus; species Pinus tabuliformis. Next base: position 141,755,962 of record CM062808.1, on the reverse strand, counting down.
TTAGATTTTAGGGATCTATTTTTAACAACTAGAGGTTACATGCAAAGATCGTTTTATAAACTTTCCTCCAAGTGTCACTTTTTCCTAGTTTTGTGGCATGCACGTCATGAGCCTCAAAATTATTTATTCAACACTTTAGAGCTCATTCTTCACATCGATCTTGGAGCTCTGACATCCCACAACACATCTAGGAGTCTTTGACACATCCAACTCAACTATTTCCAGGTAAGTCCGCTTTACTTGTATTTTGAAACATTTCTGTCGCTTTTTGTGTTTTGGCTTGTGTGAGTGCTTTATATCATTTACATGCATGTTAGCCTGTACAAGCATCGTTTGAGTTTTCATTTACATCTCACTGCTGTCGCATGCAGGACATTATTTTGTACGAATGGTCGCTGATTTTCGGCGACTCGTTTCAGACACATGTATGTTGTTCCTTTTTCTGAATCTTGCATTCCCTGTTTGCATGCATGATCATTCACTCCTGCTTATACTCAGTATCATGGTACATTCACATCTTCATTTTCCTTCAATTGCCCGTCAGCGGGTTTGGGCAACATTGGCCCAGACTCTGCCTTACCTGGGTAACATTGCACAATTCTGAGAGGGAAGGCTCTTCCTTCCTCCCAGAAAATGCACAAATATGGCCAGTCAGTGCCCTCTAGTCTTGCTTTACCCAATTCTGAGAGGCAGTGACTGTTGGCCCAAAAAATTACGCAATGCAGTCCTTGAGTCTGCATCACTGGCCAGCTGAAATTATGCATTGCACAATCTCAACACCCAATAGACTAGTGTAGATTTCACATTGCATAATTTTAGAAGTCAACTAGCCTCCTGGAAGTCCAGGCTACATTTTTCGCAGTTTCGACAGTAATTCCCTTGGCCTCCCAATGAAAATTGTGCAATCCTTGCCAGCAGTTCCCCAGGTATGTTGCATGTCATCCCTCAAGTTTGCTTTGGTTTTAAATGACAAATTTCTTGCCATGCATGCCTCCATGTCTCTAGATATAGCAGGCGTTCATCAGTCTCTCAGGAGTTCAGGATCAATGACCTCCAAGGGAGCAAGGTCAAAGGACACCGACGAAAGTGTAACTAGAGTAGCAGTTGAGCGAGTGTCTACGAGTTTTCTGATCTATGAAGACACCAAGCTGAACGTAGACAAAGAAATCAAGCATTACCCATAGATAAATCTAAATCTCCACCCAAAATTATGTTATCGGCTTAAGTGAAATACATCCTCATGATATCTTCCCAAAAGGCTATTTGATTTTGACATGGACCATAATCATTTACCATCGTAACTTCCAATCCCATATCTTCAAAGACCACATTACCCACAAGTAATCCTTCCCTTCCCCAAAAATTCATGAGTTTAATCGTTTTGTAGTTGATACCTAGGGAAATTCCCCCATAGCTTCCTCTAGCATCTAACGCATAAAAATACCAACCCTTTACTATAGACTCCAAAAAAGAAACCACTTCCACACTATTCCCCAACATTTCTTGTAAGAATATCACATCTAACCTTTCAGATTTGAAAATTCGCATGAGAGCTAGTTTTTTAGTAGGGCTAGTCATCCCCCGACAATTAAAGGATATCCACTTTACTGTGAAACAACATCGGGGGCACATATTGATTAAAGAACCCAGTCTAAGGATAATTGTCTACCCTCTACGACATCCATAATGGCTTTTTGAATGGTGTTTGAAATATAGGATTGTATGCCTATAGGCATTTTAGGAAATTTAGGAGGGGATGATTGACCTATACCCTTGCTTGAAAAAACAAGGATTTTGGATAACGATCTCAGATTATATCTATGACTCATATGATATTCCGTCGATGGGACTCCTAGGTCAGGGGAGCAGAGGGAACTGTTATCACCCCATAAATTTCCCTAGGTTGAGGAGAGAAATTCCATAGGTAACCACAAACCATTTCTAGGTTGGGATCTAGCCCTTCTAGCCTTGGAGAGGGATCTCTCACTTAGGTTTCTCAATTGATCTGATATTAGGCTAGGTATAATGTTAAATAAGGAATGTTTTCCAAATATCTTTTGATGAGAAAAGAGACAGACCAATTGGGCATGGAGTCGTGTCAAATTAATTTTTTGTCTAGTGATATGATGAAGAGAGAAAGGGGTTTATCCACAAGGGAAAGGTAGTCAATCTTGGCGATGAAATCAAGTTAAATTTTTGTAGGAGGGTGAGTGTGAGAAAGGTGGAAACAACACTTAGAAAATTAAAATTGTAAATGAATTCTAAATGCTGCTTTAAGAGGAAAACACAGGTTACTTGGGAAACTAAATGAGGGCACCATTAAGATGAATTATGAGACATTAAACATTTGGTTTTCCCAAGAAAGAAAACATAAACTTAAGATATGCAAACATATATGATAAACTTACAAGAATAGATAAGAACACATCATTAAAATATGTCATAGGAATCCTTGCGAATCACCTTTTGTCTTTCATTCATTCACTGGAAATTTTTTCAAAAACTACAGTGCACAAAAGTCCATTTCTCTCTAATGTGACCAATAGAACCCTTTGCTATGTTTTTCAGCTCTATATACATTATGATGTTTGATATCCCACTCTAGGTGGTTGAAATTATTGAACAAAACAAACTTCTAACTAGATACATCGAAATGTTGGTGCATACACTTAAAAATAGGAGTGGATTTACTTATAACCAATCTATGCCTAAAACATCACCAACTTGGAATATTTGAAAATAAACATTAACTACACCTCCTAGGACAATATGCCACATATCCACATGACCCAAACCACTTCTAGAAACCAAAATTTTGAAATATGAAGTAAAATGGTGTTGACTGTCCAGTTTCGCAGCGCATCAACTATTTTCGCAGTAACATGAATTAGCCCTCCATGTTTTGCATGGTTGCAACCCTCCTATGAAAAAATGTCTCTGTGTGGTACTGAACCTCTGATATAGCCTTCATAGTTCTTCCATACCTCGTTATTGACTAACCTCCATTTTCGGAGCAAAATTGTGACCTTTCGCAGTGCCTTCAAAATTCTCAACATATGATGAATCCCTTGAGGTATAAATGTTGGAGGAATCAATATAAGTGTTTTGACATTCATATACATCCTCTCATGAAAATAAAAAATTCAAAACTCCATTATCAATATGCATCAAAGGCTACAAAAAAAGTGAAACAAGTCCTTGTTGTGTTTTTGCAGGTTCCACCAAAACTAAGTTATTTATGATTTCTTTAGCAAAAAGAGAAAACTTTAGAGCTATGTGGTATCCTACAAATCAAGATTTCCTTTGTACTCTCTTCCGCTAGTATATCCAACTTTCCCCTTTTCCTCTTTTTTTAGATTCCTTGGCCTTAGTAAGCTTCTGCATTACCTTTTTAAGTCTTCTCTTTAATAACAAATTCTGTATATATAGATTGCTCACTTGCCTATGCAGAGGTAGGGTCCACTTTAACTTATATAGCTTTATCAAGGACAAGGTCAACAACTTATACTTGCTTAAGAAAACTCAATTTATCCCTATGATCCTTTCCTGCAAGCTGATCTACCCAGTGTTGAACTCTTTCAAGTTGTTCGAATAGTTTTTCAAATTCTTTCTTCTCATCAAAAGCCACCCTTTGTTATGGTTGAATAGTATCCTCTATCTGCAATTACACCTTGGAAGTAGATCTAGTCCTAGGTCTCCTTGATTGTTAAATTGTCTCTTTTATCTCTTTAACATCAATAATATATTTACTTTTTTCCTTTAACAACAAGTACTGATGTTTTCCTTGATGGTTCTCCTTCACTAGGCTGAACAACTTCTTGTGACACTTTATGTCTAAGTTCCCTATTTTCTTGCTGCAAATATGCTATTGTTAGATGAGCCTTATCCAATTGATCTTGCAAATATTTAACACTCTGGTCCCTTTCATCAACTTCTGCTTCTTTATGTGTACATTCTAATTCAACAACTTGAACAGGTGTAGGTGTTGGATCAACATGCAATCTCTTAGCTAAAGCTCTTGTTCTCGGTATCCTAGCCATTGTTTCTACCTCAGGTGAGAAGTGAACTTTCTTAACACTCCTTTTATCAACTGATTTGTTCTTAGTCAAAGCCTTTTTGACCGAGTAACTACTGTAGGTGAGGCCTCTTTGATTACAACTAATGGGGTATCTTTCTTGGTCCTATGGCTATTAGAATATTGTCCTATCCATCTTGAAGAAACCAAAATGATCTTGATCCTAAGGGGATGCCCCCAAGATCTAAAAAATTGAAATGGGTCTTTGGGCGGGAGGCCCCCATGATATGAAAAATTGAAATGCAAGAAGAAAATAGGAGAATACACATTAAACAAAGCCACCAAGATTTTTTTTATTAAAATAGATAATAACTGTAAAAGCTAAATTGTGGTGGAAAATATGTCCTTTTACAAAATGTGACTTATTACTTATAGTCTTTTTTTATTTATAATACCACAGGTAAATTCCATGGGTGGGTAGATACCATGGGTGGATCTCACTTACAATACCATGGGTGGATCTCACTTACAATACCATGGGTGGATGCAACTTATAATACCATGGGTAGATAAATGCCTTGGGTGGATAAATACCATGGGTGGTGTTGGGACAAGGTCTCCTGAGGTTAAATTTTGTAAAGTTTTGGTAAATATTGTAAAGTCTCCACATTTTTAGGAGTGGAGCGTAAGTAGGATAGGTCGATGGGAGTCAAAGGGGCTTTAGGAAGGTCAAAGCTCCTTAGTTGTTAAGAGTTAAACTATTTTGTGATCCGCCCATGGTTCGTGGAACATGGTATTATAATGAAGAATGATATAAAAGGAGTCATAGAGAGTCATAGAGAAAGAAATCAAGGAACGAAGAGCATAGAAAGAAATGTTTTGACTCTGTTTCTGTACTTAGGCGAAGGGGAAGGCTCCTGCAGTTGTGTGCATGGAGACCATGGTAAGTTTGCAGTTGTGTGCGCTGGCCCCTGCATTTGTGTACGCAGGGTTGGAAGAGTCTGTAATTGAAGATATAAGAATAATAAAGGTTGTTATAAAGAATTATCTGTGTATCTATGTATCATTGCTTATCTTTGAATTTACTGTATGTTTTGATTTGTTTAAAGCAATTAATACTCAATAGTACTTAATAGATGCATGAAGTAGTAGATCAACTTATTTACATGTTGTTATGAATGATTAGCACAATTGGTGAAGGGTTTAGATATGCTAATTGTTAGTTGATGTAAATTTCAAGTTTTAAGGGTTAGGGTTTGCGAAGGTTAGGATAGAGCCCTAAGTTTAATAGAAACACATCACATAGTCCTTTGGATACAAAATCCTAGTTCTAGCATCCCCCAATACTACCTCGAGTGAGACTGTAGTATACACTACGTGGGTTGTTGCCAAAAGGGCTGGTAGTGTAGGGTTTTTTTGGTTAGTGAAACTAACTCTGAAGCTAGGTCCAAGCCCCCTCAAGCCAACAAATGGTTCCATTAATGGGACTTATATAAAATGGGATCAGATGAAGTTCTGTGTAGGTATGTCCTAGATTATGAATGACAAAGTATCCTCCATGAAGAACATGGCAGAGTTGTTGGAGGACATTATGCGGGAAGAGCGACTGTGTAGAAGATCCTACAAGTTGGGCTATTGTGGCCAAATGTGCACACGTATTCCAAGGAATATTGTAGGGTGTGCGATGTTTTTTAGAGAATGGGGAGGCTGTCACGAAGGGATGAATTTTCCCTGAACCCACAAGTTTCATTACATGCATTTGAAAAGTGGGAAATAGACTTTGTGGGATCAGTTTAACCACTAGGAAAGAAGACATGAGCAAGATACATAATTACAACGACCGAATACTTGACCAGGTGGGCTGAGGCACTCCTGTGAAGGATTGTAGTGTGGCTACAACTATGAAGTTCATATTTGAATACATTTTGACTTGGTTTGGTTGCCCTAAGATTTTGATGAGTGATAGGGGTTCACACTTCTTGAATGAAACAATTGCTTCTTTTCTTGAAGAGTTCCAGATGTATCATCAGAAAAGCACGTTGTACCATCCTCAAGTAAACATAATAGTGGAACCCTTTAATAAAATCATGGAGAATGATTTGAAAAATATTTGTAATGAAAATCGGGATGATTGGGATGTGCGCATACCAGATGTTCTTTGGGTGTATAGAACTACCTGTAAGAAGTTGACTAGACAAACATCGTTCATACTAGTTTATGGACAAGGGGCAGTGAGTCCAATGGAGTACATTATGTCTAGTTTGAGGATTACTGCAGTCACAGAGATGGTAGATCAGGATACCATGGAAGAATGCCTCGCGCAGATAGTTGAGTTAGAAGAAGATTTCCTCCTCGAAGGTTTTCGTCAGTAGGTACAGAAGGCTCACAAAAAGGTGTGGCATGATTGCCACATTAAGCAACACACCTTTAAAATTGCAAATTTAGCACCACTGTATGATAGAAAGTTTATGAAGTTTCTAGGAAAATTTCAGATGCATTGGTTGGGGCCATACATAGTCAAGGAAATTACGGATGGAGGTGCAGTTCAGCTCACGAAGCTGAACAAGGAGTTGTTTCCAGGTAAAATCAATGGGAGCTGATTAAAGTTATATAGGGCTGATCCTACCCCTGTGCAATGACTACATGGAGGCAGGACAGTCTTAGTACTCTAGGACTTTGCAAGGAAGTGCGGGACTATAAACTACGCTGCTAGAAGGAAATTTGGTGAAGTGAATGGGCTGCATGATGAATAGAGGAAAGGCATAGAGGGGAGTTGTGATGAAGGATCTGCAATAGCATGGTGGGTCTCACACAGCTTATCTAAAAAGTAACCGTTGGAAGAACTGTAGATGATTGGATGGCTATTTTTCTGTTAAAGAGAGCAGGGGGGAGCATTTAAGGAGCATATCTTTGGAAATATGCCACCAAAAGCGCATTAATGACCGAGATCTGGAGGGAACAGATGGATTTGAATACAGAAGTAGAGTTTCATAGGACCTCATAAGAAGCAGAAATCTGACGGGTCTGCGAGTGCGACACCATTGGTCCTCATGGACGGGGACCTTGATGAGATGATGTGGTCCACATCACTACGGAAACTATTTGGGGACACATTGAGGACTAGTACCATTAGGCATTAGACAAGGTACAACAGGCCCTGAGGGAATTACAAGTCCAGACAGGGGTAATTCAAACAAGTGTAAGACAAGTGAGGCTAAAGCAAACGAGTGTTAAAGCCTCAACAATAGAGATCAGCATAGACCTTTGCACAGTGCAGTTACCAGAGCAATCCTTGCATGTTGAGACTTTAAAGGGTAGGGCGTGTCTTTTGCATCTGAATAATTTAAGCCTTAACCTTATGGCGCTCCCCATTCAGCCATTGCATGAGCTGCATCAAGGAGTATCAAATGAGATCAGGGTCTGAGAGAAATAGGCGTTACTGATTATCAATGAAGTCAAGAGTAACAACCAACAAATGTTCGAGGAAAAGGCACTAGCGCTCAAATAATGAGAAGAGGTCATTGCGTGTAGTCAACAATGTTAACACAGTTTTGCAGTGAGCTTCTCGAGCTCCAAATTCCAATAGAAGCAACCTCCGTAGAGAAAATCAAGAAGTTAGTTGTTGCGGTGAAGGAGTCAAAAGGGGAAATTGGCTAGGTCTACTTTGAGCTGTAGCTACAGATATCTGAGCTTCAACTTAAGATGCAACCAACCACTCCAGCAAAGGTCAGAGAGTAGTGCAAGGTTGCTATTAAAGAGAATATGGCTACTTTAGAAGTTGCCGTCAAGGATTGTAGCCAATTATTTGAGCAAATGATGGAGATGTGTACCTCGCTGTAGGAGGATCCACACTTGCTAAAAATTGAAGCCGACATTCGAGAAAAATGAGTGCAGTTTGATGAGATCAGGGTAAAAACGTGGACCTTAGCAGTAGTGCAAAGGTTCACCAGAGTACATGAGGGAAAGTTCATCCAGACCAATATTGATGAGTTGTGTCGAAAGGCATCCATCATATGCTTAAGGATGCAACCCTGGGCTGATGAGGCAAGCCATCTATCAGATATAGTTTAGAGCAAGTTGAAGGCTATGCAATAAACACAAAGAACCATGGGCCTTTCAGTCGAAGGTCTAGCTACAGAGAAACTGATAGAGGAAGTTCATCAAGCCACTACACAGGGAACGAAAAATATTCAAGCATTGAAGACCGAGTTTAGCAGTCTGCAAGCAAAGATCAAGGAAACACCAACAAAGTGACTTGGGACGAGTCACGACTTTGTGTTGGGGGCCTATTAGGATAGGGTCTCTTGGGGTTAAATTTTGTAAATTTTTTGTAAAAATTGTAAATTCTCCTAATTTTGAGGAGTGGAGCGCGGGTAACGCAGGTTGATAGGAGTCAAAGGGGCTTTAGGAAGGTCAAAGCCCCTTAGTTGTTAAGAGTTAAGCTGCCTTTTGATCCACCCATGGTTCGTGGACCATGGTATTGTAATGAAGAATGATATAAAAGGAGTCACAGAGATTCATAGAGAAAGCAATCAAGGAACGAAGAGCATAGAAAGGAAAGTTTTGAGTCTGTTTCTATACTTAGGCGAAGGGTAAGGCTCCTTTTGCTGTTTGTGCAGAGACCTTGGTAAGTCCGCAGATGAGTGCACAGACCCCTACAACTGTGTGCACATGGTTGGAAGAGTCTATAATAGAAGATATAAGCATAATAAAGGCTATTCTGAAGAATTATTTGTGTATATGTGTGTTATTGTTTATATATGAATTTAATGTATTATTAATCTGTTGACTATAATTTATCATGAAAATTACTTAATAGATGAGCAAAAGAAGTATATATGTTTATTTACACGATGTTATGAATGCTTAGCGCAATCGGTGAATGGTTTAGATCTGCTAACTGTTAGTTGCTGTATTCTGATCTTTAAGGGTTAGGGTTCGCAAAGGTTAGGATAAAGCCCTATGTTTAACAAAAAAACATCATATAATCCTTTGGATGTAGAAACATGGTTCTAACATCCCCCAATACTACCTTGGGTGAGGCTACAACCTGCACTACGTGGGTTGTTTCTGAAAGGGACAATAGTGTAGGGTTTTGTTGGTTAGTGAAACTAATTATGAACCTGGGTCCAAGCCCCCTCAAGCGAATAGGTGGATACCACTTACAATACCATGGGTCAATGAATACCATGGGTGGATGCCAACTTCCATTCAGATCATTCCTCCCTCCTCAAGAAGAAATGGTCCTGATTACGTGAAGTTTCCTCCTAAGAAGCATTTTTTTAATATGAAGAGCCATTGAAGAGAAGGATTTTGTGTGGTTAACCCGTAACCATGATAAATGAAGATTCAAGTATAGAGATACCTTGTAATGATTGTGACCAACTTTGGTATTGACAATGTGAGGCCTAGAAAATGGACTTTGATGAAGTGTGGGTTTGTGGATGATCCATAACCATGACAAAATAAGATCCAAGGATAGAGATACCCTAATGTGCTTGTGACCAACTACGATACTAACAGTGTGCGGCCTAGCAAATGGAGTTCGATGACAAGGATTTTGTGCGGTTGACCCATAACCATGATGTTGATTGTTAATGAAGTAGCAAGTGCCTACATAGACTGGGGTGGGAGGGATGATCCGGATTTAAACAAGAACGCAACAAATTACAGAGATAACCATAAACACAGATATGCAGTGGAAATAATACTTCATTTCATTAATATAAAATACTGAAATATGCTTACAGACAATAATGGAAATAAACCAACTAGGGCGATGGTAGCTTATCTCTGAGAAGAGATGTGGTGGCTACATGCCTCTGAACTGTGTTACAATGAGGTTCGAAGGCCTATTTATTATTGAGAAACAATGGAAAACCCTTCACATCCCAAAACCTAACCCTAGAAGATGAAACGCCAAATTGTGGGCCCCGTTTTGGGGTGAGTTGGACAGCCAACTTACCGGGGTCGCGAATTGGTCATATTATCTCCGTTTGACGTGCATGATAGCCCGTTGGAAATATCTCTCTGAGGACTACGACAGAAAAGACGATTTTTATCAGAAAAATCGCTGGCAGTATATTTCCCAAAAAACATCGTTTAGGGCCTCAAAACGGCTCCGGAAGTTTAGGACTCGAAAAACTGCTAAAAATAGTAAACTACGCTATAATTAAGGAAACTGAAAATGCTGAGAGGCACAATGGTGGGGGTCCAGGTGGACTTGGCAGGTGGCCACCAATATCCACCTGGATCATTCCTCCCCCCTTAGGAAGCAATGGTCCCCATTGCGTTGAGTTCCTCCATGAGATGGGGAAACTTTTGCTGAACTTGGTCCCTGGTGAGCCACTTGCCATTGTGAAGGAGTTGGCCTGCTTTGACAACTCGATACTGTTGAATATTCTATTCTCGAGTATTCTTGATCTGTGTGTCCATGATTCGATCAGTTGCAGCTTGTTCCATGCAATCTATATTTAATTCTGTGGGTGTGATCTGTTCTGCAATGTCAGATGTGTCTAGCAATGGTGGAAAGTATGGCCGAAGGTGGTCCACATTGAACACTGGGTGCAAGCCAAGGAATGGGGGAATGCTGAGTTCAAATGCATTGTCTCCCACAGCCTTAGTAATGGTGTAGGGACCATATCAGAGTGGTCTCAGTTTCCGATAGGCTCCAGTAAGGCATTCCTTTTGCAAATGCAACCAAACTTTGTCACCCACCTGGAACTTGTGTGGCACTCGATGTTGATCATGTCGCTACTTGAACTTGGCATTTGATTTCTCCAGAATGTCATGGACCTGCTGGCGAATATGTTGGATGTGCTCAATGAAGCTGGTCACCTTGTTTGTTTCGGACTGGACATGAGCCGAATCTGTGTGAGTAGCTGCAAATGGCATGGCCACATCAATGGGGCATAATGGTTGGAATCCCAAGCCCACCTGAAAAGGGCTATGGCCAGTGGAGCTGTGAAGAGCTCGGTTGTAGCTGTGCTGAACATAGGGGAGGCTCTCGTACCATGTGCGTGGATGCTTTGAGTTGTACATGCGCAAAATGTGTATAATCATCCTATTGACAACCTTTGTTTGGCCATCAGTTTGAGGGTGGAAGGTTGTGGACTTAGTGAGTTTGGTGTCCAGCATTGACCAGAGACTGGACCAAAATGTACTGAGGAACCGACTGTCCCGATCTGGGATGATAGACTGTGGGATCCCAAAGTGCACCCACACTCGTTCAAAGAAGAGTTTAGCAGTGGCTTCTGCTGTGATGTTCTTCTTGCAGGCCGCCATGATGGCCATCTTCAAGAACCTGTCGACGACCACAAAAACACAGTCATTTCCATGATTAGTGGAAGGAAGGCCGGACATGTAATCTATCGAGATGGATTCCCAAGGTTGGCTAGGGGTAGGCAGTGGGGTATAGAGGCCTTGCTTCTTGATGGTCGGTTTGGCAATGGCACAAGTAGTACATGATCTGATGTACTTCCCAACATCCTGTCGAAGATTCGGCCAATAGAAATACTTTTGCAGCACTGCCACCGTTTTCTCGACCCTGAAATGGCTAGCAACTCGACTATAGTGTGCTTCCCAAATCATCTTGGCACGCTCGCTTGAAGGAACACAAAGGTGACCCAGATGGCATAACAAGGCATCCTGGAGGTGAAAATCTGGAACATGCCAACCCTCCAAGAGTGTCTGGTATGTGTGGTCGAATTCTGGGTCACTTTTGTAGAGATGTGGCCAATCAGAAGTCTTGTGCCCACAAGAGTTGAGCACAGTGGTTAATGCCATGATCGGTGGTCGACTAAGGCAATCTGCAACATTATTGGTGCTGCTCTTCTTATACTTGATATTCAAATGGAACTGTTGCAGGTATGTAGACCACTTCTGATGGCAATCATTCTGCAATTTCCCTTGGGTCTGTATGAACTGCAGGGGTCGGTGGTCTGTGTGGATGACCGTTTCCTTCACCAAAATGTAATGCTTCCATTGTCGACAAGCCTGCACAATGGAATACATCTCTTTATCATAAGTGGGATACTTCCGAACTGTGTCTGAAATTGTTTCACTGTGACATGCCACTGGATGCCCGTGTTGAGTAAGGACTGCCCCAATAGCATAGTCAGAGGCATCTGTCTTGACCTCAAATGGTTGTTGTAAATCTAGTAATGCGAGCACAGGTGCTGTGCAGAGTCGATCTTTCAACTCTATGAATGCCTTCTGTTGAGATTCGGACCAAAAAAATTTCGCTTTCACTCCTCCCTTGGTGACTTGACTCAAGGGCTAAGTGATATGAGAAAACCCCAACACGAACCTGTGGTAAAAGTTGGCAAGACCTAGAACGCTGCGGAGCTCTGTCAGAGTGGTTGGAGATGGTCAATCCCGAATGACTTAGATCTTGGCTGGATCCACATGCACCCCATGTTCATTAATAATGTAGCCCAGATATTGAACCTGGGTCATGCCAAAAGTGCATTTCTCCAAATTGGCACATAGCTTGTGTTGCCGCAGTGTTTGGAGTACCTGTCGGATGTGGTGGAGGTGCTCTTCCCAACTCTGGCTGAAGATCAGAATGTCATCCAAGTATACCACTACAAATGAGTTGGTGAATGGACACAAGATGTCATCCATTAGCCTCATGAAGGTTGCAGGAGCATTCGTCAATCCGAAAGGCATCACCAACCATTCGAAAAGGCTCTCCTTGGCTTTGAAGGCAGTCTTCCACACATCAGAGGGTTCGATTGGCACTTGGTGATATCCTGACTTCAGATCGATCTTGCTGAAATATTTTGCCCCCTCTAGTTGGTCCAGGAGGTCATCAATCCATGAGATCGGGTACCTATTACGGACAGTGATCTTGTTCAGCGCCCGATAGTCAATACAGAGTCTCCAAGTCCCATCCTTCTTCTGTACCAACACGATTGGGCTCCCACAAGGTGATGAACTCGGATGGATGTGACCTTTCTACAGCAGCTCCTGAATCTGCCTCTTGATTTCATCATTCTCCAAAACGGAGCGCCGATAAATTGGTCCATTGGGTAGTGGTGCACCTGGGGTCAGATCGATGGAGTGCTTGACCTGACAGTGTAGAGGAACCCCTGCAGGGGAGGTGAAGATGTCCTCATACTCTGCCACAACCTTGTCCATCTGTTGTCGTGTAGAGGGGCCCTGTCTAGAGGTCGTGGCCACCGTCTTCTTCTTTCCTTGAGGGCTTATCATCAGGAAAACAAATTTCCCAGTTTTGGAAATGAGCTTACTGCATTGTTTTGCAGTGATCAAAGAGATGGTGGTAGGCGATGCTAACTCTGGTATCCTGTACAACTTATTTCCCATTGTAATGATAACAGCATGGGGCCTTAATTCATACACAACATGTCGCTTCCACAAGTATGGTTGTCCTAATAATACATCACAAACTTCAAGGGGAGCAATGCCACACAATACCTCATCCGTGAAGGGCTTGATGTTGTATGGAAGGTGACACTACTAGCTCATGCGAAGATCCCGTCCTTGGTGAAGCCACCCGATGGTGTATGGTTGTGGATGTGCTATGGTCGGTAAGCCCAACCGCATCACGACCTCTGCCGAAATGAGGTTCTTTTGGCTCCTGCTATCGACAATGAACTGTAGCGGGGAGCCTTTTACCCACATCTGGGAGTGGAAGAGACGCTCCTCCTCCTCTGGATCTTCAGGTTCATTTTTCTGGATCTTGGTAGTAGCAATAATCGCATTGGGATCCGCATCAATGATCTTCTTCCCTTTGTCATTCCCTTTGTCGGGTTCTGACTCAGAGTCGGAACATGCATCTGATTCTGAAACCTTTAGCTCAGCCACCAGTGACTGCTTGGCCCGACACTCACTTGTGTTGTGAGTGGAGCTGTTATGGAACTCACACCATTTTCCCGTGTCCTTTTTTGTCTTTGCGGCACTGTTCTTTGCTTGCAGCTTTGGCGTGTTGTCTTGGGCTATCCCGCCTCGACTTTGTCCTTTGTTCTATGGTTTAGGGGCACCTTTTCCTTGCTTCAGATTCACAGATCGAAAGTCACGCTTCTTTTGTTTAAACTTCTGCTCGACCTTGACAGCATATCGGTATGCTGTGCCAAGCGAGGAGATGTTCAGGAATTCTATTTCTTCTTGGATGTACTTGTGCAGGCAGCCGCGGTATTTGAGTATCAAATGTTGCTTCGTATCCTTGATACCCAACTTTGTGCGAAGGGTATGGAAAAGATTGGTGAACTCTGACACATCTTGGTCCCTTCCCTGCCGCAGCGTGGTCCACTTTATGTATTCATCCTCATAGGGTCCGACAGGGTAGTATTGCTCCTTGATGGCATCCTGGAATGAATTCCAAGTGGGTGCAGCTAAAAATAGTGAGTTGGTATTTTCATCCTTCGGCTCGTAGTAGGTTTCCCACTAGTCCTTGACGTGGGGGGCTACTTTGAGAAGAGCGAAAACAATCTTTTCCCGACTCGAAAATTCATGAACAGAAAAAAAACCCTCTAGCAGATTTAACCATTTATCTACGGCACCGGCGTCTATCTGACCCTCGAATATGGGGATTTCAAAATTAACTTGTACCTTAAAGGGCATGGCATTTCCAGAGTAGCTGTTGGAAGCCGATGTGTCGCTTCTGGGTAGCTGCTGAAGGATTTGGGCAAAGTTGTCCATCATCGTGTTCCGTTGTCACTCGAGGGCTTCTTCGAGCAAGATTTTGATAGGATCTCCTGCCCCCTCATCTTTCTTCTCATCCGCCATGGGAGGCCGTCGAGATTTGCGAGGCTGGTCTTGCAAAGGTTCGACTAGTTCAAGCCCTAACTCCTTATATTCCGACCTCGTTGGGGACATGCAAAGAAAAACAGAGACAAAGCAGACCGCTCTGATACCACTGATCCGGATTTAAACAGGAATGCAACAAATTACAGAGATAACCATAAACATAGATATGCAGTGGAAATAATACTTCATTTCATTAATATAAAATACTGAAATATGCTTACAAAAAATAATGGAAATAAACTAGCTAGGGCAATGGCAGCTTATCTCTGAGAAGAGACGTAGTGGCTACATGCCTCTGAACTATTCTGAACTGTGTTACAATGAGGCTCGAAGGCCTATTTATTATTGAGAAACAATGGAAAACCCTTCACATCCCAAAACCTAACCCTAGAAGATGAAACGCCAAATTGTGGGCCCCGTTTTGGGGTGAGTTGGACAACCAACTTCCCGGGGTCGCGAATTGGTCGTATTATCTCTGTTTGACGCACATGATAGCCCGTTGGAAAGATCTCTCTGAGGACTACAACAAAAAAGATGATTTTTATTATAAAAATCGCTAGTGGTAGATTTCCCAAAAAACGTCGTTTAGGGCCTCAAAACAGCTCCAGAAGTTTAGGACCCAAAAAACTACTAAAAATAGTAAATTGTGCTATAATTAAGGAAACTAAAAATGCTGAGAGGAACAATGGTGGGGGTCCAGGTGGACTTGGCAGGTGGCCACCAATATCCACTTGGATCAAGGGAACATCTCCAAAGAACCCAAGCTAGATGCTTCTATGATGAAAATGATGAATGCAAAGTAAGTGCCTACTAAAGCGGGGTGGGAGGGGACATTTCCAAAGGAACTCGCTTCGAATGCTGCTCCAGATATAAAAAATAATTTATAATGGGCATAACTTAGTTAATATAAATTAGAATGGTTATTATAACCAATTTTTGGAAATAGAATGACTATTATGCATCTTCTTGTGTGTTTGAAATCCCTATCTGAACACTCTCAAAACATAGATTCGTGCTGCAACTGTCTTGCAGTCACCAAAGTTCTGAAAAAATAGTCAATTTTAAATCAGTGGTATCTACCTTATACAAACTCTAATTCGTTCAATGTTTTGAAATTGGGTGACTTTTCAAGAGGAGCTCAGATATGTAATCATTTTTCTAAAATTTTGCATGAAAATTGCAAAAAACAATAGCAGAGCCACCATCCACAAATTGCTGTCAAAAAAATTTCTGCAACACAATTGATTTTAAATCAACAATATCTCGCTCATCCAGACTTTGATTTGGCTGATTTATTTTTTGAATTTGGGTATGTTTTCACAAGGAATATAGATAGGTTATTATTTTTGTAAATTTTGCACCAAAACGTTTATATCTGATCTGAAAACTTGCCGCCTAAAAATTTCCTGCAAAAAAATGAAAGAAAAAAATATGGCTTTGCCCAAGAAAGTGCTCTATGGAGGTCATAACATGTGCATGAAGTTTGTTGAAGATTTCTAGAGAAATTGAAACAAAAATATGCATTAAACCTTCAATCCTATGGAGTTGTAACCTAAATATGATACCACTGATCTTGATCTTAGGGGGAGGCCCCCAATATCTAATGAATTGAAATGGATCTTCGGGGGGGAGGCCCCCAAGATCTGAAAAATTGGAATGCCAAAAGAAAATAGGAGAACACAAATTAAACTAACTGTAAAAGCTACATTGTGGTCAAAAATATTTTTTTTTACAAAAAGAAACTTGTTATTTATAGTCTTTTTTTAGTTATAAGACCACAGGAAAATTCCATGGGTGGGTAGATACCATGGATGATTGAATACCATGGGTGGATGTCACTTACAATACCATGGGTGGATGTCACTTATAATACCATGGGTAAATTCCGTGGGTGGATAATACCTTAGGTCGATTAATACCATGGGTGGATTCTACCTACAATACCATGGGTATATTCCATGAGTGGATAAATACCATGGGTGGATGCCAATTTCCATCCAAATCACAAAATTTCCTGCCATGCTTGCTCCTTCTTTTCAAGTTCCTTTACCACCAACAATTTAGTCATTGAAAAATGAAATAAACTAGGTTCAATAGGACGTCCTTTGGCTTGAACACTATCAAGCATCTTAGAAAGACTCCTAAATAAGTAGTAAGGAAGATTCAAAGGGTTTTTGCTTGTAAAATGCATTAGGAGCCTAATATGATAGTGATAAACCTTATGGAACCTCCCTTCATATGTGAAATACCTTTGAATCACCTCTAGTAGTTTACTATGGTGGTCTTGTAGATAACTTCTTGGAACAACAAACCCATGCCCTTTCTGATATTTTGGTTTGAGAAAATATTTGAAATGAACCAAATAAAAATCCATACCCTTAAACCATTCCTCACCATTCAAAGGGATCTCACTGGCCTTAACTATTGATTGGGCTATGAATTTCAAAGTAAGTGCTCCCACCTTTTCATGCAAACCATGAAATCCTTTGGCAGATTCCTTAGTAAATTGTAAATTATACCCATGAATTTTTTCACAAAACTTCATACACCCCACGTTCTCAAACATTATTCTGATGGTTGGGTTTGTATTGATAATTGTGACATCTTGTGTCTCAAACCTAACTATGGCACCTCCCTTGTGCTTCTTGTCTTCTAGAGTTGACATGATTTTTCTCTTGCAACATTATATAATTTAGGGTTATAAGCAATTTGTTTCGTGTAAGAGTGTTGGAGTTATGATATTTTAAACATTTCATGATAACTTAAGAGACAATAAGAATTACAGAGAAGGCTAAACAATGTAGACTTTCTTAGGAAAACCCTAAAAAAACTTACAAAGTCATAACATTTGACAGAGAACCTTAATGGGATAGTCACAGCGCAAAAAACAGAAATGCAACGCTCAAGGAATTTGGGTCTTTTAACACTTTTAAGCATAAACATTCAGGCAAGAAGCTTTAATTTAGTTTTAAGACCATGGCATACATTTCATGTGGAGGCTATACAGGGAAAAACACGTTTTGGTAGTGGCAAATGTGAATTTTAGACCATTGTGTGGAATCACAATGACTAAGATAAAACACAACGTAAAAGGAAAAGAATGCAACGATTTCAAAAAGGAAGCAACAATGAATTTATCTCTCTTGCATGCCTTTTACAATTTTTTCTAGCTCCTACATGAAATTTGAGGATTCATCCAGGACTAAGGAACAAAGATAGACTTGGTTTTTCACCTATGAAGAAAGGTCCGCCATCGATATGTGAGAATTGTAGCACTATGTGAATTCGTAGCACTCCTACCTCCCTTTCACAATGAACCAAAATATTCATACCACGACTTCCGATGGAAATGGAGAAGAACTGAGTGATGTGGAGTGAAGAGGAAAGTTAAAATAATCTTGCAAAATGGCCTAGAATAGAAATGATGGTGATAATTGTGATTAGAAATGAAAATTATGAATGCGCAACACCTCCTAGAAAACACAACGCATGGGGAAAATGAAAGGATTGTTGTTCTGACTATTGTCTTCCCACTGAGATCATAACCTATCATTGAAATAAAATTCAAACTTACTCATCATAGCCTCCAAATATATGCCTAATCTATCTCATGATTGCTTTGATGTAGACTTAACCTCTAATCTTAGGTGACCCACTTATGATGACCAAGGATGGTGAATAACTTATAATAACTAAGGATTTTTATGATATGATATTTGTACTCTTTCCATGATGACCAAAACTTACCTATGATTACCCTTTAATAAGGAAACCTCATGAATTTAGACATTTGGACCTTTAGAAAAATAAACAACTTTACATGATAATTAATCTAAATCTAAACCTCTTTAAACCATAATAGTCAAGTCATCATGACTAATATTTACAAATTGACCTTAGATAAACATAAAGAACAAAATGACAAAGGTTCCTAGACATAGGACCCTAACATAGGCTCCAATGGGGTTGACATCCTCCCTGTGAGGTGCCAAGAACACCATAGACTAGTAGCCTTATCCATTGGGTGCTTTATTGACTCTCAACCAACTAAGACTGGCTTGACTCACTGTAACTTTTTATTACATGTGGTAGCTGCTCATCGGAAACTTAGGGCCTTCACTTCAGGCTTCAATTTCTGATGGAAACCACACACCTATAAGATTGAAAATCAAAATGGTATATATAATGATGTGTTCAAACCAGCTAAAGTCAAGTGAATTGGTGCTTGAATAACTTGCCATTAACGGGCCCTCCAACAAGTAGTTCCCCTGTCAAGTCTTTCAACAGATAAGCATTATTTCCATGGAAGGTTGCAATTTTATAAAATCCATTCCATAAATTTGCAAATTTTCCATGCTTCGCCTTTTCTTCATTCCTAGAATCCCATCTCAACACAAGGTTGTCAATATTGAAATCATCACCCTATATCCTTTTATCATGAATCATCTTAATCTTGTCTCGGATCAGTTGAATGTTATTATAGACCTCCTCTATAGTCTTTTGTAACTGTATCATTTGATTAATCCTCCTCTGCATATCATTTGGTTCCACCTCTTCTTCCTGCAATAATTTCAATATTGGAACTCCTAGGGAAGTAGGAAAAACATCATAAAATCCATAAACCAATTGGAAAGGAGGCATCACAATTGATTTCTTGGTACTTACCTTATATACCCATAATGCATTGATTAACTTCTTATGCAAAGCATTTTTTTCTCTTGCAACAACTTCTTTATGATATTCACTAAGCTCTTATTAGAGGAGTCATCCAAACCATTTCCTTGTGTGCAATGGGCAGTAGAGTGACCAAGCACTATGTTATATCTAATGCAGAAATCAATCATTATTTTAGACTTAAATGAAACAATGTTATTAGTAATAATCTTATGAGGACAACCAAATCTCAAAAGAATGTTACCTTCCAAGAATTGAATAGTCATTGAATCTGTGTCCTACCTGGGTAGAATCGCTTCAATCCACTTAGTGAAATAATGTGTAGCTATTAATATCTATTTGTGTTGACCTGATAAAATTGGATGAATCTCCTTGATGAAGTCTGAAGCTCACTGTTGAAAGGCATCTCCACTAAAATAGGTTTCATGGGTAAAGGTAAAAGTTTCTTCTTCCCTTGAAATATTTGACACTCATCAAAACTAGAAACCCTTTTGTGAACATCCACAAACAATGTACGCCAGTGGAAACCAACTCTCAAGATTTTATTAGTTGTTTTTTTCCAGAAAAGACTCCCTCCACAATCATCTTTATGCAACTCCTCCATTATTTCATCTACCTCATCTTCTAACAAACAATTCAACAATATTCCTCTTGCATCTTTCCAACATAAGGACTGATCTAGAATGCAAAATTTAACAACTTTCAACTTAAGAAATTTTGCTTTTGTTTTTGTTAAAACATGTGGAGCTTGTAGGTGCTAGAAAACATAGATGATATTAGTGTACCAAGGGGAAGAGAGGAACCTTTCTGGTACCTATTGAACAAATTCTCCATCATTATCTTCTAATTGGGCAATAATTAAATTAATGTCCAATGCATGTATATTTGACTCAACCATCATTTCGCTAGTCGCTAACCCTTTATTTGTTTAGTGGGGCTTAATTTCAACATCATATTCCAAAATGAATGCTATCCACTTACCTCTCCTTCCTTCTGGGTCATCTTGAGTGAGAATGTCCTTCACTACAACATTAGGAACAAAGACAATTACATGAGAATGCAAAATGTAAACCCTAAAATCCTTCAAAGCCTTCACCAATGAAAAAGCTTGCTACTCCATTATGTTATATTTCAGATCATCATCCCTTAACCCCTATTAAAAAATTCTATAGGCTGCAAATGATCCTCTCGATTTTTCTGCATAAATACTGATGTAATAGTGTGCTCCGAGGCAAAGGAGAAAATAATGAAATCTTTCGTGTAGTTAGGATTAGCCAAAATAGGAGCATGAGCTAAGGCTGATTTTACCTCATTGAATGACCCCTTTTCTTCAGTAGTACATTTGATTTCGCTGTCCTTTCTCAACATATTTGTGATGGCCCTTAAGATTTTATTAAGATTTGGAATGAATCGCCTAAAAAAATTAATCCTTCCAATAAAAGACTACACTTCCCTTTTATTCCTTGGGTTATTAATCTTCTGAATTGCTTTCATTCTGCTTGGGTCAATTATGATGCCATCTTTTGAAATTATATATCCAAGTATCTTACCTTATTCCATTCCAAAAAGGGACTTCTTTGGGTTAAAAGAGAACATAATTCTTGCACTTCTTAGAAAAAATATTCAAATGTTTCAAGTGATCTTCCTTAAATTTATAATACACAATAATGCCATTCCAATATATAACAATAAACCCATCTTTCTCATCAGAAAAGGTGATTTCCATAGCCCTCTAGAAGGTTTCCCCTGCATTCATCAATCCAAAAGGAATCTTTACATATATAAATATTCCCCATGGCGTGGTGAAAGCCATTTTATCCTGCTCATATGGATGTACCAAAATCTGATTGTATCAAGAGAAGCCATCAAGTAATGAAATCCTCCTGGAACCAACCACCCACTGCAATATGTGATCCATCTTTGGAAAGCGTAATTGTCTTTGAGAGAGACCTTATTAAGGTTCCAAAAGTCAACACATAGTCTTATCTCTATGGTATTTCTCCTCACTAGAACTAAGTTTGACAGGCACTTAGAAAACCTCAAAGGGAAAATGGTATTTTCTTCAATTTTTTTTTTTTTTTTTTTACCTCCTTCTCAATTAAGGGCAACAAAACATGGTTAATCCTTCTTAGATGCTACTTAAATGGTTTATTTCCTTCCTTGATAGGAATGGTGTGCTGGATGATGATCGTATCATAGTCCTTTAAGTCTTCATGGCTCCATGCAAAGTCTTAAAAATACTCTTTCATGAGATCAATATATTTCTGCTTCTTTTTAGGACCCAAATATTTATAAAGTTTCACAAATTTTGGTATGTCTTCAGTTGCTATGTTACAATCTTCCACGCCAGTCTCAGTAGGTAGTATTTTAGGTTTATGAGTCACATCATTGAAATTAAACAATTCCTCTAGTGAAACTAAACCTCTTAGGATCACATTATCTTTCAGCTGCAAAATTCAAGGTATGAATGAATCCATGTTTGAATGCACAAAATAATCATGATAATTATTTGGTTTGTCTTGACTTCTTACCATGTACTTCATGAGAGTTTCCCTATACAACTTCCTTGGTTGTTCAAACAATGGGATAGTGGCATATGACATGTCCATCTCTAGAGATCCCTTTAATTTTTCACCCCAAGATCTTGATAACAAATTATCATACTTCGGTGGGATGTCAACAACAACCACATCCATAACTACACTATTGGATAGAAATTTGTGTGAGAGTGACACATAAATCTTTCATCAAACCAAGGCACTTTACTGTGCTTTTCCATGATCACTTTTGGCATCAAGTTGTGTGAAGCATATGAATCTAACATGGAATTATGCAATATAAACTCTATTAAGGATGACATAAAATGGTGGCACATTAACTTCCCGTGAACCTCCTTCAACTTCTTAGCGAAAAAGAAATTCTAAGTGATCATCATTGAAATTGACAGTGTTCGACACTTCTCCCACCTTCAATGCCTTTAAAATTTGAGTTTTATATGCATCCTTCTTCATCAATTCAACTAATGGAACATAAATTTTAATCTTTGATATCTCATTTTCAAGACTAAAAGATGATTGACTCCTTTCTACCTCCTTAACAATTGTATATTTCTTTTGAGGAATTTCTTTGGAAGATGAACCTTTGTCTGAATAGTAGAAGGTATATCAGCCTAGATCTTTTCAGGAGGATTTAATGGGACTTTCCTATTCCTCAAATTTTACTATGTGTGGACTTCCATAATAACATTCTGATAACCTTTCTTAGTCTTCTGATTCTATGGGCATGATGTCTTTTTGTGATTGTAAGAAGAACACGTGTTCTTCCTTTGTCAAGAAAATATTATCTACTCCTTCCTCACTAAAGAGATTGATTTGATCATGTTCTTGTTCTTCCACTTCCCCCTTCTCTTCTTCCACATAGTTCTTCTGAAAAGGAGGTGATGAGGCCCATTACTAGGTACATTATAAGGGACATAATGGCATCTTACAACTTTATAAATATCTCTTTCTCACATTTATTTACATTTTTTTATATTATGCTTAGTAAGAGGAGTAAAAGATGTTTTTCTATGTCATGTGGCCTAATGGTTTAATTGCAAGAAATGGAGAATTTTTGAGATAATTTCCATGCAGGGGCTCAGAGTAGACAACAGGGAGAGATTCTAGGAGGTTGTCCACCTCCTTAACTCATTCAATCAACCCAATATCACAACACTCTCTCTCATTAGCTTGAGGTCATTGGCAGCCAAGCAAGACGAGGTCATTGACATCCAAGAAAGTACAGTTAATGAAGATCAAAATCCACCATTCTTGAGTTATGGGAGGCAAACATTCCTATTTTATAGGGATCTTCTAGTAGCTACCCTCTTGTCTAAATAAACATGTAAAAGAGCTAATTAGGATTTGAGTTTTGTTTTCAGCTAGGTAGATATTGAGCTCAAGTACTTGGCACTGTTATATCTTATTGTTATATGATGTATTGGACATTGATGCAATGATAACGAGAAGCTACTTATTGATTCATCACTGAGTTAGTTCCAGAGGGCTGATGCTCTTTGGTTTGGGTGCAACCCTAGTGGCTTAGGTCCCTCTTGTGTATTTCTATCTCTGTTTAGTTCAGAGCACTTATTAGTTTCTTGCAATTTCCTTAGAGAAGAATCCATCAAAAATCTGTGCTTGCAACCTCTACCTCACCTCTCTCATGGGAGTATGGGTAGAATGGTTTACAACCAAAGTCCCAAAAATATTATGTTCATGATTTCTTGGAAGAATATGTATGTTGGCCATCTTTTCTTTCATATGCTTACCATAGATTAAGAGTTGATTTTTTGGATAGATCGGAGTTTTGGCATAATATTAGATAGCTTTTAAATTCAACTCATATTTTTCACTATTGATTGGTTCGTTTTGTCAATGAAAAATGGGTATATGCATGTGATGATTGTAGTGTTGTTTGGATCTACATGTTGTAGGTGAAACCACCCTAGGGCTTTGGGTTGAGAACCCCAATAGAGCAGAGGGCAAACCACAACACGAAATGCTCAGGAAATCAACCAAAATGCTTATTCTACTAAACTGTGTAGGAGTGTCCTTACCTGGATGTCCTTCGTTTGGGTAGATCCTGCAGGGTGCAAACCCTCAGCTTCTCCCAATGTTCTTGAAACCTGAAAATTGTTCAAATGGAACATACACAACAGTAGAAACATAAAGCATGTTCATGATATTAACTTTAAATCATATATATAAATGACTAATTATACATCAATACAAGATTCACAAATGAATTACAACATAACTTGATGCATAAACACATTTATTATCAGTAACAAAACAACATTCCTTTTATTGAAGTTAGCTATAAATAAAGTGGAGAAATACGACCTGAGTCCTTCTCCGTCTCCAAGTGGAACCATCCTCTAGATCTGTCCTTTCCCAGCCTTTAGCAATCTTCCTCCATCACCAATACAAAGATATCTCAAGAAAGAGGAGGGATATCTATAACAAGGAAACAAGGGTTTCCTGAAGCTTGGGGGAGTGCAGAGGCACAGGGATTCATCAGACTCAATCATGGACAATATCACTATAGTATCAATATCTTATATCTTCTCCCTTAAGGCCTTCCCATGGAGGTTTATTTATACCTCTCCAAATTAGTTTTTTCAGTTGGGAAACAATTGGGCCACGAGAAATAAGAGGTGAGTAATGGGTAAAACCCACGTACTCTGCTTGAAATTAAGGAAATTTATTTTTTTAAGTGTTTTAACATATGTACATGGGTTAGGTATCTGCTGACCCACATGTACACTCTTTTATCACAGGGAAAAGTAGCGTATATGGAACAAAACACTATTTTCTAGATTTTGGACCAAGTCTGGAAGGAAGGGTTTCCCTCGGCCATCAGATCTACCAAGAGTGGTAAATGGTGCAATAACATTTGACCCCTAATATATGAGGTCAGAAGGGGTACATGATGGCCGAAATGTATTAAGTGTATGGAAAGAATCATGTTGAGACCGAGGAGGAGTTCACCAGAATTCATCCTATTAAGCCATCGAAAGAGATAAAAAAGAAACTGTTGTCTCAGGCGGGTATAGCCATGCTAAAAAATAGTAAAGCATGTCTGCATGTCAAGTACAAAAGTGGATCCAATATGTATACAAGTATAAAGGAACTGAAAGTACATAATGGATCATCTGATCATAATCAAGAAAGTACATGTATGAATATCACATATAAAGAGCTGATCAATGATGCTGAAGTATGAAGCTGATCAATGAAGTCAAGAAACTAATCCCAATAGTACCAAGTGAACATGATGGAATAAATGATACTACATTGCAACTCGGGTGCCAACATATAAGATGTCGTTGTAAGGAAATGCAACATATAAGGTGGATGGAGTCAACTATCACAAACATGAGCAACTGACAAGTGAACTAAGACATGCTAATGCAAACCCGAGGTCTTCACTGACTGCCGTGGTACATTTCTACACAATGGGAATAAATGATCTAAAGTTGACCATGTGAGAAATCATTTTATTACTGGTCATTGATGTATACTGTTAACAAATGCGAGACTACTGACAGATAATGATAATGAGAGTCAAGGTACTGAGTACAATCTAACAAGTGCGAACGAATGAACTATAGTCTAACACTTGAAAGAGTCTATCAATTAGGAGACAATGATGTTTTCCCACTAATGCAGGAACATCCAAACCAGAAATATCATTATATTTTAGTAGACATAGGGGGTCTTGTGTTTTAAGGAAGTTGGTTTGCTGAGTATTAAATTAATGTAATTATTAAGGTTTTAAAGTAATTTTATGATATATATTAAGAATAGGAATTAATTAGATATTGTGAGGCATATTGTAAATTTTCTCAAATGTTGGAGGACATGAGAGATTTAGGTTAGTTAAGATTCCATAGGGATTGAGAGATTTGAAAATCAATTGTAAATCTTAGATTAGGAATTGGTTTCATGATTTTGGAGATTAAAGAGAATCCTTAGGGTTTAGTTGAGATTGTTGAGATCCCCAAGGGATCATTAAGAGATTTTAGAACTTGAGGAGTAGCTTAAGGATCTGAACCAAAATGGGTTACAAAACCTGATCTATAAATGTAAGCCTAAAAGGCATAAAGAGAGTTACTGAGTTAGTTAGTTAGAGAGTTCAGAGATTATATAGAGTTTGACTGTAAGCCTATGGGCAGGAAAGGGAAAGGTCCAGTGATTAGAAAATTAGGCCAGAGAGAGAGATTCCTTATGTAAATAATTGTTTATATAGACAAAGAATTCGATTCCTGAGTTGTGTGGTGTGTATTGATTAATGGAATTATAACTTGTGTGTGGATTAGAGTAATTTTGCATAACATAGGTTTGCAGGTGTGCACAATCAAATAAGAAGTGCAAAGAAGAGTGTTATGGGTTTGCACACAGACAGTATTGGAGAAAAGCTTCAATGTTATAGTGAAGGTATAATTGCAAGGTTTCCTAAAACCTAAAGATTTATGAAGGAAGCATAAAGGCATGAAGAAATGAAGCAACAGAAGGGAGATCGAGATCAGAACAAGTGAAGACCATAAGGAGAGAACAAATACACAAGCATAAAGCTGAATGGGCTATTATATAGTAAAAAACAAAAGAACATAACAGTGCATAGGAACCGTTGGATCAGTTAGATCAACTGAAAAGATTGTGTGAGGTAGACGGCTAAGATTAAGTCGTGCAAAATAAAGTCAAGAAGATGAATGGAATAGATTAAACCCACATGTTAGCAGAATAGTGGAGTGGTCTGTGTAGGCGGTAAGCAGTATCTCGCGCACCTTAAGAGTGGTAAATGATATTCTAAAATTTCATGCGATTAGCCTAAGTGAGTGACACGTAGCACAAGAAAAATACTTTTCTCGCATGCTTTCGACCTGATATTGGTTGTGCAAGTATCTACATGAGATTGCGTGATAGCCATTCGATTGGATGGGCCACATTGACGGTGGAGATTGTTCGGGCTAGTTGGCGAGCGGACGACGCAATAGCCATTGGATGGGATGAGACATATCAATGGTGGATGTTGAAGCACTAAAGAGAGCATCGATATATGTGGAAAGGTAAGGTTTAAGTGTGGGTTATGAAATATATCTATTATACAAGAGTTATAATAGAAATGAGTGAAATAAGTGTATTATGGTTAATGTGGGGTTAAACTGAGACCAGAGTTAAAAGGGTATTATTGATATGCACGGGTAATAATAATTAACCAAAGATTTTGAAGGGTTGTATAAGGTTCCACTCAAAGGTTTATAAAGGTCCAAACTTTGGATAGTTAAATCAAACGTTTCCACATAGAGTTTATTGAAGGAGCATTAAACCTTGACTTGTGAAGGCTTTACTTGGCAGGAATATTAAAATTCTTGGGACATAGTGTGACATGCAATTTTATATGCATATTGTGGGTTTGTGTGGCTTAGGCTACGTCATTTGGTATCAGATCATGGCTAAAGTTCTTTTAACTAAAGCAGAGTTGTGAAGGTATGTTCTTGTGAAGACAGATAAAGGGTCTGTAGAGGAGGTTTGTTAATCAACAAATTTATATGCAGGGAAGCTACTTTGGGAGAAGTAGTTCTATGGAAGCTGGGCAAAAACATTTTAAATAACCATAGAAATTTGGCAGCAGCAATATTTTGAAAGCTTGGGAATGACATTTGGTTAAATATTAGTGATATGTAGGTAACAGTAATTAGTGAGGCATCTCAACAAGAAGATCACAGCCTGAAGAGAAGTGATGAAGGGAGCCAGTAAGGGTTTCTGAGAGAGAGTGGCTAGAACCTAGTATTTCATTTGGGTTTGAAATAGAAGCAGACAATTGTGTTTTCAAAAGTGTAGATGAGTTGAAGTCTAGAGCATGGAGTGCTCATATGGTTCTAGAGGAGAGAACCAGAGAGATGCCAAAAGACTGAGCTCAGAGGAGAGAATCTTAGTGAGCTATCATGTAGCAGGGAGGACTTACTATTGTAGAGACTTGTGCAGCTCATAGTGAGTGGGTGAAGAATGCATAGAGATGGAGAAGAAGATGACTACTAATAGTCATTGTAGAGGTTCAGAGAAAATCCACAAAGTGAAGAAAGAAGATGCCAAAGAAAATGCCATATGGAGATAGATGAATGATGAAGAATATGAGAGGGAGAAGGCTGAGATAATAGTCCATCTTGAAGTACTTACGGAACTATTACAGAGGATTGAGAAATACCAGAGGTGTGGTTTTCTTATGAGAAGAAAGATAAGGTGGCATAAAATACAAAAGAGGAAAGAGCAAATGATGAATGCTTGACTGAAGGAAGAATTACTCATAATAAATGAGTATTTGGAGGAAGACTTGAAAACTGAAACGTGAAGTGAGACCAAAAGGTCACATGATTTTAAATCTGATAATTTGTGTATTTTTGCAGGTGAAACATGTGAAGAAGGACAATTTTTTGATATTGTCGTAAAGGAGGAAGAAGACAAGCATAATCTAAATTCTGTTATGAAAAAAGATGAGATAGATAGGCCTCATGTAAATGCCCATACAAACTTTTGGAAAAGTTTTACTTTTTGGCATATTGCAGGGACTGAAAGAAGAGGAAGTTTGACTCATGATGATGGCCAAAAGTAGGAAGAATTAGGGAAGGATATCAAGCAACCAAGTGAAGGTCTTGAGGAGATTGAAGAGAAGATCATCAAAATTTTTTTGAGTCATGTAGAGGACTTGGAACAGGAGGAGGACTTGATGGTTGAATCATCAAGTGAGATCATGAGGTATTGTGGTTTTAAAACTAACAAGTTGTGTGTGAATGTAGGTATTACAGAAGACAAACCATCCTATGGAATCGTCTTGAGTGATGCTGAAAGTTTCTAAGCAAAGCATGATTATGATTGTCTTTCAAATGAAGATCAAGTTGAGTTATTACAGTAGATAGAGTTCATAAATTCCTTACTTAGTGAAGGAAATATCTTCAATGGAGATGAGATAGTTATGTCTTATGATAAGGAATTTTTTATTGGTAAGAACAAAGAGAAATTAATTTTCTGAAATGGCTAAAGGAAGAGTTATCGACAAACGTCTAAAACTATCACAAAGATGGAGGATCTGAATTTTATTCAGATTGAGAATGAAGAAGTAGTGTCACCAAGAAATTATACTTTTGACAAAGAAGAAGATAGTGAGGATTATATAGAGATTTTAGGAGAAATCCCAAGCGAGATGGAAAATTTATGGCATGAGATAAGTCTTTTGGAGAAAAGGCTAGAAAACAAAAGAGTAAGTGTTCAGGTTGTAAAATCAGAGTTGAATAAGAATGAAGAAGTTCACTACAGTGGAAAAGAGTAGGAAGACATCATTGAAGCAAATGGTGTGGAAGAGAGACTTGCTGATAGTCTCGAGAATTCTATAGAGAATT
Organism: Pinus tabuliformis; assembly: GCA_031772625.1. Lineage (NCBI taxonomy): Eukaryota > Viridiplantae > Streptophyta > Pinopsida > Pinales > Pinaceae > Pinus > Pinus tabuliformis. The sequence goes on along the minus strand of CM062808.1, from coordinate 141,726,566 downwards.
CTTTAGAGAGGTTGAATAAGCATACTGATGTGGTGTCAGAGGAGTAAAAATCATAGCGGCAAGCTAAATTGTTGCCAAAGGAATAAGAGGCGCAGAAGCCTTATGTTTTTTATTTTAACAATTGTTTTATGATTGCAGGTTTTGTTGCAGATGTTGGAGAATATTTGGTACAAGAGAGCAGCCAAGTAAATAAGAATTAAGAAGATTCTTATTAGGATATTCCGACACATAGGAAATAGTTAAGTTCAACTTGGTCTAGTATAGAGTTAGGTATAGAGTTAGGTAAAGTGTGTTTCTTTACCGTTGTACTTTTTGTAACTTACAATCCGACGGTCACGATATGTAGTGATCCGACGGTTCACTCTCTCCTCGGTATTACCGACACTTGATCGGTGGCTTGACACCCGATTGGTCCATGAGTTCTATTTAAAGCGCATGGAGGGTCATTGTTCGGGTAATCCGTCTATGAGAGAAGCTTATGTAAATTTTCATTCTTTGATTAATAAATTGCCTGAAGTGGCCGTGTTGGCTCAGGCCGTGGACTGTTTCCCTCTTTGAGGGTTTTAACCACGTCAAAAATACTGGTGTATTGATTTGAGATCTGGTTGTGAGCGGTGTCCTTTTGGTGTTCTTTCTGAGGAACTTACCCTGTAAATTCCTACATGGTATCGGAGCTATTTGAGGGCCGCGTCCGTTGGTGATCCAAATCTGAAGCCGGTAGAACTGCATGCGGCTGTCGTTTCCTAGATCTACTGTTTCTGACTGCTTTCGGGCTGAGAGGACTGCTCTGTTGTGTTCGGAGCATCTGTTCCAGTGAGGAACCCCTTTCGTTTCACGCGAAAAGGTTTCCGGTAGCCCTATCTGCGTCATTTTTAAGATCTGGAGGTATACAGTGTTTATCTGCCGTTTACTGTTATTTTCTCTCTGGTTATTTTGGTTTTTGTTTATTTAGCCTTTTTTTATTACCGGATCTATACCTTTCATTTCTGCGTATGCTCTTTGCCCTGCGACTCTGTGCGATCTGGGCAAATCAGAAACAGAAAGGAAGTTTTTTTTCTCATGCGTATGCTCTTTTCCCTGCACCTTAGTGTGATCTTGGAAAATCAGAAACATTGAGAAAAATAATTAGTTTCTGGCTAAAGCTAACTTCGAGCCGTAAGGTTCGTTTTTCTTTGCATATTCGTGTTGGGTTTTGTGTTTTTGTTTTGTAGGAAAAAAGAGCTTTCTCAAGGCAAGCACGCAACCCAAGGCACCCCCCCCTCTCTCTCTCTCTCTCAAATTTTTTGTATAGTTCAATTGGTTCAAAGCTATTTTAAGAGAGTAGAGGTCTTGGGTTCAAATCTCCATTTTGTGGGGGCGTTTTTTTCATTCCCGCACATTCGCGCACTTTGCCGGCAACTTCAACAAATTTTTTTCAAAAAGCCATAACTTCTTCATCCGGAAGCCTTTTTCAGAGCCGTTTTTTTTAAACCAGCCTAATTTTTCGAGATCTATCCATTGGAGCACTTATTTCCAGCATCCTCAGCTTCAGTTTTTAAAAAAAAATGGAAAGTTCATGCCAAGTTATTCTTGACAGCACTAACTACTTCCAATGGTTGTCCTACATGGAGGATTTACTTAGAAGTAAAGGTCTCTACCGAATAGCCACAGGCCAAGAGAAGAAACCAACGGATGAAGATAAGGCTGCAAAATGGGAAAATAGACAAGATCAAGCACGTGGTTTGATAGGGATGTCTATTTCTCCTGATCTTAGATTCCATATTGCAAAACTTGATACTCCTCATGAAGCAATGACACAAATCACTAAAGTTTTTGGGATTAAAAATGAAATTAGAGCCCATCAACTTGAAAATGAGTTGCTTACATTGGACCCTAATAATTTTTCTTGCATTGAAGATTTCTTGTCTAAGTTCAAGACCCTTAGATATCTCTTGGAAAGTGTTAAGGTTAAGAAAGAAGATAGTAACCTTATTTATTCCATCCTTACTAAGTTGGGACCAGCCTACTCTGTATTTGTTTCCACCTTCCATTCTACAAGGGAAGCTTTCATTTGTCAAGGAAAAGACTACAAGGCCCCTTCCTTTGACTCTTTTTGTGATTCTTTAATAAGAGAACAAGAAAAACTCTTACACCTTGGTCTTCTTAATCTTGGAAACTCTTCCAAGAAAGCGTTAGCCGCCCAGCAGCAACCAAATTCAAAGAATCCTAAGAAGTCATATCCTAAAAGGAATGGTCCTAAACCAAACAAGGGTCCTAAGCAAACTCAGCCTCAAAATGAAAGATCATTCCAGCAAAATGATAAGACCAATAAAAACAAATGGAAGAAGACTGATAGACATTGTAACTTTTGTAATCGAGATGGCCACTTAGAATCTAAATGCTTTAAGAAGATGGAAGCCTTGGAAGCCACAATGAAAAAACATAACATCCATGTGGAGCATTCTTCAACTTCATCTTCAGGAATGGCACTTTCTGCATGTCGTTGTCAATCATCTCAGTCTGGTTATGCATTAAATGTATCTTCTTCTTCTCATTCTCATGAGTGGCTCATTGATTCTGGAGCCTCTTATCACATGGCCAAAAACAAAGCCATGTTTTCTTCTTTAAATGATTGTAACACCAAAAATATATATGTTGGTGATGATAGATCTCTTAATGTTGTAGGGACTGGAACTGTTCATCTAGACAATGGTCAGTTTAATGATGTATTATGTGTTCCAACCTTATCCTGCAACCTTCTATCTGTATATCAGATAACTCATTCAGGTGAAGGTAAAATTGTTGAATTTTCACCTCATGATGTTGTAATCAAGGACCTAAAAGATCCTAAACAGATTTTAGCTACTGGTATTGCTGATGATTCCACAAGGTTGTATAAGTTTCACAACTTTGGGTCATCAAATCTTCCCTCAGTATTTGTTGCTCATAATGATGAAGTGAGCAAACTTTGGCATGAGCGATTTGGTCACTTAAACTATCGCTCCCTTCAGCATCTATGTAAAGAAAATATGGTGACAGGTCTTCCTATGGTCTCTTGCAGAGATGGTGTTTGTTCCGGATGTGTACTCGGAAAACATCATCGGGACAGTTTTGAAAAACGTGCCTCTTGGCACGCCTCAGCCCCTTTACAGCTTGTGCATAGTGATTTATGTGGTCCACTTCCTGTTGCTTCATTCTCTGGCTGCAAGTATTTCTTAACTTTCATTGATGATTTCTCTAGACGCACTTGGGTATACTTCTTAAAACTCAAGAGTGAAGTATTTAACACTTTTTTGGCCTTCAAAGCCTTTGTTGAAAAACAATCTGGACATCAAATTCTTAAGTTAAGAACTGATAATGGTGGAGAATATGTTAAAAACACATTCATCAACTTTTGCACCGAGAATGGAATTCAAATGCAACATACTGTTCCATACACTCCACAACAAAATGGTGTAGCTGAAAGGAAAAATCACACCTTAAAGGAAATGGCTAATTGTATGCTGCAATCTAAAGGACTTGGTCTTAGTTTTTGGGCAGAAGCAATTAATTGTGCAAATTATATAATAAATCGCACTCCTACTAAGGTTCTAAAGAATATCACTCCAGAAGAAGCTTGGAGCTCAATCAAACCAGATGTAAGTCACTTTCGTGTTTTTGGAAGTGAAGCATGGGCCCATATTCCAGATGAAAAGCATAAAGCTTTAGAACCTAAGAGTGAGAAATGTACTTTTGTTGGATATTCTGAAGATGTAAAAGGCTATAGACTTATTCCATTTAAGTCCAAAAATGTTATCATTAGAAGAGATGTAAAATTTGATGAAAATAGATCGGCCTGCGAGCCTAGTCCAGCGGATGTGCCACCTCTTCCTATCTCTTCTACCTTTGAAAACATTTCTTCTTCAGATGATGAAAGTGAGGATGACAATCCTCCCCCACCTTCTCAGGATCCTCCTTCAGCTCCTCAGCTTCCAAGATGGGTTCGTACTACTCGGGATGCAGCAGGTGATCTTGCCGGTGATCCTACAGATCAGCGACGTACACGTTCTCAGTTTGAAAGAGCCTCTTCTTTACTGGCTCAAGCTCCAGTAAATCATGATCCTGACACTTTTGCAGAAGCTTCAGGCCATCCAGATTGGGAAGCAGCTATGAATGAAGAATATCATTCATTGTTGGCAAATGATACATGGGATCTTGTTCCTCTACCAAAGGGACGAAAACTTGTAAGATGTAAATGGGTTTACAGAACCAAGTATGGACCAGATGGCAAAGTTGATAAACATAAAGCTCGTCTTGTTGCTAAGGGCTTTTCACAGGTTGAAGGCATTGACTACACTGAAACCTTCTCCCCAGTTGCCAAAATAAACTCTATCCGCCTTGTTCTTTCCCTTGCTGCCTCTTTTAAATGGGAAGTCCATCAGATGGATGTTAAATCTGCCTTCTTGCATGGGGACTTGCATGAAGAAATCTATATGGAACAACCCATTGGCTTCATCCAAACAGACTCCAGCCTTGTATGTCGACTTAAGAAATCTCTTTATGGTCTCAAGCAAGCTCCTCGGGCTTGGTATGCCAAAATGGATAGCTTTCTTTTAGAATCTGGCTTTTCTAGGTGTCATTCTGACAATACTGTCTACAACAAGAAAGTGGGCAACTCTCTTATCATCCTTGTTCTTTATGTTGATGATCTTATTCTTACTGGTAGTGATCCCAACCTTATAGACCATGTAAAGTCCAGCCTTAAAAGGAAATTTGAGATGACAGACTTAGGACACTTACACTATTTTCTCGGTCTTCAAGTCTTGCAATCCAAGGAGGGTATTTCCCTTTCCCAGTCCAAGTATGCTTGTGATATTCTTCGTCATTTTCACATGGAAGACTGTAAGCCAGCTCCTTCTCCCTTTCAGTCTGGAGTCAAACTTTCAATCTCTTGTACTTCTCCTGAAGTTGATGCTACCTTATACCGTCAACTTGTAGGAAAACTCTTGTATTTAACCCATACTCGTCCTGACCTTTCCTTTGCTGTTGGCCTTGTTGCTCGGTTTATGCAAAACCCCCGTGAAAGTCATTGGAAAGCAGCTAAAAGAATACTTCGTTATGTTCGAGGTACAGTACAGTTTGGGATTCATTATAGTGCCAGAGCAGCTCCTCTGTTGGTCGGTTTCACTGATTCTGATTGGGCTGGTGACCCTGATGATCGGAAGTCTACTGCCGGTTATGTCTTCACTCTTGGTTCAGGACCTATTACATGGGCTTGTAAGAAACAGGGTGCCATTTCTCTTTCGTCAGCAGAAGCAGAGTATCGTGGTGCCGTGGAAGCTAGTAAGGAAGCCTTGTGGCTTCGTCAGATCCTATCAGAGTTTGGCTTTGAGCAGCAGCATCTGACTACACTTTGGTGTGATAATCAAAGTGCCATTCAGCTATGCAAAGATCCAGTCCAGCATCAGCGCAGCAAACACATTGAACTACACATGCACTTCATCAGAAAGCTCATTCATGACCATGTTCTTGAAGTGCAATATTGTTCAACAGATGATCAGGTTGCAGACATCTTCACAAAGGCTCTCACAGAGGCGAAGTTCACTAAACTTCGATATATGCTTGGAGTTCAGGAAGTTGTCACTAAGGGGGGATAGGCTCTAGTGCCTCCTTCCTTCTCCTATTGTGTCATATTTGTAAATCCTTCAATCCTATCCCAAGTTGTTCTTAAGGGGGGATGTTAGGATATTCCGACACATAGGAAATAGTTAAGTTCAACTTGGTCTAGTATAGAGTTAGGTATAGAGTTAGGTAAAGTGTGTTTCTTTACCGTTGTACATTTTGTAACTTACAATCCGACGGTCACGATATGTAGTGATCCGACGGTTCACTCTCTCCTCGGTATTACCGACACTTGATCTGTGGCTTGACACCCGATTGGTCCATGAGTTCTATTTAAAGCGCATGGAGGGTCATTGTTCGGGTAATCCGTCTATGAGAGAAGCTTATGTAAATTTTCATTCTTTGATTAATAAATTGCCTGAAGTGGCCGTGTTGGCTCAGGCCGTGGACTATTTCCCTCTTTGAGGGTTTTAACCACGTCAAAAATACTGGTGTATTGATTTGAGATCTGGTTGTGAGCGGTGTCCTTTTGGTGTTCTTTCTGAGGAACCTACCCTGTAAATTCCTACAATTCTATGGAAGTATTTAATCCATGGAACAAAGATATTAGAATGTTGGAAAGTCAAGACTTGATGCAAGAAGAGGTAGCCATGAAAGAGAGAGAGAATGTGAAGATGCAAGAGTTAGTGGACAACAACAATAACCTGAAGTAGAGAGAAATAGACAGCAGTAAATGGCAGAGTATGCACCAACCCAAGGATGTGCTGGAGATGGAGATTGAAGAATTATGGCAATTGATGATGAAATAGTCCAAGTTGAGGAGAATGACAGTAGGAGGAGTGATCAATCAGAATTTGAAACTGATTGAAGAGAGGAAGAAGGAACAGAAGATAGTAGACATACAACAGTAGCAAAGTTGCAGAGCGTTTGGATAGTTGCAAATTAAAATTTGGGACCTTGGAGGTTTTCTATCAACATATGAGAACACATGATCTGGAGATCATGAATGTTTTCAACCTTGGGAGTATGATGCAGGAGCATCCAGATCAGAAGTATCATTGTATTTTAGTAGACATAGGGGATCTTGTGTTTTAAGGAAGTTGGTTTCTTAAGTATTAAATTAATATAATTATTAAGGTTTTTAAGGCAAACCTAAAGGGGTCCGCGCACTCAGCTGCGGACCTCCACCCTAGGCCTCTACACACTCAGCTGTAGAGTCGCTACCTATGCTACGACCCAAAACATAGACTTATTACTTCATAGCTATGACTATCTGACTCCAACTCATGACTTAAAACTACTTAGAGATTACTTACTTAGCTCCTTTTTATAGAATCCCATGGTCCGTGGACTATGGATAGATCTTTTACAATAGTCTTTTCTTTACAAAAATAAGGGTGGACAACCCTTTATGACTTATGACACCTTTGTGCTCTGTGACCACAAAATGTGGAAACTTTACTATTTTATTACAAAATTTGACCCAAAACATGGGCTTTTAGCCCGAAAACTTTCCTTGGAGGATCTCGTTCCCAACAAGACCAGAACAACCAAGAACTTCAAAACGAAGTCTTGAATACCAAGATACAAACTAAAAACTTGCTTAAGAAGCAAACCTAGGCTTTTCAGTGAGAAGGAGATTTTGAAAAAGAAATCTTGCAAGAAAATTGAATTCTCTAGACAGCAGATGACCATACAACAACATAAATCAACAAGCGGTAAACCTAACTGGGTAGAAAGATTTGAAAAAATAATCCAAAAAATTGCATACGTGACTTTGTAAAGACACTGAAGCATGCACACACGTTTATAAAATAGGAAACTTGTGTATACATGAGTCGGATTTACAGAAGCCTGTGTGTATACACTGCTGTAATCAAAGAAAACGACGTATACAAAGCTTTGATATGAGAAACAAAAATCAAGGTCTGATCAAGAAGATCAGACTTGCTGCCTAGGACATAATGGACCAAAAAATGCTATAAAATCAAGAAATCAAGAAACTAAACCCTGATTGAGAACAAACAACCCAAACCAAGAATAACAAGATTGTTATCCCCAGTGGAGTCGCCAATTCTGTTGTGGATGAAGCCACCCTAGGGCTTTGGGTTGAGAACCCCAATAGAGCAAAGGGCAAACCACAACAAGAAATGCTCAGGCAATCAACCAAAATGCTTATTCTACTAAACTATGTAGGAGTGTCCTTACCCTGATGTCCTTCATTTGTGTAGAACTAAGCCATAGCCAAACAGTCAAATCTTACCAAAATAGATCAAATCCCATGCATTTAGATGAGGAAATCAGAACTAAATCTATATTGTATCATCAAATGGTTTGCCAAAAATGAGTTCATAGAATGGGGTGAATGGTTTTCCAAAATGTATCAATGGAGAAAGGATCAACATGTTGTCTATTAATGACAAATTTGTACTAAATTTGAGTGCGGAAAATCTAGAATTGTGGTATGTAAAAGAGGGCCACACCTTATCATGTTTGAATGGTTTTCAGTGGGTGTGGTTTTTGGTGGGAGCCAATGAGATTATATGCCTTGCCTACAAATATGTGCGAAGGGAAAGAGCCATAGCAATAGCCATAATGAAAATTATAGCCATAGTGTCTGCCTGAGGAAATACATAAAATACGTACCCTACCCTCAATAAAACGTTTAGATGGAGGACCACAAATTTATCTGAAAAGAGAAGATATCAACCATATTGGTGCCCATAATATTAACAACATTGTTGCACCAGCACTTATCGCTAAACACATCGGCAAAAAAAGAATAATAGCTTAGTGTTGGGCAGCGGATCCCCCCATAGCATGTTTTTGGGGTTTGAAGCCTGAATTTTGCTCAAGTGTGATGTAAAGACCCCACGAAATGTGAGCACAGAGTGCAAGAGTCTAGGGTTGTCCACCCTAAGATAATGTAAGTTAACGTAAAGTGTGTCAGCCTACCCATGGTCCGCAGACCATGGGATTGTATAAATAGAGCGAGGCTCTAAGTGTAAAGAGAGTCTTAGTTTTTGGAGAAATAATAGACTGATGCGAAGGCATGGTTAGAAGTTAGAAGTAGACCTGAAGGTATTGGGTCATAGTGATACATAGCGGCTCTGCAACTGAATGCGCAGAGGCCTAATAGAGTTCGTAACTAAGTGCATGGACCCCTACAGCTGAGTGCGCAGGGCGGAGTCGAGTTTGTAACTGAACTTGAGTATTAATAATGATAAGATTGATTCATAATATTGTGCATCTTTTTGTAGATCTGTATTTCCATGTTCTGGTTATCTTTATGCATTTATATTTCTTTTAAGTACGCATGCTAATCTGAAAGTTGAACAAAGTAATAAGAATCTTGGGCCCGCATAAACTAAGCAATAATATAATAGCGCAGTAAGGATCGGATCAAAATAACACAGTATTCACAAAGGGTGCATGGGTTGCGAAGAATATAAAGCTGCGCGGAGTAGCGCAGCGCGTGGATTAGGATTGTGAACCTTTAGAACCCTCATCAAGACATCCATAGGGTGTGGAAACTTGGTTCCAGCACCCTCCCATACTACTTTGAGTGAGACCTCAGTTTGCGCTCCGTGGACTGTTGCTGAAACGGCCAGTAGTACTGGGATTTTCTTGGCTAAACTCATGGCTGAACTTTGGTTAGGCCCCACGTAGCCAAAAAATGGTTCCCTTGCTGGGACTAGGATCTGCCTAAGGGATGTCTGGTGTGGTGCCACTAGAACCCAACAAAGAAGGAAATTGAAGAGTGGTTGGACAAGAAGATTCATGAGTTCGCGACACAGGAAAACAGAACTCTGCAGGTATCCGAGAAAAGGTGGCTAGATTGCTACGTGTATACAGAAATCCATGAGATCTTCTTCACATCCTTTCCTTTTGAACTGTATGACTGGATCACGAGGTTAGCTAATAGCCAGGGAAGGTGTAAACTCGACCAATCGATAATGTGGACTTTGGAATTAGCGCATATACTAGAGGCATCATAAGCTACGATCGCGCGAGCTGTGGACCATTGGCTCGACAGGATAATAGGGGGATTTATCACTGAGTTTGCGATAGACATGACTGTGAGCTACAGTGAAGGAAAACAATATTTTCTCAAGGGACCGCGAGGTAAGTACATTAAACCCCTAAATACCTGGATTAAAAGATGTTGTTATGTGAAAAACGATTTATGCGAATACATTAATGTTTGGAATGAAATGAAGCGAAAAGATCTACAAAGGTAGCAGGGAATTAGGAAACAGTCCCTTAATTTCACCTTCGCGAGAGAGCGAGGAGGAGCTCACTCGGGTCTCTCCGAGAAGGGCGGTCAGTTTGATAAGACAATGCATTTCGTAGTTACCACTCCACCCATGCCACCACCCGCTTCACCTCCTTCACCTCCATCTCCGCCCACTCCACCTCCACCAACCCCGTAGTTCAACATGGCGAGCGTGATCAAGCTACCCGTATTTAGTGGAGTATGGAATGAGGATCCGTACCAGTTCTGGTTCGTGGTAAGAGCAGTGTAGGAAGTGAAAGGGGTCACGGATGACAACATTAAGAAGGCTACATTGGTGAGCACACTGCAGGATCGTGCATTGACATGCTATATCAAGCACTCTAATGACCACCCAAATGCAGGGATAACAGAGATCTAGAATGCATTGAACAGAGAATTTAGCCACCCGAAATCAGAGACATAGTCAATCATTGGGTTTGAAGAGATTGTGATGCTTCTAGGCGAGACCCTTTGGGATCTAGATCAGCGACTGAAGAGTACGATCCACGAGGTCAATATGACACTCATAGATGCACAACATCGTGCATGGTTTTTGGCATCTCTGACATTGCACCTGAGGGCAGCGCTATCACAACAGAAACTTTCTACACAGGCTGAAGCATTGGAAGTGGCGATGAGATTGCATGAGACACTAATACAAGATCCAGGGCTGGGAGTTCAACAAATCCACGCGCAACTATAGAATCTCTACCTGGAAATGCAGAGTTTGAAGCAGCATAGGGCACCACAGCTAGAAGCGCACGAGGAAGTATGGTGCATAAAGTGCAAAGGCCAGGGCCATGACAAAGACCATTGTCCAGTATTTGCGAACTACTTGGTAGGAGGGGGACCAATGCCATCGAGACTGGAGGAACATGCAGGGCCAAGTGCGACAACCACGTTATGGTGCGTGAACTGTCAGATAGGAGGAAAACACACGACGGATAGTTGTCATTTGTTGCAGAAGTATACATACTAGACTCCCCAACAGTTATTTTGTAATTTTCGTAGGTTAGTAGGCCACAACGAGCGTACTTGGTGCAGCTACGAGTTAATGATGGATCGAATCCCAACCTATAGAATGTAGACAGAAATGTGAGGCCTCAACCCAGCGGTGGGGATGGCGCACGCTGGATTTCAAGGGCAAGGTTGAGGATGAGGAGGAATGGGACAAGGAAGGGGCCACTGGCAGTTAATTTGCTTTAATTGTGGGGGACGAGGGCACTATGCCTATGATTATACCAACACAACAAGAACATCCTGTTCATACTATGCTCAGTTAGATCATGAAATGATAGATTGTCCTACGTTGATCACCTAGATGCGTGAGAAAGGGGTACTCCAGCCTCCTTCAACTCAAAATATCCAAATGATGAGGTTTGAACCGCACGAAGAAGACTCAAATGTGAACACGCTGCTTAGAAGCGGTGCGACCACAGGGGAGGATAAAGGGAAGTAGCTCGAGGAAGATACATGGGTTCGCAAGGCTCCTACAAAGGAACTTGAGTTTGACCTAGAACGTGCAAAGGAGACGTTCATGGAAGCTAAGAAGAGCTTCATGAAGGCCTCTACTACAGATAGTAAGGATCAACCAGAGCCAGGGATGGATCCTTCTATGCTTACTACCTTTTTGGAGACATGCATGAAATTGCTGCATGACAATAAGGCAGTTAAGGGACTATAGGAGTTGATCACCAGGTGCACAGGGTCAGTTGAACCGTGCATAGTCCGGAAACTGTGAAAGCATGCATTGCACACTAGGAGGGGAATTAGATTGACTACGCAAATTGGCGAGTACGAAAGGGATCAGATAATCCTAGTCCTAGGTTCAGATGTGAATGTATTACCGAAGCAGACATATGAACGTATGGGCAGGCCTGCATTACAGTGGTCCCCTATTCAATTACGAATGGCGAACCAACAAAAGATTTTTCCCATGGGGAGGCTGCAAGGGGTAACAATTCATATCGAAGATTCAAGCACATAGATGGACTTTGAAGTAATAGAGATTATCGATGACAGCAATCCCTATCCTGCGTTGCTAGGAATAGACTGGGCCATCGATATGAATGGAGTTATCAACCTGAAGAAGCAGAAGATGATCTTTGAGAAAAGGTCCCTACACGTAGTAGTCCCGCTAGACCCAGTCGAAGGAGCGTGCTACACCGAACTAGTATGCGATGATGAGATGGATTGTATTTACCAGATAACTGCATGAGACTAGGAGTAGGTGAACCCAACTACAGATGGAAGAATCTCGAGGGAGCGTGACATTTCCTGCACTTTGGATTCAGACAAAGAAGTAGAATGCTGGCAAAACCAGTTGCACGAAGTGAAAATGCTAAATTGCAACATGATGATTAGATCACTACATTGCATGATGAGAGGCAAGGGAAATGCCAACCTATGATGGGGTGATTGCAGTGGATGTATTCCTAGACAAATTTGAAATCATAGTACCGAAACAGCAACAATACGGTGTGCTGGAATGGGCACTGTGTGCAACACCCTCACGATGGTGGAGTACACATCAGAAGACCATTGTAAACTAACACGAATGTAGAAGATGGATGCGCTTACGATTTAGAAACCCCCAGCGTTGAACGAGAACCAGGCAACCAGGACGATGAAGCTTGCACGCCCACCTGTGTCGATGGGTGCAGATGCGTGCTATGAAAGCACATCCCAGGCTAAGGATCGAAAATCAGAACTAGACGCGGCAGTAGGAAAAGCGAAGCACACAAAAAATATTCCACATCAAAGAATTCAAAGAGCTATGCAGAATCATGAATAGATTTCACCAGGTGAGACAAACTGATTGGGACCTCTGCGTACCAGCAGTTCGATGGGCCTATAGGGCCATACGCAAAAATGAGAGTGTGGAAGTGATCCCAACACTGATGAGAAGAGACGAAAGCATAAGAGCAAAGAAAAATCCCCCCTAAAACAGCTCCCATAGTTGGGACAATATGCAAGGACCCGGGTAAAGGAATTATGCAGTTACAGGAAGCCATTCGGTGAGCGAACTTGAAACTTCATGAACTCGAAGACGATTGGCTACGGCTGAGAAATAAAAGCATGATATTGGACAAAGAAATCAAAAAACTCGAAACCAAAGTCACGCAAGCATGCTACGCTGAGAAACTAAGCATGACGGGACAAGGAATAGCTAGCAATACTACTACAGTAGAAGAATTTATGACCCTGCTACCATGGCTACGACCGCACCTTACTAGACAAAGTAAGCAGGGGAGCACACCACATAAGAAGGAACATGAGACGCTGACTAGTGTGAGGCTAACTAAGGAAGGCAAATTGAAGCCTCACACCAGTGGTGCGACCACCTGACTAACCATAGGAAGCACAGTCTTAGCGCTCCAAGCAGTTGAAAGAGAGTGCGGGACTATAAAAGAGTATGTATGGGAGCTACACGACAAGGAGGTTGCGTGAAGGATCAGTATGACACATGGGTTGCATCCAAACACAGGGGATTTCACTGCTGCGTGGGTAGCTGGGAAGTGATCGTTGGTGTCACTATTCATGACAAGATGTCCAATTTACGACAACAAGGAGTGGGCGGCGGGAAATTAAGACACGAAGTCAGAACTAGATTTGGGACTAAATGCTGCCAATCTCACATTAATGAGCCAAATAAGGGGGGAACGATCGAATTTGAATTCAAAAGGGACTATAAATCATAGGTGGCTCTCCACTAAACAAGCATTGGTGTTTTGAGAATTCAGTTGGTGTGCTATCAATTGGGTATGGACCTAATGAATTTGGAGGCTGTGAGAGCAAGTTCATTATTTGAGACATTGCCATAGGAGACATAGGATTTCCTGATCAGAATGATGTCAACAACTAAGGGAGCCACACAGAGCTCTACATCGCTGGTGGGAGATGCACCAGAAATCCCTAAATCACCCCAAACACCAAGGCCAAAAAAGGATCCACAGGTAGCAGGACCAGTCCATATGTCTCTGCGAAATCCGAGGTTTGGTAAACTGTCTATGGAAGATAAGGGCAAGATGGTTAATCTGGAGATAGATGATGAGGAGGAGGATCTACATGCCATCATAGAAGAGATTGAACTAGATGAATAAATGGCGGAAGACATTCAGCCAGTACGCGCTGCAGCAAAATTGCACAAATATGTCCCCCCACAGAGAGGAAAAGCAAAAGTACCCAAGGATGTGGATGTCATTAAGAGCACACTTGAAACCGCACTCGTCCTAAATGGAATTTTATTTGAACATTTAGTCCTGGGCCACATGCCCAAAATGAAATTTGAAGATTGGGACCTTGCGAACAGTGAAAAGTTCCCACGTTTGGAGACTAGCCAACTTATGAAACAAAGCAAGGAAGGATTAGTTATAGCGCTACAACCACAGAAATGGCTGTGCGGGGTAGAGGAGGTCGGGCTACTCCACCTACTATGGATTCCACACTTTCACCAAGCACCAATCACGATATTTGTCATCAGGAAACTGCTTTGCCTAGTGCATGATGGGTACTTGTGGTTGGAGGAGCCAATTCCCATCATGGCAGAGCTTATTCATAGGATTTGTCCGCTTCCCTGTACAGGAAGGGACCCCATGGAAATAGCTGGCCAAAGCGGAGACTTGGCGCTCACAGAGGCCATGAAGAAGAAATACAATTTGGAGAAGAAGCAAAGGGGCTATGTCATTACTAGCATTCAAGACAAAGGGGTGCGCGTAGCCACCTAGCTGCTGGTAGGAAAAGTGATGAGAAAATGTCGTGGCAACGAGGTACCAGCAACGGTCATTGCACTAGCCAAGCAATGCTCTGAGGGGGTACAGTTCAATTGGGCGCAGTTCCTTTGTGAGTAGTTCCTGATGAACTACAAGGAGACCCAGGAGCAGGGTAAGACCATCCACTATGCGTGGTTGCTCTTATCCCTCTTGTTGGTCATAGGGGAATTGCTGGAGGATAGTCAGTTTCCTCCTCTTGATTAGGACTTGCCAGAGGCAGCGAAATATGCATTGCTATGGGAAACAAGGGACATTACGTGGATCCGTGAGACAAAGATCTTCTGGATACTTATGGATGCAAGCATACAGATGGGATCAACAAAAAATCGTGCCTATCACCCATGGTATACGAAAGTCTGTGAAGCTTTGCAGACTTTAAGGCAGACATGCACAATGTGTATATCAGAGCATGGAAGGATCCGGAGTAGAAATGGACCAAACTCCCCTTCATCGCGATCGATGATGCTGTGTTCATGGTGATAAACTCTTGGCCACCCGAGATCAAGCAATGTGTGATGAGGCAGTGATACAAAGACAGAAGGATGCCACCAAGCTGCTGGCACAACAAAAGTGGAACGAGAAATTTGTCGAGGAGGTAAGGTCTTCTTGTAAGGTAGCGAAGGTTGCTGCGGAGCAAACCAAGGCTATGGACAAAGCAGCAACAACACCAACAACTGGGGCAACCATGATGTAGGTGGGAAGAGGCCCGGACTTGACCACAGGATAGGGGATAGACAACACCGCGGAAGGCACGGACCTAAGCACGACATCAACACAATTGAAATGGCCGCGCGGTATGGAATGAACAAGGTCACTGAAGAAGACCAAGGTATCCAAACTGGATGGGGAGCCTATTACACTGATAGAGGGTGATCTATATGACATCGATGACATAGTTCACAAGGTCACCAGGGAAGAGCTCCAGGAAGCAATGACAGAGCAGCGGAATATGTTGGGGGCCCTCAGGGCTCAACTCCAGGGACTTCAGTTGTGACCCCCACAAAAGGGAACGGTAGTCACCTATGGTGCCGCAGGAACATCGGAAACAAAGTAGCTATTGCAGGCCAAAATGGCTAACACCGTCACGCTGCCAAAATGAGCATTGACAACAAACAACATGGAGGATAGAACCACCGTAGGACGGATCAAGGGACTCAGCCTAAACTTGGCTGCCCTTCCGCGGGATATTTTATTCCAGCTAGAGGACGAAGTGACAACAGAACTGCGTGCTAGGGAGGGATGCGCAATGCAAATGGTAAGTGAACAACGAATCAACATCGAACAGTTTAGCCTACAACATGATGAAGCTGTGGCACAGAACTAGCAGCTGGAGCAGATCATAGAAGAAGCATATCGTTGCATCCTAGAACTGGAAATTGCAACAGATCTACCAATATGAATGTGGATCCACAAATTTCCCAGTGGATTCCGTGAGGCAAAGGAGGGAGCTATGAGGATACAGATGGACCTCAACTTGCAAATTTCTACACTGTGATTAAAGGCGCAACCTTCCACGCTGCCAGAAGTTCGAGAATAGCGCTGGCGATATCTGAAAAGTGCTGGTAGAAATTGAATAGGCGGTGCAGAGCTGTACCACTTTGTTGGAAGAATCCTTTGGGGTCCTCACAACCTTACAGGAGGATCCCACCATATAGTGGTTGGAAACAGAGGTGCGAGAGATTCAAATGCAATATGATAGTGTGCGCAGGATGGTGTAGATAGTAGTCCTAACTTAGCAGCTTGTGAGGCTACAATAGGTGAAGGCATTGAAGGAACAAGTGGACACAACGCACCAAAAAGGGGTAGCATTTAAAACACGTGTCTAGCCTTGGATCGATGAGGCCTTCCTCATCACGACAGACATTGAAGGAAAACTCACACACATGAAAGCGATGCATGACCTAAGACAGGGATTTGACCCTCACAGTGAGCATTCAGCCGAGCGAGCAGAGCAGATCTAGTAGACAACAGAACAATGCACTATGGACCTTTGCGCCACATAGGCACAATTAGATGGACTTCGTGCAAAGATTACCTCACCAGCAGAGTGACTCAGGATGAGTCACGATGATTGTGTTGGGGGCTTGTTGGGTACCGGATCCCCCCATAGCATGTTTTTGGGGCTTGAAGCCCGAATTTTGGTCAAGTGTAATGTAAAGACCCCGCGAAATGCAGGCGTAGAGCGCAAGAGTCTAGGGTTGTTTGCCCTAAGATAATGTAATTTAATGTACAGTGTGTCGGCCTACCCATGGTCTGTGGACCATGGGATTGTATAAATAGAGCGAGGCTCTAAGTGTAAAGAGAGTCTTAGTTTTTGGAGAAATAATAGACCGACGTGAAGGTATGGTTAGAAGTTAGAAGTAGACCTGCAGTTATTGGGTTGTAGTGATAGGTAGAGGCTTTGTAGTTGAGTGCGCAAAGGCCTAGTAGAGTCCGAAGTTGAGTGCGCGGACCCCTGTAGTTGAGTACATAGGGCGGAGTTGGGTCTGTAACTGAACTTGAGTATTAATAACGATAAGATTGATTCAGAATATTGTTCATCTTTTTGTAGATCTGTATTTCTGTGTTTTGGTTATCTTTAAGAATTTATATTGCAGTAGGGATCAGATCAAAATAACATGGTATTCACAAAGGGTGCACGGGTTGCGAAGAATAGAAAGCTACGTGGAGCAGCAGAGTGCGCAGATTAGGATCACAAACATTTAGAACTCTCATCAAGACATCCCTAGTGTGCGGAAACTTGGTTCCAGCACCCTCCCATACTACTTTGGGCGAGACCTTAGTTTGTGCTCCATAGACTGTTGCCGAAAGGGCCAGTAGTACTGGGATTTGCTTGGCTAAGCTCAGTGCTAAACGTGGGTCAGGCCCCACGTAGCCAACACTGAGACAGATGTTGGGCAACATAGTGTTGCAATAGCTACTGTTTGTGCACAATTCAGTTTGTAGTGTGTTGTTTACATGGGTGCAAAAGATATGGAAAGGCAGTCCTTGAATGTCTTCCAAGTGCGTCTTCTTGGAGCTGCAGTGACAAATTGGTTTTTTTTCATTGGAAGACATGGGCTAGTGAGCCTAAAATTCGAAAGCTTTTTCAAGACATAGTCTAAGGAAGAATTTTAAGCAAATATTGTTGTGGTTGTAGGGGTCAATGTTGTTGGTGTCGTTGTAAGAAATTTTGTAACTGCCACAATGAGTTCCATGCAGTTATATGCTAGTATTATTGCTACTGGCACTAGTTGTTCTATGAGTGTCGTAATTGTTCTAGTTTGGGGGCTTTGTTTATAAAGACTTGATTCTAAAAGTTTTTAGAACTTTTTACAAACAACATTTATTTGCTGGTTGTTTTCTGCAATTTCTTTATAATTGTTTTCAATTTTAATCTTGAAATTGCGAGACAGAGGATCGTGTAAAACTTCCCTTATCATGAAATAATTGGTTTCAAAAAGATTAAGAGAAAATATTTGTTTGCAACTAGATCAATCCGAATGGATTTTTATTGCAGATTTCTTCTTTAAAGACTGATTTTGAATTGTTTATATGTAGATTTGGCTTGTTTGAAGAAATGATTCCAGCACATATGCAAAGAAGTTTTAACACATTGATCAAATCACTAAGCTACAAATTTAATTTTTAAATTCTTAAATCGAAAATAAACGAATTTAAAAAAAATGATTTTTATTTCTTATGATGCTTGTAGTTTTAATGGTTTGTGCAAATTTCCCAGCAAGAAATTTTTATTTAATTTTGAAAATAAATCTATAGATTTTCTAATCTTCCTGATTACTTGAAGCATAGGAAGAGAGCATACTAACCTATTGATTTGTTTATTTTTATTTTTCAGGTTAGTGTGGATGTAAACTTATTCACGAGAAATGATGATGATTTTTTTATTATTTTTATTAAAAAAATACATGACTAAAAGAAAACTCTATCAGATCTGGTTTTACTTTGCTAGTATATTCTATTTTAACTTGAGAGTTTTTTTATTTCTTAGGTAGAAGAACGCTTCTAGTGAAGCCATCTACAGACTAAAAATTCAAATATGCTCACATCTAAATTTAAAATTCTTACCTGATTCTTTGGAAGGATGGAAGTAACCTATTTTTTTCTTGGAGTTGGCGCAAGGTGCTTTTGAACCCAATCTTCAATATTGTTCTTTCTCTCCAAAAAGTTCCTGTTTGACTTCTTAAAATTTCTCATCTGTAGATGAATTAGTAAGAAATGGGGTTTTTTTTTTTTTAAACTAAATTTGAAACTAACTAAGTACCAAAATAAAAAAATACTCCTAGTTTTGAACTCCTTGATGAATATCCTACTGTCACTAGGTTTCACAAGTTAGTCCATAAAAAGAAATTGCAACAAAAATAACTTCCTAAGGCTATCTCCAAATGATCTCCCTTCGAAACGGCGCCAAAATGTTGGGTCTAAAATGCGGATGCAAATTAGAGTTTCATTTTCTATCAATCCGGGTAAGTAAACTTCAAGGATCATACAATATATATGGACTTAGAGACAAACTAAACTAATCTAGGTGAAGAAATTCCAAATCTCCCTCACAGGAGGTGTTTCATTGGCATCTCCAACACCTATTTTTTCATTTAACAAAATGAAATGTAAAGACATTGTGACAAGTGTAAGAAATATTAAAGCTCCCTTACAGGAGACTGTTCATTAATATTTCTAATCATCTTAATCAAAAAACTATTTAAACTAATGAAATTAAAGCACTTAAACCTAATTTTGATTGATTGCATGAAATATTAAAGCTCTCTTACAAGAGATTATTCATTTATATCTCAAGCATATAAATCAGAAACTTAAACTAATGAAATCAAACATTAAATAACATATCAGATTCATTGAAAGAAACATTAATACTTTCTTACGAAAGGTCATTTGTTAATATTTCAAACATATGAACCTAATGAAATTTAAAAACAAACATAAAATGAAAGCTTACCAAAACAAAAGTGTACTTGCTAGACAATGGGGGCCCTTTTAAGGTTTCACAAGCACATCAAAAGATAAGTCAAATATAGAAGATCAAAGAAGCTCCATTTTATTCATCATAATTTTCAAAGTACAATGGCTATAAGCTCATATGATCCAAACGAAAACTATTCTAAATTCTACTAGGTTCTAAAATAAAAAATTAAGATTACAAATTAAGATTAAGATTACAATTGAAGATTACAAATGAAGGAGATAACAGTCCTATTTATACCAAAACTATGATAACAAACTCATAAAAGTAGACCCACTATTCCCTCCTTTGACCCACGTATTTCTCAACCAATGGTGACACATAACCCTATCCTCCACGATCTCCTCCATGAGGTCCATGATCTTCTCCATGAGGTCCACGATCTCCTCAAATTCGAATTTGAACATAGAGTGCCACATACAGATGCCTTGGAAGCTTCCTTTGTACCTACACATGTCAAATTTCTCATTCCAATTCTTAGGTATAAGTATATGGATATTATTTTCTAAATTTTAACTACAAATTCACTTAAAAATACTAAGAATTAATAATGTTTTGGAAAACACAATGGTAACCCATTTAATGATGAAAGTGAACCTGATGTGGAAACATGGTGGTGGAATAGAGGTGAGAAAATATGTGAATGGAGTGAAAGTGGATGTATTTTAAGGATAATTCTTAGGCCCAACAGCATGCAAGGTGCATCTTACTCTTATTACTATCCCAACCATAATGCACCCTTGCCACCCTAGTAGTCTTCCACTCATCCATCATGGTTGTTGGGTAGCTGACATCACATGTAACGATTTTGGGGCTTAAAGCCCATAGTTTATGGTAATGATATTGTAAAAGTCCACGAAGTGCGTGGAGTGCGAACTAAAATAGGTCAAGTCAAAGGGTTTTCCACCCGAAAATAATGTAAAATAATAGAAAGTGAGTCAGCCTGCCCATGGTCCGCGGACCATGTGAATGTATAAATAGAGCAAGGCTCTAAGGGTAGAAGGCAGCTTTTTGGGAGGAAGATCTGGGATATTATGGGTTTGTAAGGCAAGATTGCTTTGCATCTGTAAGTTTGAGTCTTGGGTCATAGTAGGAGATAGATGCTCCGCAGCTGTGTGCATGGAGGCCTAGTAGAGTCCGCAGCTATGTACACAGACCCCTGCAGCTGTGTGCGTAGGGCAGGAAGTGGATTGTACTGAAACAAAGACATTAATAAAGATAAGTTGGTTCTGAAATATTGCGAATCTGTTATATTCTGGTTTATGCCTCTGTTATGGTTTATGATTTTATGAATTATGATTGCGCGCGTTGGTTATAATTGTTGAATGCTAGAATAATACCTTAAGGGTTAGGTCAGATCTATAATAAGAATCTAAGAAGTGCCTCATCACCGAGCTACACAAAGGCCGAAAAAGCTGTGTAGAGTAGCGTGAGTGTGCAGGTCAGTTCGCGACCCTTCCAGTCCTCATCAAGACATCCCTAGGGTGCGGAAACTTGGTTCCAGCACCCTCCCATACTACCTCGGGTGAGACTTTAGTCTATGCTTCGCGGATTGTTGCCAAAAGGGCCAGTAGTGCGGGATTTGTTTGTCTAAAACACTTCCGAACCTGGGTTAGGGCCCATCAATCTAACAAATGGTTCCATTGTCAGGACCAAGATTTTCCTAAGGGATGTATGATGTAGGAACATTGGAACCCTAGGAAGAAAGAAATTGAAGAGTGATTGGTTCAGAAAATGCACAAGTTCATGGTACAGGGAAACAAAACCCCGCAAATAGCCTTAGCGTACTCCACCTCCACCAAACCAGAAGTTAACATGGCGAGCGCGATCAAGTTGCCTGTATTCAGAGGAGTAGGAAGCGAAGATCCAGATCATTTTTGGTTCATAGTAAGAGTAGTGTGGGAAGCACATGGAGTTACAGATGATAATATTAAAAAGGCCACCTTGGTGAGTGTGCTGCAGGATCGTGTGCTGACTTGGTATATCAAGCACTCTAGCGATCATCCAAATGCCAGAATAGCAGAGATCCGAGATGCATTGAACAAAGAGTTTAGCCAGCCGAAATCAGAAACACAGTCAATCATCGGGTTCAAGGAGATCGCGATGCTACTAGGAGAAACCCCTTGGGATTTGGATTAGAGAATGAAGAGTACGATCCGTGAGGCTAACATGATGCTGACAGATGCACAACACCATGCGTGGTTTGTGGTGTCTTTGACACCATATCTAAGGATAACGCTGTCACAGTAGAATATCTCAACCCAGGCTAAAGCATTAGAGGTAGCGATGAGGTTGCATGAAACTCCAATCCAAGATCCTGGGTCGGGAGTTCAGCAAATCCACGCGCAGCTACAAAAGCTATGCCTGGAGATGCAGAGCTTAAAATAGGAGAAGGCACTCCGACCAGAAGCGCAAGGAAAGGTGTGGTGCTTAAAATGTAGAGGCCAGGGCGACGATAAGGATCATTGCCCGGTATTCGCAAACTATTTAGCAGAAGGAGGACCGATGTCGTTGAGAACAGAGACGTAGGTAGGGCCAAGTGTGATGCCCGTGCTCTGGTGCACAATCTATCAGGTGGGAGGAAAGCACACGACAGACAATTGTCATCTATTGTAGAAGTTTACACAGACCCCCTAGCAACTATTTTACAATTTCTGTTTATTGGTAGGACATGACGAGTGAAACTGTTGAAGTTATGAATTGTTAATGGACCTAACACCTGCCTACAGGATGCAGGCGGAGATGCAAGGCCTTGATCCAATCGCAGGGATGGTACATGCTGGGTTTCAAGGGCGAGGTCGAGGATGAGGAGGAATGGGGCTAGAAAGGGGCCTTGGACAACTAATCTACTATAACTATAGAGGGCCGGGGCACTACGCTCATGACAGTACCAACTCGACTAGAGTATGGTGCCCTTATTGTAAGCAGTTCGATCATGAAATGATAGATTATCCCACGCTGGTAGCATAGATACGCGTGAAAATGGTAGCACAGCCTATGCCGACGCAGAACGTCCAAATGATGAGGTCCAAACCGTGTGAGGAAGACTCCAACGTGAACATGATGCTCAAAAGTGGCGCAACCACAGGGGAGGATAAGGGGAAACAAACTGAGGGAGATGCATGGGTTCATAAGGCCCCTACAAAGTAGCCTAAGTTCAACTTGGAACGCACAAATGAGACCTATATGGAAGCTAAGAAGAGCTTCATAGAAGTCTCTACTTCAGGTATTAAGGATCAGCATGAGCTAGAAATGGATCCCTCTATGCTAACTACCTTTCTAGAGACATGCATGAAGCCGCTACATGACAACAAGGTAGTTAAGGGATTACAAGAGCTGATAACTAGGTGCGCAGGGTCCAGTGAACCTCGTGTGGTCCAGAAACTGGGAAAACATGCTCTGCGCACTGGCTGGGAGATGCGATTAATGATGCAGATTGACGACTATGAGATGGATCATGTCATTCTAGACTTAGGTTCGGACGTGAACGTGCTACCTAAATAGACATGGGAACGCATGGGTAGGCCCGCATTGCAGTGGTCTCTGATTAAATTATGGATGGCAAACCAACAAAAGATCTTGCACATGGGGAGATTGCAAGGAGTAATAGTGGACATTGAAGGCGTAAGCACACAAACAGATTTTGAGGTAATAGAAATTGTGGATGACAACAACCCTTACCTCGCATTGTTAGGGATAGATTGGGCCATAGATATGAATGGGGTCATTAACTTAAAGAAACGAAAGATGATATTTGAGAAAAAATCCCTACGCGTAGTTATTCTGCTAGATCTAGCTGAAGGAGCGCACTACACTGAACCTCTATGCGACGATGGAAGTGATGATGACTTGGATTATATCTACAAGATAACTGCGCGAGATCAAGATTGGGTAAATATGACTGCAGAAGGAGGAATATCGTGGGAGTGTGCAGAGTCCTACACTGCAGATTCAGTTGAAGAAGATGAACAATGGCATAATCGGTTGAATGGAGTAACAACGTTAAACTGCAACATGATGACTAGGTCACTATGTTGCATAACAGCTCAGGATCGAGATCTACCAACATATGATGGGCTGACGGTAGTGGATGAATTCTTGAACAAGTTTGAGAATGCTGTACCAGAGCACCAGAGGTTCGATGCATTAAAATGGGCGCTGTGCGCGATGCCTGCGCATTGGTGGGGAACACATGAAGGAACCTTTGAAGACTGGCGTGGCTGCAGGAGAATGATATAGATAAGGTTTTGGAAGCCAGAGCTACGAATAACTGAGAAGAACGATGGACGTGATGACCTGTGCGTGCACCTCACAAAATGGACCAAATCCTATGGAGAAGAACCCCAGCCGAAGTGGGTACACTTATTTTATCATACCCTAGATGTCATCCCAGGGAACTGGTATATTGAGATAGAACCTGACATGGTACAAGCGAATGGGATACTTTGTGTGAAGGATTCTTATTAATGTTCTTATTTGAGGACCAATGGATGGATACTGTGGACGATGCACTGCAAGTTGGGAAGACCACCATTTTCAAAATACCGCTGGAACTAGAAGAAATAGTGCAACCAGTATGGTCTCATCAGTTGAGCAAGGCCCTAGAATGTTATAATGTGCAAGTAGAGGATTATGATGATGACCCCAGAAACATCAATATTCCAGAAATAGAAGGGAGTCATGAGGTTCATAGACAATCGATCAAGGACCCTGACATCACCACACCACTGAAAACAAATCAAGTGAACATTGGAATGGAGGAGGAGAAGAAGTACACAATGCTTGGGGACTATTGGGATGATGCGACGATGAATAAGGTCGTCGAGTTACTTCGAAAATATCAAGATTTATTCTCGACCAAAATAACCTAGTTAAAAGGTATCCTCAGCAACCTAGGGATAATGAAGATAACTATGAAACTGGATGCAAAGCCATTTAAGCAACATCCTTATCGTCTGAATCTGAAGTATAAGGAAAAGATTTGCAAAGAATTGGACAAAATGCTTGCAGTGGGAATTATTGAACCTGTGGAAGAGTCTGACTGGGTGAGTTCTATGATAGTACAGGAGAAAAAATAGAAGGGTGAAATTCAAATCTGCGTGGACCTCCGAAAACTGAATCACGCCTGTGTGCATGACCCATTCCCGATGCCATTTACAGATGAAGTTCTGGATAATGTTGGTGAACAAGAAGCGTACTCATTTACGGATGGGTTTTTAGGGTACCATTAAATCAAAATCACACCGGAAGATAGAAGCAAGACCACCTTCATGACCGAATGGCGATGTTTTCAATATACTATTATGCCCTTTGGGTTAAACAACGACCCAACGATATTTTCGCGCGTAGTAGTGGCCGCGTTCAAGGAATTCACCCATAAGTTTTTGGAAGTTTACTTTGATGATTGGAATGTATTTGGGCTAGTCAAGAAACATATAGCGAGTTTACAGTTGATGCTGGATACTTGCTGACGACACCAGATTGCGCTGAATCTTAAGAAGTGTATCTTCCTCGTCCCCTTCAGAAATTTGCTCAGCCATGTGGTCTATAGACAAGGCCTGATGGTGGACCCTATGAAGATTGCTGCCATACTCAATCTGCAAGTGCCACAAAGTGTCAAACAGCTCCGCACCACGTTGGGGCACACTAGCTACTATCGCAAGTTTATTAAGTTCTATGCACAAATCATGGCACCAATGGAACAACTATTGAAAAAAGATGCTACATATTGTTCGAACGATGATTGTAAAAAGAGTTTGGATATTCTCAAGGAAAAAATGGCATCTGCCTGCATTTTTGGTTTTCCCAAAATGGGATATTGAATTTCATGTCCATGTTGATGCGTCGTGCATCACGTTGGGTGCTATATTGGCACAGGAAGGAGTGGAAGGAATTGACCACCTGATCACGTTCGCGAGTCAACGATTGTCCAAAGATGAAAAGAACTACTCCACTACTGAGCGTGAGGGGTTGGCGATGGTATACAGGCTCCAGAAATACCAGCACTATCTACTCGGTGGGCACTTTAAGATGTATACGAATCATTCCGCGTTGAAATACTTAGTGAATAAGCTTGTGTTTGGGGGGGCACATTTCCAGGTCATTGTGAATCTAGGACGCTTAAACGCAGGGCCAGATCACCTGTCCCGAATTGAGAATGGTGAAGAGCCAACAAATTTAGAGTAAGGACTACTTGATGCACAACTCTATGCAGTTCGCGTCGCGGATGGCCACTTCGAGGATATCATCTACTTCTTAACCATAGGGACCACGCCATAGGGATATTCCATCTAGCAGACGAAAGAATTGGTGATACATGAGGTGGACTTTACTGTTATTGCGGGGCACCTCTACAAAATGGGAAATGACAAAATATTACGAAGATCTATACCTGAATTTGAATGGAGACAGATCCTCACAGAAGCACATGGATGGGTTGCAGGAGGACGTTATGTGGGAAGGGTGATAGCAAAAATGATCCTTCATGTTGTACTATGGTGGCTAACCCTACATCAATACTCAAAGCATACTATCAAGCCTGCGACGTATGTCAATGGACTGGGACATCATCACGAAGGGATGAAATGTCGCTCAATCCATAGACGATGCTACAACCATTTGAAAAGTGGGCGATCGACTTCATGGGGCCTATCACACCTCAAAGAAAGACGAGTGAATGCTATATCATCACCTTGACAGAATACTTGACTCGATGGGTGGAAGCACAACCAGTTTAGCAATGCACGACCATTACAGTTGCAAATTTTTTTTCGCGAATGTGTTGACACAGTTTGGATGTCCGAAAATTCTCATGAGTGACTGCGAAACACACTTCCTAAATGAAAGTATTAACACACTCACTGAGGAATTCCAAGTATATCATCAGCAAAGTATGTCGTATCATCCATAAGAGAATGGGATAGTTGAAGCGTTCAACAAGACTTTAGAGACTGCATTGACTAAGGTTTGTAATGCACAACAAAATGATTGGGATTTGCACATATTTGATGTGCTATGGGCATATTGAACCACTTGCAAGAAATTGGTGGGTTAAACACCTTTCCAATTAGTCTACGACACTGAAGTCATCATGCCAATGGAATACATTGTACCCAGTTTGCGAATTGCAGCGATGATAGGCATGACAGACCGTGGAGCATTACAAGAAAGGCTCGCGCAACTGGAAGAACTAGAGGAGGAACGGTTTCTAGTGGGATTCCATCAACAGGTACAGAAGTAGTGCGAAAAGGCTTAGCATGATCACCATATCAAGTTTCACACGTTCAAAGAAAACGATTTAGTATTTCTGTATGACAGTAAGTTCGAGAAATTCCCTGGAAAACTCCGGATGCATTGGTTGGGACCATATGTAGTCAAGGAAGTCACAGATGGAGGTGCAGTCCAGCTCAATAAGCTTAATGGAGAGCCCTTCCTAGGAAGAGTAAATGGCAGTTACCTAAAGCTGTACATGGGGGGGCTGACTGCCTGACTAACCGACTGAAGTCCAGTCTCACCACTTCAGATAGTTGAAAGAGAGCGTGGGATGATAAAGTAGTAGAGCTGCGCAACAACAAGGGTGCACCTAGAATTGGTATGTCACAAGGGTCACGGTTGCGTAGAAGGGGCTGCACTGCTACGTGGAAAAGAAGGGAAGTGACCACTGCTGTCACTATTCATGACAAGATGTATGAGTTATGGCGAAAAGGAGCGGGTAGTGGGCAATTAAGAGACAAATTATGAGCCAGATCCGAAACGATCTACTGTAGACTTAACGATAATGCACCGCAAAAGGAGGGAATGGCTGAATTTGACTTTCAAGATGCCTATAAATCACAGGGGGTCATCCACTAAATGATTTGTGGTATCGAGAGAAGTAAGCTATTGTGCCTTCCAATTGGTATGGAATTGTTGATCATTGACGCTCAAGGAGTAAGCCCAAGGGTTTTAATATGGCCAATGAAGATACAGGACCTTCTGGATAATGTGATGTTGATGGCTGCGGACACTGTGCCGAGTTTAACATTGATAGTAGGGGATGTACCAGAAATTCTCAAACACGAAGCAGAACTAGTCTGGATGCCACTGCCTAAACCATGGGCTGGCTGGCGACCCATGAAAGATAAGGGAAAGAGGGTGAATCATGAGACAAATGATGGAATTGTAGTTAACAGTTCATCTCTGATGCACCATGAAGATTGGGATCTTGCGAACAACAACATCTCTCTTACAAAAATGCAACACAAGTTGCAGCAGACAATGTGTATAGTAGACCAGACATTGGAGACTTGCTTCTTTGGCACGAAGAGTTCCTGCATGCGGAACCCCAGCTTGAGCTAAAATCCTGAGGGGTTGTTCTGTGTTAACCGAGTGTTGGTACCATCCCATGACCTCCTTTTTCCTCCTAAAACATATCATTTGCCTACTTCTTTCCATCATACATCTCTTAGATTCCTTGAAAATTGATTAGTTAATAGTACTATAATTATTAAAATGCATTAAAAGTTGATTTAGGAGTTTATGTTAAAGAATTAGGAATTTTTGGTAAAATGACTACATGAAGTTCCAACAACCTGTAATTGGTTTATTGTTTGACATGTGGCATGACAGCTAGGCTAGAGCGAAGGGTAGGGATGAAAAGTAGAATGTCCAAGCATGGACGAATACCTATCCTCCAACAGAACCGACCCTCCTACATGCGCGGTCAGCGATGGTCAAAGTATAGCATGTTGGCGACAAAGGCAACAACAACATAGCATTCTAAATTGATTAGTTTTGTTTCTTTTTGCAATCAGTTTAGGATAGAAACATTTCAAAAATCACGACATGGTAAAAGTGGCAATAGCCACATCATGAATGTACATTCGTTTTCGAAATGTAAGGGTTGTAAAAGACATATGAAAACACAGTTCTGTGTAGTAGTTTTATGGTTGGTTATCATTGTATCGTTTGAAAATAGAGTTTGAACTTAATACCAATATCACAGTTACAGTCATGATTGTTCCTTGTTGCGTTGATTTTATAATCGGTTGATTACAGTTCAGTATACCTCTGAGACACAGACGGGCCCTGCGTTAAACTGGTATATTGTCATTTTTTTTATTCGCAACTTAGGGTATTAAAATGATATGCACAACAAATAGATTTGGTTCTCGATTGCAATAGAATGTGTATGGTTTGATTTCAATAGAATGCGTATGGTTAAAGTTTATGATAGTGCTTGAACAGTTCATCATTGGGATCGTGAATCGTATCCTGTAAGGGATTCGATCCTTTGTTGCCTTTTACAGCAGTATCATGAGCGCTGTTATCATTTGAATGTATGCTTATAATTTCTGAATGTTTTTATCTTTCATGAATATTAGTGAATGCTGAGTATTTGCTGAACAGGGGTTTTGTGCATAATGTCTCTGTAAGGGGATTGAAATCTTAGTTCACAGTGATACACAGTGTTTTGATTTGGTAAATAAATTACAGTGTTTTGATTTGGTAGATAAATTGCATGACAGTGTTTTAATTAGGTAGATCAACTGAGTGACCTGAGTGTTTGGATGATAGGTAACATACCCCAGTCTTCCGTAAAGAAGTCCTGTGACCTACCATCATAACCACTTAGCTAATAATCGTTTATGTCTATATACTTTAGACGCATGCCTCTAAGTCTACGCATCCTTGTCGATAATAAATATAGCCTAGTCTAGCACCCTAGACTAGACACCTACATTTTGGCACCGTTGCCGGGGAGGCGTACTTAAAGGATTTGAAAAAAATTTCAATAAACAAAAACAAGTAAAAACACAGTTAGAAATCATGTTCATTTATGCCTAGGTTTAGAGACAATCAAGGTAGATTCACAAAAACCCCCCACCATTAAAAAACTAACCCATCATCATCAGGAGCAGACTCTTTAGGGGATACAACAACAGCTGAGGAAGTCACCATCCAAGCATTAGAGGAAAAACAAAAGTCAGGACAGAGACTTACCCTCATTGAGAGGCAAACTTTACTAGCACACAGATCGCAGAAGAAACCCTTTCTTAGATCCTCTACTCAAGGAGAAAGTAGTACAGTGACTGAGTAATCTTTCTTTAACCTTCTCTTTGAAACAAGTGACACCGAGGAACCTATTAAGATGGCTGAGGAAGGAGATGGATCAGTACCAAATCAAGGATGAAGAGATGAAGAAGAATCAACTTTTAAGTTTCCTATTCAAGAACCACAAGAAGATGATGAGATCAAGATGAAAAACATACCCCCATCTGTGCTACCGAACTTTTATGGCATGGCTTCAGAAGACCCTGACTCATTCTTGTTCGAGTTCGACATTGTATGTCGAACATATGGTTACATAGATGATGCCCATAGGCTTAGACTCTTCCCAGCGACATTGAAGGCATCAGCCTTAAGATGGTTCATGGGGCTTGGTGAGCAAGCGATAATTGATTGGGATGGCATGAGGAGAATTTTTCTAAGGAAATATCAACCTTATTGCAGATCCAAAGATTCTAAAGATGATATCTTTATAATGAACCAACAGGAGGATGAAACCTTAGAAGAATACTTAGAACGTTTTGTTTATAATTTGCAAAAATCCAAACACCGAACCATGCCTCTTGACTTGATTCGCACAATATTCTTGAAAGGCATCCGAGAAGAATACATGGATGATCTGAACTTGATGGGAAAAGGTGACATTTCTGCCTTACCCTTTGAAGAAATCGCTGAGTTGTGCGAAAAGTATTCAAGGAGCAAAGCTAAAATGGGAAAAAGAACCTTGTCATCCAAAGCCACAAAGCCTGCCTCAGCAAGTGTAACAAGGGCTGAAATAGGGAATCTGTTAGAAGAGTTTAAAACAGATCTGTTAAGCACCCTAGGGAACCAGATTGACACTCTAAAATATAGGAAGAAACAAGAAGATGAAGATCAGATAATGGCTATCTTCTGCCAAAATGCTGGAAGAAACATGCATTAAGAGACTGCCCATTAGAAAATATCCAAGTGTGTGCTTTCTGTACTGAACATCATGATATATCTAATTGTCCTAAAGTTAAAGTTTTGCAGAACTGTAATATGGCAGCCAATGCAGAGATGGAAAACGTGTATTACATGGGCACAAAGAGATCATGGCAGCCAAGGCCAACACCTCAAGGTATGTTTCCAAATCAAAACTTGCAATTTCTTGTAAATGATCAAATGTATGCACAGAATTCATGGAATGTACCTATGCCATGGCAGCACCAAAACCACCCACAGCAACAATGGAGACCGTCTCAACAGTACTCTCAATCCTATCATACATATCCTCACTCATACCCACCATATCCACAACCATATCAACAATACCATCAGCCATATTCATCACATTCTCAACCATATCAGCAGTATCCTCAGCAAGTTGTTTATCAGCCTCAACCTATTCAACAAGCATTGCCTGCTCCTCCACCAATAAATCCACCACAACTGCAATTTCCAGCTAACCCACAACCTCCCAGACCTACTCAAATTCCTGCTCAAACTGTCCCAAACCCAAATAACAGAGCAGAGAGGCCAGCCTACAATGTGGAAGAGGGAACCTCATATCCCACACTACCCTTGCAAAATATCAACTTGAGGTCTGGTAGGGTACTCCACAAAGATTCTCCAATAACAGATGAGCAAGAAGAAAACACAGAAAATGAAAATGAAATGACAAATCAAAGAAAACCAAACGATGATACCAAAAATAAGCAGATGCAACCATTGCATCCACCTTTTCCAGACCGATTGGTCCAAATAAAACCTCCACTGTCTATACCTCAGTTTGATGTCTTAGATGAACTTAAGAATGTCTACATAAAAATTCCGCTGCTGCAAGCTATAAAAGACATTCTTATATATACCAAAGGCATCAAAGACATGTGCCTCAAGAAGCCTGCTATAAAGAGGATTGATCCTCAAACCATTCATGTCATAGGACATTTAGCTGGCCTTATGACCAATACCATCTCCATGGAAAAGTATGTTGATCCTCGCATTCCCAAAGTGTTACACTAAAAAATGTCACCTTGACTACTTACAGTTAGTATGGCTCCAATCAACAAGTCATGCTACCCTCTTAGGCAAGTCTCATGCCTCTGTTATCCATCTCAAACTCAAAGAAGAGAGAAAGTCTTGTAAAAATCATGTTTATCTCTGGGGTCGCAGGTTCTCTCTAGCCTTACCTGCGGGGACGCTGACCATGTTCACAAAATCCGCGTCCCTGGACGCTCTGTATGTTAAGGGACAGGTGCGTCCCTCTGTAAAAGGCAAAATGCGCGAGTTTTATCTTGAAAAAGTTACTTGTGGTTACTTCTAGAACATTCTAGAGGTCGGTTTGATGAAATGGATGCGCCTCCAGTTGGTTCATGTATCTCTATTAAGGGGGAACTTATCCCATCAATAAGGGAGCTATCCCACCCATAGAGGGGGATGATCCCATTGATAGTGGACCTGAATAACCTCTTTACAACACTATAAATGAAGGCATTGAGCCAGAAGGAGAGGGGGTTGGAGCTATACATTTTCTTTGGGTAAATGCTGCAGGATTTAGGTCTTCCATTAGAGCCTTTGTGAGGAGAGATTGTCTTCACTTGATTCTACTTGGGAGAGGGTGAGCTTTGTCAAAGTAGAGGAAAACCCTTGATGGACCCTGGGAGGAACTTGCACAACACCAAGGCCAGGTTGTAAGAGTTTCTTTGTTTCGTTATTAATACAAACTGGTTTATTTTTCTCAATAGCTTGTGTTAATGAGTTATTTCATGTGTTCCTTGGTCTGCATGTTGAATATATGTTTTATTATATGAAATGCAAGTGCTTGGTAATTGTTTGATTGTTTGTGGTTGCAGGAATTGACTTGAAGGAGGAGCTCATCCGGATCGTCAAGAACGGACTTCAACAACAGCGTTTTGGAATAAGGTAAGCCTAAACACTTGTAGTTTTCATGTTGTAAAAGGTGTATTTAGAGAAAGATCACTCCATTTTGTCTTGTTTGTCATTAGAATGTCTTAGACTTCTAGGAAGGTCAGTCGTGTCCGCACCCTTGACAGATTCCGTGTGACAAATTGGCGACTCCGCTGGGGATAGTTTCCATTAATGAGAAGAGTTTTTTCCTTTGTGTGAACTTTGCTCTGAGAAAATTGGTTTATTTTTCTGGTTTTTGGCTCTGTGTTTCTGTTTCTGGGTGGGTTAGCTTAGGATTAGTTTTATTTTGGTTTTTCTTGAGTTTTTTAGAAGGACGCACCCTCTGAGTGCTGCACAGTGCGTCCCTGGACGCACTTTCGCAGCGTGCACAGTGCGGGCCCGCGCCTGTGATAACGGGTTGCCTGCGTCTTCCTGTAAAATTTAGGAAAATTCCATTTTTTGCATTTTTTGCTCTTAGATTTTGTTTTTTCTTAGTTTTTACTGCCCAGATCCACTGGTTACCTGCCATAAATCTTCACCTAGGCTTGTTTCCTTGGCATTCCTGCTTTAGCTTTCATCAATTGGGTGTTTTGAGTCTCTTTTTTGAGAAATTCTTGATTTGATTTCCTTTGGTCATTACTTGGAGGTTTGTCTCAGTCTTTTCACAATTTTGCATCTTTTTGCTTGTGTTTTTGCAAAAAAATTTCCCCCTCATTCGCCGGGGGGGGCTAAATTGTGTATGAGTGTTAATCGCCTTTGAGTGTTTTTATTTTATGATCTTTGGAACTCTCACCCAATTTTCTCGACTTGCACTTGATTGGTTCTTAGATTACATTAGAATCATCTTGTGTTTGAGAATTCTCTTGCATAGATCACATTTGCATAATTAGAGTTCTCAGTTTCAGAATATGAATGAAAAATGTGCATAGATTACATTTGCATACTTTTTATGTGAATTGTGCATAGATTACAATTGCATAGTTTACATTCTGAAAAATCAATCGTAGATTTAGATCAGCTTTCTTTGATTTGAATTTACACAAAAATAAAAATAAAAATTGGTTTGGAATTGATTTGCATTAGTTTTTCTTGATGAAATTAGTGCATTAGAGAATTTGTTATATTTTCTCTTAATGATCAATTTTTTGCATTGTTGGAAGTGAATGGAAACTCTCTCCTTACTTTAGTTAGGATTCATCGAATTGAAAAGATTACATTATCATATTCGATTGCATTCAGTTGAGTCGGGTCATAACACCATTGGTTTCATCTCCATTTATCCATTTGAGTAATAACAGCCTTAATAACACAGCGCTTAATTAAAATTCATCTAGTAATTTTTACATTTCTAGGGCTCTGAAGCACCAACATAGCTTAGGCTAGGGTCTTGGAGTAGGTGAGTACTTAACTCTCCAAGACTACAAAACCAAACAGATAGTTTATCTTGAGTAGAATAAATCCAATTGTTTCAATTGCACTCTGGGAAAGCTCCTCTTAAAGGAGAAGCACGAGCTCGTGTCCGAACCAGTGAGGGGATCATTCCCCCCTCGTTGGGAACGACGCCAGACAGTACGTATTACAAACGGTAAACCTCGGATTAACCATTGTCGAGGAGCCAGGGGTCACTTATCGGTAAACCTTGGATTGTTGTCAAGGAGCCGGTAAGGGGATTGAGCTTGCTACTCTGCCCTTGCGTGCTGTCGGAGTTTAGACTGTTCCCCCAGGTGTATTTGTTACTGTTGGTGACCTTAGTGACCATAATCTTTAGGGTTCTACCGAGGTGACGGTGGAGGGAAGGTCCCACTGTACCTGGAGCAGACGTCGGTTATACTCACTTGGATTTTCCGGGGGGTTCACTTCACTTCGAGACGGTTAAAGTGGAGGAACTTGTGCCGGTCTATTCATTAAGCAGGTTGCCGGGGTAACTGTTCCACCCGCCATTTCTGTACTGAATTCTGCGAGGTTGGGCTTCATCACCAACTAGTGTTTTCGGTCCGGAGAGCTTACTGTTTGTGTGTGGTTTGACTCCTAGATTTGATAGCGCGTGTTAATTTGTTTGTTTTTACTTTTAGAGACCATAAGTGTGAATTGTGAATTGTTAATTTTAGTTTTAAATTGTTAATAAAATTCACTGAAGTTGAATATAATGGCAAATGTTCCGGAATTTATCAACCTAGGAACCCCTCCTAATGAGAATCCTAGTACTTTTCCTTACTTTGGAAATGTTGGTCCTCCTTATATGGCTACTTTGTCATTACCTGGATTTACAATAGGTTTACCGATATGGTTATTTTCAACTTCGTTGGCCCAAAATACTCCAATTGTTCCATCTCAACCGGATGCTTCACCTCAACAGAGTTCACCATCTCAACATCACCAACCTTTTGTTGACCCTTTACCTTCTTCGCCTAATTTTGCTTCCTCCATTTCTTCCTCTTCGCCTGGTAAAAGCCTTGATGCTAGTAACCAGGAGGCTAAGAAGAAGAAGAAAGGGAAGAAGAAGAAGAAGAAGAAGAAGCAAGATAAGAAAGAAGTCAACCAACCAACCACGGCTGTAAGTGTTAGTTGTGTTGAGGAAAATTCCGACATGCATCGTAAACCCAAATACCCTTGCAGGCTTTGTAAGGGTGACCACTTCCTTGTCAATTGTCCTGGTATTCCAAAGGTCTTGGAAGTATGGTCAGAAAAATCTCATCAACTTTCCATTGATCCATCAACCAGTGATAGTCAGGTTCCTGGGAAAAAGGGTAAAGTTAGGTTTCCTTGTAAGTTATGCAAAGGGAGTCATCAAACTCACATTTGCCCTCACATGGATGAAGCCTCAACATTGTTGGAAAACCTTACTGTTCCACAGCAAGAATTTCCAACTGGTTACCGTAAGCTTTCTCCCAACCTACCGTCAACTGACGGAGTGATTGATCTAAATTCAAGTACAGTCGATCACCCTCTCCCATTGGAGAGTGAAACTCATGTCACTCAGGTTGATGATCCATTAGTTGATCAAGTGGTCGATTCAATTTCACATTCGGTCGATCACACTCTCCTTTTCGAGAGTAAATTTCATACCGCTGATGTTCTTCTTGTTACATCGGATTCTTCTATGCCGGGGGGCATTTCACCTGTTTCTACAGAACCCCCTCCAAGTACTGAGGTCTTTTCCTTTGATTGGAATAGACTGACAGAACCTCGTCTTCCTTCCTCCATCCCTTTCCAAATCATTGTCAAGGCTGGTGGTAGGGACATACATCGTACTCAGGTAGATGAAGGTGCTTCTGTTAGTATTTTATCCTCAGCTGTTTGGAAAGCTTTGGGTTCCCCTCAGCTTGCGCCTATTACGCAGAATCTGAAAGCTTTTAACAGAACAATTAGTGAACCTTTAGGGATCCTTCCTAAGTTTTCTATTACCTTGGAAGGTAAAACTGTTTGTGTTGATCTTATGGTAGTTCGAGGTCCCTTGGATTTCAATTTACTCCTTGGGCGAGACTATGTTTATGCAATGAAAGCTGTCGTATCGACACTCTTTCGCGTGATGTCTTTCCCTCACAATGGCAGTATTGTGACTGTAGACCAGCTTTCGTTCCCTAGTCTTTTTTCAACTACCAATAATATGACACCCCTAAATGTTCCTGATTCTAAAGTGGTATCTACCCTGCCACGGGTTAATTATGTGGCAACCGGTCCCATGATTTTAGTTACCGATGTAAGTGAGCCTCTCACTGTTTGCTCATCTTCCTTTGACTTAGATCCGGTAATTGACATGGAAAACTCTATGGGATTACTTGAACACGATGTTCTTATCCCTTTTGAGTCCCTTGACATGTGTTCCTTCCAGAGTACTATTCTTCCTTCTGATGAAGACCTCTTGGAAGCCATGATCAAGGTGTGTCCATTGACATGTCTTTCCTCCAGTTGGAAACCATGATCAATGTTGCGAGGATAGTTTGTTCCTGTCTTAACCTCGTTAAAAAATGAAACTGGAGTACGAGGATAGTTTTTTCCTGTATCAACCTCGTTAAAAAATGAAATAGGCGGTAGTGAGGATAGTTCCTTTTACTGTGTCAACCTCGTTAAAAAATGAATCAGTGTGTGCGAGGATAGTTTTTTCTTGTATCAACCTCGTTAAAAAATGAAACAAGGAGAGCGAGGATAGTTTTTTCTTGTATCAACCTCGTTAAAAAATGAAACAAGGAGAGCGAGGATAGTTTGTTCCTCTCTCAACCTCGTTAAAAAATGAAACTGGATGGTCCGAGGAAAGTTCCTTTTACTGTGTCAACCTCTTTAAAAAATGAATCAGTTGACGAGGATAGTTTTTTCCTGTATCAACCTCGTTAAAAAATGAAATAGGCTAGCATGAGGACAGTTCTTTTACTGAGTCAACCTCATTAAAAAATGAATCAGCTAGAGTTTAGGATACGTAGGTAGATTTTAGAAAGCAGGGTTTTGAGGATAGTTCCTGTTACTGAGTCAACCTCGTTAAAAAATGAATCAGGTATGAGGATAGTTCTTTTCTTGTGTCAACCTCCTTAAAAATGAAACAACTCCCTTTTCAAGTTAAATATTGAAAGTAAACCTTCATTTCATCCAGCCGGTTGAATGCAATGAAGCCTGGGGGGCATGTACCTCGCTTTGCATCATTATGCTGGGGCATGCGAACTTTTTGAGCATAGTTCCTTGTCTTGTGTCAAGCTCGTTAAAAAATGAAACAAGGGTAGGTTAAGTAGGTAGATTGTAGAGAGTAGTCATGAGCATAGTTCCTTGTCTTGTGTCAAGCTCATTAAAAAATGAATCAAGGATTTTAGAGCATAGTTCCTTGTCTTGTGTCAAGCTCGTTAAAAAATGAATCAAGGTTTTTAGAGTTAAGTTTTTGTTAGGTAGATTGTAGAGAGTAGTTATGAGCATAGTTCCTTGTCTTGTGTCAAGCTCACTAAAAAATGAAACAACTCCCACAATTCTTTCCAAGATCTTGAAAGTAAAGCTTCATTCCATCCACCTCATTGAATGCAATGAAGCTTGGGGGGCATGTACCTTGGTTTGCATCTTTATGCTGGGGGCATGTGAACTTATAACAAGCATAGTTTTTCGTTTCAAGCTTGCATAAACATGAAACCGAATCCGAGCATAGTTCTTTTCCTGTGTCAAGCTCGTTAAAAAATGAAACAAATCCTCCTCTAATTGAGTCGAGAGTTTGACTAGACCTCATAGATGTTAGGTTGTACGTTTAGGTTAGTTATTTCAGTTTTTGCATAATTTTCTTACAGTTTTAGGTCGAGTCTTTCAAATGATCTCATTCTTGAACCTTCATTTCATCCACTTAGTTGAATGAAATGAAGCTGGGGGGCATGCGCTCTAACAGTTATGCTTAGGGGGCATCAAGCACAGTTTTATCTCTGTTTCAAGCTTGTGTAAAAATGAAACTAATTTGAAGCATAGTTTTTATCTGTTTCAAGCTTTTGTAAAAATGAAACCTATCTCGAGTCAATTTCAGTTATTTTCAAGACTCGTTAAACTCATGAAAATCCGAGATTATTTTGCTATTTTTCATTCTCGTAAAACAAATGAAAATGCCGAGTTCTTTCCGTCTTTTCCTGCTCGTAAATTAAATTGAAAGTCGGCCATATGAGTACATTTTTATCCCTTTTTCGAACTCATTAAAATTTACGAAAAAGTGAAAACCATGAGTACATTTTTATACCTTTTTCGAACTCGTTAAAACTTACGAAAAAGTGAAACCTTGGAGTTCTCTTTTAAGCCCTTTTCAGACTCTTAAAACATGAAAAGATTGCCGAGCGTTTCTTTTACACTCGTTAAAACGGAATTAAAAGACGGTCCCCTTTTAGCTCTTTTCTGACCGTAAAATCAGGAAAAGATTGCCGGGTTTTTGTCGTTTCAAACTCGATAAGGAAATAAAACGACGTGTCCTTGATCGCTTTTTACTTTTCAGGTCAACGACACTATTATGAAAGTACTCCTTGGTCGCAAGATCAAGCGGTTCCCCCAGGTATTATTTTATACTTTTTCGGGCTTGAGGGACACAAATATACGAAAAAGTTCAACGTGGAGTTTCCTTAAGTTTTTCAGACTCTCTAAAATTGAAAAACGCCGAGTTTCTCCTATACTGGGCTCGTTAAACTTTTACAGTAAAGGACCTGTTCAATTACAAACAGGAACGAACCACTCCTTCCTAGGGTTCGAATTTAAACTAGGTTGGACTTGTCCGAAGGATGAGCTTATAATCAAGCATATGTTATCCTCCTCAAGCTTGTTAAAAATAAAGAGGTACTTGCCAGAAATGGTGGGGGAAAAGAGAGAAGAATGAACCTATTTGTCACCTTTTGCCTCAGAAGAAACTTTATTACCGCTCTTGAACACGACACTTTTCATTCACCTGGGTTGGGAAATCTTTTACCTCACAGTTGACTAAAACACTTTGAAATCTTTAACCGGGTTCAGGGATTAACTTTGAGTTATTCGTCACCAAGCCATCTGTTGTGTCGTTATGTGTTCAAGAGGTCTGCAAGCAAAACTTTCATCTGCAAAATACTTGTCATCCATTGACCATCCCTGAGTCAGTCCTTACAGCAACATTTCTTCAACTTGAACAATGATTTCGTGTTGCGGGCTTGCCTGCAACGGGTCGCTTTCTATCGACATCGACACATTATCTAGAAAGATGACTTAGGAATCGACAGTACCTTGAAGTCTGCATGCATCAATGGCAGGTTTCTCGCCTTTGACGTCAGTTTACATCATTGACTTTCGATCAGAGGATTCCGTGAAGTGTTCGACATCAAAACGTCTATTCACATTTCACGGGTTGTGCTTGGTACTTTGAGAACCATTGACATTACTGGTGGTTTCTCTCACGCTTGTTAACAGTTTACATCATTGACTGGTAATCAAGTGGTTTCTACCATGTTCGACATCGAATCATTTAATCACATGGCTAGAATCGTACCAATTCGGGAAGTAGAAGTGAAGACCCTGGATCTAGTTTCTACCATCCAGGCTGCGAGGAGTTTTGTATTCATTATCTATGTAGACTAATCATAAACAGATGGCTGCGTCCATACTGTGTCTACAAAAGTCTATAAAAATGATGTACTGCAAGATCATTCCTGTATCAGAATAGTTAGTCCATTAGTTAAAGTTTTGAATCTGAGTATGGGAATGCCTACCTCAGTGATGATATAATCTTATCCATGTATTTTGTGTTGAAAATGCAGGTTCCAACCAGGCCATCCACAAGGCAATCCTTGAAATGATAAAGCGCTTCACCTTCCTAGAATTACAAAACCCTATCTATTCCAGGCTTCGCACTTTAGGGGGCAATCTGTTACACTAAAAAATGTCACCTTGACTACTTACAGTTAGTATGGCTCCAATCAACAAGTCATGCTACCCTCTTAGGCAAGTCTCATGCCTCTGTTATCCATCTCAAACTCAAAGAAGAGAGAAAGTCTTGTAAAAATCATGTTTATCTCTGGGGTCGCAGGTTCTCTCTAGCCTTACCTGCGGGGACGCTGACCATGTTCACAAAATCTGCGTCCATGGACGCTCTGTATGTTAAAGGACAGGTGCGTCCCTCTGTAAAAGGCAAAATGCGCGAGTTTTATCTTGAAAAAGTTACTTGTGGTTACTTCTAGAACATTCTAGAGGTCGGTTTGATGAAATGGATGCGCCTCCAGTTGGTTCATGTATCTCTATTAAGGGGGAACTTATCCCATCAATAAGGGAGCTATCCCACCCATAGAGGGGGATGATCCCATTGATAGTGGACCTGAATAACCTCTTTACAGCACTATAAATGAAGGCATTGAGCCAGAAGGAGAGGAGGTTGAAGCTATACATTTTCTTTGGGTAAATGCTGCAGGATTTAGGTCTTCCATTAGAGCCTTTGTGAGGAGAGATTGTCTTCACTTGATTCTACTTGGGAGAGGGTGAGCTTTGTCAAAGTAGAGGAAAACCCTTGATGGACCCTGGGAGGAATTTGCACAACACCAAGGCCAGGTTGTAAGAGTTTCTTTGTTTCGTTATTAATACAAACTGGTTTATTTTTCTCAATAGCTTGTGTTAATGAGTTATTTCATGTGTTCCTTGGTCTGCATGTTGAATATATGTTTTATTATATGAAATGCAAGTGCTTGGTAATTGTTTGATTGTTTGTGGTTGCAGGAATTGACTTGAAGGAGGAGCTCATCCGGATCGTCAAGAACGGACTTCAACAACAGCGTTTTGGAATAAGGTAAGCCTAAACACTTGTAGTTTTCATGTTGTAAAAGGTGTATTTAGAGAAAGATCACTCCATTTTGTCTTGTTTGTCATTAGAATGTCTTAGACTTCTAGGAAGGTCATCCCATAGAGTTTTCCATGTCAATTACCGTATTTAAATCAAAGGAAGATGAGCAACCAGCGAGAGGCTCACTTACATCGGTAACTGAAATCATGGGACCGGTTGCCACATAATTAACCCGTGGCAGGGTAGATACCACTTTAGAATCAGGAACATTTAGGGTTGTCATATTATTGGTAGTTGAGACAAGACTAGGGAACGAAAGCTGGTCTACAGTCACAATACTGCCATTGTGAGGGAAAGACATCACGCGAAAGAGTGTCGATACGACAGCTTTCATTGCATAAACATAGTCTCGCCCAAGGAGTAAATTGAAATCCAAGGGACCTCGAACTATCATAAGATCAATACAGACAGTTTTACCTTCCAAGGTAATAGAAAACTTAGGAAGGATCCCTAAAGGTTCACTAATGGTTCTGTTAAAAGCTTTCAGATTCTGCGTAATAGGTTGTAACGAGGATAGTTTTTTCCTGTATCAACCTCGTTAAAAAATGAAATAGGTTGTAACGAGGATAGTTTTTTCCTGTATCAACCTCGTTAAAAAATGAAATAGGTTTTTATGAGGATAGTTTTTTCCTGTATCAACCTCGTTAAAAAATGAAATAGGTTGTAACGAGGATAGTTTTTTCCTGTATCAACCTCGTTAAAAAATGAAATAGGTTGTAACGAGGATAGTTTTTTCCTGTATCAACCTCGTTAAAAAATGAAATAGGTTGTAACGAGGATAGTTTTTTCCTGTATCAACCTCGTTAAAAAATGAAATAGGTTGTTACGAGGATAGTTTTTTCCTATATCAACCTCGTTAAAAAATGAAATAGGTTGTAACGTGGATAGTTTTTTCCTGTATCAACCTCGTTAAAAAATGAAATAGGCTAGCATGAGGACAATTCTTTTACTGAGTCAACCTCATTAAAAAATGAATCAGGTAGATTGTAGAAAGTAGGGTTTTGAGGATAGTTCCTGTTACTGAGTCGACCTCGTTAAAAAATGAATCAGGTTTGAGGATAGTTCCTGTTACTGAGTCAACCTTGTTAAAAAATGAATCAAGTATGAGGATAGTTCTTTTCTTGTGTCAACCTCTTTAAAAATGAAACAACTCCCTTTTCAAGTTAAATATTGAAAGTAAACCTTCATTTCATCCAGCCGGTTGAATGCAATGAAGCCTGGGGGGCATGTACCTCGCTTTGCATCATTATGCTGGGGGCATGCGAACTTTTTGAGCATAGTTCCTTGTCTTGTGTCAAGCTCGTTAAAAAATGAAACAAGGGTAGGTTAAGTAGGTAGATTGTAGAGAGTAGTCATGAGCATAGTTCCTTGTCTTGTGTCAAGCTCATTAAAAAATGAATCAAGGATTTTAGAGCATAGTTCCTTGTCTTGTGTCAAGCTCGTTAAAAAATGAATCAAGGTTTTTAGAGTTAAGTTTTTGTTAGGTAGATTGTAGAGAGTAGTTATGAGCATAGTTCCTTGTCTTGTGTCAAGCTCACTAAAAAATGAAACAACTCCCACAAGTCTTTCCAAGATTTTGAAAGTAAAGCTTCATTCCATCCACCTCATTGAATGAAATGAAGCTTGGGGGGCATGTACCTTGATTTGCGTCATTATGCTGGGGGCATGTGGACTTATAACAAGCATAGTTTTTCGTTTCAAGCTTGCATAAACATGAAACCGAATCCGAGCATAGTTCTTTTCCTGTGTCAAGCTCGTTAAAAAATGAAACAAATCCTCCTCTACTTGAGTCGAGAGATTGACTAGATCTCATAAATGTTAAGTATTTAGGTTAGTTATTTCAGTGTTTTGCATAATTTTCTTATAGTTTTAGGTTGAGTCTTTCAAACGATCTCGTTCATGAAACTTCATTCCATCCAGGTTGTACTTAGTTGAATGAAATGAAGTTGGGGGGGCATGCGCTCTAGCAGTTACGCTTAGGGGGCATCAAGCACAGTTTTCTCTCTGTTTCAAGCTTGTGTAAAAATGAAACTACTTTGAAGCATAGTTTTTATCTGTTTCAAGCTTTTGTAAAAATGAAACCTATCTCAAGTCAATTTTGGTTATTTTCAAGACTTGTTAAACTCATGAAAATACCGAGATTATTTTGTTATCTTTCATTCTCGTAAAACAAATGAAAATACCGAGTTCTTTCCGTCTTTTCCTGCTCGTAAATTAAATTGAAAGTCGGCCACATGAGTACATTTTTATCATTTTTTCGAACTCGTTAAAATTTACGAAAAAGTGAAAACCATGAGTACATTTTTATCCCTTTTTCGAACTCGTTAAAACTTACGAAAAAGTGAAACCTCAGAGTCATCTTTTAAGCCCTTTTCTGACTCCTAAAATATGAAAAGATCGCCGAGCGTTTCTTTTACACTCGTTAAAACGGAATTAAAAGACGGTCCCCTTATAGCTCTTTTCTGACCGTAAAATCAGGAAAAGATTGCCGGGTTTTTGTCGTTTCAAACTCGATAAGGAAATAAAACGACGTGTCCTTGATCGCTTTTTACTTTTCAGGTCAACGACACTATTATGAAAGTACTCCTTGGTCGCAAGATCAAGCGGTTCCCCCAGGTATTATTTTATACTTTTTCGGGCTTGAGGGACACAAATGTACGAAAAAGTTCAACGTGGAGTCTCCTTTAGTTTTTTTCAGACTCTCTAAAATTGAAAAACGCCGAGTTTCTCCTATACTGGGCTCGTTAAACTTTTACAGTAAAGGACCTGTTCAATTACAAACAGGAACGAACCACTCCTTCCTAGGGTTCGCATTTAAACTAGGTTGGACTCGTCCGAAGGATGAGCTTATAATCAAGCATATTTTATCCTCCTCAAGCTTGTTAAAAATAAAGAGGTACTTGCCAGAAATGGTGGGGGAAAAAAGAGAAGAATGAACCTATTTGTCACCTTTTGCCTCAGAAGAAACTTTATTACCGCTCTTGAACACGACACTTTTCATTCACCTGGGTTGGGAAATCTTTTACCTCACAGTTGACTAAAACACTTTGAAAATCTTTAACCGGGTTCAGGGATCAACTTTGAGTTATTCGTCACCAAACCATCTGTTGTGTCGTTATGTGTTCAAGAGGTCTGCAAGCAAAACTTTCATCTGCAAAATACTTGTCATCCATTGACCATCCCTGAGTCAGTCCTTACAGCAACATTTCTTCAACTTGAACAATGATTTCGTGTTGCGGGCTTGCCTGCAACGGGTCGCTTTCTATCGACATCGACACATTATCTAGAAAGATGACTTAGGAATCGACAGTACCTTGAAGTCTGCATGCATCAATGGCAGGTTTCTCGCCTTTGACGTCAGTTTACATCATTGACTTTCGATCAAGTGGTTTCTACCATGTTCGACATCGAATCATTTAATCACATGGCTAGAATCGTACCAATTCGGGAAGTAGAAGTGAAGACCCTGGATCTCGTTTCTACCATCCAGGCTGCAAGGAGTTTTGTATTCATTATCTATGTAGACTAATCATAAACAGATGGCTGCGTCCATACTGTGTCTACAAAAGTCTATAAAAATGATGTACTGCAAGATCATTCCTGTATCAGAATAGTTAGTCCATTAGTTAAAGTTTTGAATCTGAGTATGGGAATGCCTACCTCAGTGATGATATAATCTTATCCATGTATTTTGTGTTGAAATTGCAGGTTCCAACCAGGCCATCCACAAGGCAATCCTTGAAATGATAAAGCGCTTCACCCTTCCTAGAATTACAAAACCCTATTCTATTCCAGGCTTCGCACTTTAGGGGGCAATCTGTTACACTAAAAAATGTCACCTTGACTACTTACAGTTAGTATGGCTCCAATCAACAAGTCATGCTACCCTCTTAGGCAAGTCTCATGCCTCTGTTATCCATCTCAAACTCAAAGAAGAGAGAAAGTCTTGTAAAAATCATGTTTATCTCTGGGGTCGCAGGTTCTCTCTAGCCTTACCTGCGGGGACGCTGACCATGTTCACAAAATCCGCGTCCCTGGACGCTCTGTATGTT
The DNA here is from genome assembly GCA_031772625.1 of Pinus tabuliformis. NCBI lineage: Eukaryota > Viridiplantae > Streptophyta > Pinopsida > Pinales > Pinaceae > Pinus > Pinus tabuliformis. The sequence continues at coordinate 141,681,694 of CM062808.1, read as the reverse complement.
AAGGGACAGGTGCGTCCCTCTGTAAAAGGCAAAATGCGCGAGTTTTATCTTGAAAAAGTTACTTGTGGTTACTTCTAGAACATTCTAGAGGTCGGTTTGATGAAATGGATGCGCCTCCAGTTGGTTCATGTATCTCTATTAAGGGGGAACTTATCCATCAATAAGGAGCTATCCCACCCATAGAGGGGGATGATCCCATTGATAGTGGACCTGAATAACCTCTTTACAGCACTATAAATGAAGGCATTGAGCCAGAAGGAGAGGGGGTTGGAGCTATACATTTTCTTTGGGTAAATGCTGCAGGATTTAGGTCTTCCATTAGAGCCTTTGTGAGGAGAGATTGTCTTCACTTGATTCTACTTGGGAGAGGGTGAGCTTTGTCAAAGTAGAGGAAAACCCTTGATGGACCCTGGGAGGAACTTGCACAACACCAAGGCCAGGTTGTAAGAGTTTCTTTGTTTCGTTATTAATACAAACTGGTTTATTTTTCTCAATAGCTTGTGTTAATGAGTTATTTCATGTGTTCCTTGGTCTGCATGTTGAATATATGTTTTATTATATGAAATGCAAGTGCTTGGTAATTGTTTGATTGTTTGTGGTTGCAGGAATTGACTTGAAGGAGGAGCTCATCCGGATCGTCAAGAACGGACTTCAACAACAGCGTTTTGGAATAAGGTAAGCCTAAACACTTGTAGTTTTCATGTTGTAAAAGGTGTATTTAGAGAAAGATCACTCCATTTTGTCTTGTTTGTCATTAGAATGTCTTAGACTTCTAGGAAGGTCAGTCGTGTCCGCACCCTTGACAGATTCCGTGTGACACAAAGTGACCACCGTCATTAACAACATACAAATTCCAAACACTTTGATAGACCTTGGGGCAGCAATAAATGTCATGACTCTAGAAACCATGAGAACACTCCAGCTCATAAATTTGCAACATACAACGATTGTTCTAGAACTAGCTGATAGGTCCAAAGTGATTCCTGAAGGGATTTTGGAAGACATAGTTGTCTCACTGGACTCTTGGGAGTACCCAGTGGATTTCTTAGTTCTTCAACCCAAATCCAATCTAGGAGGTCACCCTATCATCCTTGGTAGACCATGGTTAGCGACTGCTGATGCATTCATAGGATGTCGATCAGGCAACATGATCATTTCAAGAGGGACTGAAAGAAAACAACTCACTCTTTATCCATCGGCACAATCACCAGCAGTAACACATAGTTTTTGGCTTGATGATAAATTCAATGATAAAGAAGAAGTACAATCTGTTTTTAGCATTGACAAAATCTATGATTTCCAAGAACAAGACAATAATGATTTGGTAGAATTATTCCTTTCTCAACCTGATATTTCCGAAAATTTGAGAAACGACCAATATCATGCTGTAGATGTACTTCTAGCTCAAAATTTTCAGGAAACATGCACCATTCAATCTTTGCAAACCACATTTCACGACATTTTTCCAGTTCAATCCATCACCAATACACAGAGTCAGATCATAGAGATTAGTCCAGGGAAAACTTTGAACATTGGCAATCACCTAGACTCATCTCAACAAGAAAAATTGATTCGACTATTGAGAAAATACCAGAAGGCATTTGCTTGGGACTACACCAATATGCATGGGATTCACCCTGACACATGCACTCACCATATTTATACTGATAGTACAATAAAACCAGTGAGGCAACCATAGAGAAGAATGAACCCCATGCTTCAGGATATTGTCAGAGAAGAATTACAAAAACTGTTGAGAGTTAATTTCATATATCCTATTTCTGACAGTAAGTGGGTATCCCCATTGGTTATAATGCCCAAGAAAAATCGTAAGTGGCTCATTTGTGTTGATTACAGACAACTGAACAAAGCAACGCTCAAAGATTATTTTCCACTACCATTTATTGATCAAGTGTTAGACACCCTAGCTGGGAAATCATCATTTTCTTTTCTTGATGGTTTCAGTGGCTACAACTAGATCAGGATCGCCTCAGAAGACCAGGACAAAACCACATTCACCTGTACTTGGGGCACTTATGCTTACAATGTTTTTCCATTTGGACTTTGCAATGCTCCAGCTTCATTTCAGAGAGCTGTATTAGCTATTTTCGCTGATTTAGTTCATGATTGTGTTGAAGTTTACATGGATGATTTTTTAGTGTACGACAATTCATTTGAACATGCATTAGAAAATCTTGAAAGAGTGTTGAAAAGATGTATTGAAGCTAATCTGTCCCTCAGCAATGAAAAGTGCTTTATGATGTTAAACGAAGGGATAGTATTGGGCCACTATATTTCTTTTCAAGGCATCAAAGTTGACCCCGCAAAGATCCAGATCATTGTTGATTTACCAATTCCAAAGAATCAAAGAGAGGTAAGAAGTTTCCTTGGGTATGCAAGCTATTACAGAAGGTTTATTGAACATTTTAGTAAAATAGCTTTACCTTTGTTTAAACTTCTAACCAAAGATGTACTTTTCAACTGGAATGAGAACTTCCAACAAGCATTCGAAGTGCTCAAAAAGAAATTATCAACCGCACCAGTTTTAAGAGGGCCTAATTGGAGCTTACCATTTCATATCTTTACAGATGCATCTGACACTGCAGTCGGTGCCTCATTAGGCAAGAAAGAGGAATCTTGTAATTATGCCATTTATTTCATTAGCAAAAATCTCACACCTGCAGAGTCAAACTACACAGTCACAGAAAAAGAAACACTTGCCATCATATATGCTGTGAATAAATTCCGACATTACATAATTGGTTATGAGGTCTTTGTACATACTGATCATTTAGCCATTAGACATTTAATGAATAAACCAATAACTAGTGGCAGAGTTACCAGATGGTTATTATTGTTACAGGAATTCAACATCACAGTGTTAGATAGACCAGGCAAAGAGAATCAGGTGGCAGATTTTCTTTCTAGACTGCAAAACCCAGGTGAGATTGTTCCGGTTGAAGATTCTTTTCCAGATGAAAATTTATTTGCAATTTCCATAGTAAATCCTTGGTATGCTGATTTGGCCAATTATTTGTCTACAGGAAGGACACCTCCACACTTCACTGCAAAGGAAAAGAAGAGACTAGTCAAACAAAGTGCTAGATATTCATGGCTTAATGGTGATTTGTTTTACACTGATTATGATATGATTATTAGAAGATGTGTAAGGCATGATGAGATAGTTGATATTTTAAAATCTTGCCATGATGAACCGTGTGGTGGGCATTTTGCAGCTAAGCAGACAACGTTCAAAGTTCTTACTCTTGGATACTACTGGCCATCCATTTTCAAGGATGCCAAGAAGTATGTGAAGAGTTGTGATAGCTGCCAAAGAATGGGCAGGCCAACAGCTACAGATGAGATGCCCCTTCAGCCCCAAGTTCACCTAGAGCCATTTGAAAAATGGATTCTAGACTTCATAGGACCCATTAGCCCAACCTCCAATGGTAAGAAGTACTTCTTAGTATGTACTGATTATGTCACAAAGTGGGCTGAAGCAAAAGCACTGGTTAGAGCCACCAAATACACAGTGGTAAATTTCCTTTTCGAAGAGATTTTTGTAAGGTATGGAGTACCAAGGGAAATAGTGACTGATCAAGGTACCCAATTCACCTCAAAGCTAATGAAGGACATCACAGACAAGTACCAAATCAAGCATAGGAAAAGTACACCTTACCATCCACAGGCCAATGGGCAGGTGGAATCCACAAACAAAACTCTGGAAGGGATCATTACTAAAACTGTGGCAATGAACAGGAAGAACTAGGAAGAGAAGCTCAAAGATGCACTCTGGGCTTACAGGATTACGTGGAAGGATACCACAGGATTTACACCATACCAGTTGGTGTACGGCAAAGAGGTACTGCTTCCTATTGAATTTCAAATACATACTTTTAAACTGGCTGCTGATTTGCAAATTAACTTGGACCAAGCACAACAAGAAAGAATCCAGCAGTTGAATCAGCTGGATGAAATGAGGCAGCAAGCAGAGGAAACCACAGTCCTCATGCAAAAACAAAGGAAGCAGTGGCATGATGCAAATATCAAGAAGAAGCAGTTTAAGGAAGGTGACTGGGCTTTACTTTTTGACTCTAAGTTTAGAGATCATAAAGCCAAGTTTACCACCCATTGGATGGGCCCATACCAAATTGTTCAGGCTTACGACGATGGTTCAGTCAAGCTCAAAACTATTGATGGAGAAGGTCATTCCTTTACTGTCAATGGTCATCACCTGAAATTATACACCAAGCCCATCAGCAAGCAAGATTTTCTCCAGACAGTATGTCAACAAAGGGAGGTTGAGATACTGCAGCCCTCAGCTGCAGTATCCCTGCCTTAGTTCTTTTCTTTTCAATTTAGAAATTAAAAAAAAAAAAAAAAAAACTAAAAAAAAAAAAAAAATAATATAAAAAAAAAACAAAACAAAAAAAAATATAATAACAATGGGTTAGATGTGAAAACCAACCTCTGGCACACTCTAACCTCGAATTCCTACTTGAAAACCAATTCGTTGGCGGGTAAGAATTCCCTATCTTTTGTTTACTGTTTGATTTATCACCTGAATAATGACTTGAGGACAAGTCAACACTTTAGTCGGGGAGAGAAGCATCAGCATTTTGTTCTTTTATCTCTCCATTGTAAATTCTTAAAGATTTCATTCTCATCTTCTCACTGTAAATATTCCAAAGCAGTTTGTTCCAGCATTCCAGATTTCAATAAAGAAGTTGTTTTGTTAATTGTTTTATCTCAGAGGGACCTGGTTATAAATATTATGCAGGGGGACCTGTTCTGTCCAGAAGACCATGCTACCAACACCAGCAGTAATGGGACCTGTTTAAGACACATAAAAGGGACCTGTTGAGAGACTGTTACTTCAGGATCACTTCAACAACGCTTCATCAAGTTTCTACAAGGATTCACAGGTTGCTGGGCACCAAGACTCCATCAAACACCCAAGCTCAAGGAACCTGTATACATATGATTCTTTCTCCAGATTTCAAAGGAGCTGCATGAACATCTTCAAGACCTCAGAGGGACCTGTGCATTCAAATCTATCTCAGGGGACCTGTTATGAACAACAAAGAATATTCAAAAGAGGCTAGCCCTACTCAGCATGCCAATGCAACAACAACCAACAAAAGAGTAATATGTTCCTTATTCTTGACATTTAATTCCTTAGATTAATTTTTAGTGTTAAATTTAATGACTGTGACTGTTAATGATCGATTTCAAGGACACATTCTCCATCATCCCTTATCTCACTGATTCTTATTATCTTTCATACTCCAACCCATTTCATACTTCTAAATTCGTTACCCTTTTTCATATCAACCTTGTTATGTCAATCACATCCTACAGCCATACCAACATCCTCCATTTGGCCGAGTACCAATAGCAGCAGGACACGTGGTGAATTGTTTTTTAAAAGAGGGAAAGAAACAAATGTTAAAGCGGGCCTATTCATTGTATCCCACACGGCCGAATTATGATTCCACCACCCGACATAGTTAAATGATTCAGAGGACTCCCTGAAATCATACCTCAGTATTGCACATACGCTCCCAGCGCTCCTATGGTGGCATCTATATAAGTGGTACAACCATTCCTCTGTTCCAAAAGATGAGTACGTTAGGAGGTAAGTGTAGTCGGTTATTTCACCATCATTCTCAGTTATTTCACGCTGGCATTTGATTCCCGTGACTTCCACAGTAAGGATTGAAAGCAGTGAGCGCCACAAGAGGGGGATATAACCATTCGGTTTCGACTCCCACCAAAGTCACAAGACAGTCAACCGAGCATCATACAGGATATTAAGGGAGCGACACCACCAGGTAACAAATTGAAACCTCCTTATTTGAAATTGCAAAACATAAACAGAGAAGAGTTAGAGCACGACCCTCTGCCAAAATGACCAATAGGGTCGAGCCGAGCATGTTCGACAGTTCTCAATATCATGAAGATTGCATTTCAATTCTTAAAGAGATACAGTGGTTTCCCTTTTTAGAAAAATTTCATGGAAGTAATGAAGAGGTTACCAAACAATTCGCCTTCACATTCAACGGAGAGAAGGCCCTGATAGGTAACTTCTCATTTAGGGTTTCTGAAGACACTATAGCCCAGTCAATAGGAATTAGCCCAGAGGGGGAAAAGTACTTTAAGACCAAGCAATTTAAGGAGAAGTCGTGGACCCAATTTATGTGTAGATCCAGAGTCTCATCAGTTAATTGGAAGAAAGGTGTCCCAAGGAGTTGGTTGATACACCCCTGGGACGAGATGGTCTATATCCTCCAAAAATTCGTAACCTGTGAAGGTCGTTACAGTATTGTCTACCTATATCATATTAAACTACTGCTACACTTAAAAAGGCAGTGTGTTATCAGTCTACCATATTTTCTATTACAAAGCCTGACCAAGACGTCGAAGACCATCCAGAAGCAGAAGGGAAATGAAGACAAGAGCCTGTATCACTTTGGCTTAATTAAAATTCTTGTTGGGCATGAATTGCAGAGAAGAGGGAAAACGTGGAAGGAGTTCCTAGCTGCTAACCAAATTAAAGATGAAGAAGACAGAGAAGAACTGCAGGAGAACTCGGGATTCATGAAGGATATCGATGAAGAGATCCCAGTATCCAAAGCGAGCAAGGTACGTCCACCTGTGATCAGCATAAGGACTAGAAAGATGAGAAAAGAGGATGCATAGAAGGCAGAAAAAGATAAAATTTTCACCACCTATTCAAGAAGAACAAAGAGAACACCAAAAGCCCAGTTACAAGAATACCAGCTTGAATCCAATGCACCTATACCGATGGATGTTGAGAGTGGTGACCACTCACCACCAGGACCAGGAGCTGATATAGAGGTTGAAAGTAATAACAGGCCAGAAAAAGGTTCATCACCTCCCATTAAGAGACAGAAGAAGCTGGAGAAACAAATTAAGAAATTGAAAGAAGAACTCATGGAGGCTAATATGCTAGAAAAAGTTATCAAGAAAGAAAATGAGATGCTCCGGGCACAAAGTAAAGAGACTCAACAAAAGAATGAAAAGTTAAGGGAGCAAATCAGTGAACTTGAGGCTGAGCAAACGGATATTTGTAAATGGGCCACTAAGTGGTACAACCAGAAGAAGACGCTCAAAGAAAAATACAAAAGAGTAAAGCAGGAGCTCCATGGTCAGAAAGATGCTCAGGTGAAAAAGAATGTGGACACATTGCTAAAGGCAACAGAGGCACAGGCAGGGACAGAGTTCAAGGGAAGCACTTTGGGGTTAGCATGAGGACATGCTAATTCCTTAAGTCAGGGAGAGATGTTGGTACCATCCCATGACCTCCTTTTTCCTCCTAAAACATATCATTTTCCTACTTCTTTCCATCATACATCTCTTAGATTCCTTGAAAATTGATTAGTTAATAGTACTATAGTTATTAAAATGCATTAAAAGTTGATTTAGGAGTTTATGTTAAAGAATTAGGAATTTTTGGTAAAATGACTACAGGAAGTTCCAACAACCTGTAATTGGTTCATTGTTTGACATGTGGCATGACAGCTAGGCTAGAGCGAAGGGTAGGGATGAAAAGTAGAATGTCCAAGCATGGACGAATACCTATCCTCCAGCAGAACCGACCCTCCTACATGCGCGGTCAGCGATGGTCAAAGTATAGCATGTTGGCGACAAAGGCAACAACAACATAGCATTCTAAATTGATTAGTTTCGTTTCTTTTTGCAATCAGTTTAGGATAGAAACATTTCAAAAATCATGACATGGTAAAAGCGGCAACAGCCACATCATGAATGTACATTCGTTTTCGAAATGTAAGGGTTGTAAAAGACATATGAAAACACAGTTTTGTGTAGTAGTTTTATGGTTGGTTATCATTGTATCGTTTGAAAATAGAGTTTGAACTTAATACCAATATCACAGTTACAGTCACGATTGTTCCTTGTTGCGTTGATTTTATAATCGGTTGATTACAGTTCAGTATACCTCTGAGACGCGGACGGGCCCTGCGTTAAACTGGTATACTGTCATTTCTTTTATTCGCAACTTAGGGTATTAAAATGATATGCACAACAAATAGATTTGGTTCTCGATTGCAATAGAATGCGTATGGTTAAAGTTTATGATAGTGCTTGAACAGTTCATCATTGGGATCGTGAATCGTATCCTGTAAGGGATTCGATCCTTTGTTGCCTTTTACAGTAGTATCATGAGCGTTGTTATCATTTGAATGTATGCTTATAATTTCTGAATGTTTTTATCTTTCATGAATATTAGTGAATGCTGAGTATTTGCTGAACAGGGGTTTTGTGCATAATGTCTCTGTAAGGGGATTGAAATCTTAGTTCACAGTGATACACAGTGTTTTGATTTGGTAAATAAATTACAGTGTTTTGATTTGGTAGATAAATTGCATGACAGTGTTTTAATTAGGTAGATCAACTGAGTGACCTGAGTGTTTGGATGATAGGTAACATACCCCAGTCTTCTGTAAAGAAGTCCTGTGACCTACCATCATAACCACTTAGCTAATAATCCTTTATGTCTATATACTTTAGACACATGCCTCTAAGTCTACGCATCCTAGTCGATAATAAATATAGCCTAGTCTAGCACCCTAGACTAGACACCTACACCGAGCATAGCAGAATGAGCATCATCAGTTGCGCGAATTAGTAGAGGCAATGGAGCAGGAGCTTGAAGAAGAATTGCAGGAGACAAGGAGGAAGAAACAGAACGTAGTGCGTCACTCACCGGGATGGTGGACCGCAAAGCCTTCGCAACGTGTATCACCGCAACAATGAGTGACTCGAGACGAGTCATGATGATTGTGTTGGGGGCCTGTTGGGTAGCGGAGGCCCTGTGTAATGGTTTTGGGGCTTAAAGCCCATAGTTTAGGGTAATGATATTGTAAAATTCCGTGAAGTGCGCGGAGCACAAACTGTAATATGTCGAGTCAAAGGGTTGTCCACCTGAAAATAATGTAAAATAATAGAAAGTGAGTTGGCCTGCCCATGGTCCGCGGACCATAGGAATGTATAAATACAACAAGGCTCTAACGGTAGAAGGCAGCTTTTTGGGAGTAAGATTTGGGATATTATGGGTTTGTAAAGGCAACATTGCTTTGCATCTATAAGTCTAAGTCTTGGGTCGTAGTAGCAAATAGAGGCTCCGCAACTATGTGCGCAGAGGCTTGGTAGAGTCCGCAGCTGTGTGCGTAGGGTAGGAAGTGGATTGTACTAAAACAAAGACATTAATAAAGATAAGATGGTTCTAAAATATTGTGGATCTGTTATATTCTAGTTTATGCCTCTGTTATGGTTTATGATTTTATGAATTATGATTGTGCACACTGGTTATAATTGTTGAATGCTAGAATAAGACCTTAAGGGTTAGATCAGATCTATAATAAAAACATTAATAATAAGAATCTAAGAAGTGCCTCGTCACCGAGCTACGTGAAGGCCAGACAAGCTGTGTAGAGTAGTGCGAGTGTGCAGGTCAGTTCGCGACCCTTCCAATCCTCATCAAGACATCCCTATGGTGTGGAAACCTAGTTATAGCACCCTCCCATACTACCTCGGGTGAGACTTCAGTCCGTACTCCACAGATTGTTGTTGAAAGGGCTGGTAGTGCGGGACTTGTTTGGCTAAAACACTTACAAACTTGGGTCAGGGCCCATCAAGCCAACAATGGTCCACACCTCCTTCTTGGTCTTATGCTCCTCAATATACTCCTCAACCTATCAATGAACCATTTTAGCCATATGCTCACCAACCTCCTCAATGGAACAACCCATCACAAGGGTGGATACCTCAACTCAACCAACCTCCTGCTCTACTACCTCCACCTCAGCCTCAACCACAACTCACTCATCCTTCTCCACCCTAGAAACTTCAAATTCCTACTCATATGAATTCGAACCTGAATAAAAAGAAAGCACAATAGGTATATAGTGGAGAGCATCTTACCCTACCTATGTTGTGGAGATCCAAGAGGTCAAACTTAGGTCTAGAAGAGTGCTTCCAGATAACTATTCAACATCTCCACCTAAATAACTTGAAGAGGAAAATGAAGATATCACCCCTTAATTAAATCCACCTCCTTTTCCCAAGAGATTGATCCACCCTATCCAGGATACCCTAGAAGAGATTAAAATTTGCAGAGAATTCAAGAATCAGTGTGTTAAAATACCACTTCTCCAGGATATTAAGGATGTTCCCATCTATAATAAGGTTATCAAGGAGAAATGTTTCAAATACCCTAGGAGGAGAAAAAGATACACCCCCATCATCAATGTTATTGGTCAATTATATTATTTGATGTTGGGGAGAGTGATTTGTCCAAAATATTTAGACCCTGGGAGTCCAGTAGTATATGTGCACATTAATGGCATCATTGTACCTCATACCCTGATTGAGATTGGGGTTGCCATAAATGTGATGAATAAATAAACCATGCTAAAACTAAACCTCCAAGGAGCCTTGAGAAAGACCACTATAGTGGTACAACTTGTATATAAATCCACAGTAGCTTCTGAGGGAGTTGTTGAGGATGTAATGGTCTCCATTGACTCCTGGGAGTATCCTATTGACTTCTTGGTTCCCCAACCCAAAACAAAATTCAATGGATATCTTCTCATCTTGGGAAGCTCATGGTTACCCACTGTTGATGCTTATAGTAGTTGCATGGTTGGTAACTTGACCATTAAGAATGGGCATGTTTCCAAAATATTGGTATTGTATCCTCCTACTCAACCATTGATTGAGCATGAATTAACCTTGTGGCTAGAAGAGGAGGAGGAATATGAAGTGTGTCATACAAGATCCAATGCAATCTATGCCCTAGATGTTGTTATAAGAGGGGGGCAAATTGATGAAGATGACCTCATTAACTAGATCCTTCAGAACCAACCCACCAATACCATGCCTCTTGATGATCTAGTGAAAGAATCTGAGAGTAGTCTTTGGAATGAATTATTATCAGTTGACCCAAGTCTTTCCCATGTCAAAGTTGTAGAATTTGGCCCATCTAGAAACTTGAATATTAACCCCTCTCTTAGTCAACCAAGAAGAGAAATTGTGCAAGATGCTGAGAGAACACTTATATGCCTTTTCTTGGAATTATAAAGAAATGAAGGGGGTGCATCCCTCAGTTTGTACTCATCACGTATACATTAAGGAGGGATGTGTTACACACTATTTTTTCACACCTCTTACACTTCCCTGTGAAATACCCCAAAGTGAATGAAACATGACCATGATGCAGTGTACTCATTCATATATGGAGCTTAGATCCTCCTTAAGACATTGATTGCAAAATTCCTTGAGCTTCCCCTGAAGGAAATAGATCTAAAACCATAATTTGAGAATCATCGCTCTTATGATACTGAAGACTGTGATGGTTTCTTGTTGCATTATACTCGGCCCACAATGGTAGCACTCTTTTTGATTGTATACCTATGATGGTCCCAAAGAGGTAATTTTCCCAAAGAGGATGAGAAACATTGTGATCTGGAAGCTTCCAGAGCAGCGAGGTGGAGGTTGTTCGATGTAGATGAGGTCGAGTTCTCCCAACTTGACCTCTTGGTCTTATCCCTATGAGCTACCTCCTTGAGATGAGGGCCTACTCCTATCTTTGGAGAGATCATAACTCCCTTTCCCTGCATATATATTCATCCTCTCCCATTCCCAAATGGTTGGTCTTTGTCTATTTGCACCCTTATGCTAAGATTGTGCCTATATGCTACTCATTTGGCTTGGAGAAGGAGTGCTTGGAGAGCCTAGCTTGGACTTGGACATTCATTGCAGGAGAGACTATTGACATGAAGGCTTGGTTGTATGCTTCCTCCTTTATTCTATTAATATACAACTGCTGGTTCATTTTCCCTAAATGTGTATGCTCATGTATCATTTAGCTTAATGCTCCTTGATCTGTTAAGTAGGTTACTTTTGAATATGCTATTTGTATTTGCATGCCTTGTTGTATCTTGATCTCTTGTACAGGTGCATAAATGCTATGAGTAGTAGGAATGAGATCGTGACATAGGTGATTCAAGGTCTTAAACAAAGGAGAACGTGATAGCACCACAACGAGGTAGGCCATCTTCCTCGTCTCTCATTTCAATATTTGGAAAGTGTCTTGTAGATTGTCATGTAGTTTGCTAGTCCCACTCATTGGGTTAGAGGGATCATCTCTGTCCGCAGAGAGGATTTACCTAGACAACAAAATGGCAATTGTTGGGTAGAAATGGCCCCGCATAATGGTTTTGGGGCATAAAGTCTGTAGTCTAGGGGAATGAGGGGGTAAAAGTCTGTAAAAAGCGCAGAGCGTGAAATGTAATGGGTCGAGTCGAAGGGTTGTCCACCCGAAAAATAATGTAAAGAAATAGGAAGTGAGTCAGCTTACCCTTGGTCCGTGGACCATGGGAAGATATAAATAGAGAAACGTTCTAAGGTAGAAAGCAGTTTTTTTGGGGAGATATGATATGTTAAGGGTTTGAAGAAGCGAATAGAGCTCTAAGTATGTAAGTTTGAGTCGGGGTTGGTGATAGGAGATAGAGGCTCCACATCTGTGTACACGGAGGCTTAGTATAGTCTGCAGCTATGTGCGCGGAACCCTGTAGTTGTGTGCGCAAGGTGGAAGTGGAATGTACTGGATTGACCATATTAATAAAGATAAGTGATTGTGGAATATTGTGATCTGTGCTCCTTTTGTTTTATGCATCTGTTATGATCTCTGTGTTATGATTATTAAAATGAATCTATAATATGTTTGGGTATGCGCACTGGTTAATATTGCTAAATGTTTGCTTAAAGACCTTACGAACTAGATTTGATTTGTAAGAAACACATTAATCGACCAAAATAATGCCCTATTCCAGAGCCACGTAAAGGTCAAAGAGAAGTACAGAGCGGCGCGAAGCCACAAGGGTTAATCGAGAACCTTCCAAGTTCTTATCATGACATCCCTCTGATGCAGAAACCTGGTTCTAGCATCCCCCCTGCTACCTAGGGTGAGACCTCAGTCCGTGTTCCGCAGACTGTTGCCGAAAGGGCCAGTAGAGCGGGTTTTGTTTTCCATTACTAGGACCGGCATCTGCCTAAAGGGTGTCTAGTGGTGGGATAAGCGGACACTATGAAGAAAAGGAGTAAAGATCGATGGGATCAGAAGATAACATGGAAACCATGATCATGTTATCGGTGTTCAAGGGAGTAGGAAGCAAAAATCCAGAACAATTTTGGTTTGTAGTGAAGGCTATATGGGAAGCGCATGGAGTTATAGATGACAATGTCGAAAAGGCCACCCCTAGTAAGCGCGCTATAGGATTGGGCACTGACATGGTATATAAAACACTCTAGCAATAACTCGAATGCGGGGATAACAGTGAATTAGGATGTGTTGAACAAGGAATTCAGTCGACCAAAATCTGAAACACAGCCAATCATTGGATTCAAGGAGATCGTGATGCTACCAGGTGAAACCCCATGGGATCTAAATCAGAGACTGAAGAGTACAATCCAAGAAGCTAACATGAGATTGACAGATGCATAGCACTACGCTGGTTTGTGGCATCCTTGACACCATACCTCGGGACGACAATGTTGCAGCAGAAGGTCTCGATCTAGGCGAAGGCACTAGAAACCACGATGAGGTTACATGAGACGCCAATACAGGACCCTGGGTTGGGAGTTCAGCAGATCCACACAAAAATCAAAAACCTATGTTTAGAGATCCAGAATCTGAAATAGGAAAAGGCACCTAGACTAGAAGCGCACAAGGAAGTATGGTGTATCAAGTAAAAGGTCAAGGGCATGACAAAGATCATTGCCCAATGTTTATGAATTACTTGATCGTGGGGGGACCAATGCCATTGCAATGAGAGGCATCGTAGGGCCGAGCATGGCGCCTTCGCTCTAGTGCATGATCTATCAGGTGGGAGGTAAGGACACCACGGACAATTGTCACCTTCTACCAAAATTCACCTAAACCACCCCTAGCTTCTATTTTGTAATTTTTGTAGATCGGTATGGAATGATGAGTGAGATTCCCATAGCTATGAGTTATTGATGGATCAAACATCCACCTACAGGGTGAAGAGTGAGGCGTGGGGACAGGATCTAGCCGCGGCGGGTACCAGGGACACAGAGGAGGATGGGGAGGCATGGGCCCAGGCAGGAGACACGGCTAGCTGGTCTGTTACAATTGTGGAGGACCAGGTCATTACGCACAAGATTGTACTAGCCCTACAAGACTGTCGTGTCCATATTGTAAAGAGTTCGATCATGAAATGATAGATTGTCCCATGTTGATAGCATAGATACGCGAGAAAAGGGTAGCCCAACCAACACCAATGCAAAATGTCCAAATGATGAGATCTAAGCCATGCGAGGAGGATGCCTGCATAAACCTAATGCACAGAAGTGGAACGACCACAGAAGAAAATAAGCAAAGCCTGACAAATGCCAGGGCCCGCAGGGAAATAGGACTGGAAGCTAGGGAGAGCTTCGTGGAGGTATCTATCCCACGTAGTAGGGACCGACTGGAATCAGAAATAGGTCCCTCGATGCTAACTACCTTTTTAGAGACATGTATGAAGTTGCTACTAGACAGTAAAGTGGTTAAAGGCTTGCAGGAGATGATGCATAGATGCACAGGGTTGGGTGAAGCTCACGTAAACAGAAAACTAGGGAAGCAGGTGTTGCGTACTGGTAGAGAGATGTGATTGATAGGGAGGATTAGAGATTATGAGATGGACCAAATCATTTTGGACTTAGGATCAGATACAAATCCTACCTAGGCAGACGTGGGAGCACATGGGCTGACCTATGCTACAGTGATCCCCAGTTTAGTTGAGGATGGCAAACCAATGAACGATCTTGCCCATGGGGAGACTGACATGAATCACTGTAGATATAGCAAGTGCTAGTACACAAATAGACTTTGAAGTAATAAAAGTCATGGATGGCCAGAGCTCTTATCTTGCGTTATTAAGGGTTGACTGGGCCACGGATATGAATGAAGTCATCAATTTGAAGGATATGGAGATGGTATTTGAAAATAAGTCCTTATGCATAGTCATTCTACTTGACCCAGAGGATGGAGCGCACTACATAGAATCCGTCTGCGATAGTACAAGGGAAATAGACTTGGATCATATCTACAAGATAACCGCGTGAGGGCAGGATTGGGTAACTCAGACCCCAGAAGGAAGGATGTTGGAAGAACACGTGGAGCTCTATGATACAGACTCTGATGAAGAGGATGAATGATGGCATAACCGGTTGAGTAGCATAACCACACTAAACTACAACATGATGACGTAGTTGTTATATTTTGTAAGAACCTAGGATCGCGAGTTTCCAAAGTATGATGGGCTGACATAGGTAGGCATATTTCTAACCAAGTTCAAGAACATAGTACCAGAGCATCAGTGGTTCGACACATTAAAATGGGCATTACGCGCGACACCTGCATGATGGTGGGGAACACATGAAGGAACCTTTGAAGAGTAGCGTGACTATAGAAGGATGATGCATATCAGGTTTGGAAAACTAGAACTTACACTGACCATGAAGTATGATGGGTGTGATGACCTACGTATACACTTGGCATGATGGACCAAGGCCTATGGGGAAGAATCAGAGCCGGAGTGGGTACATTTATTCTATCATACCTTAGATGTTATACCATGGAATTGGTATACTAAAATAGAGCTTTGACATGGCACCGGCGAGTGGGATATTTTGTGCGAAGGATTCTTGAAAACATTCTTGTTTAAAGATAAATTGATGGATACTGTTGATGATGCGTTGAAAGCAGTAAAAGCCATTATTTTTAGAAATCCACCTGAAATAGAAGAAGTAGCATAGATGGAAGGGGTACAACAATTAAGCCAGGCCCTGGAATGTTACAATGTGCAAGTAGATGATGATGAGGATGACCCCAGGAACATCAGTATTCTGGAGATAGAGGGGAGCCACGAAGTGCGCAGACCAGCAATCAAGGAACCCGACATTATTGTGCCACTGAAAACAAAACAGGTCAATATTGGTACCGAGGAGGAGCTGAAGTTTTCCACACTTGGAGACTATTTGGATGCCACAACAGTGGAGAAGGTCATCAAGTTACTCAAGGAAAATCAGGACTTATTCCCAACAAAAATCACAGAGTTAAAGGGGATCCTCGGTGACTTAGGAATGATGAAAATAACTCTGAAGCCAGACGTGAAACCAGTCAAGCAGCGACCCTATCAGTTGAACCCAAAGTAAAAAAGTGAAGGTCCACAAAGAAATGGACAAAATTCTTGCCGTAGGAATAATCGAACCAGTGGAGGAATCTGATTGGGTAAGTCCCATGTTGGTCCAGGAGAAGAAACAAAAGGGAGAAATTCACATCTATGTAGATATTAGGAAACTAAACGATGCATGTGTGAATGATCCTTTCTCGACGCCATTCACAGACGAGTTACTGGAGAATATTGGTGGATAGGAAGCGTATTCGTTTACGGATGGTTTCTCAGGGTACCACTAGATCAAGATCGTGTGAGAGGATAGGCGAAAAACAACGTTTGTGACTGAATGGGGCTATTTGCAGTACACGGTGATGTCATTTGGATTAAAAAACACATCAACAATATTCTTGCACGTTGTGGTAGCTGCATTCAAGGAGTTTATACTCAAGTTTTTGGAGGTAAATCTGGATGACTGGACTGTCTTTGGGTTAGTCAAGAAACATATTGCAAGTCTACGGTTAATGCTAGATACATGACGATGGCACCAGATTGCACTAAACCTCAAAAAGTGTATGCTCCTTGTCCCATTTGGGAACTTGCTAGGCCATGTGGTGTGTAGGCAAGGGTTGATGGTAGACCCGGCCAAGATTGTCGTCATACTCAATCTACAAGTGCCATGGAGTGTCAAATAGTTGTGTGCCATGCTAGGACACACTGGCTATTATCGGAAGTTCATAAAGAGCTACGCCAAGATCACGGATCCGATGGAACAATTGTTAAAGAAGGATGCTACATACTGTTGGAATGAAGAATGTAATAAGAGTCTGGAAACACTGAAAGAAAGGATGGCATCCATGCCCATATTGGTCTTTCCAAA
Organism: Pinus tabuliformis; assembly: GCA_031772625.1. Classification (NCBI taxonomy): domain Eukaryota; kingdom Viridiplantae; phylum Streptophyta; class Pinopsida; order Pinales; family Pinaceae; genus Pinus; species Pinus tabuliformis. The sequence continues at coordinate 141,664,585 of CM062808.1, read as the reverse complement.
ATGGGACGTCGAATTTCATGTGCATGTGGATGCGTCATGTATCGCGCTAGGTGCGTACTCACACAGGATGGGGCGAAGGGGATTGATCATCCGATTACGTTTCCCAGCAAATGATTGTCAAAAGCTGAAAAGAATTACTCTACTATGGAGTGCGAAGGGTTGGCCATGGTATACACGCTACAGAAATATTGCCACATCTACTTGGGAGACATTTCAAGATGTACACAGATCATTCTGCACTGAAATGCCTAGTGAATAAGCCTATGTTGGGGGGGCGCATTTGCAGATGGTTGTTGTTGTTCCAGGAATATGATTTTGAAGTCGTCGTCAAGCTGGGATGTTTAAATGAAGGACTAGATCATTTCTCCTGAATTGAGAATAGTGAAGAGCCCATGAACCTAGAGGAAGGGTTACCGGATGCATAGATATATGCAGTATGCATTGCAGATGGCCACTTTGAGGATATCATCCATTTTCTGACTGTAGGAACTGCACCACTAGGGTACTCCATTTAACTGAAAAAAGAACTGGTGATACGTGCAGCGGATTTTATAGTTATTTCAGTACACCTCTACAAAATGGGCAATGATGAAATCCTACGCAGATATGTACTAGACTTTGAGCGCAGACAGATCCTTGCTGAAGCACATGGGGGAGTTGCAGGTGGACATTATGCGGGACGCGCGACAGCAAAGAAGATTCTTTGTTCCAGATTATGGTGGCCGACTCTACATCAAGACTTGAAAGCATTCTGTCGGGCCTACGATGTCTGTGAATGGACCGTAAAACCTTCATGAAGAGATGAAATGCCGCTCAAGCCTCAGATGACACTGCAACCGTTCGAGAAATGGGCAATCAACTTTGTAGTACCTATTGCACCGCCCACAAAGATAGGCGCATGCTATACTATCACTGTGATAGAGTATTTGACCCGATGGGCAGAAGCACAACCAGTTAAGGATTGCATAGCTACTACAGCTGCTACAGTTTTGTTTGACAACGTATTAACATGAATTGGGTGCTCGAAAATTCTAATGAGCAACCATGGAATGCATTTCTTGAACGAGACTATTAGTGCACTCACGGAAGAATTCTAGATTTATCACTAATAGAGTACACCATATCATCCACAAGCAAATGGGACCGTTGAAGCATTTAATAAGATCTTGGAGATAACATTGACAAAGGTATGTAATGCGTAGCGAAATGATTGGGATCTATGCATACCAGCTGTATTATGGGCTTACCGCATGACATGCAAGAAGTTGACAGGCCAGACACCTTTCCGGTTGGTCTATGGAAAAGAAGCTATGATGCCAATGGAATACATTGTACCCAGTTTACGAATTGCAGCAACGACAGGCATGGTAGACTGCGTAGCATTGGAAGAAAGGATCACGCAACTGGATGAGCTGGAAGAGGAACGATTCTTGGCAAGGTTTCATCAGCAGGTACAGAAGCAATGGGAAAAGGCTTGGCACGATCGTCATATCAAGATGCACACGTTCAAAGAGAATGACTTAGTGTTACTCTATGACAGCAAGTTCGAGAAATTTCCCGGAAAGCTTCGCATGTATTGGTTATGACCCTATGTTTTCAAAGAAGTCACTGATGGAGGCGCAGTCCATCTAGCTAAGTTGAATGGAGAACCCTTCTCGGGTAGAGTAAACAACAGTCACCTAAAGCTCTACATGGGTGGGCTGACCGCATGACTAATTGCTCGACGTATAGTCTCATCGCTCCGCACAGTTGGAAGAGAGCGAGGGACGATAAAGAAGTCTGCATGGAAGCTATGCATTACTAAGGGTGCACGGAGAGTTGGTTCGATACAAGGTTCACGGTGGTGTGAAGGGAGATGTGAGGTTGCGAGGCTAACCGAAGAAGTGACAGCAGCTATCACTATTCATGATAAGATATATGAGTTAAGATGAAAAGGAGCGGGTGGTAGACAATTAAGTTTCCAAGTACGAACCGAAGTTGGAAAGATCCTCTGCAGATGCAGCAGTACGACACCAGAAAATGAGGGAACAACTAAATTTGAATTTCAAATTGCTTATAAATTCTGAGGGAGCATCCACCGAATGAGTTGTGGTTGTGAAGGAAGTACGCTATCTTGCATGTCTATTGTTATGACAGTGTTGATAATTGAAGCCAAGGGAGTAAGCCTGGGAGTCGTTATATGGCCACTAAAGATGCGAGACCCTCTGAGAAGTACTGTGTCAATGGTAAGGGAGGAACTGGCAACTCATAGACACAAAGCAGAACTGGTCCGGACGCTGTTGCCCAGCCCACGAGCTAGCCAACGACACATGAAAGATAAGAAAAGGCCATGAATAAGGAGACAAGAGGTGGAATTGCAGTTGCCATTTAATCTCCATAGTACCTGGATGATTGGGATTTCATGGACAACAACATCGTTCTTGCAAAAATGCAACACAGGCGGCAACAAACAGTGCATAAGGAAGATCAAAGAGTGGATATTGGGTGCTATGGCGCGAAGAGTTCTCGAAGATGGCACCCCAACTCGAGCTAAAATCCTATGAGGGGGTGCTCTTTGTTAACCAAGCAGGGAAAAATGAGCATCATCGGTTGTTCAAGGTAGTAAAGGACACGAAGCAGGAATATGTAGAAGAGTTGCAGGACGTAAAGAAGGAACAACAGTACGAAGAGTGTCACTCAGAGGGATGGTGGACCACAAAGCAATGGATGAGTGTAGCATCGTACCACAAAGTGACTCGGGATGAGTCACGATGATTGTGTTGGGGGCCTGTTAGGTAGTAAAGGCCCCGCGTAACAGTTTTGGGGCATAAAGTCCATAGTCTAGGGGAATGAAGGGGTAAAATTCTATAAAAAGCACGGAGCACAAAATGTAATGGGTTGAGTTGAAGGGCTGTCCACCCAAAAAATAATGTAAAGAAATAGGAAGTGAGTCGGCTTACCCTTGGTTCGCGGACAATGGGAAGATATAAATAGAGCAACGTTCTAAGGTAGAAAGCCAATTTTTGGGGAGATCTGATATGTTAAGGGTTTGAAGAAGTGAATAGAGCTCTGAGTCTGTAAGTCCGAGTTGGGGTTGGTGATAGGAGATAGAGGCTCCGCAGTTGTGTGCGGGGACGCTTAGTAGAGTCCGAAGCTATGTGCACGGACCCCTACAGCTGTGTGCACAGGGTGGAAGTGGAATGTGATAGATTGACCATATTAATAAAGATAAGTGATTCTGGAATATTGCGATCTGTACTCCTTCTGTTTTATTCATCTATTATGATCTCTGTGTTATGATTATTAAAATGAATCTATAATCTATCAGGGTACACACATCAGTTAATATTTCTAAATGTTTCTTAAAGACCTTAAGAACTAGATATGATCTGTAAGAAACACATTAATCAGTTGAAAGAATGCCCTGTTTCGGAGCTGCGTAAAGGTCAAAGAGCAGTACAGAGTGGCGCAAAGCTGCAGGGTTAATCGGGAACCTTCCAAGTTCTCATCATGACATCCCTTTGTGGTAACCTGGTTTTCCGAAAGATCTGGTAGCATGGGTTTTGTTTGGTTAAATAACTCTTCTGAACCCGGTTTAGGCCACAATAAGACAATAGTGACTCCATTGTGGAAGCTATAACCTTTTCCATTTAATCCTTCACCTTGAATTTGTGATGAGTTTGACCAACCGTCAATTTTCTAGCTTGTTTTCTTTTCTGTATCTATTTTCACTTGCTGGTGATTGCTTGAGGACATTGAGTTTTGTCTGCTCTTGAAGATTTTTTATTTTTTCTTCATTTTCCTCGCCCATCACGGGTTTTCCTCTCACAACCATTATATCATCACAGATCCTTTAATTATAGTCACTATTATCACACTTTAATCATTGTTTTTCCTTTAATAGGTGTGATGATCCCAGAGTATAAGAAAAAATAGTATTTTACTTCTTGCTTTCAGTCGTTGTGTAAGAAAAAATAGTATTTTTCTTCTTGTTTTCAGTCCTTGTGTCCTCTATAAGTGATTTTCTAGAGTTTCTATGGTGTGTTGGTCTTGATTATCATGTTTAATTGATTGCAATTGTCTCTTGATTTGGTTTTTTGTGTGTTTGAGGCTTGTTTTCTTCTTAGGGTTTCTAGGGTTTCTAGCTCACCCTTCACTTATTGATTGACCTGCTTCTAAGAGATTGATCACTCCTATTCAAGAGTCTTCTATATTGGGACATATTTTACAAGTGCTTTTGGTTCTTTAGTATGAAGTTGTTCTCATTGGTGTCATTTCATATTGATGCTTTGAAGATCATTTTACTTCCATTGTCAAGCATAAATCACAAATTGCTTTCTTTGGTTGATTTGAAAGAAATTGCTTATTATCATTCTTATGTTTTAGAAAGTGAAAGTGTACATCATTTAAGTATTTTTGAGACATTTCTTGCATTCAAAATAGAAAGTGAAAGATATTCTCATTATTAGTGAATTGTTTGCATTTCCATTTACTTTTTACATTCATTTGCATTAATTGATTTAAAATGAAAGGAAAACCATTGTTGCATCTTTAGTGAAAAGAAAAAAGATTTTCGTTTTCTATGGCATTGAATTTGTTGGTAGAATGAAAGATTAGATTTCATTTTTACATATTACATTCAAAAGAGTTGTATTAATGATTTTTGGATTGTTTGATGCATTGATTGGTTGTTTCTCATCCTTTGTTAGAATAGCCTTCATCGAATGAAAATTTTCATTTTCCTCATTTAGTTGCTTTCTAGGAACAGGTGATATCGTTGAGCCATCAAAACTAAAACTTAATTCAAGATTAACCTAAAATTTACCTCAATTAACGTAAGGATAATTTTTCACTTAATGCAAATATTTAGAGGTCTAGGCTAGAGATGTGTTTTGACGTCTTAAAACATAACAACTGTCACTAACTGCCTTTAGTGTATCCTGTGAGTGAAATCTTGTCCTAGTATGGAAGTATATAGAAGGGTCTCTAGTAATTTCAGGTATATCAGTGGCACTTCATTATGAAGTATATATAGGGATGCTCTAATTGAACAATTCTGTATTAAACAATGCTAATACATAATTGTGCTCCCTATACCGTTGCTTATATATTGGGAGACCCCATTAAGTTGTTATGCTTTAGCCGCAGGTAACCGAGTCAGCCGCCTTGTAAATGTGATACACCGAACACAACATTCTAAGAGTTTGGCTACCATACATTAAGTCCTTGGCTTTGGCTGGGGTGTATATTACGTTTCATAGATACTTGGTAAACCCTATTGCCTAGATTTTACCCATTTTGATTTATTTGTTATTTCGTGTCAATAAAATTAACTGCCAATGATAACATGTCGAACCCATGTAGTTTCTTCTTGGCCCAATATTGAGTTAATACTTGTAAATTTTAATTTTAATCAACCCTCAATGAATCTCCTCTCTTTTTTCTGCTTTTGAGAGAAAGTCATTGTGGCTGAACCATTGAATTCACCCCAAATTTCCCCTTCGTTGTCTGATACTAAAGGGTCTTCACAACGAGTTCATCTAGCACTTCCTTAGTGACTTAAATCTCAAGACCTTGAACTTGGGATTGTCCTGAGCATCCAACCCCTTGCTTCTCATCCACCACCTTTGGATTCCTTGTCACCTCAAGAATCTGATCCAGAAAACCTTGAGATTCCACAGAGCTTTGTATTATATCCGGTGAATTCGTTATTCGATCCTGTTGTGATATCTCCTCAGGTTCCTTACAGTCCTTACAATCAACCTAGTGTTCCTTTGGATTTATCTCCTCGTACGTATCAGATTCCTCCTCGCTAGTTGTTTCCACCCATTGGTTCAGAAGGTGAGATCCTAACCTCTCCTCCAGGTCATTCAGAAGTTTACGCTACTCATACTCCTCATGTTGATGATGAACAAGGTTATGAATTTCCTTCAGAAGGCTTTCTTTTATAGGAAGAGTCCCATCTCATACACTTCTTGAAACTAGTGGGCCTATGTTTCCACCTGGTTATACAACCTTAGCCCAGTTAGTTTCAGGAACTCCTAGTGCTTCATCTTTGTATCAAAATCCTATTTGGTCTTCAAATGCTATGCCCACTACTAGTCCGTTTAGTCCAAAAATGACCTCTCAAATATCTGTACAAATTGCTATTACATCAGTTCCTGTTCAACCTATGATTCCATCACAACCTGTACCTTCATTTCAACCATCCATTCCATTACAACCGATTGTTTCAGGTCAAGTTTCAGTCAATTCTTCTACCCCTTCGTCAAGTGGATAGAATGTACCATCACTTGGGGTAAAAATCTGAACATTCCTCTTGTGTCGAGTGAAACCCATGTGAGTGGATTACAAACTGACATGGTTGGAGTCAATCAGCCTTATTCTGGTGGTACTCCTGTTGGTCCATACGGGTCAGGTAATATTCAGTATCAATAGCCTTATATGGTTTAGATTCCACTCCAACAGGATTATGTCCCATATGGTTCACAAGCTCTGGTCAATCCACCTTACATTCTACAAGTAGGGGCCCATGTTGAGCCTGGTCAATCCACTATTATTGGTGGATATAGTCAGATTCAATTCGTAAATTACCAATACCCACAGGGTATACCGCAAGGAATTGTCCAACAACCCTTGCAACAATATCAAAGCCTTTGTAGCCACAAACTTAGTTTGTTCAGTAGCCTACTCAACCTATGTATTCGCAAGGTCATATTTTGTAGTAGCAAGGCCAACGTTTACAACAAAACCTTTGCAACAAGCTCAACTTCTCTATCAACAAGGTCAATCCTTTGCAGACACAAGATCAACCCCTGCAACAATAGGGCTAATCTCTTTAGGTCTAGGGTCAATAGGTCCAACAACCTTACAATCCGTATGCTGCATATACTGCTTATCAACAGCCTATGGTAGGTCAATATAAAACCTACCCTCGACAAAATCCACCTTATGGTCAAGGTACCCTTTAGTGGGGGGAAAATCAAGTTCCCTATGGTCAAAATTCTCTATTATGGAGCTAGAATCCTTACCAGCAAGGTTATAACCCGCCCTTTGAGCCTCCTCAAAGGCCCTACATTCCATTCAATCCACAATTTCCATTTTTAGCCACGTTGAAACTACCTAATGTCTCGAGGTTTACTAATGATCCTCTTCTTCACTTGCCTTACTAGCCTCTGGTTCCTACTAAAATTCAGAGTGACTACCCTAAGTTCGAAGGAAAACCTAAAGAGGACCCTCAAGTCCATGCGATGACATATCAGTTATGGTGCTCTTCAAATTACTACATTGACAACTTTATCCATATTCACCTCTTTCATAGAACTTTAACAGGTGCTGTTGCAAAATGGTATGTCGAGTTACCTTGAGGTACCTATGCTGAATTTAACTCTTTAGCTATGGCTTTCCTCACCCACTCTGAGTTTCCAGTTCATTATGAAAATGGCACTCATTTGCTAACATATCTTAAGCAAGATACCATGACACACATTTTTGATCATATCCATGAATGGAGACGTAGGCGTCGCCTCATCAAATTCAAGATTCTTAATGATTTGTTAACTAAATGGTTCTCAAAATCATTTGTAAACAAGATTTCTAAAGATATAGCAATGGGTGGTTGTGTTACCGAGGACCAAGCTATTGCTCATGCCTACTATTTAGACTTAGTCTATTCCCAATATGGCATATTATATGAGATGTTGCCTGATGCTCCAAGACCACATTTGGATCCGGCAGCTTCAAAATCTCCTGATGTACCACCCATTGATAGTGTAATTGGATCAGTGTCCTAGACCTCCACTAAGACTTCTTCGAAGCAAAAGTCTGTTTCGAATACTGGTTCCAACCTCCTAGGTCCATGCTGTTCAGTATACTGCAGCAGATAAGGCCTCAAAAGGCAATAAAAATGGTAAAGGTAAAGCCAAAACTAATACCCTGAAACAAGATCCATCCAAGTCATCTGCTGATGATGCTTCCAAACAAAAGCCGAAATATCTTGCGTCATTTGTGAGGAATACCATTATACCAAGGATTGTCCTCCACGTGCTGAAGTTAACCGTCTTTTGAAAGTGACTTTGGCTATTTTGAAGGAACCATTTCCATCTTAGCAGATGTAATTGGTAGACCAAATGGAATCCTATGCCTCCTCTGGTTTTCAAGTTTTCATGATGCAAGGTTCCTCACTTGTTTCTATCGCTACTCGATCAATCGACTATCAAACCCTGAAAAAGAAGATGGTGGAGAAAGAAGTCACTGATATACCTTCTACTTCCACTCCATCCAGTTCTAGTCCACTCCATATTGAGTGACCTAAAAATGAATTCGTAATCTGACCACCTCCCAAAGGTGCGCTTCAAAAATCATCTTATAATCCGAACGCTAGAGCTACACAACATTATAATATAGTCAAAGATTTAGCTCAAGCACCTTTGGTGATGTTTTCTTTGGAATTTCTCCAAACATGTCCAATGCAATGGGAATCATTGTTGTCTACTATATGCAGCATTGATCCTGCCGATTTAAGTTTAATTACCTTTAATCTTGAAAACTATGTTCCTCGTCTTCCTCATCAGATTGCTTTTCTAATTCAAGTTATCATTAAAAGAAAGATGATCCATCAAACTGTTATTGATGAAGGTGATTCCACTTGCATCATGTCTGTTTCATGTTGAAGGCCATTGGCTCTCCTCCCCTTAACTAGTCCCCAAACACTTTAGAGGCCTTTGATAGCAGAGGCTCCTGTCCGTATGGTATTCTCACAAATTTTCCTATCACATTGGAAGGACAGACTATTGAGCTAGAACATGAAGTTGTAGATGAAAATCTGAATTACAACCTTCTTCTGGGGTGAAGTTCGACCCATGCTATTTTTTGTGCGGTTTCTTCTTTATTTCGGGTGCCTTTTTTTCCTCATGAAGGAAAAATTGTCACTGTCGACCCACTGTCTTTTTTCTCTTCTGGTACATTGAATGATAGTGTCCCATATGTGGGAAATACCGAAATGCCTTATGAGAGTGTGGGGGCAGTTATTTTTAAAGATTCTTCTTTAATGGGTAATTTTGGTCTCCCACCTGTAAATATCACTTCAATTAATATGATCTCTATTTCTAGATATTCTTGAATTATTCCTACTCTGGATCAGATTGATTTTTTTGGTGATTTTATACTGTTAAGTCCATTAGAACAAGCTTATCAAGAAGTTGTCTTGGCTTCAATGGTCGCTTTAGAATGTCATGTTGTTTTTAGTATGAAGCTGGATACTTATGCACAATCTACTTGGCTTGGTTCTTGGGATTCTCCGGATCATTTGATCGAGACATTCCCCACCAATGAGAGCGTTGTTGAGGTTATGTCTCTGGACGAAACTCCTTGGAATGATATCCACCATTATTTTTCATTTATTCCCAGCCTAAGTGAGATGTCTTCATGTCTTGAAGCTTTCGTTTCTCATAACCCAATGCATCCACTTCAAACACCTATTTTGGTGCACGAAATCCTATCTGTGGGCAATAAGGGAAACATTACTTGAACCCTACCTGTTATGTGGAATTTTGCATGTACAAATAAATACAATTTCCCTAGGTGGGTAGCTACACCTAGAACAACAGGATTAAAGCATTTATCCTTTTTCTATAGAAGATAAATAAGACAAGGGACCTAATTGTTATCCTTCGCTTTCCCTTTGTCTCCTTTGTATGGTTCCCATCACTCCTTCTCGAACTTAATCTGCTCGACAAGTACCTACAATCATAAATAGAGGACAAAAACCAATCAAAGAAAGAGATCTCTCTACTATAAGAAAATGAAATCGAAAGAATTTACACATATAATCATCATACATAAAGACAAGAATATGGGAAAAGGTGTAAACAACTTTATTAAGTAGAAGGAAGAGTTACAACCATGAAGTCTGATCCAATGTCACTCCTCTAGCTTGGGTTCCAACCAACATCACATCAAAAGCATGGCACTTTGACAGCATAAAAATAATTTCTTACAATCTAAAACCTCACACCAACAATATATCCTTTCAAATTCTCAAAGTCTAGCCCTTGGTCACTTAGATGAGTGCTCAATTTATAGGAAAATGGAGGAGGTTCGGTCATAAATGAGTATATTGAATGGCCTTCCAAACTTAGAGTTAGTTTCCACGGAGGAAGGGATGAGAGGATAGGAGGTTACTTAATTCATTCCATATTCAATTTAGAGCTCATAGGAGATGATAAGCGTGGGAATTTTCTAGAAGAATCCAGAAGATAGGAATATTCCAGAACCCTATGAGGATTTTGCTCAATCTTGCCCAGCGTAGGTCAAAGTGGGCCTAAGAACTCTAAAATGCACCCTGACATGGGCCTACCTACATTGAAGTGCACTTACCCCTGACTAAGGCTGCGATGGTCCCTCAAGGAGGCATTTCTAGAGGGATTTAGGCCAAGAAACTCTCAGGGAAGGAGGCATTAAAAGTGATGACTTCTCTAGGGCATGTAACAACTGAATTAGGGCTTGATGAGCCCTGAAAGTACTGATCTGAATGTTGTGAGTGATGTGCCCAAATGGATATGTAACATCTGCCCCATAAAGCATGAAGTTGAAAATGATAATGTTGAGTGATATTCTTTACGATGTGATGAGAAAGTTCCAAAGTGGATCGTGACCTGCATAAATTACAATATGTAATATCATGATATTTTTGTTTTTCATGAATTGCTGTGGGAAGGAATACCCATGCCCAACATATAAACTTTCATTACAAGTACATAGATGGTCGTCTACAGATATAGACCCATGATGAGATGACCATTAGTGTAAAGCCATTGTATGGATGATTTGGTACTTTCTTGAAATCACAACCCGGATGGATGAAACTAGATCCAGGGTCTTCTATCTCATTCAATTGTTCACTCAAGTATGAGTCTAACCATGTGAATATGTGATCTGAAGTCGAACATGGGAAGACGCCATTTGATTACCAGCCAATGATGTAAGCCATTAACGGACATGAGAGAAATCACTGATAATGATAATGGTCCTCAAGGTACTGTAGTACATTTTGCATGGTGTGAATGGATGTTTTGATGTCAGACACCATACAAAGTCTTGCAGTTGAAGGCGAGTGATGTCAAACTATTGCTAGAAGCGAGAAACTTGCCATTGATGTATGCAAGCCCCAAGGTACTGAAAGGGTGTTTCTAAGTCAAATTCTTGGATAATGTGCTGATGTCAATAAGAAGCAACTCGTCGAAGGAGATCCTTGATGTATCCCACATCAACAACACGAAACAAGTGTAATGATTTTTGGAGATGGAATGTGATTGATGATACAAGGTGTTATCACTTAGAACTAAAAATTGATACATGTAATTTTCTATCCTAGCCTGATGACAAAGGTCTGTGCTAGTTTAATTTCAAAGTTTCATTTTTAATTTTCTTCCCGTAGGATTTGGAGTTTTTAAAGGAGTTTTTTTAACTCAAGTTGTTCTAAACTCCCATTGGTTCCCCTCTATCCATCATTGTTCTATAGCCACCTCTTGTCTTATGTGAGTCACCGTGCCTTTTCGTGATTTCGTAAGTGCTATTCCAATTCGCCAATTTCGTAGCGCAATCATGATTAGGCAGTTTCGCAGTGCTTCATGATTAGGCAGTTTCGCAGCGCATCATTAAAATTCAAAACTAACAGCGCTGCGAAATCATGGATTCGTACATTCCGCAGCGAATCTTTCCCGAAATGTCAAGTCCGTTAGGTGAGTCATCAGCCATGTCTTCTCATGTCAGCTCATATACCTTTCTTATCACATTTTAACGCTCATTGCCACTATCACCACCACTAGATCTGTTGATATGCACAAGTTATTATTCCCAAGAAATTTTACCGTGCATAAACCATAATGATGGCCGTAGGTTCTGCATGAATGACAAATCTGCAAGATTGTATCTTGAAAGGTTTTAAACGGAAGAGTTTAAAATTCAAGCGAGGCTGAAAATTCAAGCGAGGCTGAAAATTCAAGCGAGGCTGATATCCAACCGGAGCTGGTAGTCTTTGTGTGCGAAGATTTGGAAGAATCCATGGAGAAAAAGGAGCACAGATCCGGCAAATGTCTAAGGACTGAACCCGAAGGCCTGGATATAACGCTGAGAAATGAAGAGGTGAAGAAAGCGTTTAAAAAGGCCGGGTGCTGGAACTTTTGCAAAAAATTACAAGGAGGACATGCACAGGTAACTAAGGAATTCACACTTAACTTCACTGGTTTGAATTCAAAGGTAGCCATGTTAGAAGTGCAGGTTTCTCCAGAAGTGATATCTGCTGTGACAGAGATCCCAAGAGGACAAGAGGAATGGTTCAAAAATTTTAAATTTGACATGAATCCTTGCAAGGAGTTTTTGAAGGATGATTATGTAAATGAAGATTTAAGTAAGGCAGTGCCCAGGAATTATGTCAAAGAACAATATGCTCTCTTACTTACCTGCATACAGAAATATTTGACTTGTGAAGGAAGGTATAACAAGGTTTATTCTTACCATTTCAAACTACTTTTGCATTTCACAGGGAAAGTCTCCATAGACTTACCTTTTTATCTGTTCCGTAGTTTGAGTAAGATGTGTGATAAGGTACAACTGAGGAAAGAGGACTGTGAAACTTCTTTGTTTCATCATGGTTTGATTAAACTACTGGTTTTAGATGGGCTTCAAAAGATAGACAGGGATTTGAGTTCATTCATTTTTATGGCTGGTTTCAAAAGCCAGACTGGCCTCACTCCCCAACCTGCCAGGGATTTTACAATAGCTGAGCTTCAAACAGCAAGAGCTAAAAGAGTTACAAAGTCACAAGTAAGATCACAAGTAAGAAAACCAGTGAAGCCACTGAAGCCACTCATCATCCAAGATCAAGCTCAGCAATCAACTAAGGAAAAGGCTCAGGGTAAAAAGACTGTACCTGAAACAAGCACATCTGAAGCAGTCTCAAGAGTAAGAACAAGAGGTCAAATAATGAAGGAAAAAGGTAAAGCTATAGCAGTTGAAGAAAGTCCAGCGTCCAAGGCAAGTTTAAATGATTTATTGCGGGCTATTGAATTTGAGCAATCTATACCAGTTCAAGTCGAATTGATGCAGTCAGAACAAGAAAGCACCAAGAAATCCAAGGCCTCAAAAAGGCTTAGATTTGATGTGCCAGATGAAGAGTTCGTTTTTAAACCAAGAAGACCTATGACAAGGAGATTCCAGCAAGTACAGGAAGCACTGCCAAGAACAGAGGAAACAGGGGAAGAGATACAAAAAGACACGGGCAAAACAGTTATTGCATCTCAAGAAGATAATATAGCATTCATACAGAGACAATTGGAATCAGCTAAGTATGATTGCTAAATTAAGGAAAGCCGCTAGAAAACATGCAGCCATACATGCAAAATATTATAAAACCCTATGGGAAGGGAATGAAGCTGTAGAAGCTCAGCTGAATTCAGTGGTTGATGGCCATTCACAATTCCACACATGGACAGTACCAGCAATCAAAGAAGCCAAATACATAAGAAGGATCAATATGCAATTGAGAGCTGGGAATAAGGCTATGAGGAAACAAATTGAAGACCTGAAGGCACAGCTAAGCCAGGTACCTGCTAAATAAGTTTTTATTTCAAGTAAGGTTTTGTTTCCAAAATTTTGACAAATTTGCTTAATCTTATCTTTCTGAGGAAATATAAATCCCTGTTCGACATGTGGAAAGTTTAGGGAAGTTTTTGGCAATCAAATACTTGGCTAATAAAGGTCTCGGGTCAAAAGCAAGCTGTTTTAAAAAACTCAGCAGTTTCGTAGCGTGCTACGAAACTGCTGAAGGTGATGATTTTTACGCAATTCAAGCAGTTTGAATTATAAGCGGGAATTTTGAAAGGAAAACGTCCAAAGGGCATGCAAGACATCATCTGAAGCTGTCAACAGTCAATTAGGTCAAGACAGGTGGACGCTTAAAAAGGTTTAATATTCAAATCCAATTTTTGTAGTAAAGGGAATACCTTTACCACAGTTCAGGGTATATCAAACGGTTTGCCTGCAAGAAAATTTTGCTTGCACACATGTTCATGGGAAAAGCTTACAACTCATCAGGGACGTGGCAGTCTTCTACATTTGGGTAATTAAAGGCTAAAGGTCATGCTTCTGTGCATTCGAATATTTTGGGGAAAACTGAAGCCGAGAAGCAAGGGTAATCTCCTAATATTTCTGAGCAGTTTAAAAGATTCAGCATCCAAGGTCAGCATGAAGCATTAATATTAAACACCCATCTCAGCTAAACTAAAAGAGGGCCAGATGTCAAAGAATGAGGAGAAGCCATCATGCATGTAATATGGAGTTAGAGTCATAGTTGAATTAGATCTCTATAAAAACTCTAGTTTGCACTTTGTTGTATTTATTAGTTAGTTAAATGGTTGATAGGTGTCATTAGAAGTAGTTTTCGAGTTCCCCTCATGCTGGAGGAGGAATCTCGATCAGTTAGAATAAAAACTCTATATATAGCTGAAACAACAATGTAATCAAGGTTGGAAAACTTTATAACAGAGCATTGTATTTGGCTTATGTAAAGACTCATTTCAGTAATATAATTTTGGTTTTACTTCCCAGGATTCATGAAGGATTTCTTATATTCAGAATGTGTGATGTTGTCCTTTCCTTAGTTTTGTTTACAGTGGTATGGATGTATAATCACTCAGAATTCACTGAATGTGCTCTGATTTCCTGTATGCATCTATAAACTGTGTGGTTCTATATGAGTGTATGTTCTGAATATTCAAATGCTGAATGCCCTGACTTCCATGTAAGGTCAAGATCTTTGTTATGTTGAGGTGTTGTTGACTCCATATGGCCCAATGGATACTAGTTAAATGTATTTCCAGCATTCATATTTGTCACAGTTGTTCTACAAGAGTTAGTCATCTTATTTTTAATCAAAATCATTATTACACCCAGAGAGAGCCCTCTCAGGTTGAGGAGGCTAAGCCTCAGCCTAAAGTAGGTTTGAAATAGTTACTTAGAATCAACCTGAACAGCAGCCTATCAGGGTCTGATTTTGAGATAACACAAGGTTCAGGAATGGCGGTCATGAAAATGAAGGTTTATGAGTATTGCAAAGGATGATTTTAACTTAATGATTTCTCTTGAACATGTCGAAGACACTGAATAAATTGGAAGCATTGAACCAAAGCCAAAGTAATGGATGGTATGATAGACCAAGGTATGACAACCATCAAGAAGATAACCCAACCCAAATAGTCACAGTGATGAAGTGAAAGTGTCATGTTCAAGACCGACGTGCTGCCATCAAGTGGTTTACCCTTTTTCATATTTTCCCTAGTCATTGCTGACCAATACCTCTTTATTTTTATCAAGCTTGAGAAGGATAACATATGCTTGTTGTATAATTCCTCCCTTTGGGTGAATCCATTGCTATGTGATGTTTTAATGAGTATAGCAAAGGTGAAACTCAGTCTTTTCATGATGGACAAGTTTGTCGCTATTTAATGTTTTAACGAGTTTAACAACAATGATAACTCAGTCCTTTTCATGTTTAGAGATTTTGAAAAGGGACAAAAAGAAAACTCCACAAGTTCTTTTATGTATATTTGTCTCTCAAGTCTAAGGAAGCGTAAAACAATACAAGAGAGAACATATTGACCATGTTCGATCAACGCATTCCTTTTTCGTAAATAATATGTCTTAGTCCATAAAAGGGTTAAACCTATATCGAGTAGATGTTGTTTCCAATCTATTAATGAGCTAAAATCACTCGAAAATCTTTTCATATTTCGAGAGTCCGAAAAGATCTTAAAGAGGACTCCACTTAGAGGAATGAGTGGTGTCTAGGATAGCAACTGGTTCTGGTGATGTTGGAACTTCTCAAAACATGTTGATTTATGTGAAGAGGCTAGCTAATAAGACCACTCATTGCAACTGTTCCTTAAAAAGGGTAAAACAACCAAGTGAAAGCGTATGATTGGCCAAGTAGATAGTAACAATGGAAGGACAAAAACTATGGCTCATTTGACGGAAGACGCTGATAGAATGGCAATCACGAGGGTTAAAATGGAGATGGTTTCATTTTGACACAAGCTTGAACCGTAGGGAACTATGCTTGGATTTAGTTTCATGTTTACACAAGCTTAAAATGAAAAACTATGATTGGATTCAGTTTCATGTTTACACAAGCTTGAAATGAAAAACTATGCTTGGATTCAGTTTCATTTTTACACAAGCTTGAAACAAAAAACTATGCTTGGAATTGGTTTACATGCCCCCAACATGATGAATCGATTCTATGTTCATGCCCCCCAAGCTTCATTACATTCACCTAATTACAATACTCGTGGCTATTAGGTGGATGGAATGAAGGTTCATTTATGAGATCAAGTGAAAGACTTGACTAGGATTTTACGAGATCTAATCAAAGAATCAAATTGGGACCTTGTTTCATTTTTTTAATGAGCTTAACACAAGACAAGAAACTATTCCCGTATTCCTTTTTTCATTTTTTAACGAGCTTGACACAAGACAAGGAACTATGCTGTGGGACCTATTTCAATTTTAATGAGTTTGACACAGTAAAAGAACTATCCTCATATTCCTTGTTCATGACCCGTAAGAGGTCATGACTTCCAAGAGGTTATCATCAGATGGGAGAACAATGCTATGGAAGGGATCCATAACAAGGAATCTGAGATCTTGATTCAATGCCCCCAGTACATAATGTACAACATCATAGAATTGATTGTCAGTTGATGTAGGCATGGAACGGGTTGCCACATAATTGACCCGTGGTGGGGAAGATACCATTGGGACAAAAGGACCATTTATGGAAGATTGTTGACTAGAAACCATATTTGGACTGGGAAATGAAAGTTGATCAACGGTGACAATTCTGCCTTCATGCAGGAAACACATCAGTCAAAAGAGTGTTGAAATAATAGCTCCCATGTCATAAACAAAGTTGTGCCCAAGAAGTAAATTGTAATCTAAAGGGCCTGGGACTATCATCAGATTGAGATAAACAATTTTTCCTCCCAAAGTAATAGGCAACTAAGGAAGGATCCCTAATGGTTAACTGGTTCCTGTGTTACAAGCCAATAGATTCTGGGTAACAGGTACAAGTGGCAGTGAACGGAGAGCTTTCCAAGCAGTGGAGGAAAGGATACTCACATATGCACCTTCATCTATAATAGTGCCATGTACAATCATATTAGAAACCTGTACTATGATCTGGAAAGGCATATTAGAAGGAAGACGACATCTTACCAGTCGATTCCAATAAAAGGAAGTGACTAGACTACTTGGAGGGGGTATCGTAAGAACAGGAGAATTACCCCCTTAAGTTATGGGAACACGAGGATTTTCCTCCTGTCTTGATGGAACAAGAGGGTTGTCCCTAAGTTAATTGTAATCTAAAGAAATGAAAATAACCTGAGTGGTATCATATTCACTCTCTATCGGAAATATACGAATAAATAAAGGTGAAATTAGGTCAACTATTCCCTCGTCCTATGATTGGTCAAGTATAGAATCATAGGATTCATATTTAGAGAGAATGGGTTTGACCGATGGTTGATTTGGGTCAGTCACTTTATCAACTAGTGAAGGATTAAGGAAGAGTCTCCTGTAACCAAATGAAAGTCGCTGCGGAGAAGCAAGATGGTTTTCCAACACTTTTTTGGCTTCATCCAGATAGGGACAAAGGTGAATGGGATGATTCCCTTCGCATAACCTACAGGGAAACTTAACTTTACCCTCCTTTCCATAAACTTTACTACCACTAGTTATTGCTGTGTCACCAGCATGATCTCTAGAAGTTGATGACATGGGATGATGTGAACGAGAAGACCATTCTTCTAAGATCTGAGGAATACCAGAATAATTTCTAAGAATATGGTCTCCCGTACAAAGTTTGCAAGGATATCGAAGTTTGTGAGGCTTATCGGACGGTTTCTCATCAAAAATTGCATTCGAAGCAATTGTTTCCCCCCTGCCGAATTTTCTTCTTCTTCTTCTTCTTTTTCCCCTTATTCTTCTTCTTAGCCACCTAGTTACTAGTGCCAATACTTTCACCAGGCGAATAGGAATGAGGGGAGGAAGAAACAACCAACGAATAAGGCAAAGGATCAACTGGAGGTTGATTTTGTCCACGTGGAGGAGTACTCGATTGCAGAGAAATCATGACCTTTTGAACCAAGGAGGTTGAAAAAAACCATACCAGAAAGCCAATGGTAAATCCCAGAAGGGATAATGTAGCCATACATGGAGCACCGATATTTCCTAAAGGAGGAAGAGGACTAGGATCCCCATCAAAAGGAATTCCTTGATTGGTGAACTCGGGAGTTGTTACCATATGTCTCAACCTAAGATTAACTAAGAAGTGAGCATGGAGGATGTTATTTGTGGTAAATTAATTTTATTTTAATCAAAATAACATAACAAAACAAAATAGGGATAATCTAGGCAAAAGGATTACCAAGCAACTATGAACTGCAATATACTGCCTCAGTAAACCAAGGACTTAATATACGTGCATGCAGTCTCCCCGAATGCTGTGTTCAATGTATCACAGTGTACAAGGATGATGACTCGGTTACCTAAGGATGGATAGCAACCTAGTGTTTTTCTCCCATATATACCCAAAATCAAGGAAAATTTTAAGAACCACCCTAAATTTATATGTATAATAAATGGGCTAATCCCCATGATACATAGGAAAAATGGGAGGCGATTTTATCAATAATATAATATGTATATATAATTGTTTTGATAAATCTCTCACCAGATTATATTATCTTATACAGTGATGGAGAATCTTTCACTAAATTATAAAATCTTGTAAGATCTTGGCAAATATTTTACTGAATAATAAAACATTGTGAAGTCTTGGCAAATGCGTTGTTAAAGTATGAAACCATATATGATAATAAGAAAACATATTCATTAAACTGTAATATACTAACATACATGTTTGGAAAAAAGAAACATAATTTTCTCTTCCTACAAACAATGTTCCGAGTTTCAGTGGTCGTGTTAGTCAAGGTTCTTACAATACACTCTTTCATATCCTTCTATTAGTTTTTATAATATTCCACAAGAAAGTTCTTGTAGGTGTTGATATTGACAATGAGTTCTGTAAAGGTAGGAGAGATTAATATTTTCTCTATAACTTTTGTCAAGCTACCACTTTTTTCAAGTTATCAAATTTCTTTCTTATTCCATAGACTCCAACTGCGAGATAAAAAAAACACATCAAGTTTACCCCAACATGCCAAGAAGTAGAAAGCCCCAAATATATTATATAAGAAAGTATTAGGTATCCCAAAGGCTTGAAGGGGATCTAATTGAAAGAAGTGACCATTGTGAGAATCCTTCCAATCAATATATGAATATATAAATGTAGATTTATTATTATTTTAATTGGAAATCTTCAATTAAATAATAAAATTTAATTATGTCTCTCCCAATCTAAATTTCTTATTAGTATAATTCACTACCCTCATAGGTCTCACATTTTTAAACAATGTTGTAACATGTAGATTAATTTCCTTTTTGGTGAACAATCTCCACCTTTTAGGAAAATATGGTGCAATGGCTCCATCCCCTACAAATCATTAGGACAAACTAAGAATAACACCTAAGATGAAAGGTTGTACAAACCTACTTATTTTTCAAACAACTAATCCAACATCAGTACCTAAACATTTTCATGAAGATATCATATTGAGAATGTTTGAAAAATGGTGAGAAATCCTCTGCGAGGGTGATGCAGAAAGAGTGATAAGGTTTCATTTTTTGAATTTTTTTTGTTAAATCAAAAAAAGTTAAAAACCAATATTAATGGAGATATTGGTATTTTTTACTAAATTTTGTGAAGTGACTAAATGTAGCTTTAACCATTCACCTTAAGATGTTTTTACAATATAATTTCCTATTCTATTTAATATCTTCATTATCATAAAAACCAACCTATATCCATCTTAACTCCACATCTACCACTCTTAAGGGGATGAATCTATTTATCCTCTGAGCACTTGGTAGACCCACAATTAAGATGGATCTAAGATGATAGAATATCCCCTTTAAATAGTCTATGATCACATGAATACCATGGTATTACCATGGGTCAATACCATGGGTTATCATAAACCTGGAGCTTAAAAATTACTATTAGTAATTTATAAAAATTAATAAATTAATAATTGATTTTTATTTTATTTTTTATTTTAACCAAGTTAAAATGTTAAACATACATTAAATTACAACATCCTTTTTTACTCTTGATCCAGAGGGACCAAATATTTTTTCACTCTATGCTAGTTTTCATATCACGATATTTGATCCCTCTCAGGGCTTAGTAGATCTAGAGTAAAGATGGATCTATGCTGGTTTAATTCCCCCATTTAAATAGGCTACATTCCATGTGAATACCATGGGTCAATATCATGTGCCATTTTTATTTTTATTAATACTAATATTAGGGTTAATAATGTTTTTTGCATGGTATTAATAATAATCTAGCCCATGGGATTTGGCCCATAGTATTTTGCCCATAGGTTTCACCTAAATATACTGAATTTTTTAAGTGTTCGTAAATATAAGGTGACTTATGGAGTAAATATAAAAATATGGTTTATTTGTTTACTATACCTCTGGTTTATTTATATTTTTATTAATTTCCCATACCTCTTTTACAAATATGGTATTTGGCCCATAGGATTCACTTAAATAAAACCTCTTTTTTGAGCCTTCATAAATAGAAAGAGGGTTATGGACTAAATATAAAAAGAGGTTTTATTTATTTACCATACCTCCACTTTATTTATATTTATATTTGTTTACACCCTTGCATGTATATAAGGTGACTTATGGAGTAAATATAAAAAATGTTTTATTTATTTACCATACCTCTCATTTATTTATATTTTTATTAATTTACCATACCTCTTTTATAAATATGGTATTTGGCCCATAAGATTCACTTAAATAAAACCTATTCTTGAAAATTAGGGCGAATGGAAGGTTGTAACTCCTAATTTCAAGGGCTAAATTTACCTTTTTTACCCTCTCCCTTAAAATAAGGTGGACTATTTGAGGCGATTTGTAAAAATGTACTATGATACAAAATATTCGCCCACTAAAAATTTAAAAACCCTTAATTTCGCCAAAGGGCGAACATTCCCCCCTAAAATTTTCCATGCCCAAAATTACGTGGAGGCCCAATCTATATTAGCATTGTCTGATGTGAAACCACATAGTGAGAGCATGACTTTATACTTTATGTACTGTAACACTACCCTATATACCCGAAGGTATGTGGACGAGCTACGATATACTCATGTACGTGGAATGTGGTATCAAATTCAGAATGTATCGCAGACAAGTTAGCGAAAACTGCTATGTTTAATGACGCTAGAAAATGTCGCTAGCCTAGACCTCTAAATGTTATGTGCTAAGTTACAATGGTCCATTAGGTTAATTGAGATAAATTTTAAGTTGATCTTCTTAAGAATTTTCCTTTCAAATTTCACCATGTGATGTATGTTTGCAATTCCTAGAATGCAACTAACATGAGAAACATTCTCTCATTCAATTAACAATGAAAATCGTAGCTAGTAAGGGATAGAGCAATCATATTCTTTTAATCAAATAACAAAGAGCACATCTAATGTAATTTCCCTAAACTATTCCTACGAGCACACTCAAACCTTTTCAATGCACAATGCAAGTTTTCCTTTTCAATTCCCTTAATGTTTGAAATGAAGAAAAGGAAACTAATGCACATACAATCAATCAATCTTTTTGCAAGAATGAAGACTTTACGATAGTTCCTTTTCAAAAGAAATGAAGACTTTTACAACACTTTCTTTTGAACAAAGATTAATTGACTATAAAATAACTTTGACAATGAATTGATAGTGATAAAGAATTCATTTAAGAAACAATAAACAATCAAGACCAAAGTAAGGCTAGGAAAGGAAACACAAATTGATTTCAGAGACACAAAAATCATTAAACTTTCAGCAAGCAAAACCAAAAGGAAATTTGGTAAAAATCAAGTCAAAGGTGGGATTTGTGACCTAAGGAGGATCAGTGCAGCCCTAAATGGGAGACAATGCGCTTTAGAGCACAGTCCTCAAGTGAAGGGTTCTCTACAGTGCTCTTTGTCCTAACTAAGCCTGCACTGTGTTGGGACTCACAATTGACCTATTTTTGACCTTATCTTTTGCCGTATTATTATCCTTTTGCAGTCATAAGTTGAAAGCTTTTATTTTATAATGACATATTGACCCCAAGGTATGAAGTAACCTCCCGCATATCTATGTTTAATTGTTTATTTCATATTCGTGAATATCTTTATACTTATCCTTGGAAACGCTGACTAAATTGTCAAATAATTGCCTTAAGCTTGCAAGAATTATAATGTATAGTTGCTGTAACACCAAAAACAGCAACTACGCAGTTGCTGTAACACCAGAAACAGCAACTACGCAGTTGCTGCAACACCAGAAGCAGCAACTCCGTAGTTGCTACAGTCAGCAACAACAATCACCTAAAGCAAGCTATTTTGTAACAGCCGCGAATAACAGATGGCAACTATTTAAAGAACCTTGACGTGGCATAATCAAGCGGAGATCTAAAGCAAGAAGAACATAGTCAGCATGGCCTAAATCAGGAACAGCATGGGGAAATGGCAAAGGAATATGAAGATCCCGAGAAGACGATTGAAGTCAGTTACCCGCTGTGTAACAGCTAGAACTCAAGAAAGAATGTATTATCATACTGTTGTTACAGTGTTCTGAATTGCTTATTTTTGATAAGATGGGTTAATTGAATGGGCTGTAATACTTTATTGTAATAGATGTCTCCTCTATAAAGAGGAGACATCTACATGAAAAAGGGATTAGTCAGTGTCTATGGTCAGTTTGTAAGAAGAGATTCTGAGAACATCAGCAAGTCTGAACTCTATTGTATTTAATCTTTTTGGCAGATGAATATAAAACTGTTTTGAGCACTTAATCCAGTCTTCGTTTTCCTGGGGAATCTTGTGAGAGGGACTGGGCCCACCTTCCTCACAAGATTCGCCCATTTACTTTCTTGTCAAGTGTGTAAGTGTGCAATAGTTTCTTTCTGGTACTCTGCTTGGATTTGATAGCATTACCTCTGGTATTCTCTGTTTTGCCAGTACTCTGTTTCATTAATCATTTGAGTTTGTTTCTCACCGGTGAATGAGAGTGCAGTGTGCATTAGTAAATCTGATTACAGGGGCAGGTGTTGAATGTCCCCATCTGGAGGATAGGGTCCTGATCCTCTGCCAACAGAGCATCCATCATTTCGCTTTCCAGATTTGTAGTTTTAATTAATTGCCTTTACTTTAACAAGTACTGTAATGACATAGCGTAAGAATTACGTATACTACAGCTTTTCAATGCTTTTAGATTTTGAGTACATACAGTACGCAGTAGCCTTTGGAATAAAAAGACTTTCCCTGGTTGACAATTAATGTGGTACTTGAATGTTTAATTCATAAACAATTCAACTAGCCAACATTTTGGCGCCGTTGCCGGGGAAGGCAACTAAAGAATTCTAAAAGCATTAATGGTTTCTTTGTGAAAATAACAGGTGTATGAGAGGACGCAAGAAACGTAATTTTACAGGTGGCAAAGGAGGAAGGAAGACTTACATTGACGAAATCATCTCTAAGGCCGAAGCATCACAGAGGACGAGTTCCCGGAGACCCCAGATCCAATACTCCTCACAAACAGACCAACAGACGGAGGAAGTGATAGGACCTGAAAGGAAGCTGGAAGCACCAGAATACACTGAGGAACCGGTAGAGGAACCTGAAGAAACAAAAGACACAGAAGATAAATCGAGTGATTCAGGGAAAAGACCAATGGAGGATAACAGAACAGAAGGGAGAGGGGAAAACTTGCTCTCTACCCTGGAATTCCCTATTGGGGAGCTCCCAAGAGGAACAACCCCCATGAAAAACATTCCACTCTCGGCGTTACCCAATTTTCATGGGTTATCCTCCGAAGACCCGGATGAATTCCTCTTCGAATTCGACATACTGTGTAGAAGCTATGATTACATAAGTCCTAATCAGAAGCTGAAATTGTTTCCAGCAACACTAAAAGGGAATGCATTGAGGTGGTTTATGAGCTTAGGAGCTCAGGCAATCACCACCTGGGACCAGATGAAAGAGGGATTTCTGGCTAAGTATCAAGACTACTGCCGGACAAGAGAAAGAAAGGAAGAATTGTTTAAAATGGTCCAGAAGGAGGACGAGAATTTGGAAGATTTCGTGGAAAGATTATAGTATAATCTGCAGCGGTCTGATCATCCTAATATGAGCAAAGACATTTTGAAGACCATACTGCTGAAAGGGGTAAGAGATGATTGCCTGGACATGCTGAACATGCTTGGAAAAGGGGACATTTCTAAAGAACCCTTTGACGAAATTATTAGGCTCTGTATGCGGTGTTCAAGGGGAGCGGCAGGCAGATAAAAAAGCAGAGATAATGTGTATTCAAGGGTTCAGAAGTCAGCCAGTGGAGGAGCAACAAGAGCTGAGATAGGTAACTTATTAGAAGAATTTAAGACTGAAATGCTAAGTTCCTTTGCTTCACAAATTGATGCTCTGCAGGTCAAGAAGAAACAGGCAAAAGCAGAAGCTGTTCTGGCAATTTTCTGTTCAAAATGCAGAGAAAAACATCCACTTAGAGAATGCCCACTGGATAGGATGCCTATATGCACAATCTGCGAAAAGGATCATGAAACACAACAATGCCCCTCTCTGCCTGGAATCAAAGCAGCACTACAGACAACTGAAGAAGAAGCTGAAGCAGTGTACCTAATGACACAGAGGAGGCAATGGCCGCAAAGACAAGGTACGAGCTCTAATACAACATTCAATCGTTGGAATAATAATTCTCCTTTTTACCCACCCATGAATCAAATGCAATACCCACCCTTCAACACAATGAACTTTCCACTTATGCAGCAACCAAATATTCCTTTTCCTGACCCTACTATGTGGAATCCTTGGGCTCCCCAGCAACCATACTTTAATCAATGGAACCCAAACTGGGCAGCCCAACAGATACCCTTTCCTCAACAACAACAATCTCTTTCCTTACCATCTAACAATCCTCCGAATAATCAGGCAATGAGACCGCAGCTGCCTGTACAACCTAACCCTAATCCAAATAATAATAAGGCCCTGCAAGTTATTGACATTCAAAATCAGCCTATTTCTCCCCTGCAATGTAATGATATTCACCTTCGCTCAGGGAGAATAGTCGAACCTATTATAGATGATATCACGGACTCTGACAAAGAAGAGACTAGAAAAGAGAAACCAGCTAACCATAGTGCTGAAACAGTAGAATCAACACCTAACAATAATGACCAAATGGTAGATCCACCATTCCCTGAAAGGCTGACTCTCACTAAAACACCTGAACAACCTACCTTCAATCTTTTAGGGGAGTTACAGAACTTGTATGTCAAAATCCCATTATTACAAGCACTAAGGGATGTTCCTATATATGCTAGAACTATTAGAGACATTTGTGTAAAGAAACCTGGAAGGAAGGCTAAAGACCCCCTCACAGTTCATGTGATGGGGGAATTAACTGCCTTAATGACTGAAAAAGATTATCCTATCAAGTATGGTGACCCTGGTCACCCTACAGTAACAGTCCAGGTTGGAAAAACATGTATCTCTAAAGTCTTAGTAGACTTAGGAGCTGCAATAAATATCATGACACTCGAAACAGCTCAATTGCTCCAGCTAAAAAACTTTATCAGGGAAACTCCTACTATCTTAGAATTAGCTGACCGTTCTACGATCAAACCTGAAGGGGTCATTGAAGACCTTATAATCTCTGTAGAATCCTGGAACTACCCGGTTGAATTTGTGGTCTTACAAACTAAAACAAAGTTGGGGGGTCATCCGTTGATTCTAGGGAGACCTTGGTTGGCTACAGCAGATGCTTTCATCAGCTGTAGATCTGGATCAATGACCATCTCCAATGGACAAGAGACTAAACAACTAACCCTCTATCCTCATGCCACTCCCATGATTAAAAGTGACAATTCCATATGGGTAGACTATGAGGATGAGGAAACCCAACCGATATTAACTATTGGGCAAGCTTTGACTTTTAAAAACTCCACCGAAGATGAACTAATTAGCAGTTTTATTTCTAAACCCTCTTCGGTTAATCTAGAAACATTTAATCACTTCGCTGCAATCCTAGAACCTGAATCCCAGCAGAATATGAAAGATGAAAACTTATGCCAGACAGCATTAGGCAACTCTTCCAAGAGCACAACAGTTGAAATTGAACCTGGTAAAATGCTGAATATAAATCCTGATTTGACTAATGATGAAAAATAGAAATTAATAAAGTTACTCCAAGCAAACAAAGAGGCATTTGCATGGGACTACACAGACATGAAAGGGATCTCCCCTGAATTATGTACTCACCGTATATACATTAAGGAGGGATCCCGACCAGTCTGTCAACCCCAGTGAAGAATGAACCCTAACCTCAGAGAAATTGTGAAGGAGGAACTCCAAAAACTTTTAAATGCAGGATTCATATATCCAATATCTGACAGTGAGTGGGTTTCTCCACTCGTAATTGTACCAAAGAAGAATGGGAAATGGCGAGTATGTGTAGACTATAGATCATTAAATAAAGCAACCCAGAAAGATCATTTCCCTTTACCTTTTATTGATCAAGTATTGGATAATTTAGCAGGTAAGAAATTCTTCTCATTCTTGGATGGGTTTAGTGGATACAACCAAATCAGGATTGCACCCCAGGATCAGGACAAAACCACATTTACCAGCCCATGGGGAACCTTTGCCTATAGAGTACTTCCATTTGGGTTGTGTAATGCTCCAGCGACATTTCAGAGAGCGGTGATAGGAATCTTTTCTGATATGTTAAACGATTCATTAGAAATATTCATGGACGACTTTACTCCTTATGGAGTGACCTTTGAAGATGCTCTGCAAAACCTTGAAAAAGTGCTTAAGCGGTGCATAGAAGCACACCTCGCTTTAAGCACTGAAAAATGCCACATGATGATGAATCAGGGTATTGTACTAGGTCATTTCATTTCATTTTTAGGAATTCAAGTCGACCCAGCTAAGATTCAGGTGATTCAGAACCTTCCTATCCCCAAAACACAAACGGAGGTGAGACGTTTTTTAGGACATGCCGGATACTACAGAAGATTTATTAAGGATTTTTCTAAAATAGCTTCTCCTTTGTTTTGTTATTAATGAAAAATGCTGAATTCAAGTGGACTGATGACTGTGAGAATGCATTCAATAAACTTAAGCATCAGTTGTCCACAGCTCCTATTTTGAGAGGACCTGATTGGGCATTACCCTTTCATATTTCCTCTGATGCCTCAGATACGGCAATTGGAGCTGTCTTGGGACAGGAAGAAAACAATCTCCCCTATGCTATCTATTTCATCAGCAAAAACATGACACCAGCTGAGTTAAATTATACAGTAACTGAGAAAGAATTTTTAGCAGTTATTTATGCTATTAATAAATTTCGGCATTATATTACTGGCTATACTACCTTTGTGCATACTGACCACTCGGCCATCAAGTATTTAATGAATAAATCAATTACAAATGCTCGAGTCACCAGGTGGTTATTACTATTACAGGAATTTGATATCACAATTGTAGATAGGCCAGGAAAAGAAAATATAGTTGCTGATTTTCTTTCTCGTTTAAAAACTGATGAAAATGTTCCAGTAGATGATTCTTTTCTTGATGAGTATCTATTTGCAATATCTGCTCACTCACCTTGGTATGCAGACATTGCCAATTATCTAGTTGCAGGAAAATTACCATCACACCTATCACACATGGAAAGAAGAAAGATCATCCAGCAAAGTGCTAGGTACAGCTGGATAAGCGGGTGTCTGTTCCACACAGGAATAGATCAAGAAATCAGGAGATGCGTTGGGGAAGATGAGATTTATGACATATTGAAAGCTTGTCACGATGGTCCTTGTGGAGGACATTTTGTAGATAAAAGAACAACTCACAAGGTACTTAGAATGGGTTATTACTGGCCATCACTTTTTAAAGATGCTAGAAAATATGTGAAGGCTTGTGACAGCTGTCAGATAATGGGCCAGCCCAACCATAGGGATGAAATGCCACTCAACCCCCTGGTAACTCTCGAACCTTTTGAGAAATGGGCATTAGATTTCGTAGGTCCCATTAATCCTCCATCTAATCAAAGAGTTTATATTCTAGTATGCACAGATTACATGACTAAATGGGTAGAGGCCAAAGCACTCATTAGAGCTAATGAAGAAGCAGTACTAACATTTTTATTTGAGGAAATCTTTGTTAGATTTGGACTACCCAGAGAATTAGTCACTGATGGAGGACCTCCTTTCAATTCTCATGGTTTCAAAGATACGCTCCAAAAATATCATATCAAGCATAAAATGACCACACCTTACCACCCCCAAGCAAATGGGCAGGTGGAAAGCACAAATAAGGTCATAGAAGCTATCTTAACAAAGACAATAAAGGAGAATAGAAGGGACTGGTTCCAACGCTTGCCCGAGGCTCTTTGGGCCTACAAAACCACTTGGAGAAACACAACA
Source organism: Pinus tabuliformis (assembly GCA_031772625.1). NCBI lineage: Eukaryota > Viridiplantae > Streptophyta > Pinopsida > Pinales > Pinaceae > Pinus > Pinus tabuliformis. Next base: position 141,635,935 of record CM062808.1, on the reverse strand, counting down.
GGATTTTCACCCTATGAATTGGTTTTTGGAAAGAATGCTATTTTTCCTGTAGAGTTTGAAATTAAAACCTTAAGAACTGCCTTAGCTGTTAACCTTGATTTAACTGATGCACAAACAGCCAGGTTGCAGCAGTTGCAGGAATTGGACGAGAAAAGACTGGATGCCGTCCATCAAACAACTATGATACAGCAATAAAGGAGCAGATGGCATGACAGAACCATTAAGCAAAAGCAGTTCCAGAAAGGTAACTGGGCTTTACTTTATGATTCACGTTTCGAGAACTTTCAAGGGAAGCTGAGAACAAGATGGCTAGGGCCGTACGAAGTGGATATTGTTTTCCCAAATGGAACGGTTAGACTATTAATAATTGATGGAAGCAGAACACCAGTGTTAGTGAATGGCTACCGACTTCGGTTATATCAGCGGCCGGTTTCCAAAGAGGACTTTAAAGCCACTTGCATGGCAATAAAACATTATTCTTTTCCAGGGGAACTTGCTGTCCCTCAAAGCACTTGAATTTCTATTATTTATGTAATTTTTAGGATTAGACATTTTTTTTTAGAAACTAATAAATCCTGCCAAGGATTGCGATATTACATTTCGGTATTTTGCAGATGTTAGCATGGGGAAGTAGCTGAGAACAAAAGTCTCGAAAGGAATTACTGTGTGGACTCCGAATTCCTGTTGCTGCAACACCATTCCCCGTTGCTGCAACACCATTTCCCGTTGCTGCAACACTATTCCCCGTTGCTGCAACACTATTCCCCGTTGCTGCAACACCATTTCCCGTTGCTGCAACACCATTTCCCGTTGCTGCAACACCATTTCCCGTTGCTGCAACACCATTCCCCGTTGCTGCAACACCATTTCCCGTTGCCACAACACTATTCCTGTTGCTGTAACACTAGTTCCATTATTCCAGCACATTCCCCGTTTTCACAAACGTTTTCCCTTAATCCCTGTTGCCCCAACGGTAATTTTCTGTTGCTGCAACACCAGTCCCGGTGCCACGATATTGCTTCCCGATCACGAAATATCCTTCCCTCACAAAATATACCACCTCTCGTGATGATTACAGCACCTTACTGTCACTTCCCGTCATTATCATTACAAATCACCCATATTCCCGTGCTTTCAGATCCGCGGTAATTATTATAATTTGACAACGGACGAGAAAAGACTTTTTGACGCAGCGATCAAAAAGGTAAAGTACGAAGGTACGCACGTTTATGAATAAGCATTAAATAATAGATAAGCAGAAAAAGGTTGATAGGTCCATCAAATGATTGCATTCCCAATCATATCATTTACACGTAGGAAGGGGGGGGATTACCGAAGCAATTCCCATAATGACAAACCACGCCAACCACTGCCACCCTTAATTCTCCCGGTTGTATGTAAAAACTATGGCATGTTACCATTTGTGATGTATACCCTGAGTTGAAATTGGTAGCTCGGCTCTGAATTCTGAAGATTTACCGAGACAACAGCTATGGGAGGAACCCTCATTACGTATGAACCAGGCACGACAACAGTCCTGGAACTCTTTCCGGAAATTTACCAAATTTTCTTGCAAGCTGGATGGATAGAGTATTTCAGGAGACTTCCGGACTTTGATGAGCAGCAAGTCCTGGAATTCACATGCAATTTGACAGAAGGATTCTCTGTCGTCCAAGGAATTCAAGTTCCGGTCACGGAAGAAATCATAGCTGAAGTCACCGGACTCCCAGCCACTGGTACACGGTGGTTCAGCAGAAAGCACCTGATTCTGAATGCACAGCAAGACTTTCTCCGACCAGGCGAGGAAGTAGAAACCAAGGGCAGAGGTGTAGCATTGCGGTCGTTACCTCAACCATGGCCAAAAGTCGCTGAATTCGTCAAGCAATATCTGACATGCGAAGGTCGTTACCAGGTAATCTACCAGCACGACTTCGTCCTGTTAAATCATTTAAGAAATGGTCAATTATTGAACATGCCATATTATTTGCTGGGTTGTCTTAAAAATATGGCACGATATGCTATGAAAGCGAAGCATCCAGTTCTCTCCCTAAAACACCATCGCTTAATCCAATTGCTGATTAACAGAGCTCTTGCTCTAAACATCCCTCCACCCCCCATCAATCCCCATCCGGAGGAAAGAATTCCACAGCCTGTGCAGGAAAGTCCTCATCAAGAAGAGGAAACTTCTCGTCAAGCTGAGGACACACCTCAGCGAGACCAAGAGCCTCCTCAACAAACGGACGACATCCCTGAACAAACCCCTTTGGAAAACCCTCAGCAAACAGAGCATATTCCCGAACAACCCCAGCAAACACCCCTGCATGTTACAGAGAATGAACAAGCAGCAGCGGAATTAACCACATCTCCCAAAAGAACCAATTCTCCCGCTCCCATACTCAGTATTTCTACTGATGATTCCGACGATAATATCCCAATTACGCAGCTTAAACGAAAAATGCAGCAGGCAAAGAAAACCCAGCAAAAAGAAGAAGAACGAGGGTTTCAACCAAAGCACCCACTACCCCGACTACTGCTCCGACCTTAAGGGCCAGCAGGAAGAGAAAAACACCTCAATTCCCTGCCTCTCTACCAAAACGAAAATCGGCAGTAGTTGGATCCCCTAATTCCTCCAGCTCACCACCCATCGCTTTAAAACCCCGCACTCCAGCCACTCCTCGAAACCCCTCTCCCCCACCCACAGAGGCTGAGATGCAGAGCGTTCATAGCTTCGTGGCATCATATCTTAAGACAACTGATACACAAGAACCAGCTGCCGACACCCAGAATGATAGTGACCAAGTGGCTGCAACACAAGAAACAGCCACTACCCCAGGTGACACACAAGAACCACCTGTGGGGAATACTGATCAAATTGACGAAGCAGAACCTCTGCCTCCACTAGAATCTACTGTCTCACAGGATCAGCCTACTATACCCGCCCTGCAAGAAGAAATTGAGTTTCTGAAATCTCAGATTCAGGATTACCAGGAAGAGATAATAAGGGTCAGGGAAGCATATCAGAAAGAATTCAGCCTGCATGTTTTAGCAAGAGTAGCGTCTGCAGCAGAGAAAAGCAAAGATAACGAATATATGTGTACAAATTGTGGTGAGATATATGCTCAGGCAGGATATAAGGTAGTACAAGAACCAATAAAGGAAGCCTCCGATGCTGAAAATGAAACAAAGGAGTCTGCTGATGCTGAAGTAGAAATCCCACAATTCTCTGCTGAGATAGAGAGACCTGTTGCTACACAAGAACCAACAGGATCTGCAGAAGAAATGCAGGCAGAAAGACCTGTTGCTACACAAGAACCAACAGGATCTTCAGAGGAAGTGCAGACAGAAAGACCTGTTGCTACACAAGAACCAACAGGATCTTCAGAGGAAGTGCAGACAGAGAAACCTGTTGTTACACAAGAACCAACAGGATCTTCAGAAGAAGTGCAGTCAGAGAGACCTGTTGCTACACAAGAACCAACAGGTCATCCAGAGAACATGCAGGACCAAGATCAAGAACTTACTGACACACAAGAACCAGTAAGTTCACCTGAAATTGCACAAGATCAGGGACTTACTGACACACAAGAACCAGTGAGTTCATCTAAAACTGCACAAGACCAGGAGCTTACTGACACACAAGAACCAGTAAGTTCTTCAGAGACTGCACAGGAACAAACAGAGGAGCTTCCCGACATTATGGAGGAGGAAGAAAAAGACACAGACTCATCACGGCCTACCCAGAGTATTATGGAAGAAGAAATAATCTCAGGAGGAAATGAAGAAAAACTGGACTCACCTAGCCCTATTCAAGTTGCTAAGGAGCTAGAAGAAGAAGAAAAGGATACAGATTTATCACGGCCTACCCAGACTATTATAGAGGAAGAGCAAATAGTTTCAGAAGGGAATAAAGAAGAATTGAATTCGCCCAGCAAGAAGCAAGGAGCAGATGGAGAAAAAGAAACAGATTCACCCCGGTCCACCAAAACCAATTTGGAGCAAAATGGATTAGTCCAACAGGAGGAAGAAACTCTGGTCATAGATGAAGAGAGAGATGCTGGATCATCCCAGCCCACTTCAACAGAGCAGATGACCATGATTGATGCCTGTATGCAAACAGAGCTCCCCACTGTTAGTGATGCATGTATAGAAATAGAAAGTTTTCAAGAATTAAAAGGTAGATGGTGGAGAGAATATTAGCGGTTTCAAGGCAAAGCATTCGAACAACAAAAGGGGACATGGTTTGATCATGCTTATAAGAACTGGGAAGCACTGGAACAGTGTAGGGCCCAGTATAAAGAAATCAAGGAACTGAAACACAAAATGTCCCAGATGTTTGAGTTATGTCAAAGAATGCTTTCCACAAGGAAACCCTCTTTTAACTATGCTACATTTTTAAGGGAAAGACTTGCATTCATTCAGCTGAAGGCTATCAAAGAGGGGAGGCCTCATCAAGTGGTCACAGCAGATCAGTTTATGCAGACCTTTGCAGAGGCACCCAAAAGCGACCAAAACCTGCTATGTGAATTGTACCTCCATAATGAGGCCGTGTCTGAAGAAACGAACATGAATATGATACCTGTAGTTGGTGACATACAATTGAGAGCCTTCATCTCCTTTTTGGCTAATCAACTTACCTGGCAAAATGCCTATGTCTCAGGCCTCCAAAACGAACAGAATTGTCTTCTGTGGATTCGAGCTGAACCACAGAACGCTGCCACTTTCATTTCACAACACTTAAAAATGATAAGCAATTCTGATATGAAGGATCATGTTATGAGACTGCAAACAGAGGTCCTAACAGACTGTCAGCAGTATGTAAAGACCAAAGCATCCTTGGCTGTTAAAGCAAATAAACTGTTTTGGGATAACTGCCCCGCAGAAAGGAAGGAATATCACCTGTATAACCCATCAAATCTGCAGGTAGCACTTTCAAGGGTACCTAAGTATGTTGAATGCATGCAACGTTGTGTTGAAAATTGGATGGGTTATAAATTTAAATTCCCACTTTTATGGTTGTCTGGTGATCAGTATAAGGGCCAGTTTGGACTTTCTAACAGAGAAGAAGCAGCAGCATGGAAGCATATATGAACTGTTTGTGGTTTCAGAGACAAGTTTGATGTTACTCCCTACAGCTATTGTCTTAGTAATCTGCATTGTTCGTCCTAGTTCTCCGACTCAGACTCAGAGTAGCCATTGCATGGGGACATGCAATCTCTTCAGTTGGGGGGGATGTTGGGACTCACAATTGACCTATTTTTGACCTTATCTTTTGCCGTATTATTATCCTTTTGCAGTCATAAGTTGAAAGCTTTTATTTTATAATGACATATTGACCCCAAGGTATGAAGTAACCTCCCGCATATCTATGTTTAATTGTTTATTTCATATTCATGAATATCTTTATACTTATCCTTGGAAACGCTGACTAAATTGTCAAATAATTGCCTTAAGCTTGCAGGAATTATAATGTATAGTTGCTGTAACACCAAAAACAGCAACTACGCAGTTGCTGTAACACCAGAAACAGCAACTACGCAGTTGCTGCAACACCAAAAGTAGCAACTCCGTAGTTGCTACAGTCAGCAACAGCAATCACCTAAAGCAAGCTATTTTGTAACAGCCGCGAATAACAGATGGCAACTATTTAAAGAACCTTGACATGGCATAATCAAGCGGAGATCTAAAGAAAGAAGAACACAGTCAGCATGGCCTAAATCAGGAACAGCATGGGGAAATGGCAAAGGAATATGAAGATCCCGAGAAGACAGTCGAAGTCAGTTACCCGCTGTGTAACAACTAGAACTCAAGAAAGAATGTATTATCATACTGTTGTAACAGTGTTCTGAATTGCTTATTTTTGATAAGATGGGATAACTGAATGGGCTGTAATACTTTGTTGTAATAGATGTCTCCTCTATAAAGAAGAGACATCTACATGAAAAAGGGATTAGTCAATGTCTATGGTCAGTTTGTAAGAAGAGATTCTGAGAACATCAGCAAGTCTGAACTCTATTGTATTTAATCTTTTTGGCAGATGAATATACAACTGTTTTGAGCACTTAATCCAGTCTTCGTTTTCTTGGGGAATCTTGTGAGAGGGACTGGGCCCACCTTCCTCACAAGATTCGCCCATTTACTTTCTTGTCAAGTGTGTAAGTGTGCAATAGTTTCTTTCTGGTACTCTGCTTGGATTTGATAGCATTACCTCTGGTATTCTCTGTCTTGCCAGTACTCTGTTTCATTAATCATTTGAGTTTGTTTCTCACCGGTGAATGAGAGTGCAGTGTGCATTAGTAAATCTGATTACAGGGGTAGGTGTTGAACATCCCCATCTGGAGGATAGGGTCCTGATCCTCTGCCAACAAAGCATCCATCATTTCGCTTTCCAGATTTGTAGTTTTAATTAATTGCCTTTACTTTAACAAGTACTGTTATGACATAGCGTAAGAATTACGTATACTACAGCTTTTCAATGCTTTTAGATTTTGAGTACATACAATACGCAGTAGCCTTTGGAATAAAAAGACTTTCCCTGGTTGACAATTAATGTGGTACTTGAATGTTTAATTCATAAACAATTCAACTAGCCAACACACTGGTGCCAGAGAGGCCATTCTAGGGGCTTTCATGCACAATTTTTTTACCAAAAAACACTTCAAAAAGGCTGAAACAAGATTAATGGAAGAAATTAAAGTCTACTAGGGTGTACTAGGATGAAGGTAAACTACCCAGAATGATGATCATCTCCCCAGTGGAGTCACCAATTTGTTGTGTGGAATTTTGTATCTACAGATAAATACAAATTCCCTAGATGGGTAGCTACATCTAGAACAACAGATTTAAAGCGTTTATCCTTTTTCTATAGAAGAAAAATAAGACAAGGGACCTACTTGTTATATTTCTCTTTCCCTTTGTCTCCGTCATATGGTTCTTGTCACTCCTTGAACTTAATCTGCTCAACAAGTACTTGCAATCCTAAACAGAGGATAAAAACCAATCAAAGCAAGAGATCTATCTACTATAAGAAAATGGAATCAAAAGCATTTACACATATAATCATCATACATAAAGACAAGAACATGGGAAAAGGTGTAAACGTATTTATTAAGTAGAAGGAAGAGTTACAACCATGAAGTCCGATCCAACGTCACTCCTCCAGCTTGGGTTCCAACCAACTTCACATCAAAAGCACAACACTCTGGTAGCATAACAATACTTGCTTACAATCTCAAACCTCACACCAACAGTATCTCCTTACAAATTATCAAATTGCAACCCCTAATCACTTATATTAGTGCTCAATTTATAGGAAAATGGAGGAGGTTTGGTCATAAATGAGGGTATTGAATGGCCTTCCAAACTTAGAGTTAGTTTCCATGGAGGAAGGGATGAGAGGATAGGAGGTTACTTAACTCATTCCCTATACAATTCAGAGCTCATAGGAGATGATAAGTGTGGGAATCTTCTAGAAGGCTCTAGAAGATAAGAATATTCCCAAAACCTATTGAAGCCCCGAAAATTAGGTCTACAACAAGGGGGATACCCACCCGGTCCGGACCTTGGTTAGCAGCTCCTTTTCCGTTTGGTATAGTGGGTCCGACTGGGGATATGGTACCAGTTTCCCAATTTATGTGTGTGTGTGGGAAGGATTGATATTTCTCTTTCTAACAGTTTCTAAATGGAATACTTTTACTCTAACTCTAATCTAATAATATAGAAATTGTATTCTAATAAGCAGAAATATCTAAATCTACACTAACCCAGGGTGTAATATTTCTATTATGTGATCTAAAATGATTTCAAATAACAACTGGTAATAAAGATCATTCAACTGATATGAGAAAAGAATTCAATAATGATGAACCACTTCATATAAAAAGTTAGACGAAACAGTTGTGAAAAACATATTGCATAATAAGCTACTCATACATTAAGCATAAATAAATAGCTATCATCGCACAAAAGTGCCAAATGATAACTCAGGCATTCATGCATCAATATATAAACAACTAAACATGAATATCACTTTAACACAAAGGCAGAAATAGCTAAGAGATAGAAGTATCATTTATAACTAGTCCTACTCATGAGCTTCAAGCAATAATGATTTATCTTTTCTTGATCTAACATCTACTAAGAGTACAAAAGTGAAACATTAGCAGCAGATATCAAATGCAAATATCAATAAATCCTATTCCATTCATTCATCAAAACCTCCTCAGAGGGTACAGAAGTGCATGTTCTGGGGATAAGTTTTTGACAAATTTCAGGACCCTTCTCTAAATGCATGAGAAGGGTTTAAATACTACTAACTAAATCTAAAAATAACTTATTACAAAAATGTAGGATGCGGTTTAAATGACCGTCCTCATTTCAGGCAAAATAAAACAAAATTAAAACTAAAATTGAATCTAAAATTAAAACTACTTCTGTATCTGCTTCTTGAAATCGCATGCATTCAGCATCTGTTTGAGAAGAATCAGCTGGCCGACTTCTGATTTTAGCTGAGCTGAGAAAACAGAACCGGCAAGAGCTAGTGCCATCTTTTTAGCCGAATTGATGATGCACTTGAGAGTCATCCACTAGCTATGTGGCTTTACCAAGTATGCCCAGTAATAATCCTAGTTCAACTTGGTTAACCCTTGGATTGCTTTTGCCTTTTCTTGATCCTTCTGCTTCCAATTTGTTTGTAGTTGTTGTATGTTAGGTAAATACCTCGGAGTGGTCTCTGCGATCAAATTTTCCTTGTGCAAATTTTCATTTACACAATCAATAATACTGTTTGCTGCCGTGGCTACTCCTGCTGCTTGCTCTGCTTCCCTGATTTGTTTGTCCCATTTGTTAAAGAGACTTTCTTTGTGATTTTCATTGATCCTTGGTGCACCCGCTCTTTTTCCCTCATCTGCTTCTTGCCAAGCCAAATATTCAGTAACCCGTTTATCAACTAAATCATAATCACTTCGTAAATCTACAACTTGAATAATGGTTTTATCACTTATTTCACAATAATAGTTCCACTGCGATATTTTTTGGCCCAATGCTTCTTGTTGCTGCAGTAATTGTTCATTCAAGGAAATGGATTCTGTGATGAATTCCTGTAAGTTTAGGATTGTCCTTATGCATCTCTTGTAACTCTTGTAACTGCTTTCCTTTCTCATCCAAACTTTTTTGGTAGCCTATTTGCATTTGTTGGAAGTCCTGCTGTAATCTTTCAAGCTATCTCTGTGCTTCATTGTTGGCGTTGGCTTGTTGCAACTGTTGTTAAAAAACTTGTATCTGGTCTTCCCTTTCTTTTAGAAGTTGTTGTACCTCAGATACTTTATCAATAGTTGTAGAGGCATACGCTCCTGCGATTTGAGATAGTTTGGTGAGATTCTCAGTGGGATCTTGCCATAGGAAGTCTAATTATTCTGCGTCTTGAGAGAGCACGTTTCCCAATTTCCTTTTCTTCCTCTGTCTTCTCACTACTGCTTTGTGTTGTGGGCTATAAAATATATCAAGAGGAGGAATTTATTCTATTTTAAGCATAAGCTTAGAGGATGGAGTAATAGGAATATGCTCCATATTTGAGACATTGCTAACTGTTCTTGTGACTACTTCTTTTGTTGCTTGTGCATTGCTCACAGGTGTCTTTATGGTTTGTCCTTCAATATTGATCAAGTCATTGAAGGTTTCCCATTCTTTATCTAGTTCGATTGTGACTGATGGTTGTTGAACGACGAGAGGGGGAGGATATCTTTGTGGGGAGATAAAAACCTATTGCTGTATAAGTTAAGTTGACTAGGTAGTATCATTTACTGACCCTTCACTCTTATCCTGTTCACTTTTGGATCTTTTAGAACGTTCAGATGTTTCTTTTCCAAACTTGGATTTAGATCCATTTATGCCTAAACTTCCACTAAGACTAACACTTGGAGTTGGTTCCCTTACGGGTTCTAAGCGTAGTTTTTCCATAGGAATGCTGGCTAACCTTCTTTCCTTGTTTATTTTGAATTGTTGAAATTCTTCTAGAGAGAATTTCTTTTGGGCTGCATGCAGAGTTTCTTCAAGTGTGCTTTTCTGTTGGAATATGTCATCAAACAGATCATCTTCTCCAGAAAACACCTTTATCTTGACTGAAGTGGTGAAATTCTTAGCAACATCATGGGGGTCGAACAGTCTTCCTGAAAATTTGAATAACTGTAAACACGTTATATTTTTTACTTCTATGAATGCATGGCCTACATCAAATAGCGAAAAGGCCCCACAGGCTACAGGAAACTATGGCCATATAGCCTTTTTTTTGTCTTTCAAATCTTTAGTCAAACCTCTTTCTCCACAGGTTTGATAGGCAATTTCTTGAGCCATGAGTTTATCAGGGACATACAGAGGTAGGACGTGAGGGGAATCAGAACTTCCGAATACCATGAAATAAGTAAACAATTCTTCCCCAAAGCATCTCGCGACAGGGAGTATGTCTACTTCTACTTCAGGAGAGCATCTTGGAGCTTCTTTAACGAACAACATTCTGTACAAGGGCAACATGATTCCATGACAAATCTGGTAGAAGTGCGGAGCGAACTTAGAGTCCCACAATTACTTATGATAGATATGGATAGGTAAGGGGTCTTGAGTTGTCCATTTCCAGCCCATAATAGGAAACTTAGAAACATAACATATCACATCCATTACATACGCGGATAGGTAAAAAGGGGGATAAATTCTCTGAGAAACAGTTCTTTTAGATTGGTAATTTACAATGGCTATGACTAGGTTATCAAACAATATTTTAGCCCAATCTATAATAGTTGCATTCGTGGCAACATCCAATAACGGTAGCCATTCAGATGAAAATTTGTTAATATCTGGCATTCCAAACAGTCTACAGAGCATGGCAGCAGCAAAGTAATACGGGGAGGTGAGAGAACTAGTACTATACATACCATGTTTATCTTTCTTCAGTGGTTCATCCCTCCTCGACCAGTCTTTAGTGGTTTCTGCTAGGTCTTGATTTTCTTTTGCGAATTTCTCCATAAACTGCTTGTTATAGGTTGTCCGTGGCTCTGGTAAATGATACATGAGCTTTAAATCCTATGCAGTGAATGAGCCAATGAGTCCTTGACCCTGAGTCTTAAATTGTCTATTTCTGATATCAACGTTGTCCAGTATCCACTTAACCATAGCCGTGTATGGGAGAATTTTGTGCCTTACTGCTATCTGGTGCAAGAATGAGCAAGCTAGCTCTGTGATGGATGCCTCAGAAGAACCATGTGAGCTCGTAGTAGCAGTAATTTCCATTACTTTTGGATTCTCCTCCTCAAGTAGATTATACATGCCTTACCATGTAGCAATACCAACGTCTCTAGTACAGGCTGTGTCTGTATACAAGGGTGCCATTTCTTTCTCTTCAGAGCTTGAAGTTTTGCTTTTCCTTCCCATTTTATCTTGCGTATTGCTTTGTATTGTTTTCTGTTCTCTGTTCTTGCAATTCACAAGTGAAGTGAAAATAATGGTAAGGAAGGGTGATGGGAAAGTTTTAAATGCCGAAGACGTATCAAATATACCACCTTACGTGAAATGATTTTTCGATAAGCATGAAACCATATTCCATTAATAACTGGCAACTAACTCCTTTATTAGCATTAAAGTGCATAACCAGGTGTCAGTTTATGGAAAATACTCGTTTGAACAACGAGCCCGAAAGATCTACAGTTTTGCGATTTTGCGATTTGCTTCGCAATATCGTAGATCGCAACATCACAGAGTTTGCTATATCGCGGTGTTTCAATATCGCATTATCGCATTGCCGCTTTTATCACAAAACTACGATAGCACAGTATCGCAATATCGCAATATCGCAGGAACATAATATTTGACAATCTTTGTTAACTTGTTTTCTGCGAAATGCGATTTGCGATATGCGTCATTGCATATCGGAAATTTAAGGTGTTTTCAACGTAAGTTGTATTTGATGTCTATGATGCGATATTTTATTATCGAATATCGTGGTCTTGCAATGATAGAACTCAGCTTGTAAGGAGGTATCCTGTTATCCTTTTGCGATGTGATATTTTCTAAGGAAAGATTTTGTCTTACCTTATCATGAAACTTAGATTTTTTAGATTTTCCAAGGGGATTTCCTAAGTTTATGATGGTAAGTTTTATTCGAAAAGGAAATATAAGCACTAACTTAGTTTTTTAAAATTTTAACTAAGGGTCCCCACTTATTTAGTATTAGGAATAACACTCAATAATAAGGGGGGGTTGTTGCTGGCCACAATAGAACCCTATGAGGATTTTGCTCAATCTCACCCAACGCAGGTCAAGGTGGGGCTAAGTGCTCTGAACTGTACCCTGACATGGGCCTATCGGCACTGAAGAGAGCTTACCCTTGACCAAGGCTATGCTGGTCCCCCAAGGAGGCATTCAAAGTGATGACTTCTCTAGGGCATGTAACAAATGAATTAGGGTTTGATGAGCGCTAAAAGTTTGATTTGAATGTTGAGAGTGATGTGCCCAAATGGATCTGTAACGTTTCCTGTTGACAATTCTGTTCAACTTGAAATTGTCAAAGTATTTCAACTGGGGGCATCTTTTCCTTGTCATGAGATTAAGTTTTTCCTGCCTCCTCTCATGAGGTTTTTTTTTGTCAAGTCTCTACTATTTGCCCATTATCACAGTGGTGTTTTTATCTTATAACTCATAACCCTCACTCACCCGGGGGGCATGGGGGCATAACCTTTTATGAGTTCTAATCTATTATTTGGCTGAGTCGATGCTTACACATCATGTCAACAATGAAACTTCGGTTTTATTCTTTGTTGATCGATTACCTGAGTCTGAAAATGGGCCTCATATGAACCTTTTTACACATGCTTATTTGTGTAAATATATTTTTGTACATTAGTGTGTGAATTCATTGGTGTGCACTTTTTGATTTTTAGTGTGCTTGTTTTCTTTGCAGACATGTTTTTTCTACTTACCTTTTGTTCCAATTAGTTTGTAGATTGCTATGAAACCATCTCACAAAAAGATAAAAAACAAATATCAATGCCTTAGAAATCAGCCTCTTCGAGGGGGCAACCTCCTTTACATTACAGAAATGAACAATTCTTGGATGATACAGATGACAAGACCTCCTTTCTATATATAAGAGTCTGAGGGGTCATAATATAATCAGAGCCAACATAACAATAATAATGTAAGGGCACAATAATAAAAATAGTGGGCTTTTATGGGGAACAATAATAACAATATGGGGACTACATGGGCACAACTGTATAATAAGGGGTTTGTACTAATAATAATAAGGGGTTACACTAGTAGTATAGGGACCTAACATGCCCCTCTCCTTCAAAAAGTGTTGTCCTCAATGCTTGAGTAGTTCTTGATGCTTCTGTATAAAATTAATGTCCTCCCATGTGGAATATTCAGTGGGTAAGTTCTTCCACATGATGAGATACTCTGAAATTGATAAATTTCATAGCTATCGGGTTCTTGTTTCTGTCACTGCTCTAATTTCCAATATGATTTTTCCTTCCTCGTCAAGTTCTAGAAATATTGTTTGAACTAGGATCTTATGCAACTTTTGAATGAGTGGCCATACTTCTTCGTCCTTCTTCCTGTTATAGACATTTTTGGGCACTGCAACCCCAATCATAAATGTCCATAAACCAAGGGCTCTTAAGTCCCTAAAAGTGTTGTTCTGACCCCTAAAAGAACAAGGTCAACTGATTACATCTTCTCCCAGAAGTTCTCCATGAAAAACTACTCAGAACTGGTCAAAACTGGATCATTTCACCTGCTCCATGGTCAAGGTGCGATGCATCCCACCTAAGTACACTCAGTAGGTGCGATGCATGTTGAAAAGCCCTTCTATGGGGTGCGATGGGTGAGAGTGGACAAATGGCAGGGTCAATCTGCAAGGTGGAGAAGCAAAGAATCTTCTAGAAACTTCTCCTGTGACACTTGCCTCTCTGCATTCGCCTAGGGATGAGTAAGAGATCATCAATCTCCAAGTGGATTCAAGAACTATCAGAGAGAGGACACTAATCAAATCTCAAAAGATGACTCACCCCCCTTGCAAACATCTATATATGGATCCCTCATCCAAGAGATCCAGAGGCTGGAATTTTGTATCTTGTAAGGAAGTGCTGCTGGTTTCTTGGTGTTACATCATAGTGTTGGGTGATCTAAGCTTTTCATGAGGTGAAGAAGGGCTATTTGCTGAGAGGATGATGCTGGGTCAGAACAATTGGTTGTAATCCTCTTTGCTCTTTCTTGATTATTAATAAAGCTATTCAAGTTTTGCTCCACATTCTTGTGTAATTGATGTTTTATGCATTTGTGTGGTTAATATACATCTGATCCTATATTGTTTATGATAATAGATCCATGTTCTCGTATAGTGTTATGCTGCTTTGACTACAGGTGCTCTTCGAAGCTGAGTATACAAGGAATCAAGTAGCGAAGGACTATCAGAAGGGAGAAGAACCTAGTAAGGAACCAAGCGAAAGATAGAGGTTGGTCTCATTTATTCTTCCCTCATCTATTTTTCATAAAGGAAAAACGACAGTAGTTTTAAGTGTGTTTGTTTCTAAGGTAGCTATCACCCTGAGTGGGACTAGCAGTTCTGCATAGACACTAGTTTTCCCGATAACAAAATGGCGACTCTGCTAGGGAGCGAATAGGTTGTTTGTTTATCTACATTTGTTTACTTTATAAACTTACAGACGGAGCCTGAAGCCAAGCCAGCTAGCCTTCGAACTGCATTTGTTTTACGAATGCAAAGTAGATCAATGCTGCTTCAGTCAATCTCTGGGTTTTGTTTATGAATTGAACAATTGATTTACAAGCTCTCTAATTGCCCTTGTGGTGGCTCTAGTAACCTCTTTAGATCTACCCCTGTGATTGATTTATTGATTACCACTTGCTCGGCCTAAATCCCTGAACTGAACTGCAAACTATGACCCGGAACCCATTCAAAGTCTCATCCCTAGTCCATCGCACTCTCTGTTCTGTGAACTCCAAATGCATCACACTTCCTGAGTGTAGTAGGTGCGCTGCATTTCAGTTTCACTGTGTTACAGGTGCGCTGATCAGACAAGGCCTTGTTCCTAAATTTTGGTTTCTGTGTTCACTCTTTTCAGATCTATTCAAGAGTTTTGCTGCCTATAATTAGTACACCTCTATTGAAACCTCCTTCCTTGCTGTTATTCCACCTCCATTGTGCAAAGAACTGTAAATGTTTTTTGTATTTTAAGTCATTTTCAGTTCTCCTTTACAAAGAAGTAGCGTAATCGTACTGTCGTTTCTTGATTTGAAAGTGTCGCAAGTGTCATTTTCAGTCATAGAAGAGAATCCGATTGTTCTTGATGGTCGATTGCACTGTTACTCTTGTATCTGATTTGAATTAGTAGTTTTTCAAGTGTCGAAAGAAAGTTTTCAATTTCGAATAGCAAAATGTTGTTAGTGTCCTCATTTTTCCTTGAAAAGAAACTTGTTAGTAATTGCCGCTTTGAAAGATAATTCAGATTTGCGCTTAGCTTTCTTTTTATCATTTACACATTAAGAAGGCTGAAAACAAATACATGCATGTGCCTTTGCATTTAGACTGTTTGTTGGTTTGATTTAGGACAGTGCATATAGTGTGTGTTATTTTCTCTTTGTTGAAAGAACGCCATCTCTCTTTCCTTAGTAGTTAGGATTTTCATTGCTGAAAGAAGATTAAACAACTGTGTATCATCTTAGACTGCATTTTAGGAATTGTACATCTACATCACGCAGTGAACCTGAAAGGAAAATTTCTTAAACAAGATCAACTATAAAATAAATTTAATGAATCTAAAAATGCTTTGGAGCCTAACACATAATATTTAGAAGTCTAGGCTAGAGACATGTTCCGACATCGTAAAACCTGGTAACTGTTGCTTTCATTGTTGGTTGGGTGATTCCTCCACTTTGAGACAACAAGTGCCAATATGGACTTGTGCTCCCACGTACCGTCGAGTATATATTGGGAGACCACAATAGGCTTTATCCTTTATCCATAGGAAGCCATGTCTACTGCCCTATCGATCGCAATGCACTGAACACAACATTCGGGAAGATTGACTGCCGTACCGTAAAAAGTATTCTGCAGTTTTGCAATTGGTTTGGTAATCCCTCTGTCTAGATTTCCAGAGCAGTCCCTTTCATTCCTTTTCAGACTCCTTAATAGAAAAGGTCCATCTGAGCACTTGTCACTTCAGGCTCATTAAAAATCGAAGGCGACTAGAGTCATCTTTTGTTTTTTCTCGACTCTTAAAAATTGAAAAAACAAGTTGTGTCAAAGTGTCTAAAATCTATTTTAAACGGAACAAATATCACCTTTCCTACGTTGATCTTGAGTTGAGGAAAATGGAGTCCACTAACCAAGGGGTTCCTCTTGGAGGAAATCCTAGTCCCTTCTCCTCTTGGGGAGATGTTGGTGCACCCCACATGGCCACATTGTCACTTCCTGGATTGACGATTGGTTTGCCCGTATGGCTTTTCTCAACTTTTGTCATTCAGAATACCGTAACTCCTGAACAGTTGAATCAGCAACTAAATGATGCCAGAGCCCCTCCCCAAGCTTCTACTTCATCTAATTCTTCCTCTCCTCCTTCCTCTTCGCTTGATGAAGCTGGTAAAGCCAAAAATCAAGTAACTGAGAAGAAGAAGGAGAAGAAGAAGAAAGAAAAGAAGAAGAAGGAACCAAAAGCAAAAAGGGGGAGCCAAACGTCATCTAGTGAAAATCCACACACTGCACTGACCAGGCTTAAATCGCCATGTGTCATTTGCAATGGAGATCACTATCACCGAGATTGTCCCTGCATCCCTCAAATCTTAAGGGACTGGTCTCCTCATTTTCACAACCCGGTGTCGTCAACCTCTGATGATCATGTTGAAAGTACACCCTCAACTAGTGAAAGTGAAGCCCCTGGACAAAAAGGAAAAAGTAAATTTCCTTGTAAACTGTGTGAAGGCGATCACGCCATCCACCGTTGTCCCTTCTTAGACGAGGCTAAAAGAGTTTTGGACGACTGTCTGGTTTCACCGTTATAGCTTCCTCCTGGATATAAGAAACTCTTGCCGAGTTTGTTGCTAGTTGAAAATCCGGCTGGCATGCCCTTGTGGTCGGTCGAAGCATCTATCATTGAAGATAAACCATCTGAATCCACACCAGACGAAAGTCAAAAGGTCGAGGTGGTAGTTGACCTGGTCTTACCTTTAGAGGATCTATCTTTAGATGATACAGTCACCGAAGGGAACAAGGATGACACCGTCTAGATTCTTTTCGTAAGCACAGACTCCAATGAACATGGGGACAATCTACCCGTTCCTTTACCGTAGGAAGGAAGTTCTTCTGAGTCATATTCAGCCGTCTATTCGGTCCCACCTCCAAGCAACCTGGTTGTTTCCTTTGACTGGAATCTACTAGTTAGACCCCGTTTACCGGCTAGTGTACCATTTCAAATCATTGCTCAAATATATAGAATAGTGATGGCCGGTACCATCGTAGATGAAGGGGCTTCTGTGAGTATCCTTTCCTCAACTGCTTGGAAAGCACTTGGTTCGCCATCGCTTTAGCTTGAGATGAGAAATCTAACAGGCTTTGACAAAGGAACCAGTCGACCGTTAGGGATCCTTCCCAATGTGCCCATAACATTGAGAAGGAAAACCATTCACATGAACATAATGGTAGTCCAAGGACCCCTGGATTATAATATACTCCTTGGACGAGACTATATTTATTGCATGGGAGCCATTGTCTTATCACTCTTTAGAGTAATGTGTTTTCTGCACAAAGGAAGGGTGGTCAAGCTCGTAGACCAACTTTCATTTCCCGGTTCACACATAGAAAATAGTCATATACCAACCCTGAATGGTCTGTTCACGCAAGGAATGTCTCATCAATCCCTAGTCTGTCCTCCTGATGAACGCGAGTGATTCAGAGGATATGACTGAAACCCAGGGGGCATGCACCCTGGTCTGCTTCGGCAGGAAAACCTTAGGTATAGGGTAGGTTTCCGCGGAGGATATATGACTAATCTGACACATCTGTCCGTTTCAGAAAATGGGATTAGACTGGAGTAAGATACCTCCGTTAAGGTAAGCCTTTCCCGATAGAGCAAATGTTTTTTCTGCAAATTGAGGGGTAACCTGAAAAGGTAGGCCTTTCCCGATAAAGCAAATGTTTTGTCTGACAAATTGAGGGGTAATCTAGAAACTTTACTTCACTATACCTGGGGGCATGCAAACCTTTCTGCATGCAAGTGAAGAACGACTATTTAATTTTTTAAATTTGTAGGATCTCTAACCCTTTAAACCCGTAAGGCTAGTCGTTTCCTAACTTGCATAAAGAAAGGATGCGGGGCAAAGCTTTGAAAAAATGTCGTTTTATATGAGACATCCTTATTATACGACTGGATCGAGCAGTTTTAACGCGGACTTCAAGCTCGTTAAAAAATAAACATAAGAAATGAGCAAATGTTCCTCCAGAGTTTAAGCTCATTTTAAAATAAAAAATGAACCAAATTCCGGTAAATAACCGTCGTGAATGTAGTACTTCAGCCCTTAAAGCCTTGATCGTGTTCTCATCATCACCTCCACTCTATATTCGCCGATCATTCACCTCCATGTGATTTAATACCCATTTTTTTCGGAACAGCTGCGAAGAGTGATCCTGTTAGCCATCCTTATAACACTACCATGATTGGAAAACTCCAAAACTTACCTGGAATCAGCTGCTACCCGAATCTATCACTCCTTCCTCAAAAAACGAGTCTCCTTTAAGCTCTTTTCAACTGGCTCGTAAAATATGAAAAGATTTCCGAGCCATTGGCCTCTCCAGCTCGTTAAAGTGACCGGAAGTGCTATCCCTCCTTTAGATTTTAATCTTTTTGGACCTGAGGGATTATTACACAAAACGATCGAGCGCTTGTCTTGTTCAGCTCGTTAAAAATACCGAAAATTCATCCCTTTTGTATTGTTTTATACTTTTTCAAACTCAAGGGATTATGTGATGAAAAAGGATTTTTGGAGTTTCCTTTACGTTCTTTTTCAGACTCTCTAAAATTGAAAAGGACCGAGTTATCTTTGTCGTTAAACTCGTTAAAACCGAATAGCGACAAACTTGTCCATAACAAACAAGAAAGAGTTTCACTATCGCTAGGCTCGTTAAAACATAACGATGGGTTTGCCCGAAGGGAGAATTATATAACAAGCATATGTTATCCTCCTCAAGCTTGACAAAAATAAAGAGGTACTGGTCAGCAATGACTGGGGAAAAATCGGGAAGAAAACTTGAAGAAACTTTGTTGGTAGCAAGTCGCTCTTGGACATGACACTTTCACTCCGCATCCGAGTCGGGTTGGGTTGTTCCATTCACTGGTCACATCACCATGGTTCCGTCACACCATCCATATTTGGGGTTAATGCTACCAATCCATCATGTCAGTGTTGCCGATATGTTCGAGAGAAGTCTCTCAGAGAATTCATCTGTGTCTCACCCACTGCAATACATTTACGCTCCGTTCTTTCATGACCGCCACCTTGAACCTTATATCACCAGACCGTTTTCACCTCCATTAAAATCATTTCCTCCGTTCCGTGTCATTGATGTGGGATTCCCTAAGGCCCTCCTATGACGGATCACTTCTTGTCGACATCATCTCATTATCCAAGAAGTCAATCTAGGAACAACCATTTCAGTACTTTGAAGCTTGCATGCCTCAATGGCAAGTTTCTCACTTCCGGCGACAGGTTTACATCAATGGACTTCGACCGAAAGATTTTTCGTGGTGTTCGACACCAAGTCCCTTATTCACACCACACGAATTGTACTGTAGTACCTTGAGGGTCATCATCATTATCAGTGATTCCTCTATCGCCTGTTAATAGCTTACATCATTGGCTGGTAATTAGGTGATGTCTTTCCATGTTCGACTCTAGAACAACTCTCACATGGATGAAGATCGAACGAGATTGAAGACCCCAGATCTAGTTTCATCCGGGCTGTGATATATATTCAGGAAAAATAAAGGCATCAAATGTACATGATTTCTACACAGATAATCATCCAATCTAAGGGATGATGGCTCTACCAGAATCATCAGTCTACACTCAGACGATTGTCTGTCTCATGTACATGAAAATGAATTTATAAAGCTGAGCATGGGAATGCCCACCTCAGCTAGATCATGAAAAAATTATGAAGATAATATATTGTATTGTATCTTATTACAAGTCTCCTTCCAGCTTGAAAGAACTTCAGATCCTCATGATAAAGCATTTCACCCGACATCAACAAATTAGTGACCTCATGCTTTAGGGGGCAACTGTTATAGACATTTTTAGGCACTGCAACCCCAATCATAAATGTCCATAAACCAAGGGCTCTTAAGTCCCTAAAAGTGTTGTTACGACCCCTAAAAGAACAAGGTCAACTGATTACATCTTCTCCCAGAAGTTCTCCATGAAAAACTACTCAGAACTGGTCAAAACTAGATCATTTCACCTGCTCCATGGTCAAGGTGCGATGCATCCCACCTAATTACACTTAGTAGGCACGATGCATATTGAAAATCCCTTCTATGGGGTGCGATGGGAGAGAGTGGACAAATGGCAGGGTCAATCTACAAGGTGGAGAAGCAAAGAATCTTCTAGAAACTTCTCCTGTGACACTTGCCTCTCTACATTCGCCCAGGGATGAGTAAGAGATCATCAATCTCCAAGTGGATTCAAGAACTATCAGAGAGAGGACACTAATCAAATCTCAAAAGCTGACTCACCCCCCTTGCAAACATCTATATATGGATCCCTCATCCAAGAGATCCAAAGGCTGGAATTTTGTATCTTGTAAGGAAGTGCTGCTGGTTTCTTGGTGTTACATCATAGTGTTGGGTGATCTAAGCTTTTCATGAGGTGAAGAAGGGCTTCTTGCTAAGAGGATGATGTTGGGTCAAAACAATTGGTTGTAATCCTCTTTTCTCTTTCTTGATTACTAATAAAGCTATTCAAGTTTTGCTCCACATTCTTGTGTAATTGATGTTGTATGCATTTGTGTGGTTAATATACATTTGATCCTATATTGTTTATGATAATAGATCCATGTTCTCGTATAGTGTTATGCTGTCTTGACTACAGGTGCTCTTCGAAGCTGAGTATACAAGGAAGCAAGTAGCAAAGGACTATCAGAAGGGAGAAGAACCAAGCAAGAAACCAAGCGAAAGATAGAGGTTGGTCTCCTTTATTCTTCCCTCATCTATTTTTCATAAAGGAAAAACAACAGTAGTTTTAAGTGTGTTTGTTTCTAAGGTAGCTATCACCCTTAGTGGGACTAGCAGTTCTGCATAGACACTAGTTTTCCCGATAACACTTCCATTCATCCCTTGCTTCATTTATCCAATCTGGTTGGATAATAGAAATAGCACAAAACAATGATTGCACATCCTCATCCTTTCTTGAGAGTGCATGTGCAACAACATTTTGCTTCCCTTCTTTGTAGATGATTTCAAAGTCATAACCCAACATATTTGTAACCCATTTTTTCTAGCTTTCTGAACCTAATCTTTGTTCTTGTGATGCAGGAAAGTGTTCCCTCTGTAGACAGAGGCAACCCCTCTAGCCCTAGAGTGGGTCTAGTCACAAACAAGGATATATCAACAATAGCTTTCCTTAAACAATTAAAGTTGGAGGCCTACGTCAACGGGTGGTCGATGGAGTTCCGTTGCACTGCTCCAGCTTCCGCTTCCTTCTCTTAAAGAGTGATTAACCTGAAACAAAGTAAAGGAAATACAACAGAGCACGTAACTAGAAACAACAATGAACTATTTACTCACAAAGTCAAGAAGTCATGAGCTATCAAGTACATTAAATACAAGACATCGGAAAACATCATTGATTGCATTAATAATGAAATAAGAGTTAGCTTACAACCAAAGTCTTGACATCACAAGCCTTCTCAGAGAGGGTCCAACCAACATGTTCTTCAAGCATTCACTCTTGGATGATGGATCTCCCAACACACAAGTCTCTCTTTCTCATTCACAAGTTTTACATGAAACCAAGGGCACTTCACAACGTTCCCAAAACTAGCACACTCTCACACTTATCACACTCACACCAACTATCTATCAAAGTAATAACAGCACTGTGCAAACCAAGAATTCTCCAACTACCAACCAACTGATCATATCAAAAGTGAGTGTTTAAATAGGAGAAGGAACCTCCATGAAATGTGGAAGAGAGAGCTTATCATCAAGGAAGGTAGCACAATTGACGGAGCTGCCACACCAGGGAAGGAAGGGCGACACAAACTATGCCAACAACCAGGCTTGGAGTCATCCAGAACGCTGACTGTTGGAACAAATTTGCCCAATCTCGATCATCACGGGTATATAACTGAGCTTCAGCGCTGACATCACTAGTGATCAGTGTAGCCAGTTAGATCATCGCCAAAGTTAACACATAGCCCTACACTGGTGCATAAAATCGGGCCATCATGGGAATCAGATGTACTTCCGCTCTGGCAGTGCGGCTGGACTGTTCATGAGCACCCTTCAGCACATATATTAAGCCCATGGCCGTGATGAGGCAGATAACTTAGGAAAAGTGGGTTAATTGGCAGCATAAGATAGAATTTGTCTATTATTAGCATGTTTGACTTAGACACATGACACAGTGAGAAGACCGAGAGTGAAGGCGGTGACAAATTACTGTGTAACAGATGCCCCCTAAAGTATGAAGCCTGAAAGAGTGGGGAGGTGAAATGCTTTACAAAATGACTGAGCTGGAACACCATCTAGAAGAACCTGTAGGCACAAGTACAATATCTCTAATAGTGAAATACATGTAGTCTAGGCATGGACGTAGCCATCCAAAAGACATATAAACTAGGTCTATGGTATGGATGCATCCATCCAGCTAATAAGACCATGATAATGACAAAGGTATGGTCGCAGCCATCCATCAATGAGTCATGTAATCACAAACCAATCCATGTAGCCCGAACATGTGTAATCTGAGTTTGGGGTCTTGAACCCAACTGACCATACTACAAATT
This sequence comes from Pinus tabuliformis, assembly GCA_031772625.1. Taxonomy (NCBI): domain Eukaryota; kingdom Viridiplantae; phylum Streptophyta; class Pinopsida; order Pinales; family Pinaceae; genus Pinus; species Pinus tabuliformis. Next base: position 141,612,870 of record CM062808.1, on the reverse strand, counting down.
CTAACATGCGAATAGAGGTGTTGAAGTTGAGCATGAGAGAAAGTCACTTGATTACCGGTCAATGATGTACACCCTTAACAAGCGCGAGAGAAACCACCAATAATGCCAATGGTTCTCAAGGTACTATCCAGTAGAATCCACGAAGTGTGAAGAATGAGTTAGAGTCCAACACTTGTGGAATCACCCAATTGACGACCAATGATGTAAGTCAATCGTCAGGTGAGAAGAACTTTCCATTGAGGCATGCAAGCTCCAAGGTACCAAAAGGGTTCTCTAGATCAATCTCCTGGATAATGAGCTGATGTCGACAGGAGATGACCCATCGCAGGAGGGCCATAATGTTTCCCCCATCAACGACACGAGACGAGGAACAAGAGGCAGATGGTGAAACAAAGTATCAAAGAAGGAGACAAAGGTGTAAATTGCAAAAGGATTATACTCTTGAACATGTTGGTGACATGACTCCGAAGGGTGGCAGCATTTAGGTACCAAGGGATCAGAGGCTTAATGGAAGCGACATAGATCAGACGGAATGAGGCTAAATGACAACCCAAACCCGCGGAAGGCCAAATGATGATGTATGGATGTCCCTACTTGACAAGAAGCAAAAGTGTTGATGTTCAAGAGTGACTTGCTGCCATAGAAAATCAATGATAAACCTATTGTTGAATCCAACCTAGTAATAATTTAATGAACCCTAGAGAGGAGAAGCTCAAGTCTCATCATGGTGACAAGTCCAATGTCGTCAGTGTTTAACAAGTCCGACATAGGTAAAACTCAGAGTCTTTTTCATGTTTAGGTAGTTTGAAAAAGACACGGAAAAGAAAACTCCAGGGGGGTCCTTTTTTGTAAATTTGTGTCTCTCGAGCCCGAAAAAGTATAAAATGATACTCGAAAGAACTACTTGACCATAACGACCAAGGAGTAATTTTCATAATTAGTGGCATCGACCCGAAAAAGTAGAAAAGCGAGCGAAACCACGTCGTTTTGTAATCAATAACATGCCTGAAACGACAAAAGCCCGACAATATTTTCTCATTTAAATGGTCCGAAAAAGAGCTTAAAGCAGACCGCCTTTCATTTTGTTTAACGAGTCGAAAGGGATAACTCGACTATCTTTTCATTATTTTTCAAGTTGGAAAAGAGCGTTAAAGACGACTTTTGGACGAAGTGCTCAAGAAGTATATGTAACTCCATGACCTGTAGTTCTGCACAAGACATGTCAAAACGTAAGACCCATTCGACATAAATGATAAATGGATAATTAGAGACCAAAAGACTCCAATTAATCATGTGGAAATGGCAAAAAACCCACATTCTAAAGTGAAATTTGTAATACTTTCAAAAATTACTACAAAAGGGGGGTAAGTTATTGCATTTTTACCATTGTACTGTTCATTTACCATTGGAGAATTTTGGAGCACCAACCAGAGCTAACTTCTAGAGCTGATGTTTGCCTTGTTTGTTGACGGTTCGACGTGAAACTTTCACCAAGTAAGTATAAATCCTCCTGCGCTTCATTTGAGTGGTTTTTTGATGAATTTAATCATCGAACATGCAATTTTGAGTAGATTTTTGAAGGGAGGTCCACCACTCGGTCATCGCGGGTTTACCACTCGGGTCTGCGATGACCGAGCACGACTTACACGTAATGCTCTGAGGTCATCGCGGGAATGTGATGTATTCCTGTGATGACCGTGAAAAATTTTAACTACCAACCTCGCGTCATCGTGTCTGTTTTAAAAACAACCATGATGGCAATGCAAAACAATTTTTTAAATGGAAATTGTGGATTAAATTTTATGACCGAGGTTCTAATTCATTTTTTCTTGTTATGCAGGGCACCATATCCTTTGTTTGGCAGGAGCGAACCCATGATGTTAACAACGAAGAGGCTTTTGCTGATTCCGGATGCCGAAATGCCTTCTGGGCATGTGGATTGCTAAAGTTCTTTCTCATTTCTCACCTCTGGTCCCAACCGGATTTACTAGAGCTAATAATCCGTGCATGAAACCCGATGGATGGGAAATTCATAATCCGAGGCCGAGATATTGAGTTCAATTCCACAAACGTATACTTCTTGACCGGATTGTCCCGACCGGGTGAGAGGCCGATCCTGGAGGGTCAACATCTGGGGGCGAATCACTAGAGATGAAAATGGCACGAGTGTGCCCCCGGGCACGAAAAACAAAGAGCAGAAAGGTGGCAATCCCAACAGTGTACGATGTGATTCTTCGTGCATTGTTGTTTATGGTGACCAGGTGTTATAGACATTTTTGTGCCTTACAACATTGAGCATGAAATGTCCATAATCTAAGGGATCCAAAGTCCCTAAACATGTTGTTCCTGCCCCTAGAGGAACAAGGCTAATAAACCACAGCAATTCACAGAAGTTCTCCACCAGAAACTGCTCAAAAACAAGTCAATTTAGGATCATTTCAGTGGCTACACTAGCTGTTTGCGCTGAATGTCAAAGCCAACACTGGCTACCTGCGTTGAATGTCAAAGGGAACACTGGCTACCTGCGCTGAACGAGAATGGACATGTGGCAGGCTCATTTCTCAAGGTGTCAAAACCCACGAAGCTTCCAAAATGACACTTGCCTCAGGGAATTCGACTGGTGATGAGTAAGAGGTTCCAAATCTCCAAGTGGAAGCAAGAACCTTCAAGTGGAATCAAGAACTGATAGAGGGAGAGGACACTAGTCAGATCTCAAGCTGACTCATCCTCTCTCCAAACATCTATATATGGATCTCTCCTCCATGAGATCTAGAGGCTGGAATTTTGTTATTGCAAAGAATTACTGTTGGTTTGAGATTGGAATCATTGGGTGCTTAATGCTTTGAAGGGGGTGAAGATAGGAATTCCATTTGCTGGGAAGGAGATGCTGGATTGGAGCCCTCTGGGTTGTATCTCTTCCTGAACCTTGTTATTCATCAATAAAGCTATCTTGGTTTCTCCTATATGCTGATGTATTTTTGATGTATGAATGCATTAGTATGTTTAGTTTATTTCTAATCCTAAACTAGTTATGAATGTGAATATCTGTCTTTGTGTAGTGTTCTTCTCTTGTCACAAGTAGCTGTTCTCTTGTGATCTTACAGGAACCCATTGAAGCTGGACAAGCAAGGAGGCAAGTAGCTGTTCTCTTGTGATCTTGCATGAACCTGTTGAAGCTGGGCGAGTGAGAAGGCAAGTAGTTGTGAACTCCCAAAGAGAAGAGAGACCGGATCGAGGGACAAACGGAAGACACCGGTAAGTCTATTGATCTCTCTTCTTTCACATTTCATAAAGGAAGAAACCAGAATAGCTGTCTCTGTTTGTTGCTAAGGCACTGTCACACCTTAGGTGGATAGGATCGTCCTGCATAGGAATTTTTCCCCACAACAAATTGGCGACTCCACTGGGGAGATCCGTTTAGTCATTTTATTTGTGTTTCTATCATTGTTTGTTTCATAGACTTGACAGCAACAATCGAACTGCATATGCTATTCCCAGATGAAAAGTAGACAGTTGCTGCTTTGATCCAATCACTGGACTTGTCTATGATCTGAAAAATGGACTCACAAATGATTTGATGATCCTTTGTGATAGATCTTAGTAGCCCCTCAAAGCATCCCTTTGATTACACCTTGCTTGTTGCTTTTATTTGGCCTAAAACAGTGAATTAAGTAGCAATCTGTGACCCAGAACCTGTGGGAAACGAGAGTTTCTCCTTCAGCGCAGACCCAGTGAAGGGATTCTGCATTTCAACGCAGTTCCCGTGAAGGCTACCTGCGCTGAATGTCAAAACCCCTGTGTTGAGGTTGCGCTGAACCAGTTTGCCCTTGTGCAGCTGGGGTTCTCTGCTCTGTTTTGCCTTGTTTTGATCTCTGATTTTTGCAGTCTGTAACCAGCATAGGTACCAGTCTGATAACTCCTTTTCTCTGCTTAGATTCCACCTCCTTTTGTACAAAAAGACTGTGAGTGTTTTTATGTGTTTGTGGCATCATTTATAGTTTTCCTTTGCATGAGTGAAATAGTCATCCTGTAGCCCTTGATTCAGATCTATTGATTGTGATCTTAGAAGAGAGTTCATTGGCTGTTTGCAGATTGATTATACATTTACTCTTGCTTATTGGTTTGAGTTTGTCTCTTTTAAGTGTCGAAACAAGTATTCATTTCGAAAATCGTTAAGTTTTGTAATCTCTTCTACCCTCTCTGACTTCGAAAAAGTAAACTTGTTTGTATTTGTCATTTAAAAGCAAATTAGAAGTTGTACAAAAAGCTTTCTGTGTAGGCATCAATACTAAGAAAGCAGAAAACAAACACCTGCATTGTGCATTTGCATCTTGATAGTTTGCATGATTGATTTAGGAAAAGTGCATTAGAGTGTGCTGATTGCTCTTTGAGAAAAGATGGTGTCTTTCTTTTCCCTTAGTAGCTAGGATTTTCAAAGTTGAGAAGATATAAAGCTTGCTTATCATCTTTAGACTGCATTTAGGAATTGTATCATACATCTCGTGGTGAACCTTGAAAGGCAAACTTCTAAAAAGATCAACCTAAAATAAATTGAATGAACTTAACAACGCTTTGCAACATAACACACAACATAGAGGTCTAGGCTAGAGACGTGTTGCGGCATCGTAAAGCCTGGTGACTGTCGATCTCGTGGATGGTGGGTGATTCCTCCTGAGGGACGATAGCGCAGTATGGATTGTGCTCCCACGTACCGTCGCGTATATATTGGGAGACCCCTATAGGCATAAAACCTTTATCCTTAGGAAGCCGTGTCGGCCGCCCTACTGATCGCAATGCACTGAACACAACATTCAGGAAGATCGACCTCCCGTACCCTAAAAAGTATTCTGCGGTTTTGTGAAAAGTTTGGCAAACCCTTTGCCTAGAACTCCAGAGCAGTTCCTTTTGGCCTTTTTCAGACTCTATAACGGAAAAAGTCCATCCGAGCATTTGTCACTTCGGGCTCGTTAAAACATCGAAGGAGACTAGAGTCATCTTTAGCTTTTTCTCGACTCTTTAAAAGTGAAAAAGCAAGTTGTGTCTAAAAGCGTCTAAAAAATTCATTTAATTCGGAAACACACTTTCCCCTTTTGTATTTTCGTTGATCGAGTAATCCGAAATCGTGGAAGAAAGTCAATTGAAACCCCGTCGCTCGCGGAGGCTTACGAGTCAACTGTCTTTGTCTCCGGAATCGAAAACAGTACGGACAAAGCGAACTCGTTTAACCGGTTCGAAATCTCCTATCAAAGTTAGAACAAGTGTTCCAACGACATCTGAGATTCCGGTTACTCCAAACATTTCTGGAAACCCTGCCTCTATAGAAGAAGTTCAACAGCCACAGAGGGACAGTAACACTGATCCTAGTCTGGGAGCAAATACTTGTGTTACTGAACTAGTTCCATCTGTAACCGGTTCAGAGAGTCTTGCTCCTCAAACGACTGTCGCTGTCGATTCAACCCCTTCTTCGGCACCAGAAATATTTTATGGACCTGACGGTCTTCCTCTTCCACCGGGTTTGATTGCGATAGAGGAAATTGTAGAGGATCCGCAAGCAAGTACTCCAACCCATTTTGGAGTCGGGGTCACTCTATTTCCTTCATCAGAAGTTAGTCCACCACAAGTGGAAGTTCTTGTAGAATCGCGAGGCAATCTATTGGATAGACTCAAAATGTCTGAACAACCGTCAACATCTAGGACTGTGTCGAACGACACAGCGACAACAGAAGCCCCTGCCGTCACTCCGACAATGTTTGCCGGCATACCATCTATCCCGACTAGCTCACAACCGCTAGAAGGAGTCCACCAAGGGACTATTTCGACAGTGTGGTCTGTTCCAGTTTGTTCATCCGGAATAATATCCGGCAACTCTTATGTTGAGACTCGCCAGATTGATCCATTTGGAGGTCAATTTGGGCAATCCAGTCCCCAAGGACAAACAATCCCCTTGAGTTCCGGATTGCTACCGTATGGGGGGCAGTATGCCCTTTCATTACCCCCTCCGGGAGGGTATCCATACGGGAGTTCACAACAATATTCAGGTTATACTGGAATTACATCAAGTGGTTGGGTACCTATGCTACCTCAACAACCAAGCGTTGTATATTCTATGCAACAGTGTGTACCTATGTCGAACATCCCAACCACACCGGCTATTGTGACAGTGTCTCAAGTTCAAACGTTGCCTGTTGTATGTCAACCTCAGATTTCTCAGGTTGTAATGCAACAACCCCTTGACCCTGTGACACAACCACAATCGCCAACTGGTGGGGTGACACAGGTCCAAACGGGTACAATTACCCCACACCTTGGTCCAACAGTTAGTATAGCACAACAGAACATGGCTTCACAACCATGGCTGGTGCAATACCAACAACCACAATTCCAGCAGGTATACCAAGGTTCTGAGCAGCAGATCTTTGCGAACAGTGGACAACCGTATATTCAAAACGGTCAAAACCAACCGCTTTACAGTGGTCAAGTCCACCAACCGTATCAGTCATACCATCATCAATTACATTATGCTGGTATGCAAAGGCCCACTGCTCAGGCGATTCCATCGTACCCTAGGTATGCTTCACCTAACCTGAATCAACAGTTACCATTCGTGGCAACTTTAGAGTTACCCGATTTACACTGGTTAACCAACGATCCAATTGCTTACGCCCCTTGGTGGCCAGCGATTCCTCACAAACTTCCATCTGGCATTCCTAAATTCAATGGAAATCCAGGTGAAGACCCATCGAATCACGTGATGACTTTTCATCTGTGGTGTTCATCAAACACCCTAAATGATGATTCGATAAGGCTTCGCCTTTTCCAGAGGACGTTAACGGGTCCAGCGGCAAAATGGTATATTGAATTACCTAGAGCCTTGTTCGACAATTTCAGCTCCCTAGCCACGACTTTCTTAACCCATTTTCAATTACCGATAAGGTATGAAACGGGAATGGAAATCTTAACCAACTTCAAGCAGACAACAGCCACTCACATATTTGATCATATACATGAGTGGCGTCGTCGTCATAGGATGGTGAAAACGTACGTTCCCGATCAGCTGTTAGCTGAATGGTTTATAAAGTCGTTACTTCCTGCTATAACAGAAGATGTGGCCAAGGGGGGAGTCGTAACGGAGGAGCAAGTTATTGCTCATGCACAATATCTAGACTTAGTCTACACTTAGTCTGGCACACTCTACGACAAAATACCTGACGCCCCTAGACCGGAATTCTCAATTCCTCCTCCTCCTAAATCGAATAGTGACTCTCACGCCGGCGATGGTGTGATTGGCACGGCAAACGCGAAATCGACAAAGGCTTCGTTTAAGAAAGCCCGTAAGACTTCAGATCAAAATGCAAAAGAAGAAATTCTTGCTTCGGAAGTAAATGCCCTATCAGCAGATAAAGGCAAAGAAACCAATCAACCAGGAAGCAAGAAGAAGCAAAACAAAGGGAAGAAGAAGAAACAGGGCGAGTCATCCCCTGAAAAAAATTCTTCAAACTCTCCTAGGAAAGGGAAACCAAAAAGTCCATGCATGATATGTGACGAGGATCATTGGACAGCCGATTGTCCATACAAATCTGAGCTTAGAAGGTTCTTCAAAAGTTCGCAAACCTCAGCTGTGTTAACTGATCCGTTTCCCAATCCAGGTCAAAATCTGGTTGATAGTGGAAATGCTTCCCCGTCGCAAGTGCTCATGTTGTCGATTTCAAAACAGCAGAATGATGCTTTGATTTCGACAAGGAACAAAGATTACGAGAATCCACAGCTGTCAAACAACAAAGGTAAAGATCAACCAAGTAGTTCGACAACAACTTCGACAGAAGTTGTACCGCCCATCATTCCTGAATTAACAATAAAACCGCCAAAGGGAGTAGTACACAAGTCGACGTTTAATCTTCGCACCAGAGCGGCGCAGCATTATAACATAGTCGAAGATTTGGCCCAATCGCCATCAAGAACATCGTTCAACCATATCTCGACGACCTTCCGGCTCATTCGCGAAAGCGGACTGATCATCCGCAGCATTTAAGAGCGATATTTCTACGTTGTCGACACTACAAGATAAGACTCAATCCACACAAATGTGTGTTTTGCGTCAGTTTTGGTTGTTTACTTGGCTTTGTAGTCTCTAAGGATGGGATTCGGCTCGACCCTTGCAAGGTTCAGGCAATCATTAATTTGCCTCCACCTTCAAATTTGCTTCAGATTCAGAAACTCCAAGGGAAAGCAAACTTTCTGAGGAGGTTCATTCCAAATTACGCAGAACTTGCTAAAGGTTATACTCGTCTTTTGAAAAAGGATGTACCTTTTGTCTGGGATCAGGTGGCGCAAGCTTCTTTTGATGCTCTGAAAGATTCTCTAGTAAAAGCATCATTAATGTATGCCCCGAACTATCAAAGAGATTTTAACCTGTATCTGGCTGCAGCAGATACGACCATTGCGATGGTTTTAGTTCAAGAAGTCGATGGAATTGAACATCCTATATATTATTTAAGTAAAAACTTGAATGATACAGAAATCAAATATTCTTATGTTGAAAAGCTAGCACTCGCTGCTTTTCAAGCGATACAAAGATTTCGACATTATGTCCTCTTTCGGAAAACTACCATTCTATCAGATTGCAACCCCATGACTTATATATTGTCGCGACAGTTGCTGGGGGGCAAGTATTCAAAATGGATAGCGATCCTTCAAGAGTTTGATCTGGAATTTCTAAAATCCAAATCAAAGAAAGCTTTAGTCTTCGTAGAATTATTGTGCGATCTCCCATCGTCGTCCAACGATGAAACATCAGAAGAGTCAATCGTGGACGAAAGTTTGTTTCTAATATCTGCAAGCAATGAGTGGTATGGAGATATAATAATTTATCTCCAAACCCAAAAATTGAGGCCTGACACCTCACACTCAGAACAGAAACATATACGATACTAAGCGAAAGACTACATGATCATCGGTGATACGCTTTACCGTCGTGGTATCGATACAGTTCTGAGGAGGTGCCTCACCCATGAAGAGGCCGAAAAAGTCCTGAATGAGTGTCATTCAGGCACGTGTGGGGGGCATCAATCTGGATATGCTACAGCACAGAAAATCTTACGAGTAGGATACTTCTGGCCAACCAAGTTCAAAGATTTCATAACCGCAGTCAGAAGTTGCCATGCTTGTCAAATTTTTGATAGCAAAACCAGAAGACCACCCGCACCTTTACAGCCAATAGTTGTTGTTGGGCCTTTCGCCAAATGGGGCATCGATTTCATGACATGTAACCCCACCTCGACTGGGGGGCATGGGTATATTATAGTCGCTGTTGACTATTTTACCAAATGGGCCGAGGCGATGCCTACATTAGATAACACTGGTGAAACAACTGCCCTTTTCTTTTTCAATCATGTAGTCGCCAGGTTCGGCGTACCACAGGCTATAGTTACAGATCATGGATCACATTTTCGCAATCACATGATGGTTGAATTAGCTGCCAAGCTAGGGCTATCTCATGACAGCTCTACCCCGTATTATCCGCAAGCCAACGGACAAGTTGAAGCAATCAACAAGGTCCTGAAGCGTATGTCGCAAAGGATGATTGGGGTTCACAAAATAAGGTGGCACCTAATCCTATACTCAGCCTTGTGGGCTTACCGAACATCGGTAAGGAATGCGACCAGGTTCACACCTTTCCAACTGGTGTATGGCCTAGAAGCAGTCTTGCCAATCCAGTGTGAAATTTCGTCGCTTAAACTCGCAATTGATCTCCTCCCCGGAACTTCGGAAGAAGAGGCACGTTTCTTGGAATTAATCCAATTGGATGAAACCCGTCGTGATGCCGCTTTGGCTAACGAAGCCCATAAGAAACGAGTCAAGGCGCAGTTCGACAAAAATGTCAAACCCCGTGTCTTCTCGGAAGGTGACTTGGTCTTGCTTTATGACCAAGAATCTGATAAATTGGGAGCAGGTAAATTTAATTCTTTATGGATGGGCCCCTATATTGTTAAACAAGTGTTAGCAAAAGGAGCCTACGAGTTAATGGATTATGACGGAATTCCACTGGTGCAACCCTGTAATGGGTTGTACCTCAAGCGTTACTATGCTTAAATAGTAACCTGTATGCTTTTGTTGTATTTTGATTTCGCTAAATTGTTTGTTTTGGTCGAGTAATCCACCTTTTTACATTTATTGCAGATGTCAAACCTTCTAGAGACATGTGTTGGATATGCCGACGGAGCGAGTCATAGTTCGCAAAACCTATCCTCCGCAGCCTGGGCCATTTTTGATCCAAGCGGCGAGTTAGTAAGTTTCAGAGGTGTATGTATTGGGCAATCAATGAATAACATCACTGAGTATAGCGCGTTGATAGAACTACTCTCTGATGCCATCACCCATAGCATACGCCGACTAATTGACAGGCTAGACTCACAACTCGTAATACTACAACTCAATGGTATATATTCTGTTCGCAATCCAGCTATTTACCGCATGTTCCTAAGGGTTATGATTTTGGAAAGACAATTTGATTCAATTCAATACCAGCATATTTCTAGAAACTTAAACACATTAACCGACTCATTAGCAAACTATGTGTTAGATAGACATTTGCGACATTTATAAAAAGAGACACATCATCAATGTTGTACATATGGATCATATAACTCAACCAAAATAAACCCCGAAAATCAAAATATATATATATATATATAAGTTGTTTATCGTTTATACATAATGTTCTGTAACCAAGACAAAAATCGGTCATATGACCCAAAAACTCAAAAATGCTAGGGGGCACCCTAGCCTAGTGATGCTCATGATAGTGCATCACGGCCTGTGCAATCATGCGCAAGAGACGAGTCCATCGTCTAGGCACACCAGTAGTATGCCGCTGCAACTGTAAAGGTAACTCATCAATCCTCACATCGGGAATGCCGAGAGTAAGGCTCTCAACCTGCTCCTGCACAGCTGTAAGGGTCTCGGCCACGTCAAGGTCGTGGAGGATAACCCTCCCAGCAGTCTCCCCTGCTGGGGCAGCGACTGGCGCTCTCAGGCGAACTGCTGGACGAACAGGACCAGCATCTTCATGCACACATGAGTTCGATTAAAGTATTGATAGAATAAAGCACAAGGACATTATAAATAAGAACAGTAAACAGTAATATGGTCGAAAATTTTACCAATAGCGCCCCACTGTTCGCCATCCGGCAGTACCAAGTCCAGATCGCCTCGGAAATCCATACCAACATATGGATACTCGGAATAGACCATCTCCTGATGCTCGAACCACCTGAAGAAGGTATCAGTGAAAGAAATCTGAGATTGACCAACATGCCTAGACATGTGATCAACCCATCTCTGCATGCGTGGCTCGGTAGGAGAAGGCAAGTCGAGTGCGATATACTGAGGCTGCATCAGTGGTATTTTCTCCAAGGCAAAGGCAGTCAGAATAGAACCAAATCCAAAGTTCTTCAGCTTCTCATCCTTTACCTTGTTCAACTGAATTTTCATCTGAAGAAGTACTGCATCACACCAGTTGAATATTTTCGGTTGGAGACACTCCAAGGCGTGCTGCACATAAGATCTATTGGCAACATGAAGAGATGCGCTACCGGCCATCCTACCAATAGTATACAGAATGGACCTGAGAGACCTGTCAGTAATCTCACGGATAACAACCTTGCCGTCTCTACTCGGCTGGGATCCCTCCCTGCAATACTGGTAGACATAATCTCTCACGCAGTCATTCCCTCGGGCCGAACCTGACAAAGAAATGGGGGCACCCCGCCTCGACAAACCAGTCAGGAAGTAAATGTCTACCACGGTCAAAGGGATGGATTTGCTCCTGATATGAAATACTTGGTTGATAGGATCCCAAGCATCAAGCAGATACTGCAGCAAAGACATTTGTGCTCTCATACTAGAGATACGGAAGAACTTCAGCAGGCCACAGTTCCGCAGCGCGTTCACTGTGACAAGGTCATGAAGGGCAATCATGTCCTCTTCTTCATGTTCTCGTTCTCGCCATGTAAGGGTCATTTTTCTCAAGAATCCCTGCAAAACAAACAAGAGAAAGAGTAATATCCTGGATTTGATGAGAAACTGGCAAAATTTTCATACAAAACTGTGCAACAGAACTGTTTTTCTATGCTCAACGCAACTGGCTAGCATTCCACCTGTGTTGAAGGTCAAACTGCCTTCATGCAGCTTGATATTCAACGCAGGTTTCGAATGGACTACCTGCGCTGATGGCAGAGCGCCCTAGCAAAACCCCAGGGGCTCAGGGGAACAGGAAAATAGGCACAGAATGGAAAAAGGAAACCATGAAAAGAAAGAGCTAGGGTTTAGCTCCTACCTGGTCCAGACGGCGCCGAAAATCGTCCGCAGAATCTCCCAGAATCAGCTGATGAAAATCAAGGGGGAAGAGGCACCTCCAAAGCTCCAACAAACCAAGTTCAAATCAAATGGTAAAATGAGAGGTAAAAACACCTTTTAATTGCTTTTTACGTAGTTCAAAGCGAAATATTAGGTTTCTAATCTCATTTTCAAGCAAATATTATTCATTTCTAACTAGTTTGATGCAGTAATTGAGGATACAGTACTATCTTTGAAAAGGGCAAAGCTAGTCATGGTAAAAATCAAAATTTGACCATATATCATCGAGCAGTTTTAGCACAAAGTTCATGCTCATTAAAAAATAAACGCAAGATCCGAGCAGTTTTAGCACATAGTTCATGCTCGTTAAAAAATAAACATAAGACCGAGCAAATGTTTCCACCCGCGTTTAAGCTCGTTAAAAAATGAACTATCCCGGTAAATAACCACAGTGAATGTAATATCATCAGCCATTAAAGCCTTGGTCGTGTTTGCACCGTCACCTCCACTTTTCATTTGGCCGATCATTCACCTCCATATGATTGTTTACCCATTTTGAGGAACAGCTGCGAAGAGTGATTTCACCTAGCCATCCTTGTGACATTGCCGTGATTGGAGAATTCAAACCTGTACCTGGAATCAGCTGCTAACCCTGTTTATCACTCGTTCCTCAAAAGACGAGTCTTCTTTAAGCTCTTTTCAACTGACTCGTAAAATATGAAAAGATTTCCGAGTCCTTGGCCTTCCAGCTCGTTAAAGGGACAGGAAGAGCTATCCCTCCTCTAGATTTTAATCTTTTTGGACCTGAGGGATTATTGCACAAAAAGATCGAGCGCTTGTTTTATTCAGCTCGTTAAAGCTATCAAAAACTCATCCCTTCTGTATTGTTTTATACTTTTTCGGACCTAAGGGATTAGATGACGAAAAAGGACTTTTGGAGTTAACTTTATGTACCTTTTTAGACTCTCTAAAAATGAAAAGGATCGAGTTATCCTTGTCGTTAGACTCGTTAAAATCATTAAATAGCGAAAAACTTGTCTTTAGACGAGAACGAGTTTCACTATCGCTAGGCTCGTTAAAACATAGCGATGGGCTTGCCTGAAGGGCAGGTTATAGAACAAGCATATGTTATCCTCCTCAAGCTTGACAAAAATAAAGAGGTACTGGTCAGCAATGACTGGGGAAAAATTGGGAGAAACTCATGAAAACTTTGATGGTAGCAAGTCGCTCTTGAACATGACACTTTTCCTCCGCACCACAATCGGGTTGGGTTGTTTCATTCACCGGTCACATCCATGGTCTCGCCATACCATCCATATTTGGGGTAATGCTACCAATCCATCGCATCAGTGTCGCCATATGTTCAAGAGAAGTCGTTCAGAAAAGTCAACCGTGTCCCATCCACTGCCATACATTATCCTTCATCCTTTCATGACCGCCACCCTGAATCATATGTCACAGATCGTTTTCACCTCCATTAAAATCATTAGCTCCGTTCCGTGTCACTGATGTGGGATTCATTAAGGCCCTCCTTTGACGGATCGCTTCTTGTCAACATCAGCTCATTATCCAAGAAGTTGATCTAGGAACAACCCCTTCAGTACTTTGAAGCTTGCATGCCTCAATGGCAAGTTTCTCACTTCCGGCGACAGGTATACATCAATGACCTTCGACCGAAAGATTTTGCGTGGTGTTCGATGCCAAGTCCTTTATTCACACCACGTGAATTGTACTACAGTACCTTGAGGGTCATTATCATTATCAGTGATTCCTCTCGTGCTTGTTAACGGTTTACATCACTGACCAGTAATCAAGCGATGTCTTTCCATGTTCGACCTCAGAACATTTCTCACATGGATCGACTTGTACCTAGAGTGAAGATCGAACGAGTTTGAAGACCCCGAATCTAGTTTCATCCATCCGGGCTGCGATATATATTCAGGAAAGATAAAGACATTGACATGTACATCATTGCAGCAAATAATCATCCTACTCAAAGGATGATAATTTCATCAAAATTATCAGTCTACCATCAGACGATTGTCTGTTCTATGTACAGAAAAATGAATTTATAAAGCTGAGCATGGGAATGCCCGCCTCAGCTAGATCATGAAAGCAGTATGAAAAATAATGTATTGTATTGTATCTTATTATAGGTCTCCTCTCAGCATTGGATGAACTTCGGATCCCCCTGATAAAGCATTTCACCCGATAAATAGCCTCATACTTTAGGGGGCAATTGTTATAGAAATTTTTGTGCCTTACAACATTGAGCATGAAATGTCCATAATCTAAGGGATCCAAAGTCCCTAAACATGTTGTTCCTGCCCCTAGAGGAACAAGGCTAATAAACCACAGCAATTCACAGAAGTTCTCCACCAGAAACTGCTCAAAAACAAGTCAATTCAGGATCATTTCAGTGGCTACACTAGCTGTTTGCACTGAATGTCAAAGCCAACACTGGCTACCTGTGTTGAATGTCAAAGGGAACACTGGCTACCTGCGCTGAATGAGAATGGAAATGTGGCAGGCTCATTTCTCAAGGTGTCAAAACCCAGGAAGCTTCCAAAATGAAACTTGCCTCAGGGAATTCGGCTGGTGATGAGTAAGAGGTTCCAAATCTCCAAGTGGAAGCAAGAACCTCAAAGTGGAATCAAGAACTGACAGAGGGAGAGGACACTAGTAAGATCTCAAGCTGACTCATCCTCTCTCCAAACATCTATATATGGATCTCTCCTCCATGAGATCTAGAGGCTGGAATTTTGTTATTGCAAAGAATTGCTGTTGGTTTGAGATTGGAATCATTGGGTGCTTATTGCTTTGAAGGGGGTGAAGATAGGAATTCCATTTGCTGGGAAGGAGATGCTGGATTGGAGCCCTCTGGGTTGTATCTCTTCCTGAACCTTGTTATTCATCAATAAAGCTATCTTGGTTTCTCCTATATGCTGATGTATTTTTGATGTATGAATGCATTAGTATGTTTAGTTTATTTCTAATCCTAAACTAGTTATGAATGTGAATATCTGTCTTTGTGTAGTGTTCTTCTCTTGTCGCAAGTAGTTGTTCTCTTGTGATCTTACAGGAACCCGTTGAAGCTGGACAAGCAAGGAGGCAAGTAGCTGTTCTCTTGTGATCTTGCATGAACCTGTTGAAGCTGGGCGAGTGAGAAGGCAAGTAGCTGTGAACTCCCAAAGAGAAGAGAGACCAGATTGAGGGACAAACGGAAGACACCGGTAAGTCTATTGATCTCTCTTCTTTCACATTTCATAAAGGAAGAAACCAGAATAGCTGTCTCTATTTGTTACTAAGGCACTATCACACCTTAGGTGGATAGGATCGTCCTGCATAGGCATTTTTCCCCACAACACCAGGATAGTGGGCTCCCAAGCCCAACACGAGGCATCGAAGACCCAACTATGGTTAGCTCTTGAATACCTTAATCCCACCATGTTCAACTGGCAGATACAGTGACAGCTAACATAAAGAGGCAACTTACCAACTGTTGTCACAGAGAGACGAAACAGTTTGGCTATGGATCCATCTTGATTCCACTCATGCTGGAGCAGGTGCCAGCACTGCAACTGCTGTATATGGACCTGGATGCACCCAGACCATGGGAGACCAGGACCACCCGGTGGGCTCACGTGATGCTACGAGGAGGTGGCGGATGTCCAGTGGCATGGGGGATATTATTCCGCGAGTGGTTGGAGCACTAGACTATCTTTGTGGAGGACTGGCCATATGCTGGGATGGATTTTCGTGGCGATCTCAACATGTAGCTACCCCCTAGCGAGTAGTGGGATGATGGCGGTAAAGCACTTGATCACGTTATTTTTTGAATTTTGTTTTTTATGATGTTTTTTGATTTTTTCATGCATATGTCCTAATGAGATACTCTATGGCACTTGCAGATGTGGGACCAGTGAGACCCGTAGTACTGGCTCCAGAGGCGCGGAGAGATCCAGAGGGTATCAAAGAGCTAGCCCTGGCTCCTCCGGCTGGTGATACGATAGAGATAGTGGCACAAAACCTTGAGGTTCTGACGGTGCGGATCCCGGATTACATGGGGATCGAGGAGGTCCCCATAGAGTTTCACATTCACATAGTAGAAGTGATTCCTAGGTTGCACCGACTATTGAGATGGGTTGCACGAGCAGTGGTATGCTATAGGGAGCATAACCCACCCGAGTAGACACCTAGGTTTTATCTTGCTGATTTTTTGAGAGACATGTTTCTCGGATGTATGGAGAGCACAGGCTCTATTTGGACATATACATTTATTTTTTGAGTGCCTCAGTGCGCCACACGAGATATATATATATATATATATATATATATATATATATATATATATATATATATATCTATAGATATATATATATATATATATATATATATATATATATATATATATATATATATATATATATATCTATAGATATATATATTCCTATGGTTTATTATTGTGTTTTGCATGCTTCTATATGCTATTTTGATTACATGTTATGAAAATGTTTGTCTAATACATAATTGGCCAATGCATTAGATAACGTGTTTAGTCATCTGGGAATGTGTTGATATGTTATGAAATCAAAATTCCTCTCTAACAATTTAACACGTAAATACAACCTTAAAATCCAATGATCTCTGACGGAATAATGCCCGTTAAGCTGGTGGACAAGCAGCTGAGAATCCAGGTTCACAACCAATGCATGAATGCCGAGGTTAATGGCCTCAGTCAATAATTCAATAACAACACTATATTTAGCGACATTGTTTGTGGTACAACCTAGACAAACACCTTGAAGGTCTACTAACTCACCGCGAGGATCGTAGATCACCCACGCCGCAGAAGACAAGTTGCGTGTACTACGGCAGGCATCATCAGCGAAACCAACGTAGGGTGCACCAGACATCTGCACACGAAGAAAGAACACACAATAAGCGGAAATTATGCCTACACACCAAGCCAAAACATGAAAACACATATACACACACAACACACCTGCTGAGAACACACGTATGTACAAATTAGAGTGCATGGGGTTCATGCATAATATTTTTTCAGATAAAGCCCATTTCGAGGCTTATCTAGAGGATTCCCCTCATAATCAATCAGCTCATAGGCCCCTTTTTGCAAAACTCACTTTACAATATAAGGCCCGTGCCACATAGGCTCAAATTTACCTGCTCCCAACTTATCATTTGCTTGGTCATAAAGCAAGACTAAATCTCCTTCAACAAAAGAACAAGGATGGACAGTATGATCGAAGTGAGTTTTCACTCTCTTCTTCTGTGCTTCAATAGCTAGAGAGGCTAGTTGATGGGTCTCGTCTAGTCACTCTAAGTAGAGAAGGTGTTCTTCTACTGGAGTAGTGTTGGGGAGTAATTCGACAGCTAATTTCAAAGAAGGGATCTCACACTCAATCAGAAGGGTAGCCTCCAGACTGTAAACCAATTGGAATGGGGTGAACCCGGTTGCATCCTTCACTGATGTTCGGTAGGCCCATAAGGTAGAGAACAACATGAAATTCCAGTTGGACTTGTGCATGCTGATGGTGCACTAAAGAATTGTAACTAGAACCTTATTGACAGCTTCCACTTGGCCATTGGCCTGAGGATAGTATAGTGTTGAGCTATCATGCCGTAGGCCCAACTAGGTTGTTATCTCGGTCATCATATGATTACGGAAATGCTTGCCATGATCAGCGATGATGGCCTGAGGGACTCCGAATCATGATATAACATGATTGAACAAAAATTGTGCCGCTGTGTGACCATCTTCAGATAGTGTAAGCATCGCCTCAGCCCATTTTGTGAAGTAATCAATGACAACGATGATATACCCATGCCCCCCACCCGAGCGAGGGTTACAGGTCATATAATCAATGCACCATTAGGTAAAAGGGCTGATGGTAACAACAAGGTGCAATGGAGCGAGAGGCGTGCGCATTTTCCGTTGGTAGATTTGGCACTCATGACAAGAGCGGGTGGCAAGAATGCAATCCTTAAAGATGGAGGGCCAAAAATATCCAGCATGGAGAATCTTTTGAGCAGTAGCATATCCATACATGTGACCACCATAGGTGCCAGAATGGCAGTCATTTAGAACTCGTTCAGCTTCCTCGAGTTTTAAGCATTGGCAGAGGATAGAGTCGGTGCTGAGTCAGTACAGGGTGTCCCAAATGATACGATAAGGTTGAGACTGATGGCAAATCTATCGTTGAGCATCCTTGGACAAATTGATACGAAAAGAGGATGTCTGGAGATAGACTATGATGTCCCCGTACCAAGGGTCGAGGGTACTGATCAAAAACAGAGTTTGATCCGGGATATGATCCTCTAATCGAGAGGGTGTGGTAAGAGATGGCAGAGAGCAAAGCAATTCAGCGAAGACAAGGGACTTCTTAGACTTGGTAGTGGTGAACTCCAAGTCGAACTCTTGGAGGATAACAATCCACTTCGAGTACTTGCCCCCTAGTAACTGACGTGACAAAATGTACGTCATTGGGTTGCAATCAGAAATCATTGTCGTGGTACGCAATAGGATATAATGATGGAAACGTTGGATGACACAAACAATGGCCAATGCCAACTTCTCAACATGGGAATAGCGAGTTTCCATGTCTAGTAAATTGCGGCTGAGATAGTAAATGACATGCTTGGTGCCATTGTCATCGTCTTGAACTAGAACCATGCCGATAGTGGTGTCAGTAGTGGCTAAGTAAAGGGTGTAGTCTCGATGATAGTCAGGGGAACGTAACAAGGGAGCAGAAACAAGGAGAGGCTTGAGGTGCTTGAACGACTCTTATGGAGTGGCATCCCAATGAAAGGGGTGTTGCGTTTCAGTAACCGTGTATAGCCTTTAGCCACTTTGGCATAATTCAGAATGAATCATTGTAGGAAATTTGCTTTTCCTTGTAGACTCTACAATTGCTGCAAAGAAGCAGGGGGAAGAGGATTCAGAATGGCTTTGACTTTAAGAGTATCCAAATGGATACCCTCTTGGGAGACGATGAACCCAAGAAGTCTACCCGAATCGACACAGAAGACACACTTATGCGGATTGAGCCGGATACGATAGTGTCTACAACGGAGAAAAATTTCGTGAAGGTGGGTTAGATGGTCTTGGCATTTTGCTGAATGAGCCGGAAGGTCATCCAGGTGGCACCGACATTTTTTAAGCCGAAAGGGAGTTTCTTATAAGAGAAAGTGCCCCATGGACAGATAAAGGCAGTCTTGTGTTGTTCGGCAAGGGCAATATTAATTTGGTTATAACCAAAAAATCCGTCCATGAACGAATATATCTTGCTTCCAGCGCACTCATCAATGAGCGGTGTGGGGAAGTTGTCTTTGGGAAATGCCCAATTAATATCACGATAATCAACATAGACCCTAATAGTGCCCTGTTTTTTAACGACAGGGACAATATTGGAGACCCAATCTATGAGTGGGATGGGGTAAATAAAACCACCCTTGAGAAGCTTTTCAACTTCTGCTTTAATAGTTGCAGCCTTTCGAGGATGCACGGGGCATAGATGTTGTTGAATAGGTTTAGCACCTGGATAGGTAGGTATCTCATGCACCATGATGCTAGGATCGATGCTAGGCATCTCTTCGTAAGACCACGCAAACACATCACAAAATTCACGAAAAAGACCTGTATAGAGCTGAATCTCCTTTGGAGTACAAGTTACCCCAACATGGATATGCTCGATGACCCCTGGTTTAACAGAGATGTCGATTGGCTGAGTTTGCATGATGTTTCCCATATTCCCTTCAGAAAACACTTGATGTATCTGAATACGTGTCCGAAGAGGTTGGAAGGGAAAACAAGAAGCAAACCGCTAAAGACAAGTAAGCATTACCCTATGGGTAGGGAGAAACGAGGAACGATGGTGATGATCAGACCGAGGGAGTTCCTCAAAAGACATGGTCTCAATAATCGTTTCATCAGTAGGAAAAATTTCCTGTAATGGGTCTGAAGAAGCATATCTCCAAGCCAAGTGGAGTGAACATACGAGTTGAGAGCTCTGCTTGAAGGAGCAGATTCAGAGGATAGAGCTGATGCAGAAACAATTTCAACGTAGTTGAGCTCGGAAGGACTCAACGGCATCTCATCACCCCAGGATTCTACCTGATCAGGAGGAGGAAGAACCCATGGATCAGAATGAATAGAAATCATATTAATAGGGGCGATGTTGGGAGGTGGGAGTGAAAAAACACCCATAAGGGCAGGATCTTTAAAGAGTCCAGTACCCACACTCTCAAAAGGAACAGAGGTATGCTCCACGAAAGGCACATTTCCATCGGAGGAAGAGGTAAAGAAAGATAGCTGGTCTACAGTGAAAATATTCCCCTGATGAGGGAAACGTATGACACGAAATAGAGATGAGGCCAAGGCTCGCATGGCGTACATCCAGTTTTGTCCTAAAAGGAGGTTATAGGTTAAATTTGCATCAACAACTTCAACCTCCACTTCGACTGTCTTCCCTTCCAATGTAATGGGCAAGCGTTGGAGTATACCAGAAGGGTGAGACTCTCTCCCATCAAAGGCCTCCAAGGTCATAGGAGACTGGCTCAGAGTTGGAGAACGAATAGCCTTCCAACAAGCAACGAACATTATGCAAGTAGAGGCGCCTTCATCAATGACGGTGCGATGAATCGTTTTAGAATTAATGATGACCTGGATAAGGAAGGAAATTTGGTGAGGCAGCCTTGGTACATGGCTTTCAAGGTCAAAAGTAATCAAATCCGAGTTGGCTGGGTCAATTCCACTAATGGCCAATAGCAAAGACTTCCTTTGAGAGGGTCAGCTTTGGAGAACTTCCAATGCGGACATAGATGATGGAGCCTGAGCTAAGTCTTCCATAATGCTACAGTGCCGAGTAGCATGAGCATTGGGGTTATACGAAGATTTCCGTAGTACACCCTTAGGAGGAGGTCGGATGACTGTTTCAGTGCTAGGTCCCTCGATATGAAGGGGACCAGAACTGGACAAAGGAGCACTAGAGGGAACCTTAGGCTCCTTCCAGGCAGGCGACGGATATTCTTTTTCCCAAGTACTAATGTGGATGGGAATCATCCCAGCCATGAATACATGAGCGCCAAAGGGAGAAGAGGATTGAGATGGATCAACCACCATTTGAGTTTGTTGCGAGGGAAAATAATGTTTAAGCATGGCAGGAGTTCTAGGGGCACCTTCGAGCAAACGACTAACTTCAGACCGCCTTGGGTAGTCCTTGGTATAGTGATAGTTGTCACAAATAAGCCAAGGATACATAGGCTTGCGTTTGGTACCTTCCTCGGATGGAGGTTTAGGGAATCCTGCTTCGGCTGTTCAGCTTTATTTTTCCCTTTTCCCTTCCTTTTCCCTTTCGAAGCTTTATCTGCTATGGTGGACTGAACGACATTCACCTCAGAAGTATTACCAGCATGGGATGTAGCCTGGGAAGTGTTTTCATTGGAAGCATTCTGCTTTTGTTTCCCAGGGTTCGTAGAATATTTCTTAGAAGGCAGATTAACAGAACTAATGACACCATCAACGAAGGGTGCCAGCGGAGCTTTGGAAGTTCTGGGTCTCGGAGCATCAGGAAAATAATCATATAACATACCGAAGTGGGAGTAAACCAAGTCAAGGTACTGAACATGTGCGATGGCTTACTCTTCAGTTACACATGCCCCCATAGCAATGTCCCAGGCTATTGGAACGATGAACGAAGTCGTAAACCAGTCAGTCAAGAGCTGATTGGGAATCCAAAACTTAATCAAATGGCAACGTCGTCTCCATTCATGAATATGATTAGAGATATGTGTGGTCATAGTCTGTTTTAAGGATGTAAGGAGACGTGTGCTCATTTCATAGCGAATCGGTAACTGAAAATGAGTTAAAAATGCCATAGCTAACGAGTTAAAGTCCTGGAAGGATCCACGAGCTAATTCAATATACCACTTAGCAGTAGAACCAGTAAGAGTCCATTGAAAAAGGCGAAGGCGGATTGAGTCATCAAGCCATGAGTTGGATGTGCACTATAGATGATACGTCATAACGTGAGCTTGAGGATCTTCTCTAGCTTTGTCATCAAACTTGGGACAATCACCTGGAATTTTAGTTGGAATCGAGGCCAATACAGATTATGAAGAATGGGATCATTAGTCAGTTTGGACACATCCGGCAATTCCAACGTTTCTAAAAAAGGAAACTGAGGATTAAAGGACATTTGCGGCCGCAGGTAGGAGGTAGAATCAGAGTTCCACCCAGTTGTTTGTTGCCGCCATTGGTTTCATCCAGACGGACCAGGCCCATAAGGGTTTTGTTCGTAGGAATTTTGCCCATAGGGGTTATAGCTATAACTGGACAGTTGACCCTGGACTTGCCCGCCACCATTCCATTGATTACCAACTTGACCAGCAAGAGCAACATAGGGTTGCTGGAAATTCTGATAAGGATTTATCTACAGTTGTTGATAATTTGATATGGGGCAAATTGGGTTTGCCCTTGGGATTGTTGTGTGTGGAGCATGATTGTTCAATGGTCTTTGTTTTAGCCGGATGTATACCCCAGGAAGTTTGTACACCCATCCACGTGGGGGGTGCGGGGGGGACTCGTGCCCCCGCAAGGGTCCCGGGGGGCCGATCCCCCCCTGGCTGGGGGGTCCAGGGGCTAGCGGTCCCCGAAAGGGGGCTCGCGGGCAATGCCCCCAAAGCTAAAAACATATGTAAAATTGCCTTGTAAAAGTATAGTAATTTATAGTCAATCTGGGTTGTTCATTAGGCGGATGATCTGACGATAGAAGTTATGTTTAGTTTAGGGTTTTTTGCCCTAGAAGGAAACCCCTCTCTTTGTATGAGGGCATTGTATTTGAGGCTATGTAATAGATGTGTATTCTGTGAGTGAGAAACAAAAAGGTGAGACTGTGAGAGAAAATAGAGGATATTATAGCAGATCTGTTGTAGGTTGTGTCTCTTCATTTTGCTGGATAATAGAAAGGAAGGACTGGCTGTTCGGGGTGGACGTAGCCCAAACTGGGTGAACCACGTATATTTGTGTCTCTCTTGTTTTATGCGTTTTCTGTGTTTATATTTCTGCAGTATTTTATGTGTTCCATTGCTCCGTAATATATAATTTTCTAACAACTGGTATCAGAGCCAAAGGTCTATTTGGCTGATAAACTCGCAGGAAAGAAGGGTTCCTCGTTCGAGTGGGAGCAACGACAGAAGATGGTAAGTTTAGGGTCAAGAAATTTAACGGCTAAAACTTCTCACTATGGAAGATGCAGATGGAAGATCATATGTATTAGAAAGATCTATACTTACCATTGGGTGGAAAAGCAAAGATGCTGACGGGTATGAAAGATGAAGAATGGAAACTTCTCAATAGAAAGGCACTCGGAACAATACGGTTGTGCCTTGCATCATCAGTCGCCTTTAACATTTCGAAGGAAACAACGACAGAGGGTTTGATTAAGGCGTTGGAGAAACTATATGAAAAACCCTCGGCCTCAAACAAGGTATTTCTTATGAAACAGTTATTTAATATGAAGATGTCGGAAGGTGGATTTGTTGCAGATCATTTAAATGATTTTAATACTATTTCAAGTCAGTTATGTTCTATAGGGGTAAACTTTGATGATGAAGCTAGAGCTCTGTTATCCTTGTGCTGATTGCTAGAAAGTTGGAATGGTTTAGTAATGGCCATTAGTAACTCTGTGTCTGGATCTAGTACTTTAAAGTTTGATGATGTTTTCGGTGCTATCCTTAGGGAGGAAATGCAACAGAAAAGCTTCAGTGAGACATCGGGAAATTCTTTGAGTGCAGAGTCTAGGGGAAGAAAAATGGAAAGAGGAAAGAGCTCAGGATATCGCAGTAAATCAAGGAAAGGTAGATCCAAGTCTAGATCGGGGATAGTGTGCTGGAAATGCAGAAAGAAAGGACACCTAAAGAAAGACTATAGATCTCGGAAGGGAAAAGAAGGAGATTCACAGCAAGAAAACAATCATGAAGCAAATGTGACAGGTGGGGTGTTACAAGATGCTTTGATTCTTTCTTTCGAGAATATTATTGATTCGTGGGTGGTAGATTTAGGGGCCTCATTCCATGCCACACTTGATAAGAAATACTTTCATGACTATGTTCAAGGAGATTTTGGACAAGTTCGTTTGGGTGATGATAAACCCTGTAAAATTGTTGGAATGGGTAAGGTTCTTATAAAATAGCAGAATGGAAACCAATGGCTACTAAAAGAGGTAAGGCATGTTCCAGATCTAAAGAAAAATCTGATTTCAACAGGGGAGTTAGGCAGTGAAGATTGTGTGACAACTTTCACAGATAAAGCTTAGAAGGTCACCAAAGGAGCCCTGGTAATAGCAAAAGGCGAAAAGGTTGGTACATTGTATTTATGCAATGGTATTTCTAACTCTGTTAATGCTTTAACTTCCAAAGGAGCAGATGCAACATTATGGCATCATAGGCTCGGACACATGAGTGAAAAGGGGATGAAGATTCTTCACTCAAGGAATTTGTTGCCGCGTTTGAAGAATGTTGATTTGGACTTCTGTGAGAATTGCATTTATGGAAAACAGAAGAGAGTCAGAGTTCTCAGAGTTGGGAAAGAAAAGAAGAGAGAAAAATTAGAGCTTGTGCATACAGATGTATGGGGACCTGCTCAAGTATCATCTCTCGATGGCTCTCATTATTATGTTACTTTTATTAATGATGCAACTAGAAAAACTTGGATTTATTGTATTAAGAATAAATCTGATGTATTTGATACTTTCAAGAAATGGAAAGCTTTGATTGAGATTGAGACAAGAAAGAAATTGAAGTGTCTTAGATCAGACAATGGAGGTGAATATTGCATCAAAGAGTTGGATAGGTACTATTTAGAGCATGGAATTTGTAGAGAGAAGACAGTTCCAAGAACACCACAAGAAAATGGTGTGTCAGAAAAGATGAACATAACAATCATGGAGTGTACAAGGTGCATGAGATTGCATGTAGGATTGCCTTTATAGTTTTGGGCAGATGCTGTAGATACTGCTATTTATCTAGCAAATGGAGGGCCTTCAAGTTCCTTGGATGGTGGTGTTCCAGAGGAAGCATGGATAGGTAAAAAGGTAAGCTACTCTTTTTTAAAGCCTTTTGGTTGTGAGGTATTTGTCCATATTGATAAAGAAAATAGAACAAAGCTTGAGGCAAAGTCAAAGAAATATACCTTTATTGGATATGGTGCTAATGATTTTGGTTATCACTTATATGATTATGAAAATCACAAAATCATTAGGAGTAGAGATGTAATATTCAATGAAAAGGTCTTGTATAAAAATCAGTTGTAGGAAAAGGAACGGAAAAAGGAAAACAAGGAATACGTAATTCTTGATGAAATCATTGAAAAAGTAAAGGTGCTTGAAAATAATAATAATCAATAACCCCAACAACAACCACCACAACAGCAACAAGCATCCTAGACACCTGAAAGTGGTGTTAGAAGATCTATTAGGATAAGTAGACCCCCTGAACAATATTCTCCTTCATTATATTATTTATTGTTGACTGATTCTGGTGAACCCGAATGTTATGAAGAAGCAATGCAGGTTGAAAGAAGGAAAAGTGGGAGGTGGTCATGGAAGAAGAGATGGACTCCTTAATGCATAACTAGAATTGGGACTTAGTCGGGTTGCCTGCAGGAAAAACTACATTGAAGAATAAATGGGTTTATAGGCTGAAGGAAGAAGATGGAGGAAAACAGAGGTACAAAGCTAGACTTGTGGTGAAGGGGTTTGCACAGAAGAAAGGTATTGATTTTGTTGAAATATTTTCTCCTGTTGTTAAAATGACTTCAATCAGAACTATTTTAAGTCTAGTAGCAGTTGAAGATTTGCATCTTGAGCAGTTAGATGTAAAGACAACCTTTCTCCATGGGGATTTGGAGGAAGAGATATATATGTAGCAGCCACAAGGATATGAAGTGAAAGGGAAGGAGAAACTAGTGTGCAGGTTGAAGAAGAGCTTGTATGGCTTAAAACAAGCTCCAAGGCAGTGGTATCTAAAATTTGACAAGTTTATGTCTGAACAAGGTTATACTAGATGTCACTCTGATCATTGTGTTTACCTGAAAAAGCAAAATGATGGCATCTATATTATATTGTTATTGTATGTAGATGACATGCTTGTTGCAGGATCTAACAGGCAAGAAATAAATGTGCTCAAAAGAAAATTGGCAAATTCATTTGCAATGAAGGATTTGGGAGCTGCAAAACAAATCCTTGGTATGAGAATAACTAGAGACAGGAAAAATCGTAAATTAACATTTTCTCAGAATGAGTACATACAAAAGGTGTTGAAAAGATTTAACATGCACAATTAAAAACCAGTTAGTACACCATTTGCTAGCCATTTCAAACTTAGTAAGGAAATTTTCCCAAAGACCCAAGAAGACATGGATTATATATCTAAAGTTCCATATGCATAAGCAGTTGGAAGCTTAATGTATGCAATGGTCTGCACAAGGCCTGATATTTCACATGCAGTGGGAGTTGTAAGTAGGTACATGAACAATGTAGGAAAGGAACATTGGATGGTAGTGAAATGGATTCTCAGATATTTGAAAGGTACCACAAATCAAGCATTATGCTTTGGTGGTTCAAACATTTCCCTAGAGGGATATGTTGATGCAGATATGGCAGGTGACAGAGATAACAGGAGGAGCACTACAGGATATGTATTTACTATTAGTGTAATAGCTGTCAGTTGGGTTTCAAAAATCCAAAGTGTTATTGCACTTTCAACAACAGAAGCAGAGTATGTTGCTGCTACAGAGGCTAGTAAAGAAATGGATTTGGTTACAAAGGTTTATGGGTGAATTGGGTAAGGAGCATGATATGGGCACATTATACAGTGATAGCCAAAGTGCCATTCATCTTGCAAAGAACTCAGTATTTCATTCCAAGACTAAACACATACAACTCAAGTACCATTTCATACAATCAGTGTTCAAAGATGGAGAGTTGAAGCTGGAAAAGATACACACTAGCTAGAATCCTGTATATATGCTAACAAAAGCTGTAACCAGGGAGAAACTGATAACATGTTCAGTCTCAATTGGTCTTCAAGGATGACGATGAAGATGAGAAACAGTCAGGTCCAAAGAGGAGTCATTGTCCAGCAAATGAAGCAGCGATGGAGTTGCTACAATCATTCTCCAAGTGGGAGATTGTTGTGTGTGGAGCATGATTGTTCAAAGGTCTTTGTTTCAGTCGGATGTATACCCCAGGAAGTTTATACACCCCTCCATGTGGGGGGGTGCGGGGGGGACTTGTCACCCTTGCGGGGGTTCGAGTGGGCTAATTCCCCTCGGCTGGGGGGTCTGGGGGCCAGTGGTTCCCCGGCGGGGGCTCGGGGGTAGTGTCCCCGAAGCGAAAAACAAATGTAAAATTGCCTTGTAAAAGTATAGTAATTTCTAGTCAATTTGGGCCGTTCATTAGGCGGATGATCGGATGGTAGAACTTATGTTTAGTTTAGGGTTTTTTGCCCTAGAAGGAAACCCCTCTCTCTGTATGAGGGCATTGTATTTGAGGCTGTGTAATAGATGTGTATTCTGTGAGAGAAAAACAAAGAGGTGAGATGGTGAGAGAAAACAGAGGATATTACAGCAAATCTGTTGTATGTTGTGTCTCTTCATTTTGCTGGATAATAGAAACGAAAGACTGGCTATTTGGGATGGACATAGCCCAAACTGGGTGAAATACGTATATCTGTGTCTCTCTTGTTTTATGCGTTTTCTGTGTTTATATTTCTGCAATATTTTATGTGTTCCATTGCTCCGTAATATATAATTTTCTAACAGGGATTACTGGGTACCATAAGGTGGCTTGGCTCCAAACTGGGCTTGGTAGCTAGGCTAGGTTTGATAAGCATACTGAGATTGAGATCCAACCTGCATTTGAGGACTGAATTGGGTCTGGAGCCCAGACTGGGGCTGAAAACGGGGTGGCACTTGAGAAGAAACCATCATTTGACTGCCCAGTTGAGCAGGCCCAGACGGATGTCCTTGAGTAAACCGAGACTGAGCCATTTGGCCAGAAGGTTGACCCAGCTGAGATTGAGGTTGTCCCATGTATCCAGAAGGTCGATCTTGCTGGGTAGTAGGTTGTCCTTGCACAACGGAGGGTTTTCCTGATGGGCCGGATGGCTGAGCAAACTGGCAGATGGTTGGCTTGGTTGATTTTGAGGCAAACCACTTTGTCCAAATGGTTGATTCTGCTGGATAGTGGGTTGGCCTTACTGAACGTATGGCTGACCGACTTGCCCAGAAGGGTAGCCTTTCTGGACACCGGGTTGACCTTGTTGCATATAAGGTTGTCCCGGGTTTCCAGAAGGTTGCCCGATATAGGTGAAAGAAGGACCACCAAAGGCCGAAGGTTGTCCCTGTAAGGGTTGTCCTTATGGGCCCCCAGGTTGCCCTAGATAAGGTTGTCTGTGAGACGATTGACCTTGATATGGTGGCCCTTGAAGATTTGTGGGCGATACTTGGCCACCATGATAACCAGTGGTGCCCCAAGCAATTGATAACGGAACCATGACCTCAACCGCAGGTTGAGTTTCTATCGGTCTGGGATAATAGATGTGAGCTCCGTGAGAATGGTAATAACTAAACAGATTTTGAGGGTCTGGATTCCGAAGAGCTTGTAGATACTGATCATATGCCTCCCCTGTTGGAATGGAACTAGAAGAAGGTGGGGCCTTAGCGTGGGATTAACAACTCCTGCCGTTGGGCCACCATGATAGGTAGGACCAGCGAAAGGTCTGACAATAGTAGTAACCACTGAAGAAGCAGTGGCGGCACTGGTAGCATGGGTTGAAGAAGCCACACAAACAGTTGGTACGGTCGGAATAGATGTGACGGGCACATTGTGAATTTGAGGAGTAAATGACTCCAAAGTCGGAGGAACAGTATGAGACCAGATGGAACTTGAAAGGGGAGACCTAGAACCGATGATGTCCACCAAAGCATTATACCTTAAAGGAAATGTGACACCAAGGGAAGTAACACAAAAAGGTAAAGTTCCCGTTTCATGGAAAGGTGAAGTTCCTACTTCTGGAATAGGTACTTCACTTTCTGATATAAAGGATTCTTCACCAGAGACGGGAGCCGTCTCATCCATGTCGGAGGAAGACATCGGGATCGTAGCACTAGGAGGAGTAGCAGGAAAGTCTTCCTCAGAAGGCTCCCAGACAGGGTTCCACTGAATATTGTAAGACTCATCCTCTGGGGCACGAGAGTTAAGCGGTTGGACACTCGGGATAACAAGAAGAGCATCACTAACAACCGGTACATCAGGAGCAACAGAGGATGGAGACTCTTGGTCACTTGGGATGGGAGACGGGATCGGTGATTCCGCCAGGATGATTCAATTTAAAATCCTAGGAAAGCTAATGAGAAAGGACCCTACTCAAACTAAACGCAAACAAGACCTAACTGGGTAAATGTGATCACGGCCAAATAAATTTTAAGACACAAGGACATAACTTGACCTTTTCATATTTAAAGAGTCGAGAAAAGGACCAAAAGATGACTCTAGTCACTTTTGAATGTTTAATGACCTTGATGTGACAAGTGCTTAGATGAACCTTTTCTTTTAGGGAGTCCGAAAAGGAGCGAAAGTGACTACTCTGGAGAAACTAGGAAAAAGGTTTACCAGACAATCCATAAAACTGCATATACACCTTGGCATTCATATAAAAACCAAGGATTTTTTGTATGGCAATCAATCTTCCTGAATGCTATGCTCTATGCATTACGGTCTATGAGGCAGAAAACATGGATTCCTATGGATAAAGGATGATAAATCTAGTGGGGTCTCCCAATATATACTCGACGGTACGTGGGAGCACAATTCCGTACTAGACCACTATTAAGTCACAGAAGGAGGAATCACCCAACCTTGAGTGAAAACAATGGTGACTAGGTTTAACGACGTTGGAGCACGTCTCTAGCTTAGACCTCTAAATAATGAGCGTTATGTTCCAATGCATTTTTAGATTTATTCAGTTCGTTTTAAAGTTGATCTTGAATTATGTTTCAGTTTTCAGGCCCTACCATATGTATTCAACAAATCCTAGGATGCAGCTAAAATGAAAACATCAAAACTTCTTTCATTGCGATGTTGATCTACTTGTTGTTTCATTAGATTCTGCACCAAAGTGGCATTATCCTTTAAAAGTTGGAGAACTTGTTGTTGATGCTCGATGTGATATTTCACTACTTGAATATTTTTCTTCTTGATATGTCCTTCTATCTTGAGAGTTTTAGGAGTGGTAATTTCTCCCAATGCATTACAAGATATGTTTAGATCCATTTTTTGATGTTCGATGTGATCTTTCACTTCTTGAACATTTTTCTTCTTGATATGTCCTTCTATCTTGATAGTTGGAGGAGTGGTAATTCTAGCCAATGCATTACAAGGTATGGTCAGATTCATTTCTTCTTTCTCGATGTGATCTTTCACTTCTTGAACATTTTTCTTCTTAATATGTCGTTCTATCTTGAGAGTTTGAGGAGTGGTAATTTTTGCCAATGCTTTACAAGATATGGCTGGATTCATTTCTTCTTTCTCTGGGGTTGGTTCCTGGTCTATATCCTCTTCTTTTGATGTTTCTTGATCCTTTTCTTCCTCCTCTTCACAATCAATGTAAAATAATTTCTTCTCAGCACGCTTATGACCTTTAATGTATTTTTTATCACAATTGTAACAAAGCCCTTTTGCTCTTTTTTCTTTAATTGTTGTGGTGTCAACCTTGTAGGTTGTGGAATTCTAGGAGAAACAACACTTCCATCTTTATAGTTGTGAGGGGTAGACTTGTTGTCATAATTTTTTTTCCACTTTTCTTTCCAACCTCAATGCCCTCTCCAATGAATCAGGTTCCCAAAGATGAACCTCATGTTGAATGTTATCCTTTAAAGTCCCTATGGAGACATCAATCCTCTGCTTCTCTAGAATATCATTTTCCCTTATATTCAATTTTTTGAAAGTCCTCAATTTGTTATGCCATTGAAAACTTTTGTTTGAGATTTATCAATTGGCTAAAGAAGGTGTTGATCTTTGTATCCTCATAATGTGCTATCATTTCCTCCATGAAAATTGCCACGTAACAAGTGGTTTACGAGAAAAAATCCCTTTATACCATAAACATTGATCTAATTCTAAATATAAAGATGCAATATGTACCTTTTGTAATAGTTGCACGTCATGTAGATCAAAATATTTCTCCATCTGTAGTATCCAATTTATGGGATCATTGCCATCAAACTTCCTCCTATCACCTTTTCTTTATTTTAGGAGCTCGATCTTTAAATGACTGTAACTCTGTAATTTCCAATCTCCCAGTGTTGAAATTGTGATCTAAAGTAGCCCTCTGTGTCCTCTTTCTAATGCCACTAGTTTGATTGAAATTGGATTCTCCAAGGAGGAGTTATGCATAATCTTCCAAGATGACCTGATTATATACCTTTTCAGACAAGCGAACTTGTACGAAGTGCCACATGTCACTGTTTCGACCTTCGGATCTGAAAAAGATATACATAAAACTATAGTTCATCCTCTTTTTTAAACGTCTTACAAAATTTCAATCTGATGCTCAGAGAGACAATTATGATGATTTCCCCAGGTCGCCTGTTTGGGATGTAATTTGGGAGCCTGCAGAAACCCTAAGTGTCTTGGATTGTATCTCCGACAATATAGCGAAAAAAGATTTGCAATTTGGGCCTGAGATTCACCACGATTTAGGTTCAAATGGGATTTAATATTAGAGTTTTCACCTTTGTAGAAAAAAATTATAGTGAAAATACCATGATGAGCTCTTTGAGATGGCATTCTAGACCTTGCAAAAACCCTAACTCTCACAGATCATATCTCCGAAAATAGAGTGAGACAAGATCTAAAATTCAGATCCAAGGTTCAGAACAATTTCGTCTCAAATGGGTTTGTATTTTAGCTCCTCAAACATCACAGAAAAAGAGTTATAGTGAAAATTCCACGATGACCTGTTTGGAGCAACAAAACCCTATAATCCAAGCTCCGATACCAAATGTTATGAAGCCAGCTCACAAAAAGATAGAAAAGAAATATCAATGCCTTATAAATCAACCTCTTTCAGGGGGAAACCTCCTTTACATTACACAAATTAACAATTCTGGGATGATACAGATGACAAGACCTCCTTTCTATATATAGGAGTCTAAGGGGTCATAATATAATCAGAGCCAACATAACAATAATAATGTAAGGGCAAAATAATAACAATAGTGGGCTTTTATGGGGCACAATAATAACAATATGGGGACTACATGGGCACAACGATATAATAATGGGGTTGTAATAATAACAATAAGGTGTTACACTAGTAGTATAGGGACCTATTAGAGATGTCGTCAAATCATTATGTCGGTTTTGCTGATGGTGCTTGTCATAGGACACGAAATTTGTCTTTCGCGGCTTGGAAACTCTTCACCCCTAATGGTGAGTTGATTGATTTGGAAATTATTTTCAAAAATACATAAGAGTCATCAAAAATACATAAGAGTCATCAATCACAGTGTCTTAGCTCGAGAATGAATATTTCTTTCAACAAAAATGAAGCTAATGAGGCTCTAGGCCTTCTTATTTATCCAAATGAAGCTACCAACAACTTCCTTAAATTTAGGGAGTTTGAGCTCCCAACTCGAGATCAACTCGTCTTCAACTATCACTAGCTTGGCTGCCAATGATCTTAATGGCTCGGCTGCTTGTAACTCTAAGATGATGAGATTTTGTGGAGGAATATTCAAGTGAGTGAGGAGTTAAGGAGGGAGATCCAATCTCTAAAAATCCCTCTTGCTTGTCTACTTCGAGTTCTTGCACTTTAATTAGCCAAAAGTTTTTCCAAAACATGCAATTAATGCACATTAGACCACAAGACATGACATCTCATCTTTACCCTTCTCACTAAACAAAATATAATAAAAACATGTAAGGAAATGTGGGAAAAGTTGATTTTAATAAGTTGGAGAGTGGAATTAAGGTCCATACAATTTAGCCATTAATGAGCCTCATCATCACCACCCTAATGAAACTATTTCTCATCCTCTGAGAAACTCAATCTATGTCCATGTCTTTCATTGCTTTATTGGCCTCCCTAACATTCCAGGCTTATGTTGTTGTTTCCTCCTATTGTGGATAACATCCTCCATGCCTCTCTTTTTCCTCCCACTTCTTTATTTCTTCTTCTTCCTTTCTCCCTTATAACATACCAAGAGCAATGGTGGACTAAGTTTCAAGCCAATCTAGTTGACTTTGATTCTCTGCAGAGCCTTTTTATATAGCGGGGTCCTCTCTAGTGCATCCCTCATTTTTCAAGGGAACGATACTCCTTGATCTTTAGGCTGTAAGGTAAGGTGCTCCATCTCCTTTGGTATGCATGCAGGCTTTCTTCCCCTAGCAATCTCAAAGTGTCCTCAAAATGAGTGATTGCTTGATCTTGTCTAGCTAGGTATCTTGGTGCAAGTTGGGAATCATTGACGATGAGATTTTGGGTGATAATGACAACCATGGAGTTGATCTATTCTACTTTGATGTAAAGGGGATATATTTCTTCTCTTTCCAATGCTCTTTTTACTTCCTTAGCCCTGGCCTCCTCATGACTCATCCATGATGCCAAGGCCATTAGTTCTAAGTCCCCCAGCTTTGGATTGGGGTCGCACATAGTTAAGTATGTTAAGGCCAAATTATGTAAGTAGAATTTAGATATCTTGGCCCTATCCACTAGGGTGCTTTCGTCATAGAGCTCAATGAACTACTTATAGTCTTGGAAAGGCATAGTCCCTTGTTGTATTAGGGTTTTTATCTGAAACTGCAACCATTGTTCTTTGAGGTACAAGGCATATGATATTTCTGGCATCCTACACTCCAGTGCCTCCATGGATAGACTTGACATAGCTGCCAATTGACTCTCTTTTTCTTGTACTTTCCTCCTCAGCCATGTGTTCTTAGCCTCTAGTTGAGATTTCATCACTCTTTCCCTGTCTCTTATCTCTCTCACCTTCTCTAGTAGCTTCTCTTCCATATGGCGCACATCCTCTACACTTTTTGATTTAACAATTTGCATCCAACGATATGTCCTTGCTCTTTCATTTTCAAGCTCAAAGAATAAAGGGATGGAAATTTTGTGTGGTATTGTTTTTCCTCCCTCAATGAATCTATAATAGAAGCTAAGATTTGGTTGTAGGATAGGTTCCTGCAGCTCTTGGGACTCTCCCTTTACTATCATTGAAGTATCTGTCTCCCCCTATACTAGTGTTGCTACTTCCTTTCCTTCCCTTTGTCCCTGATGTCCTTTTTGCTATTGTTTTT
This sequence comes from Pinus tabuliformis, assembly GCA_031772625.1. Lineage (NCBI taxonomy): Eukaryota > Viridiplantae > Streptophyta > Pinopsida > Pinales > Pinaceae > Pinus > Pinus tabuliformis. The sequence continues at coordinate 141,578,131 of CM062808.1, read as the reverse complement.
ATGTTTACTTTAATTTTGACATAGTTTCCTATAGGACTGACTATGTTTCCTATAGGAGGCCTTTCCCTTTTCAAAAAGGGGTCAAAGGTTCTTTAATTTGTTTTTATGAGGTTGACCTAATGACCGGCCTCCTAACATAGGTGATTGGTGACCTCAGGGAAGCTTGTTTTGATGTTCCCTCTTCACCTTTTATTCTTAGAGAGACTATGTTTTCTTGTTATTTTGGTGAGTCTTCAATGATTATAGGAGTCTTGGTAGGTGTTTGAGGTCTACCTTGTTTTATCCTGGTGCTCCTCCTTGTTCTAAAGTATATGGGAGTCTGCCTCTTCCTCTTTCTTGTTGATTTTATAGGTGTACTTAGATAAATCAAGGCAGAAGCTGCGTCCTTCTCTGTGGGTTCAAGAGACACTCTTGGGGATTCCTATCCTTCCTTGCTATGTATTCCATGACTTGATCCATCTTTTTGTGATTCTTCCCTACTTTCCTTTTCATCCTCTGTTTCATTTATTCTTGTCTCCTCATCTTCCTCTGGTTCTTCTTCTTCTTCTCAATGCTTCTCTTCTTCAGGCTCTTCTTCCTCTTCTTCTTTTAGTTCTTCTTCCTCTTCCTCACCACTATAAGTAGGGTCTCTTTCATACTCAATGGCATGAATTACATCTTCTCTATTCATGTCTGCAAATGTTGACCACATAATAGGGATTCTTAATTGGCTTAGGGAATCTTCTAGTATGAGCTTGATTAGTCTATGATGTGCCAGATGATGATGTTTCCCTTATTTTACTTTGATTCTCATGTCTATCATTGATTTCAATAAAAAATTAGGGTAAACTAAATCTTCTATGAGGATGTAACTCTTCTCTGAATCTCAGGTCATGGAGGAGTCTAAAATGGTAACCATAAACTATACTAAGCCTTCCCTCACAAGAAACATACTTGAGAATGTGATAGCTTTCTTCATCCCAAGGATATGGAATGATCTCCATTCTAATCCCATTTTTGGCCTCAACTGGTTCCTCACCTTCCAAGAAAAAGTACTTCTTGGCAAGAGTATTTTTAGCTTTACCCTCTTTTCTCCATTGTAAACCTAGAGGAAGTGTAGTAATTTTGCTAATTCTTTTAGGGGTAACTGTTATTGATGATCCTCTCACTACACCAGTGGAACTGACTCTAGCTTGAGGTATGAGTGACATTGCAAACTCCCTATCCACATCATCATCATATCCCCTAAGTAGCACAAAGAATCCTGTAGAAATCACATAATTGCCTGAAAATAAGTTCTTTCATGGATGGAGATGAGTATGGATGAATGAAACATGGGAGTCATGGAGGAGATGAAATGAATGAAGGAAAAATGGGATTTTTCATGGGTTCCTTCCATCTGAACTTGGTGTCCATTATCTTATTTAAAACCTACAAAAACAATAATTGTTATGAGTGGGGAGGTTTGAGGTCCCTGCCATTATGTTGTTGTTTTTTTCTTTTTCTTTTTAAAGATAACCAGTTGCCTCAAAGGAGGTTTTCATCCTAGTTGCCTACCCTAGGTGCTTCAAAGGAAGTTTTCATCCTAGTTTCATACTCTAGGCACCTCAAGGGAGGTTTTCACCCAAGGGTCTTATATTTTTCTCTTTTTCCTTTTTTCTTTTCTAACTCTTGGGCTCCCTCAAGGAGGTTTTCAAACCAAAAGTGGGCCTTAGGTGCCTCATGATGGTTTTCACCTAGCTCTCTTATTATTATTATTATTATTTTTCAAAGATTCAATAGTCTTCAACAATTTGGTGAGGTGGAAGTTGATGTTCCTTCAATCACCATTATTTCCTTACTGATACTACTAATGAACTCCTCTTTTGACAGAGGATTTTTGTAGGTTTTCAATCTATACCCATTGACAAACAAGGGGATACCTTATTCATAAATTGTTATTATCTGATAAACCCCATTTCATGCACTTTTCTATCACATATGGACCCAACCATTTGGTCATCAACTTTCCTTTGAAATCCTTGACCCTGGAGTCATGCAGGAGAGCCCAATCACCTTTTTGAAATAGTTTGTCTCTAATATTTTTGTCATGCCAAACCTTTATTTGTACTTGAGTCACCTCTATGTGCAGGAAGGCCTGCATCTCGAATTAATCTAACCCATTTAGTTGGAGCAACCTCTCTTTGTGTGCCCTTGTAACATCTAGATCCAACTGTGCTGTCATCCTTAAAGTGTTGTACTCAAACTCAATGGAGAGCAGAGACTTCTTCCCACAGAGAAAATCATAAGGGGTGAAGCTAGTTGTTGTCTTCCAAGTTGTATTATCGGCCCAAGTAGCCTCTATTAGTTTGTCAGCCCATTCCTTCTTGTTGTTTCTCACCACCTTTTTTAGAATGTTTTCTAATGCTCTGTTGGTAACTTCTACTTGTCCATTGGCTTGAGGGTGGTAAGGAGTGGACTTCATGTTCTTGATATTATGATGGCTTAACCAATTTTCAATCATGTGTGAGGTGAATTAAGTGCCATGATCAGTGATTAGCACTCTAGGGTATCCAAACTTGTAAAACACATTCTCCCTCAAGAACTCATCCACTTTCTCTTATGTGGCTACTTCGGTAGCTTTGGTTTCTTCGCACTTTGATATGTAGTCAGTGCACACAATGATGTAATTTTTTTGTCCTGATGGAGGATCAATGGGCCCAATGAAATCCATGCCCCACTTGTCAAATGGCTCAAAATTCACTTGAGGTTGCAAAGGAATTTCATCCCTGGGAGTAGGTTTCCCCATTATTTGGCACCGGTCACATTGGTTGGTATATCCTCTTGCATCTTAGTGGAGAGTGAGCCAATAGTAGCCAGCTTGTAGTACCTTGAAGGTTTTCCTTTTGGCTGCAAAGTGACCTCCACAAGGCCCATCATGATAGGCCAGAAGGATGTCAAAATCTTCCTCCTCCTTGACACATCTTCTCAGAATTTGATTTGGGCCTTACTTGAAGAGATTGCCCCCAATCCAAGTGAATGGGGCGCTTTTCCTTATAATTTTTCTCTTTTCCTTGGAGGATAGATTTGAAGGTAGAAATGAAATGGTGAATAAATGTTCATCTGGCAGTTCATCATCAACCATTCCTTCCTCACCTATAGGCAAAGCCAATCTAGACAAAAAAATCTTCAACTACATTTTCTCAGGCAGGCTTATCAATGATAGTTAGATCAAACTGTTGTAACAAAAGAAACCATCTAATAATTTGGGCATTCACATCAAGATTTTTCATCAAATATCTAGTAGCAGCATGGTTAGTGTTTAGTCAATTTAGTGTACTAAATTGCTTTGCATAAATTATCAACCGAGGTTCGTAAGATGATGAAGTGTAGCGCACTGTATGTGCTTAGTTAACCCTTCTTACTTCATTTTTTGGTATTTTATATTTTTTTGTGGTTTTCTATTCTTTGATTCCTAATGATGTACAATTTGAACTATGAGAAACTGAATCTAAGCTTCCTAAAGGTGAACCAAGAGCTTAAAACTAGTCAAAATATAAGTTAAAAGAAGGAAAAACAGAGCATCTATCCTACCTTGTCATCTGTCCTAATTCATGAATCTAATTCTTAAAACCAGAAGGTAAAGTTGTAAGTCATGTTGAAATAAATACAGAGAATGAAATTAATTGAAGTACTTCTAGTTACTCTAACCTTCAATTTTGAAAGATAACTTCCTTGAGATGGAATTCAAGCAACTTTTGTACTTCATGATCTAGAAAAAAATAAATAAAAACATGCAAAAGGTAACTGATTGGTTTAAACCCTTATGTATAGTGAATGTTTAACCATTTAGTTTAGGATGGATATCAGCTTGAAATGGTGACCAAAAACATTCTATAATACAGTGCATTGACAACCTAAACTAGGAAATAAATAACAAAAACAGTGAGTAAACTAATCAACAGTGCATCCTCATTACTTTCAATATTACTCTGTTTAGAAGCAAAGTCATTTCCTTTATGAAATGGATTGGAGAAACAAGACTACACAATTGAATTCTAACACTATGCTACTGATCAGAACTAAAAGAAATTAAACTAAAAGAAATCAACCTAAGTTACAAACATTGCTAAAAGCAAATGATGAAATTAAAACTGAACAAACAAAACAAATGAAAAGAAAACCTCCTGCAGCACAAGGGCCCTCTGCAACTGACTGGGTTAAGCTATTAACTTAATTCAAAATGCTCCTTCAAATGATCATCAATCAACACATGACTTTGTATTATAAAACAGGAACAAAAGTCCAAAATTACAGAGTTGATAAGTTTAAACTTAGTACATCAAAAACTTTGAACCCATCCCGGTTTTGTTCAACTAGTATTTAAAAGAAAATATTCATAAATATCTTTTGAGGAAAATTAGCTACAGGTGGTCTACACGTATTCCAATTGGTCTGCATAAATGTTTGATCAGCTACAGGTGACTTGAATTTCAACAAGGTGGTTTCACAGAACCATTGACACAGGTGGCTGATCTGAGTTAATGCTTCAATAGAACTATTGGATTTATTAATTAACCACGAAAGGGTAGACAAAGAGTCCTATTGCTTTCGGTTTTCATATGTTTGACTCCACCTTTGACTGTGGTCTTGAACTGGCTTTTTTATCGCTTTGGGCTTGGTGACTAGGATAGGATCCATGTTGAGACGATTCCAGAGATGCCCATGTGGATGGTTTCTTCATTTGACACTTGTAACCTGCTAAACCATGGAAGTAGCGACGGTACACATAGTTAGCAGTAGAATAGGCTGCATTCCATAGTGAATTTGCAAAAACTTATTCAAATAGCAAAAACATAAAAGTATAACATGTCAATCATTTAATGTCCTCCTTGAGACAAAATCTATCATTTATCAGTGATGGGGATCTGTCTTTTTATGGAAAACAAGGGAAAGAAGTGAGAAACATTGTCAAGGAGAGAATAATTATGAGGTTCAACAGTTAGTGTGTACAAAGGTTTGGTAACAAGTAATTTAATGTATAAATTTTTTCAAGGAATGGACAACAGCTAGGAGGTCCTTTTCATTCACAGTGTAGTTCAACGCAACTTTATACAAATTTTTGCTGATGAAGTAAATGGAATAAGGTAGCTTGTCATCTATTTGGCCCATAGCTGCTCCTATGGCTTTGCCAGAGGCATCAACATCGATGTGGAAAGGAAGAGCCCAATTTAGGTCTCAGAGTAAAGGTGCAGTAGTCAGCTTGTCCTTTAGGGTTTCTAGGGCCTCTTGGCAACTTTCTGACCATAAACATTTGGAGTCCTTGGCCTACAGTCCAAACAAAGGTGAGGCTACCTTGCTGAAGTGCCTAAGAAACTTTTGACATCCATATGCTTCTAGGGAGTAGGGACCCTCTTTTTGATAGCTATCTTATTGGGGTCTACTTGTAGTCCTTCTTGGGATATTGAGTGACCTAAAATAGTCACTGCAGTCATCAAGAACTCATACTTCTCAAGACGAAGGGATAAGTTTATTTCAATGCATTTTTTTAATACTTTTCCCAAGTTAGAGAGAGCCTTTGGGAAATCACATCCATATAAATTTCCACGGAGTTATGGACTAGCTTTGCAAATATGCTTAGGACTAGCCTCTGAAAAGTGGGAGGGGCATTGCATAACCCAAAAGGAAGGACCCTATAAGAAAAGGTACCCCAGGGATAGGTGAAGGTGGTTAAATCCTGGCCCTATGGGCTGACCTAGATCTAATTGTAACCACTGAATCCATCCAGGAAAGAGAAGAACTTCTTTCTTGCCATACCAACAAATACTTGGTCAATGAAAGGTAGAGGGAAATGATCCTTTTTGTGGCTTTGTTTATCTCTCTGTAATCCACACAGATTCTTCACTTCCCATTTTTCTTTTGAACCAGAACCAGAGGAGACACCCACTCACTATCTGAGATGGGGTAAGTGAACCCTGCATCCAATAACTTTTGTAGTTCTTCTTTGACTATATATTTGAGGGCTAGGTTCATTATCCTTTGAGATTGGCACACTAGCTGGCAACCTTCCTTGATGTAAATGTGGTGAGTAGAAACCGAAGGGTGTACTCCCTTCATTTCCCTGTAACTCCAGGCAAAGGCATCCAAATGCTTTCTTAGCATGTCACATAACTCCTCTTCTTGATGTACAAAGAGACGGGTTTAGTTTAAATGTTATTTCTAAGCCAAATATCATTTGAGTAACTGGATCACTGTCCTGTTAACTACTTCTGTCTGCCCATCAGTTTGTGGATGAAAAGTTGTGCTTTTCTTTAGTTTGGTGTCCATTAGTTCCCACAAACTTGACCAAAACTTCCCCACAAATCGGGTGTCTCGATCAGATACAATGGAAATGGGTAATCCAAAATGAACCCATACATGTTTAAAGAACAGTTTTGCAGTTTGTTTAGTTGTAATCTGTTTATTACAAGGTATCAAAATACATATTTTTCTGAACCTATCCACAACGACATACAGATAATCATGACCTTTCCTAGATTTAGGCAGTCCTCCAACAAAATCCATGGAAACACTTTCCCAAGGGTGAGAAGGAACTGATAATGGAGTGTACAAGGCTAGTTTTCTATTGTTGGGCTTGGTTTTAGCACACATAGTACACCCTCTTACGTATCTAGATACTGTCTCATTCATTTTTGGCCAATAAAAAAATATTTGCAGCTGTGCAACTATTCTACTTACCCCAAAGTGACTTGATATTAGAGAAGTGTGTGCTTCTCGAATTATCTTAACTCTTTCAGTTTGTGGAATGCATAACTTCCCACAATGGTATAAGAGTCGATCCTTTACATGATAATCCAATTCTTCTACTTGTTTTCCTTGACTTAAAGTTCAATACATCTTTAAAGTCTATATCTTGAGAATATTGTTCAATGTAGCTCTTATGTAACATAGAATTATGCTTAAGTATAGTAGATGCATTTATAATAGGTCTAGATAACATGTCTGCAACTTAATTATGTATGCCCTTTTTATATATGATGACTAAATGAAACTGTTGTAGAAAATCCATCCATCTATAGTGTCTTGATTGCTGCAACTTAGTTTGAGAGTGTAGATATTGAAGTGGTTGATGATTAGTATGTATTACTATCTCTTTTCCCATTAAGTAATGTTTCCACTTTTTCACACTCTGTACTAATGCATACAGTTCTTTATCATATGTAGGATAGTTAATCACTGCAGAATTAAATTTCTCAGAATAATAACATATGGGTTTATTGTGCTATGCAACACTGCTCCCATGGCATAGTCACTAGCATCGGTTTGGATCTCAAAATGGTCTTTGAAGATCAGGCAGTGCTAGTACAGGTGTTGCACTAATCTTTTATTTCAAGGTGTCGAAGGCTTTCTGTTGTTTGCCTCCCCACTGAAACACCTTGTTCAATCCTATTAAAGCATGTAAGGGAGCCGCAATTAATGAAAAGTTAGAAATGAACTTCCTCCAATATTGTGCTGCTCCTAAGAAGCTTCTAACTTCTATAGCAGATTTGGGTTTTGGCCAGTTTACAATGACTGCCACGTTAGAGGGATATATATTCAATTCACCACCCCCTACTATATGACCCAAATAATTTAGAGATGTTTTCCAAATTCACATTTTGAGAGTTTAACATAAATTTTTTCTCTTTTCAAAACATCTAGTGTCTACTTAACATGCTTTAAGTGTTCTTCGCACGTTTTGTTAAATATCAGAATTTCATCCAGATACACAATAAAAAAATCATCAAGAAAAGGTCTAAGTACATCATTCATTAATCTCATGAAAGTAGCAGTAGCATTAGTTAAGCCAAAAGGCATAACCAACCACTCATACAATCCCTGCTTTGTTTTTAAGGTAGTCTTCCATGCATCTTGTTCTGCAACTCTGACCTGATGGTATCCACTATGCAAGTCTAGCTTGGAGAAATAAATAGCTTCCTTCAATTGATCTAAAATATCAGCTATGCAAGGAAGGGGATAACGATTTTTTATTGTTATCTTGTTCAATGCTCGGTAATCAATGCACATTCTCCACCAGCCATCTTTCTTTCTCACCAAAACGATTGGTGACCCACATGGTGATGTGCTAGGTCTGATGAACCCTTTCTCGAGAAACTCCTACACCTGCTTCTTGATTTCAACATTCTCTAAAGTGGACAATCTATAAATTCTAATGTTAGGCAATGGAGCATCTTGCTGCAAAATAATATCATGTACTATTTCCTTTTTGGGTGGCAGACCTTTAGGTTCTTGAAACAAGATATCATACTCTAAAACAACCTTTTATAAGTCAGCTTGTTGTTTAGCATTACAACCCTCAAATACATTGGTTTTATCAGGTTTATTTTCCTTTACAACCATCAGTAAGAATTGTTTGCATGAATTTATCATTGCCCTGAGTTTATGAGAGTATAATTATTCTTGAGCTTATGAGCTCTTACAAACTATTCGATTCCATCTTTAACAAGTAGATACTTGTTCTCAGCTCTATAGAAAATAGTTTTTCTGTCATACAAGTAAGGACTTCGTAAAACAATTCCACATATATCAAAAGGAATTATGTCTAACTCAACCTCATCTACAAATGTTGACCGAAAAGAAAACTTGAGTTTGCACTGTCTAATCACTTGTAGTTGTGCTTTTTCATTCAACCATCCTAATGGGTATGGTTTCTTGTTAGGTGTAGTTACTAATCCAAACTTCTTTACAATTGCTTCAGAAATTAAAAGGTGTAGTTACTAATCCAAACTTCTTTAGAAATTAAATTTACTTGTGAGCCACTATCAAACAAAGTATCAATCTTTTGATGTATGGAAATAACTCAAATATGGAAAAGCTCATGTCTTTTTCTCTCATTTTCTTCATCAATAGTAGATTGTGCAGAATTACTAGTAGATGCTTCAAAATTCTTACCTCTTATACCTATGGTTGCGATGGTTGTTTCATCTCCTAAGTCTGACCCCAAATCTTTCTGAATAGCTGTAGTAGTCTTCTTCTTCTTGCCCTCGAACTTCTTAGGTCTCAGCTCTGGATGCAGAATCCAACAGTGCTCATCATCATGCCCATCCTTTTTACAGTGAGTGCATGAAGCTTTGCTTTTTTCTGCAGTGTTAGCCTTCCTTTCTTTCCATTTTTGCTTTCTTTTCTCCTTATTCTTGCTTGTAGTGGGCTGGGATGATCCCCCAACTTCTAGATTTCCATTCTTTCCTCTAGCTTCTAGATGAGTAGCTTGTACATATACCTCATCTATACTAGTGGGATTAAACATAAGGATAGTGTGCCTCATGTAGCTATGTAGACCACCAATGTACTTCAACAGAGTCTCAGGTGAGTCTGATGAGATTCCTAGAATCAATGCTCTCTTTCTGAATTCTTGAGTGTACCCTTGCACACTTTGCCCTTTCAACTGTCGAAGAGTTTGCCAACTCGTCATGGCTTCCTGCATGTAGGCCAACAGATAGAACTGCTTTTTGATTGCAGAAACAAATTCACTCCAGACAGAGATAGTCTTACCATGTCTTTTCATGTCAGTTTGGGTCTTGCCTTCCCACCAAACCAAGGCAGTGCCTCTAAGGCATACGCTTGCCAGCTGAATCTTGCTCTTGTCTAAATTGATATTCTGCACTCTGCAATAAGCATAAATTTGTCTCATCCAATTGTCCAGCTTTTCTGCATTCAACCCTCCATCATATATAGGTAGATCAAATTTAACATCTAGTTTGATCAAAGATGCTTTCTTTTGTGTTCAGGGCTGTTAGGAGGTGTGAGAAAGCTTTCCTTTTTCCCTTTTCCTTTTGAGTGGTCATGGAAGTGAGACACATCTTCTCCTTTGTCTTGTTTAGAGCCTGATGAATCTTCATCCTTATGTTTTCTAAAGTCCCTATACATTTCTTCTACCATGGACTTAGCAAATACAAGAACACAACAATTAATAAGGAGTTCACCTTATCCTCTAGGGCTACATCTTTGGTCCAGCTTTCAGTGGTGGCCTTCTTTTATTGTGTTTTTAAAGTAGAGATTTACAATGAGGAGCTCAATGTGAGTCTCCTGAAACAGATAATGCTTGGTAGGGTGGTTCCTGGATTCCCCAAGCCACTAGAGTGCATAGACTCTTTTCCTATCCAATTCTTGACCTCTTTGGTCTCTAATGAGAGGAACCCAATGTGGTACTCAATTCCTGATAGATCCTCTTAGGGATTGCTTGAACCTCTCAAGCTTTCAATCTGCTCGATGTTGCCTTAGATCAGCTCGACTCTTTTTTTTCTACTTCTTGCTTCCCTATCTTTTCTTTTCCTCTTGCTCTCTCTGTCTTCATTTGTTTTTCCTCTTCTCTTCTTTTTTTGTTCTCTGTCTGTTCATGGCTTAAAGCCAATTTTTCTTTGACTATTCGATTCCTCTTCCGACCCTTCAGATTGCCTACTACTCTTCGTTTGGAGTTCCCTGCCTTTACATCATCATTAATGTCTCACAGGGAGTGGCCACTTGTCCTCTTGCGAACTGCGCTAGCTCTTCCTTGATGGTTTTGTTTTTCAGTTACACTGTGGAATGACTCATCCACTAACTCAGTGGTAAAATCAGACTTCTGACTTTAATGTGCTGCAACTTAATTCCCCTGTCAAATCCAATTTCTCCATCAGGCGCAATCTCCACCATCAGATTTGGAGCCCCTAGATCCTACGATGTTCGCTCATTTCGCACGGTTGACTTGCTCGACCGTTAGAACGCGATGAGAGGTAGTTTTCTCTCTCATCCATCGGACACGTGTCATGCAATAAATGGAATCTCTCATTTTCTGCCAATTTTGCTTACCACCCAAGGATTCCTCTGATATATCGCCAGTTTTGGAGCGTGGGACTCTCCTTTCGCCTTAGCATTTTCTCCACGGTTTCCCGGCTTCCCATGCAACCGAGCACTTTGGCCTTTTCCTTCTCGAGCGGTTTTGCTAATCGCACATCAGAAATGGCCTCTGTTTCCCGATACGGGCTTCCCAACTGCCAGTTTTTCCTCCTGCACGGTCTCCATGGGCCTCGATCAGCGCGCTTTGACTGAGGTCCTCATCATTCCTTGCTGGCTGCAAACTGCCACTGTTTAGAGGTCTTCCTGATTGCTCTATGTTCATAAATTCGAAGACTGTCCTACTTTGATACAGTCATGGAACTTTGATAATATTTCATGGATCCAATTCAGATCATTGATAGTAGGTTTAAATTTTCTAGGAGATATTCCCTGGTCCCTCTAAGAAGGACTAGCTTAAGAGATTCAAGATCAAGGGTGCACCTGGCCATTTTGTAGCTGACTTGGAATCTTTCCTCATAATCTTCTAAAGATTCATCATGTCCCAAGTTCATTCTAAAAATTTCCTCTTTGGTATATTTGGACTTGCAGTAGTCCCTATACTTATTGTTGAAGGATTATTGCATCTGAGCCCAAGTGGTGATGTTGTTCCCAGGTAAACCCATGAACGCGCACAAGAATACATTTTTGAGAGTGGATGGGAACAATTTCAACTTATGGTCATCAAAGGTGTAATCATAATTTTTGCATATGACAACAAATTAAAACAAAAAATTATCCAGCTCCTCCAAGGTAAAGCCATGGAAGTGAGGAAGGGAAGAGGGGCTTATGTTTTTCATCCTAGCATCCCTAGCTTCTCTGAGGGAAAAGCACCCTCAGCTCTATTCTCAACTCCTTCTCTGTCTCCAATCCCATTTATATTTTCATCCATGGTGTAGGGTGGTGGAATGGCCTCTTCTTCTTCCCCAATATGCTCTTCAAAAATATCTAGTTGTTTTCCTAATGGGTCCTCTAGCTCATGACCACAAAAGAAGAGGGAAAGTTCGCTATTTCATGCGGTGGGGGTATTTGGAAATTTTTTCCCTAAGTTGTCTCTACTCCTAAGAGGCATGAAAGGAGTTTGTTTTTTTCTTCTTAGGGTTTTTTAGGGCTAATTGTAGAATGGAAAGAAAGAAAAACCAAATTGCAACTACTCGCTGAATGGAACTACTTACAGAATGGGAAAGAGAGCAAGACCAAATTGCAAGTACTTGTTGAATGGAACCATTTTCAGAATTAGAAAGAAATAAGGAAAGAAAGAAAGCATAAATCACATCTACCTAGACACCTCCTTAGAAATGACGCCAAAATGTGATGAGCGCCAGTATTGCATCAAGAATGATGCAACTCCTAGGACTACGAACTTTACTTCATCATCCCAGGATTCATACAAACTTGGAGGTGACATTGTTGTATACATAATGGATGCAATGGTTGCTGGGCATGGGATCCCCCAAGGGACGTTTTGGGGCTTAGAGCCCAAATTTTGGGGCTTAGAGCCCAAATTTTGGAGCTTAGAGCCCAGATTTTGGCCAAAGATTGTAATTATGATGTAAAGACTCTGCATTTTGTGGGCACGAAGCGGTGTAGCTTGTAAAAGAGTCATGGGGTTGTCCGCCCTTAGTTTTGTTATTGTAAAGTCAGTTGTAGAGATCTACCCATGGTCCGCAGACCATGGGATTGTATAAATAGAGAAAGGCTCTAAGCAGTTTGATAGGTGCATAGTTGAAGATGAAGAGTTGAGTTAGATCTGTGGAGTAAAGTTTAGTTTTGGGTCATAGAGTAGGAGAAGGCTCTGCAGTTGAGTTCGCAGAGGCCTAGTAGTTTGCAGCTAAGTGCAGAGGGCAAGTCGAGTCTGTAACAGTTGGAAGTATTAATAAAGAGAAGTTTCCTACCATTTTTGTGTATTTATTACCTGTTTTATGCATCTATTACATTGGATATAAATTGCACTTTTAATGCTTATATGATGTGCGAATGTGTATAACTGTGTTGATTAAGTGAACACAAGTTAGAATAACTGTTTACGTGAAGATAAGTAAGATCTATTAAGAAGAGAAGTAAGATACGTGGTGTAGTTTGGGGAAATAACGCAGTTCGCTGCCATAGCAGTACGAAAGAATCTTAGCCCCTGTTGGGTGTGCAGCCAGCCTGATTATCTTCTGTATTCAAAGGTATCGCCGCATTGGACCCCAGTTTGGAATGGGGCGGCAATGCCACCTGTAAAATATTCACTGCAGGGGGGGTTCAGGGGGGGTGGCTATGACCTTTGGGGAGCCCCCCCTGGCAAGGGGTTTCAAGGGCAGCACCCCTGAAGCTAAAAACATATGTAAAATTTCCTTTTAAAAGTATAGTTATTTCTATTCAATCTGGGCTGTTCATTAGGCGTATGATCTGATGGTAGAACTCATGTTTAGTTTAGGTTTTTTCCCCTAGAAGGCAACCCCTCTCTTTGTATGACGGTATTGTATTGAGGCTATGTAATAGATGTGTATTCTCTGAGCGAGAAACAGAGAGGTGAGACTGTGAGAGAAAACAGAGGATATTACAGTGGATCTGTTGTAGGTTGTGTCTCTTCATTTTGCTAGATAATAGAAAGGAAGGACTCGCTGTTCGGGGTGGATGTAGCCCAAACTAGGTGAACCACGTATATCTGTGTCTCTCTGGTTTATGCGTTTTCTATGTTTATATTTATGCAATATTCTATGTGTTCCATTACTTTGTAATATATAATTTTCTAAGAGCCCCTGGTTAGGGCTGTGCGAAAGACAGTTATAACAAATCGCGAAGGTATTGAAGGTCATAACAGTGCGCAAAGCAACTTGTACGTAGGTAGATCTAGTTGGACTAAATCAACATTGTGGACATCTCAAGGGTGCAGAAACTTGGTTCCAGCATCCCCCCATACTGCTTTGGGTGAGACTTTAGTCTGCGCTTCGCATGCTGATGCCGAAAGGGCTAGTAGTGTAGGGATTTGTTTGGCTAAATAAATCCAAACATGGGTCAAGACCCGATAAGCCAACTAATGGTTACATTGCTGGGACCAAAATCTGCATAAAGATGTCTAATGTCGTATCATTGGAATCCAACTAAGAAAGAAATTGAAGGCTGGTTGGACATAAGAATTCACGAGTTCATGACACAGGAGAACATTAACCTATGATTGTCAAAAGAAGAGTGGTTAGACTGTTATTTTTATACGGAGATCCACAAAATCTTTTTCACGTCCTTCCCTACTGAGTTATACGAGTGGATTGCAAAGCTAGTAGATAGCCAAGGAAGGTGGAAGCTTGATGATCCTATTATGTGTACCCCAGAACTAATGTGAAGGTTGGAAGCATCGAAAGATAAGATCGTGCGCGCCATTGATCATTGGCTCAATCAGATTATAGGAGGATTTATTACTGAGTTCACGGTCGATGCCTCAGTCAACTACAATGAGGTAGAGCGATGCTTTCTCGAAGGACCTCAAGGTAAGTACATAAAGTCTTTGAATACTTGGATTAAAATGATATTGTGCGAAAACAGGGTTATGCAGTTACCTTGATGTTCAAGGCTACGTGAAGTGGAAAAGCTTACAGGAACAAAGGAAATAAGGGACCATAAAATAACCCCTTGATTTCACCTCTATGAGGGGACGAGGAAGAGCTTGCAAAGGTCTCACCACGAAGTGCCATCCATATGATAAGGCAAAGAATTTTGTGAATACCACCTCCACCCACACCGCCACCAGCTTCATAGCCATCACCTCCATCTTCACCCGCACCACATTCACCACCATCGTGACTCAATATGGCAAGCACAGTGAAGTTACCTATGTTCAAATGTTTGGGAAATGAGGATCTAGACCAATTCTGGTTCGTTGTAAGGGATGTATGGGAAGCACAAGGAGTTATAGATGACAATATAAAGAAAGTGACACTGGTTAGCACTCTGTAGGATCGCGCGCTGACCTGGTATATTAAGTACTACAATGATAATCCAAATGTGGGAGTCACATATATCCAAATAGTGCTAAATAAAGAATTTAGCAGGACGAAGTCTAAAGCACAGTCAATCATTGGATACAAAGAGATCATGATGCTACCAGGAAAGACTCCTTAGGAGCTAGATCAGAGGCTGAAATGTACGATTCGCAAAGATAATATGAATCTGGCAGATGGATAGCATCGCGAGTGGTTTGTAGCTTCGCTAATGCCACATTTAAGGAGTGCGCTATAATAATAGAAGATAACAACTCAGGCAGAAGCCCTGGAGATTGCCATGAGGTTGCATGAGTTCCCGATATAGGATCCTAAATTAGGAGTTCAGCAGATCCATGCTGAAGAATTTATACCTTGAGATGCAGAGTCTAAAATAGGACAGGATAGCTCGACCAAAAGTGCGCGAAGAGGTATTGCTTAAAATTCAAGGGTTAGGGTCATGAAAGGACCACTACCTGGTTTTCACAAATTACCTCGCAGGAGGAGGACTGATGCCTTTAGGTTCAGAAGCACAAGCAGGACCTAGCACAATGCCTTCTTTGTGGTGCATAATTTTCCAAATAGCTAGAAAACGTGCCATGGAAAACTTCCATTTGTTACAAAACTATATCCAAAATTCACAATAGTTGTTCTGCAACTTTTGTAGGTTGGTGGTGTTAGTGTCAGTGCTTTCACACTACCATCAGTGATTAAATTGCTCTTTTGCATTTCATGTTAGGTGTCCCATTCTGATGAGTTGCACTCCATTAGGTCATGAATCAACTGATGGTAGGGTCTCATTTCATTTGTCCCTCATGCTATATACCTACTAACCAATTTCACATATCTTTTCAGTCATTCATAGTAATTCCAATTCATTTCATTTATAAAAACCAGTCCTAGGGTTTAGTTTCATTAGGTCTTAAGGTTTTTCCCCCATGATCATTCAAAATTGATAATAATGGTCAGCAGACACATGGGGAGGTTAACAAATTTCAGAAGATCATAATTTCCTTTTTATAAGCGAAATAAAGCTCTTTAACCTTAAAACTTGTTTTGAGGTAAAACAAAGCATTTGTATTTTATTGTTTCATTCGTGTAATTTGATGTAATTTTGGTTTCTATATGTAATAAATGTTCATATGCTTCTCCTAGTCACCTAGTGACCTTGTCAAAGTTAAAGAGATTAGCATCAGTCCACCTGTCAAAAAGAAAAAGTCAAATATCAGCAAAAACAAAGTATTTCAGGAAAGCAAGAGAACATTATAAAGTGGGTTTTTGAAAAATAAAAAATCAAAGGTTGAGAAGCTATAAAAGGCCATCCATATCTTATGTCACCTCATTATTGAATTTTAAATTGCTAAAGAGATCCAAAATGTGATTTTTAGTTGTCATTGAGCAAAAGGAAGTGAGTCACATTTTTTGAAGAAATTTGCAGGTGCTG
Organism: Pinus tabuliformis; assembly: GCA_031772625.1. Taxonomy (NCBI): domain Eukaryota; kingdom Viridiplantae; phylum Streptophyta; class Pinopsida; order Pinales; family Pinaceae; genus Pinus; species Pinus tabuliformis. The sequence continues at coordinate 141,561,895 of CM062808.1, read as the reverse complement.
CGCACCTGGCAGTTGGCACTGTGCATACAAAGTGCGTTGTGCACCTGGGAGCTTCTGCCAGTGTAAAATTACATTGGCACTATGCATACCATTGGTGCTATGCACTTGTTTGTGGGCACTGCGCACTTGTTAAACACTCTCAAAACACTGCTAATCACTCAAACTCACCTCAAAACGCCTCAAATCACCAAGCTCATCCCCTTTACAAGTAAGTATCATTGCCATTCTTGCTTGAGAAGAATTTTTGCACTCAGTTTGTGGGGAGTTTGTCTCTTAAAAATGAACCCTAGTTGTCATTAAAATATCTCATATATTCTACAGTCCACTATTTTATTGTTGTCTTTCCTCACCTAGTTGATGTTCCCTAAAACCTAAGCCCCACACAAGATTCCCTAAACATTATTCCCTTCATATTTTCCCATTCCCACACATAAAACTCCCAAACCCTACCTTACATACACAAACTATACACTATCCCTGAAACCCTATACCCTACATACAAAACCCTACCCACTCCCGTTATTCCATAAATCCCCAAATCCTTCAATCCCTTAATCCTATTCATATCCCCATTCACCTCACTCATTTTCCTTCTTTTTAAAATCTCTTCATACTCATCATTCATCCACCCTATTCCTTCATTCCTCTCCAACATTTACAATCATTAAAACCAATGGATAGGGACAATGATGATGAAACTGAGGAAGATACCCTTAGTGACAGTTCTAGGGAAGGAAATTTGCAGCAGAAGAGACCTCACAAAGGGAGAAATATAATTAGGGAAGAGTCAATCAATATGAGAGAATTGCTTGCTTGTCCACTTTGCATCTCATGTTTCAAACACCAGCCTTGTTTTGGTTTTTGTGAAACGGTGGAGAGGGTCAAATTTCATCATGAATTAGCAAGGTTATTTGTGACACACCTGGACAATAATGAGGTAAAACTTGCTGGAGTTACCTTCACTATGTCACCTGCTATCATTTTAGAGGCTACATGCATTCCAAATGTAGGTGAAAAATGGAACAAAGGACAGTACATTGACAAGGAATACTATGAGCCTTACATCAAGGCTAAATACCATGGCAAATTTAAGAGAGTGTTCCTCTTCAAATTATTGGAGGACAGTTTTGCTCCGCTCATGAAGATCATCATCAAATACTTCACTTGTGAGGGTGGGTTTTCTTAGTTGTATGCCTACCACATTAGATTGTTGATGCATTTCACTAGAGTGAGGATGATGGATATTCCTTACTTCATGTTCTGGAATATTGACAAGATGGCACTTTATGTCAAGAAGAAGCCATATCCCCAAACGTTAAGCAACAATTTTCATTATTCTCTGATTAAAATCATTGTTGTACATCAGCTAAACCTTCTCAACATACCGTGGGAGACCTTTATTTCTCATGAAATGTTGAAGGGCCCTCATATCCTTTCATCAGTGCATCAAGAAGAAGGTGAACCTTCAGTATATGACCATGTCAAAGAAATTGAAACTGTTGGAGTGTCTATGTTTGTCACATATTAGAGGGGCACTAGGAGGCTTTTTGTAGCTGCTAGGCAAGTATTATCTCCACAAGGTGTGGAAGGGGTCTTTCCTTCATCTTCAGGCCACAGGCAAATACTATCTCCACAAGGAGTGGAAGGGGCTTTGCCTTCATCTTCAGCTAAATAGGTACAGGTTGGTCAGCATAGTAAGAGAAAAGGTAAAGGCAAGGGAAAATTGCATGAGGAGGATCCTAGTGATGGACTAGAGAGAGATTTTGACCTTGTTGATCATGAGGAGACACAAAGAGTTGATGCCATTGATTTGGAAACTCAGCATACAAAGATAACTAAAACATGATCATCAAGGAGCAAGAGGCCAATATACAAGCCTTGTTAGTCAATTTAGAGAGGGAAAAGTGGATCATTAACTATCTTGAGAAAGAAAACAAGTAATTGACTGACAAGCAAGTCCTCATGGAGTTGCAAATGATCAAGGAGAATCGGTAAAAGGCAAAGAAGACAAAGGTCAAGATGACCTCCATTGAAAAAGAGATTGAGAATGACCAGGAAAATTGGCTTGAAAGGGTCCACATTCACCTTGAAAAGCCACTTGAAAAGGCCAATAAAGAAAAGAAGATGCTTCGCCACATGGCCTATCACTACATGACCCGGAAAAAAATTTGCAATATGAGAATGAGGAAACTTAAGGCAAGATTGAGGAAGGCTTTGAGAAGAAAAAAGGAGCAAAACAAGTTGGAAATCCTAGCTAATGCTTCATTAGCTCATCAAAGCAGTGCATGAGGGTGTCTTGTGCCAATTTTGGGAAAATTTTGGTAAAATTTTGTAATTTTCAAATTTTAAATTTTGCAACACAGGAAATTCTAATAGGTGCACAGTGCCATCAGTGCTATGCTTTTGACGGATACATTTTTTGGAAGAATGGCTTGCATATTTGAATTCAACATGAAAAAATAAGCAAACCCAAAACGTTTCATCAAATTTGGAGCAGATCTTGGTCACCTAAAGGCCAAAAAACCATCAAAAAATGACCCCTCTGCCATTTTTTGGACACACAGGAAGCAACCTTCAGAGATTCCATTTTTGAGGGAACAAATGACCTCCAAATTCAGAAATTCAAGATGTTCCAAACACTAAACAGGCAGGCCTGTCAAACAAGCCATCTTTGGCTCAATTTGGTTAAGGGGAAGGCCCCCAAAACTGGTTTTGAAAAGGCATTGTGCATAGGATCAGTGGCGCTGCACATAGGATGGATTTTGCCAGTTTTGCTCAAAAATCGAAATTTCGCCTAGTTTTTCTATAAGTTGAATTTTACTCTGATTTTGGTTGAATCTATGAATTTAAATGATGGTATGGTATGTAAATGTAATTGAAAAATGACTCTTGAGGGTAGATACATCATTTTGAGGTGGTTGAGGGATGAATGAATCAACTTCCATGATTATAGAGGTAAGTTGTTCCACTGCCTATATTCCTGTTCCTAGTTTAGAAATGGTTGAAACCACTCTTTATCTCATGGATTCGACCCCTGATGGATAGCATGGGTGGTTTCTTGCCTATATTATGTGTTTTCTTAGACATTTGTAAAGGTTGGACTCTTGTGGATGCTTTAAGCTATATTGTACATCTCTACAACATTTTGGCAAGGAAATAAACCAGTATTTGCAGCAATTCTTGTGGGATTCTTGTGGTAATGTGTCTATGCATTGTTTCTCCTTCTGTCATTAGTTTCTCTCTTGTGTTATATGTGCCAAAATATATTTCATTCTTATTAACTAAATGAATCAAGATAGACAGGTAGAATACATTGGTAACAGTGCTCTGCCTTGGGATTACATTTAGTTTTTAATGTTTTCAGCTGTTTGAAGAGGATTCATGACCTTTGCTTGCCCTCTTCAACCCCTCACCAGTCTTAGATCTACCATCTCATTCAAAATTCAAGTGCTTAAACACCTGCCTACCTCGCCCCACAGGACATCCTGCATTTCTGAGTTGATTCCCCGGACCCAAAACTGCCTGCTCCATTTGATCCAACAAAACCATCAAAATCAACCAAAAAAATCTTGCACTCTATACCTAGCCTAAAATCTATATTAAATTCAGTCATCTTGACAGAGATTGACAAGGAGAGATCCCTCTCCTAACCTAGTAGGGCTAGCTACTAGGTTAAGCTTGGTTTGTAGTTATCCTTGGATTGCCTCCCTTCAGCCTGAGGTCGATCTAGGCTCTAACATAGTGGCGACCATACTGGGGAAGAAAGCTAAATCACCCCAGTACAATTGAGAAATTTTGAACTTTTGGATGATAAGTTTAGAATTCATTAGGCTGAAAAGTGAAAAGTTGTGAAGTAATTTGATAAATCTTGAGAATTTTGAACACACTGGCTTCAAGAGGATACACCAGGGCTAATCTTGATCCTGATCCTCCTCCCGTATTTGAAAATCCAAATCTCATTCCATGAATACTCAGACAAGAAAGTTTATCAAGTCCTAGACCGGTTTTTAGATCCCATTCATGCCCTGTGGAGTGGTTGTTCCTTGAAGATCTTCCTTTCAATGAGTACTTCGGTCCATCTCTATTTAGAACCACATCTAATAGTGAACTGCTTGACATAGTTTTAGATCCTGAATTCACCAGAGAGCTTGAAATCAAAAGGGCCCAATTGGTTGCTACTCGTAATCTTCAAAACTCTCCTCAGTCATCATCCCTCACTGCAAATAGAATTCATGTGCTCACTGATTCAACTTCGACATCCTTTGCCTCATTATCATTTCCTCATATTTCAGAGACCCATCCATCATCTCCATTCATACCGACACTCCCTCATCAGCCCATTGTTACTCCTCAAACACCCATCACTTCTGTTACATAAACTCCCATTGTTGTCTCAGCTCCTCCAGTTACTCCAACATTAGTTTCAAATCCACCTCGAGTAATGGCTATTCGATTTACACCTTTCATTTTTCCTCAAAATCTGGATGATATGCCCGCTGACTACGAAACCAAGATCCCTCTTTTTGATGCTACTCAAAGTATCAGAGTGCAATAGCATGTTGATAGGATGAATGACTTCTTTGATCTTCATGAGGTAGATGCCGAAAATGTGTTATTTGTGTAGATTTTTGGAGGCGAGGTCCAAAAGTGGTTCAGAGCATTACTAGCGGGATCAATCAATACTTTGCCAGTTCTTCATAGACAATTGCTAGACCGATGGGAGGTAAAGAAAAATCCTCTCCAAATTCTATCAAAGTATGGAAATATAAAAAGGAATGTGGGAGAAAGTGTCCAAGATTATTGTGTTAGGTTCAATATGGTTTATGATGCAATTCCAGCTGACATTAAGTCATCGATGGGGTTAGCATTGATCAAATTTCCCGATGGCTTCAATGCTAATATGGCATATCAGTTGAGAGAAAGGGATCCTACCACACTTGAGGATATGTAGAAGAACGAAGTGAGTTTAGAGGCCAATCTACTGGCTAAGAGAGCAAGGATGAGGACTAAAAAGAAGGTAACCATAAAGGAAGAAGCTTCTTCTTCAGATGTTAAGGTAAATAAAATACTCCAGAAAATTGAGAAAATGTTTGACCGGTTCACCATTGTAGACAAGCCTGAAACGATGATCAGAAATCCCAAGTTCAGAGGACAACAGAAACCTCAATTCAAGATAAAAGAAAGGGAGCAAAAGGCACAAGACCAATCAACACAACAACAGCAAGTCAGAACTCTTTTGTAGCAAAACTACATGCATGGAATTGAGGATGAGGATGATGATGATGATCCAGTGGTAGAAGCGAATCATTTCTTTACTACTTATGGTTTGCCTATCTTTCTCATAGAAGATGAAGAGTATCCAGAGGTCCCAGATGCTTAGAAGGATGAAGAATACATACTAGCAAATGAAAGAGTGTTGGAGGATGAGTCAAATGAGTATCAGCAAGGATACATGAATGCATTGACAGCACAACAGAAACAATACTCATTAAGAAGCAGAGATGTGCCAATTAGTCCAGTTCAAAAGAGAAAGGAGACCCAATCCAAAAATGACTCCAAAAATGTTCAAAAGAAAGGAAAAGAGCCTACTAATCCTACTTCTAGCAAAGGACCTTCTACAAATAGCATAGCAAATGAGAAGAGCAATTAGCAAAGTGCAGTGAAAGATAAATCTGAAAAGAAGGTCCAGCTGATAGACCCATACTGGCTACAAATAGCCATGGTGACAATATTTTGTGTAATAGATTGCCCCCTAAAGTGCAAAGTCTGTAGTAGATGAGGATTTCATTTATCATCTAAGAAGAGTGAAGTTTTATCATTTTGAGGATCATCTTATGGAGAGCCTGGTTGGAACCTGTAAAAACATTCAATACAAAATATATATATGAGATCATATCATCACTGAGGTAGGCATTCCCATACTTAGATCAAAACTTATTAGAAAACTAACTAAACTGCTCTGATATAGGAATGATATTACAATACATCATAAGTATAGACACATGTAGACACATTATGGGTGCAGCCATTTGTTTATGAATAGTCCACTGTATAATGAATAAAAAATTCCTTGCAGGCTAGATGGTGGAAATTAGATCTAGGGTCTTGATTTCTACTTCTCAAAATAGTACGATTCTATCCATGTGAATGAATGTGTTGAAGTCGAACATGGTAGAAACCACTTGATTACCAGTCAATGATGTAAACTGTTAACAAGTGTGAGAGAAACCACTAGTAATGTCAATGGCTCTCAAAGTACTCAGTACAATCCATGAAATGTGAATAGATGTGTTGATGTCGAACATGTCATGGAATCCTTTGATTAAAGGTCAATGATGCAAACTGTTGTCGAAGGCGAGAAACCTGCCATTGAGGCATGCAGATCCCAAGGTACTAACGATTTCTAGATCATCTTTCTAGATAATGAGATGAAGTCGATAGAAAGTGATCCGTCGTAGGCAAGCCCACAACACGAAATCATAGATCAAGTTTGAAGAAATATAGTTGACTCAGGGATGGTTGAGATGGATGATAGATATTTTTCATATGAATGGTTTATTTGCATTGACCTCTTGAACACATAACGACACAACAGATGGTTAAGTGACAATTGACCCAAAGTTAATACCCAGAAACTGGCTAAAGAATTCAATATGGTTTGATTAACTGTTAGGCAAAGGATTTCCCAACCTAGGTGAACAAAAAGTGTCATGTTCAAGAGTGGTTAAATGTTTTTTGAGACACAAAATATGACAAGCAGGTTCATTTTTCTCTCTTTTCCCCCACCATTTCTGGCAAGTACCTCTTTATTTTTGACAAGCTTGAGGAGGATAACATTTGCTTGATTATAAGCTCATCCTTCGGATGAGTCCAACTTAGTTTAAATTTGAACCCTAAGAAGGAGTGGTTTGTTCCTATTTGTAATTGAACAGGTCCTTTACTGTTAAATTTTAACGAGTCCAGTATATGAGAAACTCGAAATTTTTCAATTTTAGAGAGTCTGAAAAAACTTAAGAAAACTCCATGGTTGTCCTTTTTCGTAAATTTGTGTCTCCCAAGCCTAAAAAAGTAGAAAATAATACTTGAGAGAATTGCTTGATCATTACGACCAAGGAGTACTTTTCATAATTAGTGTCTCTGATCTAAAAGAGTAAAAATGTAATCAATGACACATCGTTTTATAACCAATATCGAATTTGAAACGACAAAATTCCAGTAATCTTTTCATGTTTATACGGTCAAAAAAGAGTTGTAAGTGGACCATCCTTTTAATTCCATTTTAACGAGTTTAAAAAGGAAAAACTCTGCAATCTTTTCATATTTCACGAGTCAGAAAAGAGCTTAAAGAGGACTCGTCCTAGAGGAATGAGTGGTATAAAGGGTAGCAACTGGTTCCGGCAATGGAGGAACAACTCAAAACATGTAATGGTTAAGAGTTTGCTAACAAAACCACTCATAACTGCGGTCCCTCAGGAAAGGAAAACAACCAAGTGAAAGCATATGATCGGCCAAAGAGATGGTGACGATGGGATGAAAACAACCAAGGCTCATCTAACAGAATTTAGCGAATAAAAATGGCAATCACGAGACGTAAAATGGTTATGGGTTCATTTTTACACAAGCTTGAACCATAAAGAACTCTGCTTGGATTCGGTTTCATGTTTATACAAGCTTGAAACAAAAAACTATGATTGGATAAGTTCGCATGCCCCCAGCGTAATGATGCAAAATGAGGTACATGTCCCCCAAGCTTCATTGCATTCAACCAGGTGGATGGAATGAAGGTTCACTTTCTAGATCTTGGAAAGACTCAAGGGAGTTCTTTCATTTTTTCAATGAGGTTGAAACAGAAAAAGAACTATCCTCAAAACCCTTGTTTCATTTTTTAAACAAGCTTGACACAAGATAACGAACTATGCTCATGACTCCTTGTTTCATTTTTTTAATGAGCTTGACACAAGGCAAAGAACTATGCTCATAAAATCCTTGATTCATTTTTTTAATGAGCTTGACACAAGACAAGGAACTATGCTCAAGTCTACTCTCTACAATCTACCTAACAAGGAACTATGCTCTAAAATTCTTGATTCATTTTTTAACGAGCTTGACACAAGACAAGGAACTATGCTCTAAAATCCTTGATTCATTTTTTAACGAGCTTGACACAAGACAAGGAACTATGCTCTAAAATCCTTGATTCATTTTTTAACGAGCTTGACACAAGACAAGGAACTATGCTCAATACTCACTGATTCATTTTTTAACGAGGTTGACATAGTAAAAGGAACTTTCCTCGATACTCACTGATTCATTTTTTAACGAGGTCGACACAGTAAAAGGAACTTTCCTTGATACTCACTGATTCATTTTTTAACGAGGTCAAAACAGTAAAATGAACTTTCCTCAATACTCACTGATTCATTTTTTAACGAGGTTGACACAGTAAAAGGAACTTTCCTCGACACTCACTGATTCATTTTTTAATGAGGTTGACACAGTAAAAAGAACTTTCCTCGATACTCACTGATTCATTTTTTAATGAGGTCGACACAGTAAAAGGAACTTTCCTCAATACTCATTGATTCATTTTTTAATGAGGTCGACACAGTAAAAGGAACTTTCCTTGAACCAACTGATCATGGCTTCCAACTGGAAGAAAGACATGTCAATGGACACACCTTGATCATGGCTTCCAAGAGGTCTTCATCAGAAGGAAGAATAGTTCTCTGGAAGGAACACATGTCAAGGGACTCAAAAGGGATAAGAACATCGCATTCAAGTAATCCCATAGAGTTTTCCATGTCATTTACTGGATCTAAATCAAAGGAAGATGAGCAAACAGTGAGAGGCTCACCTACATCGGTAACTGAAAACATGGGACCAGTTGCCACATAATTAACCCGTGGCGGGGTAGATACCACTTTAGAATCAGGAACATTTAGGGGTGTCATAATATTGTGACTGTAGACCAGCTTTCGTTCCCTAGTCTTGTTTCAACTAGAATAAGTCTTTCTTGTGGACAAGACCAACCTCCCTAGTATCTATGGATATCTAGCGACAAGCAAACCAAACAAATTCTACTTTCTCTAAATATGCAATTTATAAATAAAGGAAAATAGGTGTTTTAGGCCTACCTCGGTCCAGTGCTAGTTTGTGGAAGACACGCTCCGTTGATCCAAATGAGCTTCCTTTTAAAGAATCTGCAAACAAAAACATGCACACACATTAAATAGCACTTGAAAAGCCAATATAATAAAGCATATTTATCATGATGATCAAGGAATTCATGAAAGAAATCATATAAGACAATTTATTGAGAAAAATGAATCTGATTGTATTAACTTTAATCAAAGAAGAACTTTACAACCTTGGTGCCTTGATGTTGTACAAGCTCCTCCCAGGGTCCAGCAAGAATCTCCTCTACTTTGACAAGTTTCACTTTCTTCCCAAAGAAGTCAAAAGGTATGTAATCTCTCCTCTCAAGCTTAACTAGGAAGTCTCAATTCCAACAACATTTACCCTAAAAGATGTTCAGCTTCTAAGCTCCCTAACAACCGGCCCAACGCCTTAATTTATAGTGCAATGGAGGGAAGTTACTAGGTCCACCTTCAAAGGGATAAAGCCCTCCTTCAAAGGGATAAGCTCCTCTCATCAAGGGATTAGCTCCTTTAGTTATGGGATGCATGAACCACCTAGGAGCGAACCATCCACATCAAGATTCCTTCTAGAAGCATCCAAAATTAACCCAATGTGAGTTTTTAAGAATAAACTTGCGCCTTTATGACTTTCACAGGGGTTCACGCCCACTCCTTTAGAGACAGAGCGGGCAGGTCCGTAGGTAACATGACCATGGGGTGCGGGATCGCAGGTACTGGTAAGAGAAAGTGTGGAACAAGAGTTTTATTGATTTTCAAAGACTTTCTCTCATTTTCAAAGCTTGACATGAAGAGCTGAGGTTTGAGACTTGCTAAGGAGGAAAGTATGAGTGGTGATAGACCCATACTGACTGCAAATAGTCATGGTGACAATATTTTGTGTAACAAGTAGCAAAAAGACAGTGAAAAACAGAAAAATGAGGAGGCTAGTCAAAGTAAGCAAGATATTGAAACATATTTTCAGCACTTGGAGGAAGAAGCAGGCCTATGGAGCAAGGATTTCAATGGAGCTATGGGTAAGGATGGTGCCAGCATAAGAATTTGGATTTGCAGCCCTGTTTTCCAACCAAATAATGTCCCTAGTAATGTTAGAGTTTGTTCATATACATTGGCCTTTAATTGTTCTAACAATGAAGCTGAATATGAAGTGTTGATTGTAGGATTGAAAATTCTCAAAAAGCTGAATGAAAAAAGGATATCAGTTTATGGAGATTCAGAGCTGATAATTAAACAAGTGAAGGGTGAATACCAAGCTAAACATCCAAGGATGCGAGCCTACTGAAATGCAGTTTTAGATATCTTAAGAATGTTTCCATATTATACCTTGACAATAGTACCTCGTGCTCAAAATGTCATTGCATATTCTCTTGCCACTGCTGCAAGTAATTTAAAGATTCTGATGAATTATAACAAGAAGTTTAAGATCCATGTCAAACATCATCCAACTGTCCCAGATAATTTGAGATATTGGCAAGTGTTTTGGGATGATAAGGAGATCGAGGCCTTCTTGCAGAATGAATGAAATTACAAAGATGCTTCCATAAATTGTGATTATGATGATGATGAAACAGAACTTGAGGTGAATTAGATGGAAGTGTTGCAACTGAAGGACAATGTCATTCCTAAAGGTCTCATACCTTTAGAGGAACTTTTCAATTAGGATGATGTAGCTAGAAAGCCAAGCTTGGTGCCTATAGATAAAGGTGTTGAGGACGTGAATCTTGGAACAACAGAGAAGCCCAAGTTTGTGAAATTGTCCAAAACATTGTCACCTGAGGTAAAGTCAGAATATGTCAAATTATTGTCTGAATTTTCTAATGTGTTTGCTTGGGATTATTCTGATTTAAAGGTGTATAACAAAGACATAATTCAGCACACGATTCCCATCAAGCCAAATCAAAAGGCATTCTACCAGAAGCTGTGGAGAATCAATCCCAAGTTGTTGCTTACAATTGAGAAAGAGGTAAACCGATTGTATAAGGCTGGTATAATTGTCCCAATCAGATTTTCTGATTAATCTGATTGGATTTCTAATCTTGTTCCAGTAAGAAAGGAGACTGGGGAGATCAGATTGTGCATTGATTTCAGAAATCTAAATAAAGTATCATTGAAGGACAATTACTCGCTGCCAAAGATGGATCACATCCTCTAGAGAGTGGTTCGAGCATCTCGTATGTCACTACTCAATGGATATTCCAGGTAGAATCAAATTTTAGTGCATGAAGATGACCGTGATAAGACCACATTCACTACCACTTGGGGAACATTCCATTATGCTAAAATGTCATTTGGTTTGAAAAATGCCGGAGCAACATTTAAGTGTGCAATGGATATTGATTTTTCCAAAGAAAAATATGTGTTTTTGGTTGTATATTTGGATGATTTGACGGTGTTTTCAGGTTAAGATGATGAGCATCTTCACCATTTGAGGATTGTGTTTCAGCACTGCAGAAAATTTGGGATATCACTCAATCCAAAGAAAAGCCTCTTCGCCATGGATGAAGGGAAGTTTCTTGGTCATATCATCTCAAAGGAAGGCATTTGTATCGATCCATCAAGAGTAGAAGAAATTCAGCAGATTGATTTTCCAAGGAGCAAAAAAGAGATCCAAGCATTTAACGGTAAAATGAATTTCTTACGAAGATTTGTGCCTAATCTAGCTGAGCATTTGAGAGAAATCACTAATATGTTAAAGAAGGATAGCGTGGTAAAATGGACAGAGGAAGCTATGAAATCTTTTAATCTGGTAAAGTATGCCTTATCTACATCTCCGGTTTTGATTAGTCTAGATTATACACAAGATTTCATTTTATTTTCATTTTCATTTGAGCATACCATGGCAGCAGTTTTAATGCAAAAAAGAGATCAGCTAGAAAAGCCCACTGCATTTTTCAGTCAGACCATTAGAGATGTTTCTTTGCGGTATAACATAATTGAGAAACATGCTTTTGCTTTGGTCAAGGCTTTGAAGGATTTCAGAGTGTATATTCTGCACTCACACATCTTGGCATATGTTCCAAATGCAGCAGTAAAGGATGTGCTGGTACGAACTGATCCAGAAGGAACGCGGGGAAAATGGAATGTAGCCATGTTAGAATATGATTTGGAGATCAAGCCTACAAAGCTGGTCAAAGGACAAGGCCTGGTTCGATTAATGGCGGAATCAAATCTGCATGCCTTAGATATAAATCTTATCGCAGCAAATTTCTGAAGATGAAGAAGAAACTCCCTTGGTTCAAGTGGCTGAAATATTCGTTCAGTCACAGTGGTATTCAGATATTGTGTATGTACTTTAGCACCTTTCTCCACCTCCAGGGATGAAAAAGAATAAAGGTAGATCTCTGAAACTTAAAGCTGCTAAATTCTACATTTTGAATAGTGCTCTTTATTAGAAGGATCCAGGAGATGTTTTGCTGAATTGTTTAATTGAGGATGAAGCCCAGCAGGTGATTAGTGACTTTCACAAGGGTGATTGTGGTGGTCACTTGTTCTGGAAGACAACAACAAACAAGATATTGAGAGTGGGTTATTATTGGCCAGCCTTAGTTTCAGATGTGTACAAAAATGTCATGAGCTGCCATGAGTGTCAAGTGTTTCAAGGTAAAAGGAAATTGCTACCTCTTCCTCTAAAACAGGTTGAATTTAATGCTCCTTTTCAACAGTGGGGCCTCAATTTTATTGGGGAAATTAATCCAACTTCATTGGCACAACACAAATGGATCTTAATAAGGACAGATTACTTTACAAAATGGATTGAAGCAATTCTGACCAGACAAGCCACTGACACAGTAATCATTCAATTCTTGGAATCAAACATTTTGTCTCGTTTTTGTTGTCCTAGCAAAATCGTTACAGATAATGCAGCTACATTCAAGTCCAAGAAGATGGTTGATTTTTGCAGTAGATATAAGATTACTTTGGGACACTCTACAGCCTATTACCCGTAGGGAAATGGTCTCGCCAAATCATCCAATAAGTCATTGGTAAACATCATCGAGAAGCTGCTGGAAACCAATAAGAAAGGATGGCATAAAAAGTTGGTAAATGCTTTATGGGCTGACAGGGTAAGCCAAAAGAAGTCCATAGGTATGTCTCCATTTGAACTTGCTTACGGCATTGATACAATTTTTCCATCTTCTCTTGCGGTTTTGGTCGTGAAACTTTTATAGGAAGTTAGTAGTGAGGAAGATGATTTTCAACGGCGGATAAATCAAATGATCCATTTGTAGTAGACAAGGGAGGAAGTATTCCAAAATACTTTCAGATTACAGGAGAAGATCAAAAAGATTTATGATCGGAAAACAAAAGCCGATAAGTTTCAGCTTGAGGATGTTGTGTTACGGTGGGATGCTAGGAATGAAGATAAGGGGAAGCATGGTAAGTTTGAAAATTTATGGAAGGGACCCTATAAGACCGCTGCATACAGAGGACAAAATGCATTCTTGCTTAAGGAGATGGATGGACAAGTTTGTTCAGGAGGACCAGTCAATGGTAGGCTCCTGAAGTGCTACTTCTTCTAAGGTGCCTTCTGAAATCATGAGGTGATCATTGTATATACTGTTTTCCTTTCATTGCAAGTGTTCAAAGATATAATTCATTTTAGCTTGGGGCCCGAGGTGAAGGCTATAAAGTTGAATGATTTGTATCAGTTTGAGTTGTTTTGTATCAGTTTGAGTTTTGTGTCAGTTTGGGTCTTGAGTGAGTTTGAGTCTTGAGTCTATTTTCATAGTCTCAGTTCCAGTTTTTGAAGTGTATTGACCATATTGCCCAATGGAAGAGGCACTAGTATACTTATTCCAAATATCTATGGTTCTTGGCACCTCCAAGGAGCTACCATCTGCTGTTGGGTAAAATGCACGAGATGAAAAATACCCTCAAAAGTCTTTCCGGGACTTCCGACAGACCCTAAGGTTATCTGCAAAAGGTATCTATTACACACATGTTCATCTATCTGACATATATTGACAGGATATGGAGAAAGGATCACCTTTGGTTCTTTCTAAATTCGCTTGGGGATCTCCGTGCGGTAAGAAGAACTCCTCCTGATTGGCTCCAAGATGATTCCTGCACAAAAGAATGAAGCAAACCAATCACAACATATACTTCTGACAATTAATGTAAGAATCTGTAACAAACATGTATAAATGTGTAACTTATCTACTCAACACAACAAGCATCAGAATGAACAAATAAATGCACAATATCACCAACACTTCAAGTAGGGAACACAACCGCAGTCCTATATTCAGAATAGAAGAGTGATTACAACAACCCTATTGTATCAGCCTTCCTTATCCCTTCTTCCTCTCTCTCTCTCCTTCTTTTAGCTAGCTCCTTCAAGAATATGACAATATCACAACAACACCATGTGCTATCCTTCTAAATGCTCTGACCCTTTTGTAATGGCCCTCTCGTTGCTTATATAGCAATCAATTTAGGGCTGCCCAACTCTACCTATAGTTCATTTGGGTAAAGACCATGAACTTGCCTCGTTTACCAGCTTTTTCCCATTTGCCTCTATTTCCGGAATAGAATTTATCCAAATATCTTGATTTTTGAAGTTTCCCTACTTTTCTTGCACAAATTTAGGGAAATAATATCTAGATATTTAATGGCAGATTCATTGGCATAACCACTTGAGCAACACTAAAGTTCACTAACGCTCCCCCTAGTCTAACAACAAGGGTTAGCAGGTTGACTAACGCTCTTTTATGCTTGTAAACAAGCTTTATAAAGTAGGTTGTCAATGTACAGAGAGCGTTAGTGTGGATTCTGGGCCTGTAACTGTGGTCATTCTTTTAGTCATCTTGTCTTTCTCCTCTGAGTTGATTAGGAGGTCAGTTTGTCCTATATCAGATGCCCCCTAAAGTATGAGATCAAAGGCAAAGATGATGGCCAAAATACTTTACGAAAATGTTGTAGTTTCCCATCAAAATCTTTGTAGAGAGAGAGAGAAGTTTCAGGTGATAAGGAAAACCTGATACAACAAAAGTACATATATATGAACTGCTAAAATCATGTCCTGAGTCGGGAATTCCCATGCTTAGTAGCTATGTTAGAGTAACTTTCTCCTCAGATATATAACAATGCTGGCCACCAATATGGCATAGGGCGGATCAAGTGTCATAATAGATTATCTTGAAATGGTTATCTTCAAAGAACAATATCGTAGCTTAGGGGACGAAACAAGGCTGTTTTAGTGTCAGCCTTTACAACCTTCCTCCAGTGATCAAATATGCTCTTACAAAGTGGTCTCAGAGTATCAAGGTCAAATTTTGTCATTTCAGTAAGTCTTCAAAGCATAATTTGGTCACTAGGTACTAGGTCTAGGGTTTGCTTTCACTCCTTCCAAAGTCATCCAAATGTCGGTCTATGTCACTATTTAGCTGAGTCTACCATCACTCAGAGGGTTTTCATCATCATGTCAGGTTCCAATGGGTCATTTTACACCTTTTTCATGCTTCAGTAGCACCTAGCTACGGTCATTTCCCTCTCCTAGGGTTTTGAGGGAAATTTTTCTTGGACGGTCAAATCATCAGCAAAACTTGTATCCTGATGTTCATACACCTTCCATTATCCTTAAAGTACCTTATCAAACACTTCCCATCACTGATATCCCCCAAATTCCTCATTTTCACACAAACCCTAGTTTCTCGCTACAACCTGGCAATTTTATAGGTAAGGCTTGTGTTTTGCCTTTTTGGACCCCTTCCCCTCACTCAATTTCAGAGATTCCACTTTCCCCTACTTCCTAAAATCCCTCCCTCCCTCCCAAAATTCCCTCAAGAATTTAGAATCTCCCTATCCCTTCATTTAGCTACATTTCGACAAATCTCTTGTTCCACAGATCGGGGTAGGTTTCACTCAAATGATGTTTCTGAGCAAGGAAAGATGAATTTGGAAAACCTGAGAGAGGTTTTTGTCCAAAACAGACCAAGGAAGAAAAAACTCCTTCACGTTTTACACAGGTGTCATGGTTTTGAAGAAATGTCAAAACTACTATTGCCTCGGGAGAATTGATGCATCTCTGAAGTGACCTTGGTAAAATCAAGTTTTCTCCTAGCTTAGTTGGCCAAATGACTTGCTTGATGAGTCAAATGATAACTAGACACAAAGAGATTTCCAATGAGCTATCATGAGCTCAATTGGGAGTTGAGGAAGGCATTCAAAAGTTGACTGTAACAACACTCTGCCTTGAGGCAGCCTCACTGGGCACATTTTTGACCAGTCTTGGGAGATTTGACTTTTGATAGGGAAAATGAACTCCAAATTGAAAAATTATGGTTGGGTTGGAAGGTAGACTCAAAGATATTTCCAACGAGCTATCCTGTACCCAATTTGGACACCGGCAAGGTCTCCAAATGTCGCTTGGAAAAGAGCACGGCGCACAGAGAGAGCGCGGCGCACTGGGAGAGATTTTCCAGTGTAAATTTACACTGGCGTGACGCACATAGAGAGCACGGCGCACAGGAAAAAAAGGCCTGAAATTATGCCAAATTGCCTCAAATTTCTTGTGAAGTCCATCAAATTGCAAGGTAGGCCTTATGACATCACTTTTCCATCAAATTTTATCAATGATATGGTGTTTATAGGATGTTTAAATGGCACCCAAAAGCACAAGGCCAACCATGAAAAAATCACCAAGAAAACAATGGCTGAGGTTGCAAGTTCGCAAGGATGCCACCAAGTTTCTACTCCCCTCCCTTTTTCCCCTCACTCCTCATCATTCTCACCCCCATTCCATCATGTCTCCTAAGAAAACCCCCTAAAAACCTCCACTAAAGCCCTATCCCTCGTTTTCCAAGAAAATTTGTGTCATATTACAGTGCGCGACACACACACAATGTGGCGCGGAGCATACCTGGCGCGTGGCGCACTGGGAAAAGCGCGCGGCGCACAAACCTGTGAGCCTAAAAAAACCACTAAATTGCCTAAATTTTTATGAATAGCCCTCAAATTTGGAGGAGTGGCCCTAAATACCTTCACCATTGACATTTAATTCAAAGAGAAATATGATTTTTGTGACCATGAATCAAATGAATTTTAAAAAAAAAAAGCAAAACAAAGATGACACAAAAAGGGTCAAAAAAGCTAGGGTGTTGCTACAGTGACATCATTGCTAAAGCATGCTCCTACCCTACCCCTATCAAACTAATCCCCCTGTAGCATTTTCCCCTAATAATCAACCTAACTCCACTATGACCATATTCATTTGTTCCCCCTATTCCTACCTCAAAAATATCCAAATCCTACCTCAAAAATATCCAAACCCTATCCCATCAAAACTATACCCAAAATACTCCTAAATCTCTGATAAATTTCTTCTCTTAAATCCCTATTCCTCTTTCATCATTCCCCTCCTAACACTCCCTGTTTTATTGTCCCCTTGGTGACAGATGCTTAGGGCAACCACCAGTTTCATTGGATTCAGAGGCCAACAAAAGAAAACTCAAGGTACACACAGCAATAATGGCATCAGGAATTTCATCAGATTATGAGGGGGATACACACAGTGACACATCTTCAGGAGAGAGGGCCCATAGGAGACATCACCGAAGTGGCAAACCTCTCAGAGATGAGCCAAACACCCTCATAGAGCTACAGGCATGCCCACTTGCCATGTCTTGTTTCCAGCACTTGGCATGTTATGAATTTTGCCAAAGGGTGGCAAATGCCAGAGTACATCATGAGTTAGCCCGCCTTTTTGCACTACATCTACAGGGAGGTCAATCCATATTGGCTGGGGTCACATTCACCTTGACACCGGAGGCCATATCAGTGGCAACAGGGATATCAAACATTGGGGAGCAGTGGCATAAGAAAAAGAAGGTGGAGAGGCATTACTATGAGCCTTACATCAAGAACAGCTATTTGAGCCAGCTCACTAGAGTCTTTCCGTTTAGGTTTTTGAGTGATGAGTATGCCCCACTCATGAGATTGATCATAAAATATTTCAGTTGTGAGGGAAGGTTTTCCCGCCTCTATGCATATCACATCCGGTTACTCATGCACTTCACTAGGGTGCGGATGATGAACCTCCCATTTTTCATATGCAACAACATAGAGAAGATGAAGAACTTTATGCAGCACAAGACCCCGCGACAGCAGCTAAACAGTGTGTATCATTTTGCTCTCATTAGGATTTTGGTGGACCATTATTGGCTACTCGAATTGTTTATTAATTAAACAGTCGAGTACCACATTAATTTGTCAACCCGGGAAAGTCCTTTTATTTCAAAGATGACCTCATACTGTATGTACTCAACTTCAAAAGCATTAAAAGCTATAGTATACACAATCCTACTTTCTGTCAAACTCCTTACTTTATGTTGTAACAGTTAAAATATATTGCAGAAATGAAATAAAAGAAGTTAACCAAGGATACAAATCTGCAAAAGGAAGTAATGGCTGCTCTGTTATCAGAGGATCAGGACCCTATCCTCAGGGTAAGGATGTTCAGTACCTGCCCCTGTAACCACTTTGCCAATACACACTGCAATTCCTAATCACCGGTGAAGTACTCTCTTACAATATCAAGCAATTAACAATACAGAGTATCAGCAAAAGGAAATTATCAGAGGTAATGCTACAGAATCCAAACACACTCACACAATAACAGAAAATAAATGGGTGAATCTTGTGAAGAAGGTGGGCCCTGTCCCTTTCACAAGATTCCCCAGAACACAGATGCTAAATCAAATGCTCAGAATATTTCTTTATTCATCTGCCAAAATGTCCAGTTACAATGAAAGTTCAACTTGATTTTCCCCAAAAAAATCCCCCGTGGTCCCCCCTGTCTAATGTAGATGTCCTCTTTATAGAGGAGACATCTCTTACAATAGACCGTCATAGTTCATTCAGTTTAACCTTTTTGTCAAAAATAAGAAATCCATCCTTGTTAGTGGAGGTCGTTACAACAGTATGATGGTGTATTCTTTCTTGGGTTTCTTTACTGTTACACAACTGGTAAAAGAACCTCAGCCATCTTCTTGGAATCCTCGCACTATCCTTTGCCGCTTCACCATTGTTGCTAAATTAGTAAACTCCCATTGTTCCTGGTGTTACAGCAACTGTAGCTTTATTTTACCCTTTTTGGACAGTTGTTGATCATGCTGTGTCAGCATGGAGCTCTACCGGTCTTCAGGTAGTTACTGTTTCCGCTTGCCATTTCTGGTATTCCAGCTGTTGCAAAATAACGTTTTCCCTACTTTAGATAGTTGCTGCTTCTGGTGTTGCAGCAACTGCGTAGTTGCTGTCTCTGGTGTTGTAGCAACTGCGTAGTTGCTGTTTCTAGTGTTGCAGCAACTTTGAAGTATAATTTCTGCAGACTTTAGACAGTTCAACGGTTACTTAGCAACTTAATCGACTTTTCCAAAGATTAATTATAAAGATAACATGAATATGTAATGAATAATTAAACATGTAGTAATGAGGAGAGTTCCTTTATACCTTAGAATGATTAGGTCATTATATAGGCAAGACTTTCAACTTATGGGCTGAAGAGGGTAATATTATAGCAAAAATACAAGGTCAAAAGTGTTCAATTTGGAGTCCTAACATCCCCCCCAACTGAAAGGGTTGCATGTCCTCATGCAACGTTTACTCGGAGTCTGAGTCGGAGTACTGGGATGAAGAGTGTAAATTGCTGATACAATAGCTATGGAAAGTGTTATCAAACCTGTTCCTGAACCGAAAGACACTCTATAGTTGTCTCCATGCTGCCACCTCTTCCTTTTTGGTTGATGTAAATTGACTCTTGTATTGCTGACCAGATAACCATAAGAGAGGAAAGTGAAGTCTGTAGCCAATCCATTTTTCAGCACATTGTTCCACACATCTAACATAATAAGGTACCCTTGAAATTGCTGCTTGTAAATTAAGAGGATTGTAGGGATGATATTGCTGTCTTTCCTTGGGACAGTGTTCCCATAATAGATTGTTGGCTTTAATAGCCAAAGGTGCCTTTGTTTTCACATAATGCTGGCAATCTCGCAAGACCACTGCCGTAGTTACCTAATGTGATCAGTCATTCCAGGTTCTCTTAAAATTCTTTGATGTTGTGCAATGAAAGTAGCTGCATTTTGAGGTTCAGCCCTAATCTAGAGGAGGCAGTTCTGTTCATTGTATTGTGCTGAGATGAAAGCATTTTGCCAAGTGAGCTGGTTGGCTAGAAAGGAAATAAAAGCTCTGAGTTGTATGTCGCCAACAAGAGGGAGTATATTTGCTTTTCTGCCTTCAGACATTGCTTCGTTATGGAGATAAAGCTCACACAACAGATTTTGGTCATTCTTGGGTGCTTCTGCAAATGTGTCAATAAATTGATCTGATGTAATCACCTAATGAGGTCTGCCATCTCTGACTGCCTTTATCTGTAAGAATGTTAGTTGTTCCCTCAAAAATACTGCATAGTTGAAAGAAGGTTTCCTTGTAGCAAGTATTCTTTGAACCAATTCAAAAATCTGGGACAGTCTAGCTTTTAGTTCCTTAATTCTTTGTACTGAGCTCTAGCCTGCTCAAGTGCTTCCTGTATGCATAACTGAACCAAATTCCCTTTTGCTATTGGAACGCTTCCCCTTGCAACTTTTCATATTCTTTCCACCATATTCCTTTTAATTCCTGAAAACTATCAGTCTCTATGCATGCATTGCTGACAGAAGGAGGTTCGGTTTGTGTATAGGCATCAAGAAGAATTTTGTGTTCTGTGATAATTTGAGTAAACCGGGGTGATTCAATGTCTTCTCCTTCATTTCCTGCTGATTCCTGTGTAATGGCAAGCTTTTCCCGTTCTTGTTCCATGGCAATTTGGATAGGCCGGGGTGATTCTTGTGTAACAACCAATTATTCTTCTTCTTGTTCGATAACCATTTGGGTAGGCCGGGGTGATACTTGCTCATTTTCTGTTGATTCCTGTGTAACAACCAATTCCTCTTCTTCTTGTTCCATAACCATTTGGGTAGGCCGGGATGATACTTGCTCATTTGCTGCTGACTCCTATGTAACAACCAATTCCTCTTCTTCTTGTTCCATAACCATTTGGGTAGGCCGGGGGTGATTCTGTATTTTCCTGTTCGTTTACAATTTTTAGATAACCTGTTGGTTCTTGTGTTACAGCAGGTTGCTCTATTTCCACCTGTATCATTTCTGGGGAACCTGCTGGTTCTTGTGTTGCAGCGTGTTTCTCTATTTCTTCCCTTATAATTTCTGGAGAACCTGCTGGTTCTTGTGTTATAGCAGGTTGCTCTGTTTCTTCTTCTACAGCTTTTGGAGAACCTGCTGGTTCTTGTGTTACAGTAGGTTGGTCTGTTTCTTCCTCTACAGCTTTTGGGGAACCTACTGGTTCTTGTGTTGCAGCAAGTTGCTATGTTTCTTCTATAACAGCAGAGGGTTGGGGTGGTTCTGTTTCTGCTTCTGCTATTTTCGAATGAACTGTTGGTTCTTGTGTTACAGCAGGTTGGTCTGTTTCTTCCTCTACAGCTTTTGGGGAACCTGTTGGTTCTTGTGTTGCAGCAGGTTGCTCTGTTTCTTCTATAACAGCAGAGGGTTGGGGTGGTTCTGTTTCTGCTTCTGCTATTTTCGAATGGCCTGCTGGTTCTTGTGTTACAATAGGTTCTTCCCCTTTTTCTTCAATAGTAGAAGGTTCTGGAATGACTCCAGTCACTGGTACTGCAATTATTTTGTATCATGCTTGAGTGTAAAGCTCTCCACACTCGCTGCACATATATTCACTTTTGGTCTTCTCTGTTGCAGATGCCACCCGTGCTAAAATGTGCAGGTTATATTCATTTTGATAAACTTCTTTGACCCTTATTATTTCCTCCTGATAATCCTGAATTTGGGATTTCATAAATTCAATTTCTTCCTGCAGGGCAGATATGGTAGGCTGAGGTTGTGTAACTGGTACCGGCCTTCGCACATCAGGTATTGCTTTACAAACTCAGCAACTTTTGGCCATGGTTGAGGCAGTGATTGAAGTGATACGCCTCTGCCCTTGGGTTCCACATGCTCACCTGGTTGAAGAAAATCCTGTTGCGCATTGAGGATCAGATGCTTCCTACTGAACCAGCGCGTGCCATTAACTGGTAGCCCAGTGACATGGGCTATGACTTCCTCTGTGACTGGAATTTGTACTCCTTGAACTACAGAAAACCCTTCTGTTAAATTACATGAAAACTCGAGGACTTGCTGTGGGTCGAAGTCTGGAAGTCTCCTGAAATAGTCTAGCCATCCCGCTTGTAGGAAAATTTGGTAGGCCTCGGGATAGAGCTCTAGAAGCGCTGTTGTGGCAAGTTCGTATGTGATGAGATTTCCTCCCATAGCTACTGTTTCAGTGAGAATTCTCAGTTCAGAGCCGAGTTTCCGAACTCAGTCGAGAGTAAACTGTTGCAAATGGTAACATGCCATAAGGAGGTTACTTTTACATATCACCGGGAGAGCTAAGGGTGGCGGCGGTTGGCGTGCTGTGCAATTATAACAGTGCTTTGGTAATCCCCCCCCCAAAGGCTAAGGCTAAGTGATATGATTGGAAGTGCAAATATTCGGTAGTCCCATCAACGTCTCCACATTAACTATATTTTAATATCTATACATAATCATGCGTACCTTTATATTTTACCTTTTTAGTTGCTGCATCGAAAAGTCCTGTCTTGTCTTTTGCTGGATTAATAATGATTAAAGCGGGTGTAAAAGTATTAGAATACCGGTGATTTTTATTACTGACGGGAAGTAATAGTGGAGGATTGTAATCATCATAGTGCATGGCTGGTTGTTTTGATGAGGAGTGGTATATTTTATGCAAATAAATCATTTCTTGGGAACTAAAGTGGAGAAAGATTGGCGTTAAGTGCTGGCAAAGGTATTACGGCATCGGGAAGTGGTGTTGCAGTAATGGGAATGGTGTTGCAGCAACGGGAGTGGTGTTGCAGCAATGGGAATTGGTGTTGCAGCAACAGGAAACTGGTGTTGCAGCAACAGGAAACTGGTGTTGCAACAACAGGAAATGGTGTTGCAGCAACGGGGAATGGTGTTGCAGCAACGGGAACTGGTGTTGCAGCAACAGGAAATGGTGTTGCAGCAACAGGAAACTGGTGTTGCAGCAACAGGAAATGGTGTTGTAGCAACAGGGAATGGTGTTGCAGCAACGGGAACTGTTGTTGCAGCAACAGGAAATGGTGTTGCAGCAACAGGAACTGATGTTGCAGCAACAGGAAATGGTGTTGCAGAAACGGGAACTGGTGTAAGTCTGATTTATGATCCCAAAAACGTTCCCAAGTCTACACAATGATTCTTTTGAAGTTTTTGTTCCTGACCATTCTCCAAAACTAAGATCTGCAAAATAACGAATTGTAACATGGCAACCCTTTGGCAGGGATTATTAGTGAAAAGAAAATCTAATCTAAAAATAAATAAATAAACAGAAATTTAAGTGCCTTGAGGGACAGAAAGTTCCCCCACAAAAACATAGTGTATGTCTGTCATGCAAGTGGCTTTAAAATCTTCCTTAGAAATAGGCCGCTGATACAAATGAAGTCGATACCCATTCACTAATAGTGGTGTTCTGCTATAATCAATTGTTAAGAGTCTGACTGTCCCGTTTGGAAAAACAACATCTACTTCATAAGGCCCTAACCACCTTGTTCTTAACTTACCTTGGAAATTCTAGAAACGGGAATCATAGAGTAGAGCCCAATTACCTTTCTGGAACTGCTTTTCCTTGATGGTTCTGTCATGCCACCTACTTCTTTGTTGCTGTATCATGGTTGTTTGATGGATGGCATCGAGTCTCTTCTCGTCCAATTCCTGAAGCTGCTGCAACCTGGCTGTCTGTGCATCAGTCAAGTCAAGATTAACAGCTAAAGCAGTTCTTAAAGTTTTGATTTCAAACTCTACAGGGAAAACATCATTTTTTCCAAAAACTAATTCATAGGGTGAAAAGCCCGTGGTATTTCTCCAAGTAGTTCTATAGGCCCATAGTGCCTCAGGCAACCTTTGAATCCAGTCCCTTCTATTCTCCTTTATTGTTTTTGTCAAGATGGCTTCTATGACTTTATTGGTGCTTTCTACCTGCCCATTTGCCTGGGGGTGATAAGGTGTAGTCATTTTGTGTTTAATATGATATTTCTGAAGTGTATCCTTGAAGCCATGAGAGTTGAAAGGAGGTCCTCCATCCGTGACTAGTTCTCTAGGCAATCCAAATCTAACAAAGATCTCTTCAAATAAAAATGTTAGTACTAATTCTTCATTAGCTTTGAGGAGTGCCTTAGCTTCTACCCACTTAGTCATATAATCTGTGCACACTAATATGTACACTCTTTGATTGGATGGGGCATTAATGGGACCTATAAAATCTAATGCCCATCTTTCAAATGGTTCGAGAATTACCTAGGGATTGAGTGGCATTTCATCCCTGTGATTAGGCTGGCCCATTCTTTGATAGCTATCACAGGCCTTCACATATTTCTTTGCATCTTTGAAGAGTGAGGGCCAATAATAACCCATTCTAAGTACCTTGTGTGCTGTTATTTTATCTAAAAAATGCCCTCCACAAGGGCCATCGTGGCAAGCTTTTAACACGTCATAAATTTCATCTTCGCCAATGCATCTTCGGACTTCCTGATCGAGTCCTATATGGAAGAGACACCCGCTTATCCAGCTGTACCTAGCACTTTGCTGAATGATCTTTCTTTTTTCCCTGTGTGATAGGTGCGATGGTAATTTCCCTACAACTAAGTAGTTGGCAATATCTGCATACCAAGGTGAGTGAGCAGATAATGCAAATAGATATTCATCAGGAAAAGAATCATCTACTAGAACATTTTCATCAGTTTTTAATCGAGAAAGGAAATCAGCAACTACATTCTCCTTTCCTGGCCTATCTACAATTGTGATGTCAAATTCTTGTAATAATAATAACCATATGGTGACTCGAGCATTTGTAACTGATTTATTCATTAGATATTTAATGGCCGAGTGATCAGTATGCACAAAAGTAGTATAGCCAGTAATATAATGTCGAAAATTATTGATAGCATAAATGACTGCTAGGAATTCCTTCTCAGTGACTGTATAATTAAGTTCAGCTAGTGTCATATTCTTACTGATAAAATAAATAGCATAGGGAAGATTGTTTTCTTCTTGGCCCAAGACAGCTCCAATTGCAGTGTTTGAGGCATCGGAGGATATATGAAAGGGTAGTGCCCAATCAGGTCCTCTCAAAATGGGAGTTGTAGACAACTGATGTTTAAGTTCATTAAATGCTTTTTCACAATCATCAGTCCACTTAAATTCAACGTTTTTTGTTAATAAAACAAACAAAGGAGAAGCTATTTTGGAAAAATTCTTGATAAATCTTCTATAATATCCAGCATGTCCTAAAAATCTTCTTACATCAGTTTGTGTTTTGGGGATAGGGAGGTTCTGAATTATCTGTATTTTAGCTGGATCGACTTGAATTCCTAGGAATGAGATGAAGTGACCCAATACAATACCTTGATTCATCATCATATGGCATTTTTCAGTACTCAAGGCAAGGTGTGCTTCTATACATCGCTTAAGTACTTTTTCAAGATTCTGCAATCCATCCTCAAAGGTCACGCCATAAGGAGTAAAGTCGTCCATAAATATTTCCAAGGAATCATTTAACATATCAGAAAAAATCCCTATCACTGCTCTTTGAAATGTTGCTGGAGCATTACATAGTCCAAATGGAAGCACCCTATAAGCAAAGGTCCCCCATGGGCTAGTAAACGTGGTCTTGTCCTGGTCTTGGGGTGCAATCTTAATCTAATTATATCTGCTAAATCCATCCAAAAATGAAAAGAATTTCTTGCCTGCCAAATTATCTAATACCTGATCAATGAATGGTAAAGGGAAATGGTCTTTCTGGGTGGCTTTATTTAAAGCTCTGTAATCCACACATACTCTCCATTTGCCATTTTTCTTAGGTACAATTACAAGTGGGGAAACCCACTCACTATCAGATATAGGATATATAAATCCTGCATTCAACAGTTTTTGAAGTTCCTCCTTCACAATCTCCCTTAAATTGGGATTCATCCGTCGCTGGGGTTGACAGATTGGATGGGATCCTTATTTAATATAAATGCGGTGAGTGCATAGCTCAGGAGAAATCCCCTTCATGTCTATGTAATCCCATGCGAATGCTTCTTTATTTTCTTGGAGTAACTTTATTAATTGTTGCTTTTCATTATCAGTTAAGTTAGGATTTATATTTAATGTTTTGCCAGGTTCAATTTCTATTGTTGTACTTTTGGAGGAGCTACCTGCTATTGTCTGAGATAAATTTTCAGTTTCCAGGTTCTGCTGAGACTCAGATTCCAAGATTGCAGTGAAGCGACTATACATTTCTGGCTGACCGAAGAAGGTTCAGAAATGAAGCTGCTGATTAATCCATCTTCGGTAGAATCTTTGAAAGTTAAAGCTTGTCCGATAGTCAAGATAGGTTGGGTTTCTTCATCCTCATAATCTACCCACACAGAGTTGTCATTATTAATCATGGGTGTAGCATGAGGATAAAGAGTGAGCTGTTTGGTTTCCTGCCCATTAGAGATGGTCATTGATCCCGATCTACAGCTGATGAAAGCATCTGCTGTAGCTAGCCAAGGTCTTCCTAGAATCAGTGGGTGACCCCCCAACTTTGTTTTAGTTTGTAACACCACAAAATCAGCTGGGTAATTCTAGGATTCTACAGAAATTATCAGGTCTTCAATGACTCCTTCAGGTTTGATTGTAGAGCGGTCAACCAGCTCTAAAATGGTTGGAGTTTCCCTAATAAAGTTTTTTAACTGCAGCAATTGTGCTGTTTCAAGTGTCATGATGTTTATTGCAGCACCCAGGTCTACTAGAACTTTAGAGACAAAGGTTTTCCCTACCTGAACTGTTACTGTAGGGTGACCAGGGTCACCATATTTCACAGGAGGGTCTTTCTCTGTCATTAAAGCAGTCAGTTCTCCCATCACATGTACTATGAGGGGGTCCTTAGCTTTTCTTCCAGGTTTTTTAATACAGATTTCCCTAACAGTCCTAGCATAAATAGGGACATCTCTTAGTGCTTGCAATAACAGAATTTTGACATATAAATTCTGCAATTCTCCTAAAAGGTTAAAGGCAGGTGGATCGAGTGTTTTGGTGAGGGCCAAATGTTCAAGGAATGGCGGATCTGCTATTTGAGTAGTATTGTTAGATGCTGATTCAGCTGTTTCAGCATTATTATTAGCTAGCTTTTATTTTCCAACTTCCTCTTTATTAGAATCAGTAATGTCATCAATGATGGGTTCAACAATTCTCCCAGAACGGAGATGGATGTCGTTACATTGCATAGGGGAGACAGGCTGATTTTGAACATCAATTACTTGCAGAGCTTTATTGTTATTTGGGTTGGGGTTAGGTTGCACAAGCAGCTGCGGTCTAATTGCTTGATTATTCGGAGGAGTATTGGATGGTAAGGAAAGAGATTGCTGATGATGAGGAAATGGCATCTGCTCGGTTGCCCAGTTTGGATTCCATTGATTAAAATACGGTTGCTGGGGAGCCCAAGGATTCCACATGGTAGGATCAGCAAAAGGATGGCTTGGTTGCTGCATGGGTAGAAAATGCATTGGATTAAAGGGTGGGAATTGCATTTGGTTCATGGGTGGGTAATTTGTTTGGAAAGGAGACTGATTATTCCAACGACTAAATGCTGTGTTAGAACTCATACCTTGTCTTTGTGGCCATTGCCTTCTCTGTGTCATCAGGTACACTGCTTCCGCCTCCTCTTCAGTTGACTGCAGTGCTGCTTTTATTCCAGGCAGGGAAGGGCATTGCTGGGTTTCATGGTCCTTTTCATAGATCGTACAGACTGGTACCTTATCTAGTGGGCATTCCCTGAGTGGATGCTTTTCTCTGCATTTAGAATAGAAAATAGCTAGGGCAGCTTCTACTTCTGCCTGTTTCTTTTTTACCTGCAGAGCATCAATTTGTGAAGCAAAGGAGCTTAACATTTCAGTTTTAAATTCTTCCAATAAATTACCTATTTCAGCCCATGTTGCTCCTCCACTTGCTAACTTCTGGACTCTTGAATATACGCTGTCCCTGCCTTTCGGTCTGCTTGCTGCTCCCCTTGAACATCTCATGCAGAGGTTGATGATTTCATCAAATGGTTCCTTAGAAATGTCCCCTTTTCCAAGCATATTCAACATGTCCAAGCAGTCATCTCGTACCCCTTTCAACAGTATTGTCTTCAGAATGTCTTTACTCATATTAAGGTGGTCAGACCACTGCAGATTATACTGCAATCTTTCTACAAAGTCCTCTAGATTCTCATCGTCCTTTTGAACCATTTTAAACAATTCTTCCTTCCTCTCTCTCGTTCGGTAGTAATCCTGATATTTGGCCAGAAAAATTTCTTTCATCTGATCCCAGGTAGTGATTGCCTGAGCTCCTAAGCTCATAAACCACCTTAAGGCATTCCCTTTTAGTGTTGCTGGAAACCGTTTTAATTTCTGATTAGGGCTCACATAATCATAACTCCTACATAGTATATCAAATTCAAAGAGGAATTCATCCGGGTCTTCAGAGGATAACCCATGAAAGTTGGGTAATGCTGAAAGTGGAATGTTCTTCATAGGGGTTGCCGCTCTCGAGAGCTCCCCAGTGGGAAACTCCAAGGTAGAGAGTGAGTTTTCGCCCCTTCCTTCTGCTTTGTTATCCTCCATTGGTCTTTTTCCTGAATTGCTTGCTCTATCTTCAGTATCTTCAGGCTCTTCTACCGGTTCCTCAGTGTGCTCTGGCGCTTCCAGCTTCCTTTCAGGTCCTAGTACTTCCTTCGTCTGTCGATCTGTTTGTGAGGAATACTGGATCTGAGGCCTCCGGGAACTCGTCCTCTGTGATGTCTCAGCTTTTGAAATAATTTCGTCAATGAAGGTCTTTCTTCCTCCTCCTCTACCGCCTGTGAAATTAGGTTTCCTGTGTCCTCTCATGCACCTATTATTCTTAAAAGAAAATCATTAATGCTTTTAAAATTTCTAGTCGCCTTCCCCGGCAATGGCGCCAAAATGTTGGCTACTCGAATTGTTTATTAATTAAACAATCGAGTACCACATTAATTTGTCAACCCGGGAAAGTCCTTTTATTTCAAAGATGACCTCGTACTGTATGTACTCAACTTCAAAAGCATTAAAAGCTGTAGTATACACAATCCTACTTTCTGTCAAAATCCTTACTTTATGTTGTAGCAGTTAAAATATATTGCAGAAATGAACTAAAAGAAGTTAACCAAGGATACAAATCTGCAAAAGGAAGTAATGGCTGCTCTGTTATCAGAGGATCAGGACCCTATCCTTAGGGTAAGGATGTTCAGCACCTGCCCCTGTAACCACTTTGCCAATACACACTGCAATTCCTAATCACCAGTGAAGTACTCTATTACAATATCAAGCAATTAACAAAACAGAGTATCAACAAAAGGAAATTATCAGAGGTAATGCTACAGAATCCAAACACACTCACACAATAACATAAAATAAATGGGTGAATCTTGTGAAGAAGGTGGGCCCTGTCCCTCTCACAAGATTCCCCAGAACACAGATGCTAAATCAAATGCTCAGAATATTTCTTTATTCATCTGCCAAAATGTCTAGTTACAATGAAAGTTCAACTTGCTTTTCCCCAAAAAAATCCCACGTGATCCCCCCTGTCTAATGTAGATGTCCTCTTTATAGAGGAGACATCTCTTACAATAGACCATCATAGTTCATTCAGTTTAACCTTTTTGTCAAAAATAAGAAATCCATCCTTGTTAGAGGAGGTCGTTACAACAGTATGATGGTGTATTTTTTCTTGGGTTTCTTTACTGTTACACAACTGGTAAAAGAACCTCAACCATCTTCTTGGAATCCTCGCACTATACTTTGCTGCTTCACCATTGTTGCTAAATTAGTAAACTCCCGATGTTCCTGGTGTTTCAGCAACTGTAGCTGTATTTTACCCTTTTTGGACAGTTGCTGATCATGCTGTGTCAGCATGGAGCTCTACCGGTCTTCAGGTAGTTACTGTTTCCGCTTGCCATTTCTGGTATTCCAGCTGTTGCAAAATATCGTTTTCCCTGCTTTAGATAGTTGTTGCTTCTGGTGTTGCAGCAACTGCGTAGTTGCTGTCTCTGGTGTTGCAGCAAATGCGTAGTTGTTGTTTCTAGTGTTGCAGCAACTTTGAAGTATAATTTCTGCAGACTTTAGACAGTTCAACGGTTACTTAGCAACTTAATCGACTTTTCCAAAGATTAATTATAAAGATAACATGAATATGTAATGAATAATTAAACATGTAGTAATGAGGAGAGTTCCTTTATACCTTAGAATGATTAGGTCATTATATAGGCAAGACTTTCAACTTATGGGCTGAAGAGGGTAATATTATAGCAAAAATACAAGGTCAAAAGTGGTCAATTTGGAGTCCTAACAACCATCAGTTGGGGTTGTAGGGTATTGCTTGGGAGGACTTCATCTCCCGTGATTTCTTCAGCGCTCCACCAGTGGTATCAGAGGCAGAGCATGAGGTGGGGGGCCCTTCACATCAGTTTGAGTGCCACGAGGCTGCCACCATGCCAGTGTATATTTCACATCAGAGGGGCAGTAGACCATTGTTTGCAGCAGCAAAGAGAGTGTTATCTCCACCCGGGGTGGAAGGGGCCTCACTTCCAACATTAGTACAGTAGGAGCAGAGTAGAGGCAAAGAGCCATTGCACGATGAGGGGCCTTCAGGAGTGCCATCAGATGAAAGAGAGAATGAGTTTGTTCTCCTCCACGATGATGACACCAACAGAGAGCCGACAAATGACGAGCTTAGAGAAGTAATCCAGGAACAGTAGGCAGAGATTGAGACCTTGTCCCTTGACTTGGAGAGGGCCAAGTGGAACATAAAGTACCTGGAACAGAGGAACAAGCAGATAGAGGATCAATAGGCGATCATGGAGCTATGAGACATTCGTGAGCATCACCAAGCTACTCAAAGGACAAGGGTTGAGCTCAATTCCTTGGAGCAAGAGATAAATGAAGATCGGGAGGCCAACCTTGAGAAAGCCAATATGCATTTGGAGAGGTTGCTAGACAAAGTAGACAAGGACCTTGTGCTGTTGAGGCATATGGCATTTCACTACCAGGCATGAAACATGAGCACCAAGGCCCAAATAAAGAGCCTGAAGGCTAAATTGAGGAAAGCAACAAGGAGAGCAAAAGAGGCTAAGGAGCAAGATAGACTTAGAATCTTAGCTGAGGCTTCCTTGGCTCAACATGTCACCCCATAAGGAACCTCTAGTCCAAATTTCAACAAATTTGGAGAAATTTTGAGCAAATTTTGAATTTTTGGGCAAAAAATAGGAAATTCCTCCCTGTGCGCAGCGCCACTGGCGCGACGCTAAAACTCTAGGGCTCCAATCGAGGAATGGTTTGCATTTTTGGATTAAACATCCAAAACCACGACTAATGGTGTCTGGGCAAGAAATTTTGAGGAGATTTGGGCCTCCTAAAGGTCAAAAAACACCCAAAAATGGCCTCTGTGCCACTTTTTTGACACACTGAAAGCAGTCTTTGGAGAATGAAGTTTTGGAGGGGAAAATGAGCTCCAAATTAAAAAATTCTAGTTGAGTTGGAAAGTAGATAGGACAAGCTTTCCAACAAGCCCACTTGGGCACATTTTAGACACCTGCAAGTGCCCCAAAATAGGCTCCAAAGTGGTGCGATGCACAGAGAATTTGGCGCGGCGCACAGGGGAAAAGTGCCAGTTTACTCCCGTTTCGCGAAATTTTGGTTCGCGACTTCTCCAAGTGGGCCTAGTCTTCTACACTTCAGTTTTTTGGCACCCGAGGTGGAATTTAAATAGCTTTTTCTCCAGATTGGCATCCATCCAAGTGGCAGAGGAATACAAAGGGTCACCCAAGCCAAATGTCATGCTTGAGAACGTTGCACCTGTAGCTGATGGTTGGCTCTCCAGCTCCATTTTGTAATCATTTGAGTAACTCCCCAACCCTTGGGTGTTCTATCTCTTCCTCACTCATTCTATATATTGTAAGCAAACTATTTGCAAAGGGTTGGTTGGCTTGTAACTTCTGGGAGACTGTGGGAAAGAAACTCTATTTCTTCACTGTGAAATTTTGACAGAGAATTAATGAAAGGCAGTGGCTCTGTTTCATGAGATTCTTGTGGTTGTGAGTGTAGCAAATGTGTTCTTATGTTTCATATGTATTTCGTTATGTTCCATATTTCAATTCATGTTTATTTCCAGTGAAATTTTCTAAGTGAGATTAGGTAGAATTCAATTTTATTGCTCTGCCTGTGGGAAAATTTCATGTTCAGTGTTTTCTTCTGTTGAAAAGGATTCATGTAACTATGCCCTTTTCACTCTCTTCAATAATCTATTCATTCCGTGTTACTTCAAACTAAATTGCTACATTTTCCGCCTGCCTTGCCTCACAGAATAATCTGTGCCTTGGTATTAAATTATTTGTTCCTTGTTGACCGTTGGTCCCATACCATCCCAGAAGCTTGGTCATTCATGAAAATTGTTTCTTGTTTCCATATTTACTTACTAGCATAAGATCAATATGTCACTGTAAGTCATCTCAGGCTGTTTGTTGCTTATCTATTCACTGAGCATGACTCAGAGAGAGCCCTCTCCTGTTCTGGTAGGGCTAGCTACCAGACTGAGCATGGTTTGTGGTTACCCTAATTTTTGCCTTCATTTAGCCTAGGGCAGATTTAGGTGCTAACAGGCTGAATGATGCAAGCCTCCACCCAAGGTCTTGATTCCTGCTTCACCAAACATCATAGATTGGTACATGTGATAAAATGAGTTGACGTGGAACATGCACGAAATCATATGATTACCAGCCAATAATGGAGACTGTTAACATATGAGAGGAAGGCCACCGATAATGGTGATGGTCTCCAGGATGCACAGTGCAAACTAGCGAGTGTGAAATATTTTATGTCATTGAACACTCATAGAATCGCTTAACCAGGAGCCACTGATGAAAACCCGTGACCAAGCACAAGGTAACCTTCCACTAATGTCTGCAAGCACCAAGGAACTAAATGTGTTTCTGGGTTATCTTCCTAGATAGAGTGTTGAAGTCAATAGGAAGGAACCTATCAAAAGGTAGGCAATGATGTTTCCTACATCAGTCGAAATGAAATCGGACAAGGATGATTTTGTTTTCTAAAGAATCTTTTGAGCTTTTGGGTCTAAACAATGGAGAGCATGATGAAAGGATATGTAGGGTCAGTTGATCGAAGAAACAAGTAGGGACCCTTGAACAATAGAAGGCATGACAACAGTTTTAACTAGACAACACTAGACTCATGAACACTATAGAGTGTTTAAGATACGGAGATGCAATGCCATCAGGGTATATAGGCCAAAAACACATAGGTTGGTAGGGTTCATATTGAGAGGCTATCAAAATGACAGTTTATCTAAGGGAGTGCCATGTTCAAGGGAATTTTTGTTGCCAAACCACGCTTCAGGATACGGTTGTATTTCCACTTTCCTTGTCTGATTTTTAAGGAGTCCAGATGGGTAAACTTATCGACCTTTTCATGTTTAGAGAGTCTAAAAAGGATCGCAAAAAGAATGACTCTTTGCCCTATCTGATTAGTTTAATGAGTCCAGATAGGCAAACTCGTCGACTTTTTCATCTTTTAAGAGTCTGAAAAGTATCGTAAAAAGAACGACTCTATATCTTGTCTATGTATTTAAAGAGTCCAGACTAGACAACTCATTGATCTTTTCATCTTTAGAGAGTCTAAAAAGATCGTAAAGAGAGACTCCATGGTGGTCCCTTTGTCATAGTTGTTAAACGGGTGCGACAAAAGGTTAATAGTATACCCATATCGATTACTTTTCTTTATTTAATCTATTGGACCCAGATAAAGAGGAACCTTTTTACAATAGATGTCGACCTCATTTTGTTATGAGTATGAGGCGGTGGACTAAACTTGTGTTTTTTCGTGACACTTTAACGAGCTCAGTAACAAAAACTCGGGATTTTTCATTTTTTAACGAGCTTGAAAAAAGTACCTGAAAGAATGCTTGGGTCATATTTATCATGTTGAACTAGCAGCAAGACACAGCTTGGGATTTTTTCAATTTAAAGAGTGAGAAAAAAGTGCCTAAAAAGGATGCTTTGTTGGTCTTTTTCAATTTATGAGCTGGAACAAGATCAAAGAAGGGGTGCTCAGAGCATTATTTGCATATATTTAACGAGTGCAAATGATGAAAAACTCGGGGAATTATATATATATATATATATATCTATATATATATATATATATATGTTAAAGAACGATAAAATATCCCTAAAAGTGCTTTACAGGTTGTGGTATATATGTTTAACAAGCTCTACTATAAAAACTTGGAGGTGTTTATATTTTTTAAAGAGTGATAAAATGTCTCCAAAAGTGCTCTATTTATCGTTGGATAGATTTAACGAGTGCAAGGACAAAAGCTCGGGGATGTTTATATTTTTTAAAGAGCAATAAAATATCCCTAACAATGCTCTATTCTTCTTTGTGTTAGTTTAACGAACCTAAAGAAGAAGACTTGAGGTTTTTTGGATTAACAAGCAAGACAAATACCATAAAAAGAATGCTCAATCTTTCTTGATCTCATGCTTGACATTAGAAGGGTCTATGCCATGCATTTCCTCATAGGACCAAGGAAAAACATCACGGAAGTCCCAAAACAGGTAGGTGAAGCTCACAATTTCCTCAGGATTGTGATTGGTTCCACTCTGTATGTTTTCCACGATGCCTGTCATGACAGAAATATCAGGGAGCAATGTTTGTGAAATATTGTCCCTATTTCCTTCCGAGTCCAAAAGTTGGATAGTCGTTTATAGTGAGGAAACGATTTCATGTGCGTCAGGTGACAGGATTTGAAGAGGCATCATGTTTGAATTAGATATCGAAACATGATGGTGCAAATCCTCCCAAGGTTGCTCTTCTAACCTCGTGATCTCTCTAATAGCTTCGTCCGTAGGTAGGAATTGATCGAGTAGGTCAAAAGAAGATGCGGTTGGGGAAGGGGCAGTGGTACCGTCAGCCGTAACTGACATGATGGGAGGCTTAGATGTAGATTGAATGGCTTGGTAGGCCAACTCAGCTGGTGACAGCGGCATCTGGTCTCTGAAGGTGTCATGGTCTGAAGGAGCTGGTAGGATCCATGGATCGGTCATTTCATGAGGAATAGATGAAAGCATGTTGACCGATTGCGGAACCTGGGGCAGCTGCAGAGGAAAATAACCCATCAGGGTGTAGGTTTTAACCCCGTATAGAAATTAACTGCATACGAATTCTAAAACACAGAAAATAAATAATGCGAGAGCAGAACACATAAAACACATATACATAGATTTTCCCCTGGATCCCAAAACTGGGACAACCTGCTTGATTTTTCATTAGTTCCTTTCAATGTTACAATACATATTTATACACGCCGAAGCATCCAATACCATGGACCGTGTTATCACTGACAAAATTTCAAAGAAAAAAAAGGATCTCCATAAAGAAATCTCACTTCAAGTAAGGATATGCTTCAAAGTTTTGGTAGTTTTGCTTGGTATAATCTTTTCAAACATTTCCATTCAGTTTTGGAGGGTCTTGAAACATTTGAAAGAATGTTTTAATAGCAAAGTTCTCAAATAGCAAATTTTTGGGTTGAAACTGTGATTTTTGAAACAACTCAGCAGTTTCGTAGCGCGCTACGAAACTGCTGAAGGTGACAGTTTTGTTTTTTGAGGATCTACCTTGAAAGAAAAAGAAGATTATTTTGAAAGGGATGTTGCTGCAGAGGTGTAATAAGATCACTTGAGAAGGTTTGAGCCCTAATCAAAAGGAAAATTCAAGAAATGAAGATACATACGCATGCTAAACCTTGCGCTATGAAATCAGTGTTTTCGCAGCGCGCTGCGAAACCCCTGTAGCAGCCTGTTTCAGCAGAAAAAACTGTTTTACTAGGTAACTTCCAGAAGCTTTCCAGAGCAGCTGAGAACTCAATTTTTCAAACTGAAAGAGGCTTTTCTTCCTAACATGTTGAATTAAAAAAAAATCTTTCAGTTTCTTCAATTCCATTCTGAGGTGGGAGAAATGTGTGGTCAAAGTTGCACTATGAAACTGCTGTAGGTGCAGTTTTTCATCTCCTGTTTTACACCTGTTTTTCAAAGACTTATTCTGGGAAGCTGGAGTAGTGTTTCAAAAAACCAAAAGAGGTTTTTTTTCATCATGGATGTTTTCACAAAAACCTCCTTCAGTTTTTCCAAATACATTTTTTACGAGAAGTTATGACCTCTGTCCCAAGACCTATTTTTCAGCCAGAACAGAGCAAGGGACAGTTTCCTGTTTGACACGTGTTTTTCAAGGACAGATTCTGAACAGCTGGAGGAATGTTTTAAAAAAAAAGGAGCGGTTTTTGTTCTAGACAACATGGGCTACAAAAACCTCCTTCAGTTTCGTAAAATGTGTCATGGATGAGGAGATAAAGGCTCTGTCCCACGTGCCATTTTCAGGGATTCTAAACCTAAAAACAAGGAAACATGTTCCCTAATTTCTAGGGTTTGTCTTCAGCAGTCAGATGACCACGTGGGAGGCTTCATCAAATTCGACTTCATGGAGTGTTAGGTGTCAAATAATGCTTCAAATGTCTAGATAAGGTTGTTTTAGTCATAATAAGGAGTTACACTCCTAGTTGTATTAGGTCTCTAGGACTGCTAGTTAGGTGTCATTTGCATTTAATAGTTAGTTTTGAGTGTCATTAGGTGTCAGGTCAGGTAGAATTCGAATTTTCCTCATCCTGGAAGAGGAATCTAAGTTGTGTAAATAGCTCTATATATAGCAGAAGAGCTGATGTACAAAAGGTTGGATATTTTATAAAACAGAGGATTGTTTTGGCTTATGTAAAGACAGAATTCAGTAATATAAGTTGGTTGTTTTTCTTCTCAGGATTCATGAGGGATTTCCATGTTTAGAATGTGTGATTTATTCTTTCCTTAATGTCTTTTACAGTTGCATATATGTGTAATCACTCAGAATTCATTGATCATGCTCTGACTTCCTGTATGCATGTATGAACTGTGGTTTTATATGAGTTGTGTTCTGAACATCTAAATGCTAAATGCCCTGACTTCTATGTAAAGGCAGTCTCATTATTTACTGAAGTATGATTGACTCCATAGGCCCAATGGGAATTAGTTTAATGTTTGTCCAGCCTTCATATTTGTTGATGTTATTCCACAAGAGTTAGCCATCTTATTAATAGTCAAAATCAATAACCCTTTGAGAGAGCCCTCTCAGGCTAAGGAGGCTAAGCCTTAGTCAAAAGATTGGTTTGAAATAGTTACACTGAGATAGTCTGATCAGCAGCCTATCGGGGTCCTATTTTGGTGATAACAGACCGAAAGCCATCGCATCTAAAACCATGGACCGAAAACCATCGAGTCCAAAAAGCATGTGCGAAAATCATGCACAAAACCATAGGTGGGTCTACCCAACGTAACATAGGGTCCAAAACCAAAATTTTCCGTGCCATTGCCCCGGACCCCATAAAGTGGGGTTACGAGTACACCTCAAACCCCATATGACCTCCCCCCCTCTAACCTCCAATTAACTACATGGGCTAGTCGTGGAAAGAATATAACACAACCCAACATTCTCCCACTTCTTGTTTTCTTTCCACAAGGGGGCCACAAGAGAGTTTAGTCATTTATCCAACCTTGCAATGCCCATTGTTTCTCTACACCAATAGAACTTCTCAGAGCTCACAGATTTTTTCAATGCATCTACAGTATTCTTCAAAGTGTCCACCTTTACCAACAACACCTTTTTGTCTTCTATCATATCCCTCACAAAGTGATACCGAACATCAATGTGCTTTGTCTTTGAATGATATGCAGGGTTCTTTGCCAAGAAAATTTCACTTTGGCTGTCATAGTCTATCCTTATAGCTTCCCGTACTAACCCCATACTTGAACACAATCTCTGCAACCAAACTGCTTCCTTTCTTACATGAGTGGCTGCCATGTTTTCTACCTCTATAGTTGACAGTGCCACTATAGATTGTTTCTTACTCATCCAACTGACTGCACCTCCAAATAGGTTAAACACATACCCACTTGTAGATCTTCTCTGATCTAGATCTCCAGCCCAGTCTGCATCAACAAAGCCATGAACGTCCAACACTCTGTCCAATCCTGGTCTTCCTTGGTAGCACAAAACATAATCACTAGTGCCATGCAAATACTTGAAACCCCGCATCACTACTGTCTGGTGCTGCTTCCCTAGTTTTGACATAAACCTGCTCAATACTCCCACTGCATGTGCAATGTTTGGTGTGGTATAGACCATTGCATACATCAGGCTACCGACTGCACTTGCATATGGAACACGGGACATGTCCTCTTCCTCTTGATGTGTCTTGGGACACTGTTCAGCAGATAACCTCACACCTACAGGAATAGGAACCTTCACCGGTTTACTATCTTGCAGATTAAACCTCTGCAATACTGTCTCGACATACTTCCTCTGGTTTAACCAGAGCTTCCTCTTTTCCTGATCTCTTTTAATTTCCATGCCCAAAATATAGTTTGCAGCACCAAGATCTTTCATGTTGAATTTGGAGGACAATTGGGTCTTCAAATCCTGGATAATTTCTTTGTCATTTCCAACCAACAACATATCATCCACATACAAGTCTAGATAAATAACACGGTCACTAATTAATTTAAAATACACACAATGATCTGCTTTGCTTCTGGTGAAGCCAAGTCCCCGTATAAATGTATCAAATTTCTGATACCACATTCTTGGTGACTGTTTTAACCCATACAGAGACTTCTTTAACTTACACACCAGTTCTTTCTTACCCTTCACCTAAAGCCTTCAGGTTGCTTCATGTAGATCTCCTCTTCCAGAGCCCTGTGAAGAAATGTTGTCTTCATATCCATCTTTTCTACCTCAAAATCAAAAGCAGCAGCAATAGATAAAAGTAATCTAATAGAAGTTACCTTGGTAACAGGAGAAAAAATATCACCAAAATCAATTCCCGACACTTGGGAATAACCTTTTGCTACCAACCGAGCTTTGTATTTCTCCACTTTTCCTTCTACATTTGTCTTCTTTTTGAACACCCATTTGATTCCAATGGGCTTCCTTCCACCCGGAAACTCCACCAGATCCCAAGCCTCTTTTTTGTGCAAAGATGCTATTTCATCAACCATGGCCTCTTTCCAGAGTTTTCCATCCTCTGAATCCACTACTTCCTTCACAGTTCTGGGATCATCATCAGTAACAGAGAAAGCAAAATTTGAACAAAAAGTAGATGGACTATACCTTTCTGGCTACCTTCTTTCTTGAACTAATCTTCTCATAGCCGGAGTTTGTGGCTCTTCATATTCTGATTCCTCCTCTATTGTAGAGTTTGATTCTTCTTCCTTTAGCTCAAAACTCTATCTTCTCAAGTTCCTTTGGTTGGACTTCATGTTTAATAACATCTCTCACCTCTCTAAACACCACATCTTGGCTGTACATAACTTTCCTTGTTACTGTGTTCCAAAGCTTATAACCCTTTAAACCATCCTTATACCCAATAAATATGCACTTTTTAGATTTATTATCCAACTTGGTTCGTTTCTCCTTTGGAACATGTACATATGCATCACATCCAAATACCCTCAGATGTGAAAGAGAGGGTTTCTTACCAGTCCATACCTCTTGTGGAGTATTATCCTCCAACGCTGATGAAGGTGACTTGTTGACCAGGTAACATGCAGTATCCTTCGCCTCTGCCCAGAATTCCTGTCCTAACCCGGCACCACTAAGCATCCTTCTTGCCATTTCCATCAACTTCTTATTCATTCTTTGTGCAACTCCATTTTACTGAGGTGTATATGGAGTAGTCTTCTGCCGTGCTATACCACATTTCTTACAGAATTATTCAAATTCCTTACTGTAAAACTCTCCACCATCATCTGTCCTCAGCACCTTTATCTTCTTCTTTGCCTGATTTTCCACGAGAGCCTTAAATTCTTTAAACCTATCAAAGACTTCAGATTTCTTCTTAAAGAAATATATCCATGTATTCCTTGAGAAATCATCTATAAATGATACATAGTACATAGACTTACCCAGTGATGGAACCTTCACAGGTCCAAACACATCACTGTGCACAAGCTCTAATATCTGTTTCGCCCTCTTACTACCAGAGGGGAAACTCACCCGATTCTATTTCCCATATACAAAATTTTCACAGAAATCAAAATCCAGAGAACTATTACTCATACCTTCTACCATACCTTTACCATGAAGTATTCGAAGGCCCTTCTCTCCAATATGTCCAAGCCTTTGATGCCACAACATGTTCTTTTCTCCAGAGACCACTAGATTTTCTGCTCCACTTTCAGGAACCATGAAACTGTTGCACCCATCAACAACAGTGCTACCTTGCAGCTTGTATAAAGTTCCAATCCGAACTCCCCGCATCAATACCAGTGCTCCTTGAACCATCTTGTAGGTATCCTTCTCGAACACTGTTTTTACACCTGCATCATCCAGCTTACTAACAGAAATTAGATTTCTGGCTAATGCATGAATACGCAGAACACCCAGAACTATTCTAACCCTTCCGCCTTGCAACTTTAACTTTACTTTTCCACGACCAATGATTCTAGCCTTCCTATCACCCCCCAAGAAGACATCACCACCATCATATTTCTCATACTCACAGAACCACTCTCTATGGGGAGTGAAGTGAAAGGATATAACTAAGTCAATCAACCATGCCTCATGATCTACATGTGTACCTAACGAAGCCAAGTACACATCCCCACCTTCATCTGAGGTGGTTTTCACCTCTACAGAAGGAGCCTCATCAGATCCCTTTCCTTTGTCAGGAGCTTTAGATTTACAGTCCCTTTTGAAGTGGCCTTCCTTCCTGCATTTCTAGCACACCATCTTTATAGGTTTTCCTGGAGATTTAGATCTCCCTTTAGATTTAGATCTCCCACTCGATGAATTATTTTTGTTTCTGTTCTGGGACCATCCTCGTACAGACAAGGCATCGCCATTTTGGCTCTCCATATTTTTCTATCTAATCTCCTCCATCAGCAAGGCTGAGACTATTTCATCAAACTACACAGTAGTTGCATTGCTACCTATTGCAATAACCAGACTATCCCATGAATTTGGTAGAGAACACAACAAATTGATGCACTTATCTTCATTTGAAGTTTTAATATCAATAGATGCTAACTGACTTACCATAGTATTAAATGCGTTTAGATGCTTTGTCACCAAGTCTCCATCCTTCATCCTCAGGTTATACAGCTTTTTCCGCAGGAACAATTTATTCACCAGAGACTTAGATTGGTACAAAGTCCC
This sequence comes from Pinus tabuliformis, assembly GCA_031772625.1. NCBI lineage: Eukaryota > Viridiplantae > Streptophyta > Pinopsida > Pinales > Pinaceae > Pinus > Pinus tabuliformis. Next base: position 141,520,323 of record CM062808.1, on the reverse strand, counting down.
TAACTTGTCCCACAAAGACTTTGATGTAGCTTCCCCTGATACATTTAGCAATACTGAATCTGAGACACACAATCGTATTGTGCTCTTTGCCTTCTGATCCAACTTTTTCCGTTCTTCATCGGACACTCCTGTTGGTTTGGTACCCAGATCTACCGTGATCCACTGATATTTATCCACCAATAGATCCTCCATCTTGAGTTTCCACAACTCAAAACTCTGACCATTAAATTTCTCAATCTCTATCTTTCCACTGCTCGCCATATTCTTTCACCACTAGAATCGATCTCGCAGATCTCCCATTGAATAGGGTCTAACATAGGCCTGAGTGAAACCCCTTAGCAGCAAAGACGTCCCCTTGAAGCCAAATCTGCTCTAATATCAAATGTAGGTTTTAACCCCGTACAAAAATTACTTGCATATGAATTCTAAAACAAAGAAAATAAATAATGTGAGGGCAAAACACATAAAACACATATACACAGATATTTTCCCCTAGATCCCAAAACAGGGACTACCAGCTTGATTTTTCATTATGTTCCTTTCAATACATGCCGAAGCATACAATACCATGTACCGAAAACCATCGCATCCAAAACCATGGACTGAAAATGATCGAGTCCAAAAAGCATGTGCAAAAATCATGCACAAAACCATAGGTGGGTCTACCCAACCTAACATAGGGTCCAAAACTAAAATTTTCGGGGGCACTACCCCAGACCCCATAAAGTGGGGTTACGGGTACACCTCAAACCCCCTGTGACCTCCCCCCCTCTAACCTCTAGTTAACTACATGGGCTATTCATGGAAAGAATATAACACAACCCAACACAGGGAGGATGCCTTCAACAAACTGGTACCTGAACTGACATAGCGACTAGCTCCACCTCCTACTAGGGGTACAGAGCCACTTGGTAATGGGGAATAACCAGGGGTACAGAAAGACAAATGATCTACTGTAATGACTTTTCCATCCAATGGAAACTGGAGGATACAAAAGATAGTGTATATGACGGCCGTCATGGCATAAGTCCAACTATGACCCAGCAACAGATTATAGTCCAGTTCCTTGTTCATGACTTCTATGTCTACCATTATTGTTTTCCCAGCAAAGGTGATGGGAAAACCAGTTAAGTATCCTTTTGGGACAAAGGTGTGGCCGTCGAAAGCTTTAAGAGAGTTCGACAGTGGGGAGAGGGTTGGGGAACCCAAGGCGAGCCAAAATGAAGCCGACATGACGCAGGTTGAAGCACCTTCGTCTATGACAGTTCGGTGTATACCTTTACCTTTCAAAGTGATATGCACCTGAAATGCAAGCTGGTGGGAAAGGGGAGGTTTACGCTTGTCCATGTCGAAAATGGCAAGCATGGAATCCGTAGGGTCAATACCCCCGATAGCTGAAAGCAAAGCTTTCCTTTGGCTAGGGCATGTTTGTAATACTTCGAGCGTTGACATGGCCGATGGCGCTTGTGCCAAATCCTCTACAATGTTGTAGTGTTGGGCGGCACATGTAGATGTGTTGTGCATTGTGCATCGAAGTGCCTCCTTGGGGGGTCAAATTACAAAGTCCTCAACTAACCTTTCGATTTGAAAATCATTGGGCGGCGATGGGTTTTGACCTGTGGATGACTCTGCTGCCAAAGCGATAGGAGCGTCATAAGATTTGGCTCTTGTGGTTAGTTCTACCGTTTCAAATGTGTAAATGATAGAACTTCCTTCACCAGCTGAAGGTTGTTGCGAACCATTGCTGCCCCCTGACGTGGGTGACGGTTGGTTGGAAACGAGATGTTGTTTCTATTGATTAGGAAAAGGATTTCTAAGGATCACAGGTGTCTTCCCAGAATCTTTCTTGGAAAGGTAACCCATGCATTCTTGAAGACGCAGACAACACCAAGTTACGTGATCTTCAAGACAGAGTTTGCATGAATAGTTAGGGCTTTTATCCTTTTCTGCATCAATAGGCACAACGACCTTCTGTTTCGGGTTAGGCTGCTTAGATGACTACTCCTTAAGAGGAGCGGTCTTGTTCTGTTTCTTCTTGTTTTTGCTACTGGATTTCTATGTAGACTACACAGAGTTAATCACAGTGGCAGGAAGAGCAGTCATTTTGGTAGAGGGGTTCACTACCAACTTGGCAACAGAACCACTAAGTTGTTTTACAGCACCTGTGGAGGTTGCGCCGATGATCCCATCAGAATCCGCTCTAGGGCGCTGAGTGGTGGGAGGATTGGGTTTACCGAGAGCATAGGGGATAATGTCGTAGAGAGTGCTAGACTGTGAATAAATTAAATCCAAGTGTTGGGCACGACGTATGGATTGGTCCTTCATGACCGCACCACCTAGAGCGACATCTCTAGTGATTTGTGTGAGAAATGACTTACAGAACTAGTTTGTTAAGAGAAAATCAGGGATGGGAGCTTTGACTAACCTCCGTCTACATCTCCATTCATGGATATGATCAGAGATGTGGGCGGCAGTATCCTGACGAAAGGAAGGAGCTCCTTCCCTGTCTCATAACGGATAGGTAACTGAAAGTGCTTTAGGAACTCCATCGCTAAAGCGTCGAAGGTATTCACTGACGCACGTGGTAACTCAATATACCACTTTGCAGCATTGCTAGTGAGGGTGCGGGGAAAAATATGCAACCGGACACTATCATCCACCATGGAGTTAGATGGTAGGTGGTGATGTGAGTGCCTGGATCCTCCCCTTGTTTTCCGTTGAACTTAGGAATATCCACCAGTATTTTATGTGGGATCGGTGGCCATTGTAAGTTATGGTAGATGGGGTCGTTAGTCAACTTGTATAACTTGGGTATATCCAATGTTGCCAAAAAACAAAAATTGTTGGGTGCCCTCGAATCAGACCATTGTGATGATGGATGACCTGAGGAGCTCTGTGCTCCTCCCATCATTTGGTTCCCCATGGTGTACATGGGTTATGTGGTGTAGCAGTTGCTTTACGGTATGGTGTTGTAAAGTGGATTACCATGAGGATTTTGATACTGGGGTATGAAGTTGCCCCCAGTATAAGCGGTGCCCCCTTGACTCATCTGAGTTTGTGAGTAGGGTGCCCCCATGGATTGGGTGGGGATCCCTTGTGGATTCCCAACCGACACTGAACTAACCATATGGATTTGATTGACAAAGGGAAAACTCATGTCAATCAGTGACTATCCATGCATGCTTGAGAATAGCGGGGGGACTGTGAGATTTCCCGCCGACATGTGCATATTGGGAACTGCCCTAGATATTTGAATTTGGGGGTTAGAACCATACATTAGTGGCTGACCTTGGTGTTGGTAAATTGGAACCGCACCCATAGTGCCACATTGTGTGTTATATGGAGCACTATATGTGGCACTAGTTGAAGGTATGCTTTGGCGCACCATAGGAGTGGAACCTCACATCTGCTGGGTTCCACTGATAGAGGGTGTTATGTGAGTTGTATTACCTGGGACAAATGGGATTACGGGGTTCCACATTACCAGTGTTGTGATGACTGTCAACTGGGGAAGTGGTAGAGGACTCACAATGTCTCTATAATTCCACAACCTTGAGGTGTCCATTGAATATATGGGAGAGTTCCTCCTAGTGAAGAGTGAAGTACTAGTAGGATGGGAGCAATAATAGGATCCGATAGGTTTGTAAGCGAAGTGTTAAAATGAGGAAGAAATCCTTTTGTGAAGAAATCCTCCAGAAAACTAGAATCGTCGGTCGTCCAGAACGATCCTGTGTGTGATTTAGGAGACTGATTCCTCAATGATGAGGAATCCGCGTTAGTGGATATTGGAAGATCCTCCACAGTGAGTGGGGGAAGTCCTAACAACTATTTGGATTGACAGTGAGGGCCGGATGTAGGCACAATGACTGGTAAATTTTATCAGATAAATTTTAAGGTGATATTCTTTAAGTCTCAAAAATGATAACACTCAGGTACCTAAAAAGAAACATTAAGAGTGAAAATCAGCAAACAAAGTGAAATTACATTGTATGATAAACACCGATTACTAGAGATGAAACCTAGTCTCTCAATGAGGAACAGAGAAGGATGGCCAAATGTACAGTTATGGTTACTTTTGAGCTTCACCCGAACCTTAGACTGAGAGGCCAAGTACCCTCGTGAAGACAAACACCCTCCCAAAAAATGAAGACAAAGTAGGTCCGCCCATTTGAGGTACTAGGATAGCCCGTCCCAATCACCTTAGGTAAGTACCTAGAAGTATTGGCCATTAGAGATACCTCAAATCACAGACGTTACTAGGGGGGACATAGTCGTAGATAGCACGCTGTGTGGGTAGGATACCTAAGTCCCCTACTTAGTTCGGAAATCCCCGAAGGGAACCCCGTTACACAGAATGCTCAAAGGAGTTGTAAAAGAAGGCAGGCTACCTTCGATTAAAATCTGATGTTGTCTCATATTTACCTCCATTGTGAGTTGAGTGGTCCCAGTAATATGAGTGCAGAAGGATTTTTCACTCTTTAACGACACTAGTTTGATTTTCAACCTTGGGTAGTGCTCACCCTCTTATCCCAAGGTCCTAATCTATCTAATGTCGGTTTGCTCCAAAAAAGAGTATCTGATTGATTTCAATGTAAATTTTAGTGTACTTTCTTATTTGTCTTCGGAGGGGGTGTTGACATATGAATATGATGAGACTCTCAACTCAATAAACCGTGCAGAACAATGGTTAAAAAAAAAGAAGAAGTTCAATTTCTTATGCAAACAAGTCTTAATCTACACATGTATTATTTCACATATTCATGTATGCGTTAGTGCATCTAAAGTCATTTAAAACTTTGCATAACCAAAAGTTCCTTTTCTCAATATTCCCTAACAACTATTGAACCAAAACAAAGTAGCCTACAACTATTTTGATAGAAGGAGATGTACAATTTATCAGTTTTTTTTTCAACAAAAAATTCTTTTATGAGAGAAAAACTAAAGCATTTTCTTAAAAAATAAATTTTAAGACACCAAATTTGTTAGAATGATATTATTGCAGATCTTAATTTAGCCCTTGGGACAAGTTTTCTCCCCTTTTGGTCCACAAAATCTCTTGAAAAACCTAGAAATGGGAGACTAACGCTCTGTCTGTGTGTAGACAGAGCTTTAGTTTGGCCACTAACACACCTTGTGCATAGTCAAAGAGCTTTATAAAGCTCCGTGTAGACCAAAAACCTGCGTTAGTGAGGGTAAGAGCTCAAAAAGTGGGCTTTTGAGATCAGTTTTTGAAGAGAAAGCAACTTTTCAGGATGCAACAAGTTAGATGGTGGATCAGAGAAGGATATGAAGAAGCGGGAAGCTCATAGAAGAGAGAAGAGATCTGAGAAGAGTCTGGATAACTGGGAACTAAATGTATAGTCCCCAGCAGAGTCACCAATTCTGCTATGGGGTAAAATGCATGGGATGAAAATTACCCTTGAAACTCTTCCCGAGACTTCTGACAGACTGTAAGGTTATCTGCAAAAGGTACCTGTTACACACATGTTCATCTATTTGACATATATTGACAGGATATGGAGAAAGGATCACCTTTGGTTCTTTCTAGATTCGCTTGGGGATCTCCGTGCGGTAAGAAGAACTCCTCCTGACCAGCTCCAAGATGATTCCTACACAAAGGAACGAAGCAAACCAATCACAACATATACTTCTAACAATTAATGTAAGAATCTGTAACAAACATATATAAATGTGTAACTTATCTACTCAACACAACAAGCACCAGAATGAAAAAATAAATGCACAATATCGCCAACACTTTGAGTAGGGAACACAACCACAATCCTATATTCAGAATAGAAGAGTGATTACAACAACCCTGTTGTATCAGCCTTCCTTACCCCTTCTTCCTCTCTCTCTCTCCTTCTTTCAGCTAGCTCCTTCAAGAATATGACAATATCACAACATCACCATGTACTATCCTTCTAAATGCACTGACCCTTTTTCAATGGCCCTCTCATTGCTTATATAGCAATCAATTTAGGGCTACCCAACTCCACCTGTAGTTCATTTAGGTAAAAACCATGAACCTGCCTCATTTACCAACTTTTTCCCATTTGCTTCTGTTTCTGGAATAGAATTTCTCCAAATATCTTGATTTTTGGAGGTTCCCTACTTTTCTTGCACAAATTTAGGGAAATGATAGCTAGATATTTAATGGCAGATTCGTTGGCATAACCACTTCAGCATCACTAAAGTTCACTAACGCTCCCCCTGGTCTAACAACAAGAGTTAGCAGGTTGACTAACGCTCCTTTATGCTTGTAAACAAGCTTTATAAAGCAGGTTGTCAGTGTACAAAGAGCGTTAGTGTGGATTTTGGGCCTGCGACTATGGTCATTCTTTCAGTCATCTTGTCTTTCCCCTCTGAGTTGATTAGGAGGTCAATTTGTCCTATAACACCATCCCCATTGGAGCCAATGTTAGTGTCAGTGCTTTCACACTGCCATCAGTGATCAAATTGCTATTTTGCATTTCATGTTAGTTGCCCCATTCTGATGAGTTGCACTCCATTAGGTCATGGATCAACTGATGGTAAGGTTTCATTTCATTTGTCCCTCATGCCATATACCTGCTGACCTATTTCACATATCTTTTCAGTCATTCATAGTCATTCTAGTTCATTTCATTTATAAAAACTAGTCCTAGGGTTTAGTTTCATTAGGTCTTAAGGTTTTTCACCCATGATCATTTAAAATGAATAATAATGGTCAGCAGACACATGGGGAGGTTAACAAAGTTCAAAAGATCATAATTTCCTTTTCATAAGCTAATTAGAGCTCTTTAACCTCAAAACTTGTTTTGAGGTAAAACATAGCATTTGTATTTTATTGTTTCATTCATGTAATTTGATGTAATTTTGGTTTCTATATGTAATAAATGTTCATATGTTGCTCCTGGTCACCTGGTGACCTTGTCAACTCCTGCCACTACAAAAAGTCAAAGAGATTAGCATCAGTCCACCTGTCAAAAGCCAAAAGTCAAATATCAGCAAAAACAGAGTATTTCAAGAAAGCAAGAGAACATTATAAAGTGGGTTTTTGAAAAATAAAAAATCAAAGGTTGAGAAGCTATAAAAGGGCATCCATATCTTATGTCACCTCATTGTTTAAGTTTAAATTGCTAAAGAGAGCCAAAAATGCGATTTTCAGTTGTCATTGAGCAAAAGGAAGTGAGTCACATTTTTTTGAAGTAATTTGCAGGCGCTGTGCACCTGACAGCTGGTGCTATACATACAAAGTACGCTACGCACCTGGGAGCTTTTTCCAGTGTAAAATTACACTGGTGCTATGCACTTGTTTGTGGGCACTGTGCACCTCTTAAACACTCCCAAAACACTGCTAATCGCTCAAACTCACCTCAAAACGCCTCAAATTTCCAAGCTCATCTCCTTTACAAGTAAGTATCATTTCCATTCTTGCTTGAGAATAATTTTTGCACTTATTTTGTGGGGATTTTGTCTCTTAAAAATGAACCCTATTTGTCATTAAAATATCTCATATATTATATAGTCCACTGTTTTATTGTTGTATTTCCTCACCTAGTTGTTGTTCCCTAAAACCTAATCCCCACACAAGATTCCCTAAACATTATTCCCTTCATATTTTTCCATTCCCACACATAAAACTCCTAAACCCTACCTTACATACACAAACTACACACTATCCCCAAGACCCTATACCCTACATACAAAACCCTACCCACTCCCCTTATTCCCTAAATCCCCAAATCCTTCACTCCCTTAATCCTATTCATATCCGTATTCACCTCACTCATTTTCATTCTTTTTAAAATCTCTTCATACTCATCATTCATCCACCCTATTCCTTCACTCCTCACTAGCATTACAGTCATTAAAACCAATGGAGAGGGATATTGATTATGAAATTGAGGAAGATACCCTTAGTGATAGTTCTAGGGAAGGAAATTTGTAGCAGAAGAGACCTCACCAAGGGAAAAAGATAATCAGGGAAGAGCCCATCAGTCTGAGAGAATTTCTTGCTTGTCTACTTGCCATCTCATGTTTCAAACACTAGTCTTCTTTTGGTTTTTGTGAAATAGCAGAGAGGGTTAAATTTCATCATGAATTAGCGAGGTTATTTATGACACACCTAGACAATAATGAGGTAAAACTTGTTGAAGTTACCTTCACTCCGTCACCTGCTATCATTTCAGAGGCTACAACCATTCCAAATGTAGTTGAAAAATGGAACAAAGGACAATACATTGACAGGGAATACGATGAGCCTTACATCAAGGCTAAATACCATGGCAAATTTAAGAGAGTGTTCCCCTTCAAATTCTTGGAGGTTAGATTTTCTACACTCATGAAGATAATCATCAAATACTTTACTTGTGAGGGTAGGTTTTCTCCGTTGTATGCCTACTACATGAGATTGTTGATGCATTTCACTAGAGTGAGGATGATGGATATTCTTTACTTCCTGTTCTGGAATATCGACAAGATGGCACTTTATGACCTTTGCTTGCCCTCTTCAACCCCTCACCAGTCTTAGATCTACCATCTCATTCGAAATTCAAGTGCTTAAACACCTGCCTACCTCACCCCATAGGACATCCTACATTTCTGAGTTGATTCCCTAGACCCAAAACTGCCTGCTCCATTTTACCCAACAAAACCATCAAAATCAACCAAAAAACTCTTACACTCTATACCTAGTCTAAAATCTATATTAAATTCAGTCATCTCGACAGAGATTGACAAGGAGAGAGCCCTCTCCCAACTTGGTAGGGCTAGCTACCAGGTTAAGCTTGGTTTGTGGTTATCCTAAGAATTCCTCTCTTTAGCTTAAGGTTGATCTAGGCTCTAACAGGTGGGACACGATGAGCACACTTGTAGAAGCTATGAGTTGATGATGGATAGAAATCCCACCTACAGAGTTCAGGGTGAAACGTGGCCCCTTTACGAGAATGTATGAGTGGCGCGAACAAGATTTCAAGGGCGTGGATGAGGTTGAGGTAGAGGAGGACCTGGAAGAGGTCGTGGATAGTTGATATGCTATGATTGTGGAGGGCTAGGACATTATGCACATGATTGTACTAATCCAACGCACATGTCATGTTTCTATTTCACCTTGTTTGATCATGAGATAAAAATTTGTCCTATGCTGATAGCTAGGATACGAGACAAAGGAGCACCACTGCCTCCCCCAACTCAAAACCTGCAAATGATGAGGCCTGAGCCATGCGAGGAAGATCCAAATGTGAACATTGTGCTCTGAAGTGGAATTGAAATGGGAGATGTCAAAGGAAAACAACTAGAAGATAGTACTTGGGTTCACAAAGCTTCGACGAAAGAAGTGGAGTTTGATTTGGAGCACACTTGGGAAACCTTCATGGAAGCTAAGAAGAGGTTCGCTGAAGCCTCCACTTCAGGAAGAAAAAGTAAATTGGAGCTAGAGATGGACCCATCTATGCTCACAACGTTCCTGGAAACATGTATGAAGTTACTGCATGATAGTAAGGCGGTGAAAGGGTTACAGGAACTCACCAATAGATGCATGGGGACCGCGCCAAGAGAACTGCGTGTAATTAGGAAGATCGGAAGGCATAAGAAAAGAACAGGAAGAGAGATGATACTAACCACACAGATCAGATAAAATGAGATGGACCAAGTAAGTCTAGATTTGGGACCATATGCAAATTTTCTGTCGAAGGAGACATGGGAACGAATGGGGTGACCTATGTTGCAGTGGTCTCCAATTCAGCTACGAATGGCAAACCAATAGAAAATAATACCCATGGGGTGATTGCAAGGAATAACTATGGATATTGAGGGAGAGAGCATGCTGGTGGATTTTGAAGTGATATAGATTGTATATGATCGCAATCCCTACCCCACACTCTTAGGAATTGATTAGGCCACTGACATGAATGGGGTAATCAATTTTAAGAAGTGCAAAATGAATTTTGAAAAGAAGTCACTGTGCATAATTGTACCCTCGACCTTGCTGAAGGATCACGCTATACGGAGCCAATGTGCGACTATGAAAGTGATGATGATTTGGACTGCATCTATAAGATAATAGTGCGGGACCAGGACTGAGTGAATCTCACCGCGGATGGGTGGATTCCATGGGAGCATGAAAGCTCCTATACTTCAGATTCTGATGAGGAAATAGAGCGATGGAAGAATGGGTTACATGAGGTAACTACACTGACTTGTAATATGATGACAAGGTCGCTACACTCCGTATCGACAAAAGTAAGAGACCTACCTACTTATGATGGTTTAAGTGAGGTAGATACCTTCTTGGATAAATTTGAAAGAGAAGTGTTGGAAAAGCAACGATTCCAGGCCTTGGACTAGGTACTACACGCTACGCCCATGAGATGGTGGGGTATGCACAAATGGAGCTTTGATGACTGGTGTGAATGTAGGAGAATGATGTGCACATGATTTAGGAAGTCTAAGGTCCGACAGACAAACAAGTAAAATGGATGAGATGATCCGCGTGCACATCTGGCTAGGAGGTCATAGGAATATGGAAAAGAGTCCCAACTTGCACAGATGCACATGTACTCCGTGCTGAAATACATGGTCAATAAGCATGTGTTGGGGGGGGGCAACTCGCAGATGACTCTTAATGTTGGGAAAACATTATGTAGGAAGACTAATCGCACAGAAGGTTCTACATGCATAATCGTTCAACAAGGTATGCAACGCGCTCAACAAGGTATGCAATTCATAGCGAAGTGATTGGGACCTACGTGTACTAGTAGTATTATGGGCTTATAGGATGACATGCAAGAAAATAATGGGACATACACCTTTTAGGCTTGTCCATGGAGTGGAAGCCATAATGCCTATGGAATACATTGTGCCTAGTCTACGCATAGCAGCGCTCACAGGTATGACAGATCACAGAGCCCTGGAGGAGAGGCTCGCACAGTTGGAGGAGCTCGAAGAAGAATGATTTTTGGCTGGATTTCACCAGCAGGTACAAAATTAGTGAGAAAAGGCATGACACGATTGACATATTAATTTGTGCACATTAAAGGTGAATGATTTGGTGCTGTTGTATGATAGTAAGTTTGGTAAATTCCCAGGGTATCTCAGAATGTATTGGTTGGGACCATATGTTATTCAGGAGATCACATATGGTGGTGCAGTGCAGTTGGTAAAATTAAATGGAGAACCTTTCCTAGGAAGAATAAATGGTAGTCATCTAAAGCCATACACAGGTGGCTCGACCATCTGACTAACCAATGGAAGCACAATCTTAGCACTCCATGTAGCTGCAAGGAGGTGCGGGAATATCAACTACTATGCCCAGGGACTACGCGATGTCAGGACTGCACACAGTAGTGAAGTGTCACAAGGTTCGTGACAGCGTCAAGGTAGTTGCGCTGCCATGTGGGTCGGCTGGAAAATGACTATTACAGTCACTATTCATGATGTGATGCTTGGTTTGAGAGTAAATGGAGCGGGTGGCAGGTATTTAAGGTGAACATTATGGGCTAGATTTTTGAAAATCTGCCGCTAATCGAGCATTAATGTACCAAATGTGGGGGGAATGGTCGAATTCAAATTCAAAAGGCGCTATAAATTACAAAGGGTTATCCAATAAACAACACTTGAAAATTTGAGAATTGAGTGGTTGCGTGCCCAAATATTCATGAAATGAGATTTGTTTGATCTTTTGAAAGTGGATTCGTTGCTTGAGTAGTTACCAAAGACCGTGAGAGAATTGTGGAATTGCACTATGGTAGCACCCGAAGAAGCCATGGATACCGAAGCAAAGACCGCTGAGGAAGTTGCACAGGTGATTACCAAAGTAGAAGCCCTAGAGAGCACTAAGATAGTCGCTGAAATCCCTAAATCTCCACACACACCAAGATCGAAGAAAGACAAGCAGGACATGGTACTGGTGCACGTATCACCTAGAAATCCACTGAGGACAAAGCTCACCTAGAAGAAAAGGGGAAGGCTATCAATTTGGAGGCTGATGAGGAGGAAGAGTTTGAATAAATCTTGGTAGGGGAGGAGGATGTAGAAATGGAAGAAAACCAAGGTGTAGACCCTCTTAGCAGGTTGCCCTCATATGTTCCTTTGTGGAAGGGTAAAGAAAAGTTCCCGAAAGATATAGATGAGAGCAAGAGCTCTCTGCAGACTCCGCTACTCCTCGACGACATTATTTTTGAAGGAGAACACTTGGGATGGGTGCTCGTGCTGAAATTTGAAGATTGGGACCTCGTGGACCACGAGAAGTTCCCGCATCTTGCGAATGTGCAGCTCATGCGCTAGAAGAAAGACGCGCCCATTGGGATAATAGAGTTGGGGCCATGCAAATGGTTGGGAGGTGTAGAGAAGGCAAGCTTATTAAACCTACTTTAGGTGCCGCTTTTCCATCGTGCCCTAGTGACTAATTTTGCATTAGGTAGCTTCTCTGCTTGGTGCATGATGGGTGATTATGGATAGAGGAGCCCATCCCCATCACATATCATTTGATTCATAGAATTATCTAGCTCCCTTGCAAAGGGGAGGACCAAACAAACATCTCAAAGGGAAAGAGTGATGATTTTTCCATCGTGGAGGCCATGAAGAAGAAGTTCAAACTAGAGAAGAAGAAGCGAGGGTAGGCCATTTCCAGCATCAACAACCCTACGGTCAAGGTCACAACACAGATTTTGGTAGGGAAGGTGATGTGGAAGTGCTGCGTGGATGAGGTTCCCACGCCGGTGGTTGCACTAGCAGTGTAGTGCATAGAAGGGGTCTAGCTTAACTGGAAAATTTTTTGTGTAGAGAGTTCCTTGAGAACTGCCACCAGGCACAGGAGCAGGGAAAAAACTTTCATTATGCATGGATTTTGTTGTCAATAGTATTGGTGACATGGAAATTTCTTGAAGCTAGCCAGTTCCTGACGATCACACAGGATCTTCTAGAGGCAGCGAAGTACACTTCGCTGTGGGCAACCAGGGATGCATAAAGGATAAGGGACATCAAAATATTCTGGGTGTTCATGGAGATGAACATCAGAATGGGAATTAATCACAAGCCGCAGTTATCGCCCATAGTCTACAATAGTTTGCAGAGATTCACGGAGTTCAAGGCATATCTCCACCATGTCTACATCAGGGCGTGGAAGGACCCCATGAAGTGGCACGAGCTACCCTATTTGACAATTGATGATGTCATCTTTGCAGTCCTTGAGTCATGGCCACCAAAGTGGCACGCTCCAACTGGCTCCATGGTGGAAGCGGAGAAGTATGTTGTGCATCGGAAAAAGGAAGAGGCGAAACTGTGGATGGCGCAGTTGGCAGAAAAGCGCAAGAATGAAGCAACAATGGCTAAGGCCCAAGCGATGTGCAACATTGTGAAGTTGGCAAAAGAGAAATAGAAGATAACAGAAGAAGAGCACAAAGGACAGAAGTTTCCTTCGCCTGAGACATAGACCGACGCAGAACAAGGTGGCTCGGACTACCAGACAGTGTCCACCCAACTCAAACATCTGCGCCCAAGAGAGCAGGTAGGGTCGCAAAAGAAGTCGAAGGCTTCAAAGACTTCATTTGACCCGATCCACCTCACTAAGGGGGATCTCCATGATATTGGCAAGATAGTGAGGGATGTCATTGCGAGAGCACTTCAACAGTTTGAGGAGCAACACCAGATGGTATTGTGGGCTCTCTGGATGAAAATATAGGAATTACACTTGTGCACTCCATAAGCTGGCACTATGTCAACCAGCCTCGCAGTAAGCACGTCCACGACCGAGGAAATGATGTGTGCCCAGATGACTAACACAATAGTGTTGCCAAATGGCGCACTTGTTATAGAAAATGAGGCTGATAGGCCTATGGTCAGCGGGTTGTAGGGAATCATATTAAACATGGCTGCACTCCATCGGGATACACTCTATAGTTTGTAGGATGGAGTCACTACAGAACTACGAGCCAGGGAGGGTCACACCCTCCAGGTAATGAGCGAACAGTCATCAACATGGAACTGTTGAGCCTACAGTGCGACGAGGTAGTGGCACAGTTTAGACAACTAGTGATGTAGTGGAGGAAGCTTGCCAGGTGGTCCTAGAGTTTACCATCCAAGCAGAGGAACTGGTGAAGGCACGTGTCTGAAAGTTAGCAGTAGGGGTACACAACGCAAAGGAAAAAATGGCTAGGGTTCAGCTAGAGCTGAACCTTGAAATAACAGAACTACAGTTGAGGGCACAACCTTCAACTCCGCCTGAGATTAAGGAACAGTGTGCCACCGTTATCACCACAACAATGGCGGTACTCAACAATGTAGTGACAGACTACACAAAGCTGTTAGAGCAGTCATTCAAGGTCCTCACCATGCTGTAGGAGGACCCAAACATACAATGCCTAGAGGCAGAGGCACGCGAGCTATAGCAAAAATATGACGAATTAAAATGGATCGCACATATGGTTTCCCTCATACAGAGGCTCGCTAAGATGCAGTATGCTAAAGCGCTCAAGGAGCAGGTGGATGTTGCTTGAAATAAGGAATCAGTTTTGAAGGCGCACTTACAGTCATGGATTGATGAGGCATATACCATTACAGCCTCCATTGAAGCAAAGCTCACGCAACTACAAGAAACACAGGAGAGGATTCAAGACAATAGTTTAGCCACAACTATCACTGAACAATGCATCGAGAAAGTACAGCAGGAAGCCGCTTAGTGCATTTCCGAACTCGTAACAATCTAGTCAGAGTTGGGAGGTCTTCATCGAAAGATCTCCACACCGATAGAGTGACTTGAGGGCGAGTCACAATCTTTGTGTTGGGGCCTGTTGGGCGCAAGATCCCCCAAGCGAAGTTTTGGGGCTTAGAGCCTAGATTTTGGTGAAAGATTGTAATTCCGAGGTAAAGACTTTGCATTTTGTGGGTGCAGAGCGCGTAGCTTGTAAAAGAGTCATAAGGTTGTCTGCCCTTAATTTTTTTATTGTAAAGTCAATTGTAGAGATCTACCCATGGTTTGTGGACCATGGGATTGTATAAATAGAGCAAGGCTCTAAGTAGTTTGATAGATGGATAGTCAAAGATGAAGAGTTGAGTCAGATCTGTGGAGTAAAGTCTAGTTTTGGTTCATAGAGTAGGAGAAGGCTCTCCAGCTAAGTGCGCAGAGGCCTAATAGTCTACAGCTAAGTGCGCAGAGGCCTAATAGTCTATAGCTAAGTGCGCAGGGCAAGTCAAGTTTGTAACAGTTGGAAGTATTAATAAAGAGAAATTTCCAACCATTTATGTGTATTTATTTCCTGTTCTATGCATCTATTACATTGGATATAAAATGCACTTTTAATGCTTATATGATGTGCAAATGTGTATGACTGTGTGGATTAAGTGAACGCAAGTTAGAATAACTATTTACACGAAGATAAGTAAGATATCTTAAGAATATAAGTAAGATACATGGTGTAGTTTGGGGAAATAACATAGTGCACTGCCATAGCAGCGCGAAAGCATCTCAGCTCTTGGTTTAGGTTGCGTGAAAGACGGTTATAACAAATCGTGAAGGTATTAAAGGTCAGAACAATGCATGAAGCAACCTGTGTGAAGGCAGATCTAGTTGGACTAAATTGACATCACAACCATATCAAGGGTGCAGAAACTTGGTTCCAATATACCCCCATACTGCTTCCAGTGAGACTTCAGTCCACGCTCCATGGGTTGATGCGAGAAGGACTAGTAATGTAGGGATTTTTTTGGCTAAATAACTTTGAACCTGGGTCAGGCCCCCATAAGCCAACAATGGTCTAATATTGTCATTGTTCAACTGGGGTAATAGACCACTAGGGTTTTTCAAACTAGTCTTCTATTGACTAGAAGGAGTTTGACTACCAAATGGAAAAGGGAAAATTATCCTTAATGAAAGAAAAGGAATGTTTCCTACTCTACGAAATGAAAGACTAAATTGGAGGATGCTATAAAGTGACATGAAATCATCTAGCTACACATTTACACATTTTGCTTGCAAAAGAAACCTAGCTTACCCTTGTTTATAACATGTGATGATCTAGACTAATGAAGCATGGAATATGATCTAAGAAATATTATGACTATTACATGCATGTGATAATTTAGAAATTGCAGAAAAAATCCTTTTTTTTTTTATGTTTAGTTTTATGATGCAAATTCTAACTTTCACTTATTCTTTGGGAGGGGAGATAGGTATGGAGGAAAAGTTATGGACAAGTCTAAAGGGTATGGAGGCCAAGTCGAGGCCTAATCTAAGCTTTGATGACAATTTTTGTTAGATTCGGGCTTAAAACAAGGTGTTACAGGGTTTCTTGTAGTACTACTACAGGATGTCCTAGTTCTACTACAGGATGCCCTGTTTTACTATGGGAAATAGGCTGAAAGCTTAGGAGATGGTAGGAAAGGTAGAATGAAGTGTGGGAAAGGCATCTGCTAGGGATATATGGCATGGAGGAGGTGAGCACTATCTAAGGCTTAGTTAGATGCTTCAATATGGTTGGATTTGCTCAATGGAAATGACAACTTTTCTTACAAAATAAGAATTTGGATTTAGGGTTTAGTGGAGCTTGGAAGCATGGATGGATAGGACTTGGATGAGGTGAATGAGATGAGGTCTCCAAAAAAATTAGAAGCTCCTACAACAACATACACTCTTGTCTTCATTTATGAACAAATTCATCTATACATGGAAAAGATTCATTGAATGGAGGAAAACATAGTTATTATTAGCTAATGGCTAAGTTCAAGAATGGAAGTGATTTGAAACCGTAGAAAAACTTAAGAGACCAAAATGACAATTGCAAATAATCCTAAAAAACTTCAAAGACAATGACCTATTCACCAAGAAACCCTAGATTATGTAGTAATCAAATAAGAAATATGTTTTTGGGTTGTGTGAATGAAACCCTCAAGTCATGACCCCATACGGGAGATGAGGTGAAATCCACTATCACAAGCTTTTATGAAGGGTTTACTGTTACTAAGATACCATTGATCTAACTATCCACAAATGGAAGAAAACTAATTAATCACCCAAATACTTGCAAATTAACAAAACCAAAATCACGTCAGCAACTAACTATGAATGTAATCTAAGCATACATTTACAAAAAGAGGAACTTCTACTGCTAGGGTTGGTCCCTAACCCAAGAAATTCAGCCCTCTGATTCAAGTTAGTGCTGGATCAAGGAAATTCTTCTCATTTTCATTAAAATATCAAAAATACATAAGAGCCATCAATCACAATGTCTTAGCTCGAAAATGCCTCTTGGCTACAACAAAAAAGTTGAATCCTAATGAGGCTCTATTCCTTCTTATTTATCCAACTGAAGCTGCCAATAACTTCCTTAAATTTAGGGAGGCTTGGCTCCCAACTCGAGATCAACTACTCTTCAACTATCACTGGCTTGGCCGCCAATGACCTTAATGGCTCGGTTGCTTGTAACTTTGAGCTGATGAGATTTGATGGTGGAATATTCGAGTGACTGAGAGTTAAGGAGGGAGATCCAATCTCCTAAAATACCTATTTCTTATCTAATTTGAGTTCCTGCACTTTAATTAGCCAATAATTGAACCAAAACCTGCAATTAATGCACATTAAACCACAAGACATGACATCTCATCTTTACCCTTCTCACTAAGCAAAATATAACAAAACATGT
The DNA here is from genome assembly GCA_031772625.1 of Pinus tabuliformis. Lineage (NCBI taxonomy): Eukaryota > Viridiplantae > Streptophyta > Pinopsida > Pinales > Pinaceae > Pinus > Pinus tabuliformis. The sequence continues at coordinate 141,502,705 of CM062808.1, read as the reverse complement.
AAGGAAATGTAAGAAACATTGATTTTAATAAGTTGGAGAGTTGCAGTGAGATCCATATAATTTACCCATTGATGAGCCTCATAAAAAATATATAAACACTCATTTTCCAAGCGGAGGATGGAAGAACACGAAGCAAGCGGGAGAGAGGTCGAACTAGGGAACCAAATGTCATATGGTCACACAACGGGCACATATTCTAAGGCGAATTAGGTAATGTTCCTTGGAATATTCTATGGGGAATATTGCCGGGAATATTTAGATTCCCTAGAGCCCCAGGGATCACAGTGACAAAATTTGGCCAAGTCTATAGTCAAATTTCATGATTTTTCACAAGGAATTCAACTGTGTAGTTTGTTTCTTCATCCAAGTAATGAATTTTTAGGCAATCCCTAGAATTGGAAGTATAAGGTGTAATGTTTTCCATGTATGCATTTTGATTTTGATGAGATTAATGGTAAAGGCCTCCCCACTTTGAGTAGGGCCCAGAGACATAACCCACACTAGGTGAACTCCAATATCAAGTTTTGTGTGCTCTTGTTTTCATGGTTTCCTATATTTTTCCTCTTCTTAGATGTGTAAGAACTTATTTTTATCGTTCTCTGGTATATGAAATTCTAAATACATCCTTGAAGTAAAGCAACCATGATCATTGCCCCTTCCTTTTGGAAAGAATATTCTTCCCCTTCACTCTCCTCCTTTAGGAGATTAACTACTTGATCTCCCTACTTCCTCTCTTCGATTTTAGGCTCTCCCCATGTTCATAGATCCTTTTCCTCTTGTTAAGCTCCTTCCTCTACTTTGTTGGATCTATTTTCAGTCCAACATCTCTTCTTCCCTTAACATTGCTTGATATGCATGCTCCACAATATGCAAAGGTAAAATTCCAATTTCATCTTAGATTTCATACGTCAAGCCATTTATGTATCTAGCCATCTTCTCCATATCTTCTTCAATGTGGTGTTATATAATATTCATCCTATAAAATTCCTTTATATATTCTTTCACTGACATAGACTCTTTCCTCAAATTTTGTAGTTGCATGAATAAGTTCAACTCATAATCATTATGTTAGTGTCAGTCTTGTTAGCCTGAAACCTAGATCAAATATACCTTTACTATGTTTTTTTTCCAGACTTTCAAAAATCAATTTTTTTATGTTACTAGGTTTACACAGCAAAATTTGGTCATTGCATGGTCAGTCTAAAGATGAAGTCACTCTTTTGGGAATTCATTCATGATTGTCACCAATCACACTTTATGGAGGTGTCACAATAAAAATGGGTTAGTCATCATCATCATTCCATTTAGTCTCAGGTCATCCATTAGGTCACTAGGATTTCCAAGGTCCATAATTTTCATGAATAAAACTAGTAGTGAGTGAAACATGACAAAGAGCTTTTGGGACTTGATTTTTATTTTTCACACACTCCTCACTCTTTCATGTTCCAAAAGTTCCAGAAAAAGAAGCTCCAGCACTCAAGAAAGTAAAGGACATCTCAGGTTTGCAATGGTAAAGGTAACTTTGTTTTCATAAAGTGAAAATCAGTTTATAAAGGAGGGTGGGTCCCATTTATTTTTGAAAAAATAAAGAAAATTTCCCTATATAAACTCAAAAGCCCCCAAACTCCTTCATTCACATCCTATTCACTCTTTGTTATCAAGCTATCCCATCCAAGAAAGCAAAAAAGTTGTTTTCCTAGGTGAAATTGGCAAAAAAATTGTAGGTGTTGTGCTTAGAAGCACTATGCTACGCTTAGGACGTAGGCTCTACACTTAGAGGAACTGCACTACGTTTTGGCGCTGCACGTAGGAACATTACGTTGCGCTCGCAGGACAGAGTGCCCCGAAATCCCTCAAAACTTTCCCAAACTTCATTTTTTCACTTGCAAGCTTTATTCTATTGACTTCTAAGCTAAGGAACAAGTAAGTACACCATCATCCTCCATATTTTGATTTTCCAATTTCATCTCATTTCAATGATTCTTCAAGTTAGGGTTTGTAGTGAAATTTGCATAGGAGATGATAGGGTGAAAATGACCATCATTATTTTTTATTTCCAAAACATGTAAAATGATATCCTACACCTGCATACATGTTTAATAAGTCATTTTAACCATTTTTTCCCACCTGAAAACAAAGTTTAAATAATAAAAAAACAAAACCCTAGCTCATTTCTGGAGGATTTTGCGCAAGTTTCAACATAAACCCTGTTGTTTCCACCTGCAATAAAATCATCTCTCCACTATTTCTCCACTCATTTTCATTACCTTCCAAAGTCCTGTTATAGACATTTTTGTGCCTCGCAGCATGGAGCATAAAATGTCAATAATTACAGGGATCCTCAGTCCGTAAACATGTTGTTCTTACCCCTAGAAGAACAAGGTCAGCAAACCACAGCACTTCCCATCAGTTCTCCACCTGAAAACACTCAAAAACAGGCTATTTTTGGATCATGTCAGCTGCTCCACTGAGCAACTGCGCTGAATGTCAACTGCTCCTCCTTGTACCTGCACTGAAAGTCAACTCCAATGAAGGCTACCTGCGCTGGGCGAGATTGGCCAAGTGGCACAGTCATTCTGCAAGGTGTCAATTGCCCAGGAAGCTTCCAAACTGACACTTGGTTCAAGGGATTCGCCCTGTGATGAGTAAGAGGTACTTGATCTCCATGTGTAAGCAAGGATCTCCAAGTGGACTCAAGAACTGAAGTTTAACTAAAGTGGGAGAGGACACTAGTCAGCTTTATGCCAGCCTCAAGCTGACTCATCCTTTCTCCAAATCTCCTATATATAGAGCTCTCTCATGAGGTCTAAGGAGGCTGGAATTTTGTGCAAAGCAAGGAAGTGCTGTTGGTGTACAGTTAGAGCTATTGGGTGATTGCTTTTATAGAGGAGAAGAGGAGATTTCTTGCTGCTGGGGAGGTGCTGCTGGATTGGAGCCATTTATGGTTGTAACCTTCTCAGAACCTTTTTCTTCTGTCAATAAAGCTTTGATGTTCTCCTATATACTTGTATTGCAATGATGTATTGTTTTTATCTGTATATTTGATCCATTCTAATCCATGCATCAGTTATGAGTACATGTTTCTTGTAGTTTCCCTCTCTTGTTTTTGCAGGATCTTTGTGTAGCTGGGCCGGCAAAAGGAGCAAGGAGCTGGGAACAAGAGGCAAGGAGAGAAGACAGGATCGACAAAAGCGAAAGACATCGGTTGGTCAATCCTTTCTTCCTTCTCTGTACTTTCATAAAGGAAAAATATCAAAGCTTTACTTTCAGTTGTTGCTAAGGAACTATCACCCTTAGAGTAGGGATAGGGTCATTCCGAGTCGGATACTTTTCCCCACAACAAACTGGCGACTCCGCTGGGGAGCCTAGTATCTTGTTGGTGTTTGTAGTATCTTTGCTATTCATTTCCTGAAGAAAAGAGTACCAAATCGAAAAGCTTTTGACTATATCAAAAGCGAAGTAGAGGGGCTGCTACTCTTGCTCATTTTTTGAGCAGATTCATGATTTGAAGAGCTGATCTACCAAAGACTCTTGTGCTCTTTGTGATAGCTTTTCATCCTCTTGATCATCCCTTAGCTTGTACTTGACCTATAGCTTTTTATTTCAGCAAAAACAGTGAATTTTTGAGGTTTTTATGACCCGGAAACCCTTGTAAACGCAACTCTCGTGTCTCAGTGCAGGCTGTCCAAAGGCAGTCTGCATTTCAGCGCAGGTACTCCCTTCGGGAACTGCGCTGAGAGTCAGTTTGACAGACCAGAGCCTGCGCTGAACCAGTTAGGCTATGTCTTCCTGAGGTTTCCCACTGAGTCTTGGCCCTGTTTTCACTGTTGTTTTGCTGCTGATTGCTTGTCATTGGTACTTGCTGTAAACCAACTTTCCTTGACATTATTCCACCTCAGTTGTGTGATGAAACTGTGATTGTTCTTTCAGTATTTCTTGTTTCAGTTACAGTTTCCCATTGTGAAAAGCAAACCAGTATAGCTGTGGCCTCTTAGATCCTGAACTGTAAAAGTGTCTTTGTGATCTTAAGAGCTAGTTTTGTTAATGTTCATGGCTGTTTGAGTTTGTTTGTTTTTCATTTTATGGTTTGAATCTATACATTTCCAGTGTCTAAACAAGTCGATCTTAAGGTGTCTTTTGATTTTGGACAAGCTTGTTTACTTTCACTCGAAATTAGATTCAAAATTATACAACAGTTTCCTTTTTGTCTTACATCAACATTAAGGATAATGAAAAGAAATATCTGCATTGTGCATTTTGCATTTGACTGTGTGCTTGACGATTTAGGAAAATTTGCATTTTAGTGTGTGTTCTGTGATCTGTGAGAAAAGTTGATGTCTTTCTTTTCCCTCAGTAGATTAAGGTTTTCAAAGTTGAAAGATTGAAAGGTTTTGCTTCTCATCTTAGATTGCATTTAGGAAGTTGTATACATACATCTCGTGGTGATCCTTAAAGGCAAACTGCTAAGCAAGATCAACATTAAAATAAATCCAATTTACATAACAACGCTTTGTAACATAACGCAAACATCTAGAGGTCTAGGTAGAGACGTGTTCCGGCGTCGTTAAACATAGTGACTGTCGATCTCTACGAAGGTGGGTGATTCCTCCTGAGAGTCGGTGGCACTAATACGGACTTGTGCTCCCACGTACCGTCGAGTATATATTGGGAGACCCCTATAGGAAATTATCCTTTATCCATAGGAAGCCGTGTCGACCGCCCTACTGATCGCGATGCAGTGAACACAGCATTCACGAAGATCGACCACCCGTACCGTAAAACGTATTCTGTGGTTTCGCGAAAGGTTTGGCACACCCTCTGCCTAGATCTCCAGAGCAGTTTCTTTTGGCCTTTTTCAAACTCTATAACTGAAAAGGTCCAACCGAGCATTTGTCACTTCGGGCTCGTTAAAACATCGAAGGCGACTAGAGTCATCTTTAGCTTTTTCTCGACTCTTAAAACATGAAAAAGCAAGTTTGTGTCTGAAAGTGTCGTTAATAAAATTTATTTTAAGCGGAACAAAATCACCTGTTATTCCCACGTTGATCTTTCAGTTGAAAAGTATGGAGCCCACCAACCAAGGAGGCAACCTTGGCGGAAGTCCAAATCCCTTCTCCTCTTGGGGAGATGTTGGTGCGCCTCATATGGCAACATTGTCACTTCCAGGATTGACAATCGGCCTCCCTGTATGGCTCTTTTCAACTAATGTAGTCCAGATCACCACTAATCCTGAGCAGTCGAATCAACAGTCAGAACAGTCTAGAACTACCCACTAGCCTTCCACTTCTTACAACACTTCCTCTGATCCTTCATCTTCGCGAGGTAGAGCTGGCAAAAGTCAGCCTCCCAAGGAGAAGAAGGAAAAGAAGAAGAAAGAAAAGAAGCAGAAGGAGCCTATGGTGAAGGCGACTGGGGGCAAGCAGGAGACAGCTGACAAAAACCCACACACTGCACCGACCGGGCCTAAATCGCCATGTGTCATTTGCAAAGGGACCCACTTCCATCGTGATTGTCCTTGTATTCCCCGGATACTAAGGGACTGGTCCCCAAGGTTGCACAATCCGGTAGCATCAACCTCTGATAGTCATGTTGATTGCAGTCCGTCAACTAGCGAGAGTGAAGGACGAAGAGGGAGACCAAGATCACCCTGTGTATTGTGTGAAGGCAAGCATGCCATCCACAAATGTCCATTCTTAGATGAGGCCAAGAGAGTTTTGGAAGATCGTCCGGTTTCACCGTTACGACTTCCTCCTGGATACCAAAAACTCGCGCCTAATCCCTTGATAGTTGAAAATCCAGCTGACCCGCCCAAGTGGTCAGCTGAAGTGTCGGTCGTTGAGAATGAACCTACTGAATCCAGACCAGACGAAAGTCTAAAGGTTGATACGGCAGTTGACCCGGTTCTTCCTTCAGAGGTTTCATCGTCCAATGACTCTGTCATTGAAGACCCATCTTCAAATGACACCGCCGCCGAAGAGTCATCTTCATGCGACACCCTCACTGAAGAGAATAAGGATGACACCATCTAGGTTCTTTTCATTAGCACCGACTCTGATGAGCGTCAGGGCAATGCGCCCATTCCTTTATCGCAGGAAGGAACATCATCAGGGTCATACCCGGCCGTATATTCGGTCCCACCACCAAGCAACCTGGTTGTATCCTTTGATTGGAATCAACTAGGCAGACCCCGGTTACCGGCCAGTATACCATTCAGAATCATTGTCCAGATCTATAGAATGATTATGGCTGGTACTATCATTGATGAAGGGGCGTCTGTGAGTATCCTTTCCTCTGTTGCTTGGAAAGCACTGGGTTCCCCGGCGCTTTTACCTGAGTTAAGAAATCTCTCAGGTTTTGATAAAGGAACTAGTCGACCATTAGGAATCCTTCCCAATGTGCCTGTTACATTGAAAGGGAAGACCGTCAATTTGAACGTGATGGTCATCCAGGGACCCTTGGATTATAACCTACTCCTTGGACGTGACTATATTTATTGCATGGGAGCGATAGTCTCCTCACTCTTTAGAGTAATGTGTTTTCCACACGAAGGAAGGGTGGTCAAGCTCGTAGACCAACTTTCGTTTCCGGGATCTCGCATCGCAAATAGTCAAATACCATTCCTAAATGGTCTGTTCAATCAAGATTTGCCTCCACCACTAGTCCTCCTTCCCGATGAGTGCGAGTGATTCGGAAAGAAAGACTGGAACCCAGGGGGCATGCACCCTGGTCTGCTTCGGGCGGAAGAAACCCTGGGTATAAGGTAGAATTTCCGCAGAAGAATATGACTAGTCCGTACCCCGTCCGGCTGTGGAAGAGGGGTTATTCTGGAATAGTATTCTTTTGTTAAAGTTATGTGTTTGGCAAAGGAGTCATTCACCTTTGTCTAAATAGGTGGGCAATGCCCAAGTAGGAATTCCCTTATTGCAACAAGTAGTAACCATCTTTGGGGAAAAGCAAGCCTCACCCATTAAAACAAATGTTTTGAAGGATAAGTAGGGGCAGCCTCCAAAGAAAGAGATTCTATTGTTGTGACGGAGGGTAACCATCTTTGAGTAACCCAATGATAGACATCGCCGAAGAAAGAGATTGATTTGCGGCAGCGAATAGAACCCTCTTCGGATAATAAGTAAGAGATGGCGGTATCTCGAAATTATACTTTATACCTGGGGGCATGCAAACTTTTGGAATGTGAGCGAGGGACGACTATTTATTTTTTAAATTTTTAGGTCCTCCCTTTAAACCTGTAGGTCTAACCCTTTAAACTCGTAGGCTTAGCCGATTCCGACCTTACATGAAGAAAGTCTGTGGGGCAAAGGTAAAAACTTGCCAAAATTGGAGCATAGCTTCGTGAGATAAAGCTCCTTAAAAAATAGCTATCTCACAGGAGGCGTCCTTATTCCATGACTGGTATATCGAGCAGTTTTAGCACATAGTTCATGCTCGTTAAAAAATAAACATAAGTTTATGAGCAGGCTTCCCTTCAGAGTTCAAGCTCATTCAGAAAAAATGAACCGGTAAATAACCTTTTGAGATCGTAAATTCATCAGCCATAAAAGCCTTGGTCGTGTTTGTGCACCGTCACCTCCACCGTCATTTGGCCGATCATTCACTTCCATTTGTGTGTTTACCCATTTTGAGGAACATCTGCGAAGAGTGATTTCACTTAGCCATCCTTGTGACACTGCCGTGATTGGAATATTCCAACTTGTACCTGGAATCTGCTGCTGCCCTGTTAATCACTCGTTCCTCAAAAGACGAGTCTTCTTTGAGCTCTTTTCACTGACTCGTAAAATATGAAAAGTTTGCCGAGTTTTGGCCTTCCAGCTCGTTAAAGCGACCGGAAGAGCTATCCCTCCTCTAGATTTTAATCTTTTTGGACCTGAGGGATTATTACACAAAAAGATCGAGCGCTTGTTTTGTTCGGCTCGTTAAAGCAATCGAAAATTCATCCCTTCTGTATTGTTTTATACTTTTTCGGACTTAAGGGATTAGATGACGAAAAAGGAATTTTGGAGTTGACTTTATGTACCTTTTCAGACTCTCTAAAAATGAAAAGGACCGAGTTATCCTTGTCGTTAGACTCGTTAAATTCATTAAATAGCGACAAACTTGTCTTTAGACGAGAACGAGTTTCCCTATCGCTAAGCTCGTTAAATCATAGCGATGGGCTTGCCCGAAGGGAAGGTTATAGAACAAGCATATGTTATCCTCCTCAAGCTTGACAAAAATAAAGAGGTACTGGTCAGAAATGACTGGGGAAAAATTGGGAGAACATCAAAGCTTAATGGTAGCAAGTCGCTCTTGAACATGACACTTTTCTTCCGTACCACATCGGGTTGGGTTGTTTCATTCACCGGTCTCATCACCATGGTCTTCGCCAAACCATCCACATTTGGGGTAATGCTACCGATCCATCGCATCAGTGTCGCTATATGTTCAAGAGAGGTCATTCTGAAAGTGTCAACCGTGTCCCATCCACTGCCATACATTATCCTTCATCCATTCATGATCGCCACCCTGAATCATATGTCACAGTTTGTTTTCACCTCCACTAAAATCATTAGCTCCGTTCCGTGTCATTGATGTGGGATTCATTAAGGTCCTCCTTTGACAGATCGCTTCTTGTCGACTTCAGCTCATTATCCAAGAAGTTGATCTAGGAACACCCCCATCAGTACTTTGAAGCTTGCATGCCTCAATGGCAAGTTTCTCACTTCCGGCGACAGGTATACATCAATGACCTTCGACCAGAAGATTTTGCGTGGCGTTCGACGCCAAGTCCTTTATTCACGCCATGTGAATTGTACTGCAGTACCTTGAGGGTCATTATCATTATCGGTGATTCCTCTCGCGCTTGTTAACGGTTTTCATCATTGACCGGTAATCAAGCGATGTCTTCCCATGTTCGACTTCAGCGAAATTCTCACATGGATCGACTTGTACTTAGAGTGAAGATCGAACGAGTTTGAAGACCCCGGATCTAGTTTCATCCATCCGGGCTGCGATACATATTCAGGAAATATAAAAGCATTTGTCATGTACATCATTGCAGCAGATGATCATCCTACTCAAAGGATGATAATTTCAGCAGAGAATTATCAGTCTACCATCAGACGATCGTCTGTTCTATGTACCAAAATGTATTTATAAAGCTGAGCATGGGAATGCCCGCCTCAGCTAGATCATGAAAACAAAATGAAAAATAATGTATTGTATTGTATTGTATTACAGGGCGCCTCCTCAGCACTGGAATGAACTTCGGACCCTCTAGATAAAGCATTTCACCCGATAAACGGCCTCACACTTTAGGGGGCAACTGTTATAGACATTTTTGTGCCTCGCAGCATGGAGCATAAAATGTCAATAATTACAGGGATCCTCAGTCCCTAAACATGTTGTTCTTACCCCTAGAAGAACAAGGTCAGCAAACCACAGCACTTCCCATCAGTTCTCCACCTGAAAACACTCAAAAACAGGCTATTTTTGGATCATGTCAGCTGCTCCACTGAGAAACTGCGCTGAATGTCAACTGCTCCTCCTTGTACCTGCGCTAAAAGTCAACTCCAATGAAGGCTACCTGCGCTGGGCAAGATTGGCCAAGTGGCACAGTCATTCTGCAAGGTGTCAATTGCCCAGGAAGCTTCCAAACTGACACTTGGTTCAAGGGATTCGCCCTGTGATGAGTAAGAGGTACTTGATCTCCATGTGTAAGCAAGGATCTCCAAGTGGACTCAAGAACTGAAGTTTAACTAAAGTGGGAGAGGACACTAGTCAGCTTTATGCCAGCCTCAAGCTGACTCATCCTTTCTCCAAATCTCCTATATATAGAGCTCTCTCATGAGGTCTAAGGAGGCTGGAATTTTGTGCAAAGCAAGGAAGTGCTGTTGGTTTACAGTTAGAGCTATTGGGTGATTGCTTTTATAGAGGAGAAGAGGAGATTTCTTGCTGCTGGGGAGGTGCTACTGGATTGGAGCCATTTATGGTTGTAACCTTCTCAGAACCTTTTTCTTCTATCAATAAAGCTTTGATGTTCTCCTATATACTTGTATTGCAATGATGTATTGTTTTTATCTGTATATTTGATCCATTCTAATCCATGCATCAGTTATGAGTACATGTTTCTTGTAGTTTCCCTCTCTTGTTTTTGCAGGATCTTTGTGTAGCTGGGCCGGCAAAAGGAGCAAGGAGCTGGGAACAAGAGGCAAGGAGAGAAGACAGGATCGACAAAAGCGAAAGACATCGGTTGGTCAATCCTTTCTTCCTTCTCTGTACTTTCATAAAGGAAAAATATCAAAGCTTTACTTTCAGTTGTTGCTAAGGAACTATCACCCTTAGAGTAGGGATAGGGTCATTCCGAGTCGGATACTTTTCCCCACAACAAGTCCATTTCACCTTTCCCAAGACCCCTCCATCATTTTGTCAAAAACCACCTTCATATCACTTCATTTCCATTCACACCTCACATTTTATTTTCGCTGCCTGCTGCTAGGACTTTGTGTCATCATGGAGGAAGAATCTTTGCCATAAAGAAAAAGACAACATAAAGGATGGAAGATCCTCATATATGAACCACTAGATTCCAATACAATCAACTCCTATCCTTTCATCAAACAATTCTTTGAGGATGTCCATTGCCTGGAATTTTGCAAAAGGGTGAGCGAGGTGGGATTTCATGAGAAACTAATAGATAGGGTGGCAACTCAACTGAAAGAAGAAACTGCTATCATTACTAGTGTTGAGTTCAATTTTTCAGTGGCCTCCATCTCAATTGCAACTGGGCTACTGGAAAATGGTGAATATTGGTTCAAAGGAATGAGCCTATATCTTGCAAACTACAAGCATTTCTTGAAGACGCCATACAGAGATACACATACTCACCTCATGCCTTTCAGATATTTATTGGAGAAATACACCCCTTTGATGAAAAATGTCATGAGTTTCTTCACTTGTGAAGGTAGATTCTCCAGGTTGTATGTGTAGGTTTTAACCCTGTACAGAAATTACCTGCATACAAATTCTAAAACACTGGAAAATAAACAATGCGAGAGCATAACACATAAAACACATATACACAGATATTTTCCCCTGGATCCCAAAACTGGGACTACCAGCTTGATTTTTCATTATTTTCCTTTCAATGTTATAATACATATTTATACATGCCGAAGCATCCAATACCATGGACAGAAAACCATCGCGTCCAAAACCATGTGTGAAAATCATGCACAAAACCATAGGTAGGTCTGCCCAACCTAATATAGGGTCCAAAAACAAAATTTTCTGGGGCATTGCCTTGGACCCCATAGAGGGGGGCTACCTGCACCCCTCCAGCCCCCTATGACCCCGCCACTATGCAATCGATGCAATGAAGGGGGGGGGCTCCACCCCCCCTTTAACCCCCTAGTTAACTACGTGGGCTAGTCGTGGAAAGAATATAACACAACCCAACATTCTCCCACTTGTTGTTTTCTTTCCATAGGGGGCCACAAGAGAGCTCAATCATTTATCTAGCCCTGGAATGCCCATTGTTTCTCTACACCAAGAGAACTTCTGAGAGCTTACAAATTTTTTCAATGCATCTGCAGTATTATTCAAAGTGTCCACCTTTACTAGTAACACCTTTTTGTCTTCTATCATATCCCTCACAAAGTGATACTGAACATCAATGTGCTTTGTCTTTGAATGATATGTTGGGTTATTTGCCAGGAAAATTTCACTTTGGCTGTCACAGTATACCCTTATAGCTCCCTATACTAACCCCATACTTGAACACAATCTCTGCAACCAAACTGCTTTTTTGCTTGCATGAGTGGCTGCCATGTATTCTGCCTCTCTAGTTGATAGTGCCACTACAGATTGTTTCTTACTCATCCAAGTGACTGCACCTCCAAATAGGTTAAACACATACCCACTTGTAGATCTTCTTTGATCTAGATCTCCAGCCTAGTCTGCATCAACAAAGCCATAAATATCCAACACTCTGTCCAATCCTGGTCTTCCTTAGTAGCACAAACCATAATCACTAGTGCCACGCAAATACCTAAAAACCTACTTCACTGTTGTCCAATGCTCCTTCCTTGGTTTTGACATAAACCTTCTCAATACTCCCACTACATGTGCAGTGTCTGGTCTAGTATAGACCATTACATACATTAGGCTACCGATTACACTTGCATATGGAACATGGTACATGTCCTCTCCCTCTTCTTGTGTCTTGGGACACTGTTCAACAGATAACCTCATACCTATAGGAATAGGAACCTTCACTGGTTTACTATCATGCATATTAAACCTCTGCAGTATTGTCTCGACATACTTCCTCTGGTTTAACCAGAGCTTCCTCTTTGCCCGATCTCTTTTAATTTCCATGCCCAAAATATAGTTTGCAGCACCAAGATCTTTCATGTCGAATTTGGAGGATAATTGGGTCTTCAGATCTTGGATAATTTCTTTGTCATTTCCAACCAACAACATATCATCCACATACAAGACTAGATAAATAACACGGTCACCAATTAATTTAAAATACACACAGTGATCTGCTTTTCTTTTGGTGAAGCCAAGTCCCCATATAAATGTATCAAATTTCTGATACCATATCCTTGGTGACCATTTTAACCCATACATAGACTTCTTTAACTTGCATACCATTTATTTCTTACCCTTCATCACAAAACCTTCAGGATGCTTCATGTAGATCTCCTCTTCCAAATCCACATGAAGAAATGTTGTCTTGACATCCATCTATTCTACCTCAAAATCAAAAGAAGAAAGAATAGATAAAAGTAATCTAATAGAAGATACCTTGGCAACAGGACAAAATATCACCAAAATCAATTCCTGGCACTCGGGAATAACCTTTTTCTACCAACCAAGCTTTGTATTTCTCCACCTTTCCTTCTACATTTGTCTTCTTTTTGAACACCCATTTGCTGCCAATGGGTTTCCTTCCAGCCAACAACTCCACCAGATCCCAAGCCTCATTTTGGTGCAAAGATGCCATTTCATCAACCATGGCCTCTTTCCAGAGTTTTCCATCTTCTGAATCTACTACTTTCTTCACAGTTCTGGGATCATCATCAGTAATAGATAAAGCAAAATTTGAACAGAAAGTAGATGGACTATACCTTTCTTGCTGCCTTCTTTCTCGAACTGATCTTCTCACACCCGTAGTTTGTGGCTCTTCAACTTTTGATTCCTCCTCTGCTGTAGAGTCTGATTCTTTCTCCTTCAGCTCAAACTCTATCTTCTCAGGTTCCTTTGGTTGGACTTCATGTTTAATAAAAAAATTCACCTCTCTGAACACCGAATCTCGGTTGTACACAACCTTCCTTATTACTAGGTCCCAAAGCTTATAACCATTTAAACCATCCTTATACCCAATAAAGATGCACTTTTCAAATTTACTAACCAACTTGGTTCTTTTCTTCTTTGGAAGATGTACATATGCATCACATCCAAATACCCTTAGATGTGAAAGAGAGGGTTTCTTATCAGTCCATACCTCTTGTGGAGTCTTATCCTCCAACACTGATGAAGGTGATCTATTGACCAAGTAACATGCTATCTCCACTGCCTCTACCCAGAATTCCTGTCTCAACCCGACACCAATGAGCATGCTTCTTGCCCTTTCCATCAACCTCTTATTCATTCTTTCTGCAACTCTATTCTTTTCAGGTGTGTATGGAGTAGTCTTCTCCCGTGCTATACCACACTTGTTACAGAATTCTTCAAATTCTTTGCTGCAAAACTCTCCACCGTTATCTGTTCTCAACACCTTTATCTTCTTCTCTATCTTGTTTCCACTAGAGCCTTAAATTCTTTAAACCTATCAAATACTTCAGATTTCTTCCTAAGGAAATATATCCATGTATTCCTTGAAAAGTGAAATATAAATGATACATAGTATACAGACTTACCCAGTGATGGAACCTTCACAGGTCTAAACACATCACTGTGCACAAGTTCTAATATATGTTTCGTCATCTTACCACCAGAGGGGAAACTTGCTCGATTCTTCTTCACATATACACAATTTTCACAGAAATCAAAATGTAGAGAGTTATTACTCATATCTTCTACCATACCTTTACCATGAAGTGTTCGAAGGCCCTTCTCTCCAATATGTCCAAGCCTTTGATGCCACAGCATGGTCTTCTCTCCAGAGACCACTAGATTTTCGGCACCTCTTTCAAGAACCACAAAACTGTTGCACCCATTAGTAACTGTGCTACTTTGTAGCTTATACAGAGTTTCAATCCAAACTCCCTGCATCAATACCAGTGCTCCCCAAACCATTTTGCAAGTATCCTTCTCGAACACTATTTTCACACCTACATCATCCAGCTTGCTTATGAAAATAAGTTTTTTGGCCAATGTAGGAATATGCAGAACACCCAGAAGTGTTATAACACTTCCACCTTGCAACTTCAACTTTACTTTTTCGCGACCGACAAATCTAGCCTTCTTGTCATCCCCCAAGAACACATCACCACCATCATATTTCTCATACTCACTGAACCACTCTCTATGGGGAGTGAAGTGAAAGGATGCACCTGAGCCAATAAACCATGCCTCATGATCTACATGTGTACTTGAGGAAGCCAAGTACACATCCCTAGCTTCATCTGAGGTGGTTTTCGCATCTACACAACGAGTATCATCAGATCCCTTTCCTTTGTCAGGAGCTTTATATTTACAATCCCTTTCGTAGTGCCCTTCCTTTCCACATTTCCAGCCCACCACCTTTATAGGTTTTCCTAGAGATTTAGATCTCCCTCTAGATTTAAATCTCCCACTGAATGAATTATTTTTGCTTCTGTTCTGGGGCTCTCCTCGTATAGACAAGGCATCACCATTTTGGCTCTCCATATTTTTCCATTTCATCTCCTTCGTTAGCAAGGATGAGACTATTTCATCAAACGACAAGGCAGTTGCATTGCTACCTATTGCAATAACTAGAATATCCCACAAATTTGGTAGAGAACACAAAAAACTGATGCACTTATCTTCATCTAAAATTTTAATATCAACAGATAATAATTGACTTACCATAGTATTAAATGTGTTCAGATGCTCTGTGACTAAGTCTCCATCTTTCATCCTCATGCTATACAACTTTTTCCGTAGTAACAATTTATTCACCAGAGACTTAGATTGGTACAAAGTCCCTAACTAATCCCACAAAGCCTTCGCCATAGCTTCCCCTGATACATTCAACAATGAGACACACAATCGTATTGTGCTCTTACTCCTCCGTTCCAACTTCTTCCATTCTTCATCAAACACTCTCGTTGGTTTAGTACCTGGATATACTATGACCCGCTGATCTTTATCCACCAATAGATCCTCCATCTTAAGTTTCCATAACTCAAAACTCTGACCATTAAATTTCTCGATCTCTATCTTTCCACTGCTTGCCATCTTCTTTCACCACAAAAATCGATCCCGTAGATCTCCCACTGAACAGGGTCTACCATAGGCCCGAGTGAAACCTCTCAGCAACAAAGGCATCCCCTTGAAGCGAAAACAACTATGATACCAAATGTAGGTTTTAACCCCATACAGAAATTACTTGCATACAAATTCTAAAACACAGAAAATAAACAATGTGAGAGCATAACACATAAAACACATATACACATATATTTTCCCCTGGATCCCAAAACCGAGACTACCAGCTTGATTTTTCATTATTTTCCTTTCAATGTTACAATACATATTTATACATGCTGAAGCATCCAATACCATGGACCGAAAACCATCGCATCCAAAACCATGGAAAGAAAACCATCGCATCCAAGACCATGTCCGAAAATCATGCACAAAACCTTAGGTAGGTCCACCCAACCTAATATATGGTCCAAAAACAAAATTTCCTGGGGAGCTGCCCTGGACCTTATAGATGGGGGCTATCTACATCTAGAGGGGGGCTATCTGCATCCCTCAAACCCCTTGTGACCCCCCCACTATACAATCAGTGCAACGAAAGGGGGGGGGGGGGGGGGGGGTTGGCGACCCCCCTCTAACCCCCCAGTTAACTGCGTGGGCTAGTCGTGGAAAGAATATAACACAACCCAACAGTATGCCTATCATATTCACCTCTTGATGCGTTTCACCTCTCAAAAGCCACTCAACATGTGTAATTATCTATTAGGAGCATTTCCAAAATGTTTGAAAAAATACAATTAAAGGACAAAGAGCACTCCCCAAGCTTGTTCCATCATAGTCTCATCAAAACAATTGTCCTTCACCAGCTGGCAGAGAAAGGTATGGCTTAGGAAGCCTTTTTGGAAGCAAACTAAAAATGGCATGAGAAAAATGTAGCATCTCAGTCTCTTGGTGCACCAAAACCACAAACAGAGGTGGGGTCATCTACCAAAAGAGTGGAGAAGACTTAGCTACCCAAACCTGAGGTGACTAAAGTGTATAACAAAGGGCAGAGGCTTGTGTTTTCTTCTCATAGAGAGAAAGGGGCCAAGCCTTCTTCATCAACAAAGCAGGAACTGGCATCAAAAGAGAAAGACACAATTGAACATGAGTTTGAACTAATTGTTCTAGAGATTAAGGATCAGACCTCAAACATGGGACAAAAAATCAGGGATAAGGACTATCAAATCAAGGAGCTAGCATCATTTGGAAAGAGAAAAATATGTCATATCATTCCTTGAACAGGAAAACAGTCAACTCAAAGCAAAGGAGTTGATCTTAGAAAAGGAAAAAAGCAAGTTATTGCAACAATTTGGAAAAGGTAAGGAGAACATGGAATCAAGCGAGCCTGAAGCATCAAAGGGGAGAGGAAAAAGGAAAAGAACAAGAACAAGATTTCTCAAGAAAGCTTTGCAAGAAGAGAAAGAACAAATTTTGTTGAATGAGGACCTTGACCCAGAGGATAGGATTGCCCTTGAAGTTCTTCAAGATAAGGAGTATTGGATAAATAGGGTAAATGAACACTTGGAGAAGCTCCTTCAGAAGGAAAATATAGAAAATTAGTTTCTCAGACACATGGCGCACCACTACCAAGCTCAAAACATGATCATCAATTTCAAGGTGAAGCAACTTGAAAATAAGCTTAAGGAGACAAAAATAGAGCAAAAGGATGAGGGAAAGTTGGAGATTCTTTCTGAAGCATATATGAAGCTATAAAAACATGTTTTTACACCTTCCCTCGAATTTTGAGCCAATTCTAATCATTTTGAGATTTTTGAAAAATTTTGGTCTAAATTCAGAAAACCAGCTGCTCCAGAAGCACAACACCTTGGCACTGTGCTTTTTCTTCAGGCATCCATTTAAGGAAAATTCTACATTTTTTGAAATCTCTTTCCATCCTCTAAAAACCCATTTGCTCAAATTTTGCAGAGGTGGTTCATTTGTAGAGAAAAGTGCAAAAAGGTGGCAAAAAACTAGCGTTCTGGACCATTTTTTGACAGGCGCTATGCTTCTGGAGTGACCTTGGGAGAATGGATATTGGAAGGCCTTCCCATGCTCAAAATTCATAAATTGAAACTGTTATGGAAACTAGAGTTGAAGGGATAGTTGGTCATTCTCTCAGTTTTGCATGTTGACCTATGGGAGGCACCTCAAAATCAGATCAATGTGGGAACTATGCTTCTGCACTTTTCTGTGTTTCAATTTGTAAATTTCAATGTGTAAATTTCTAGTTTCTAGTTTGACTTAGTCAAAGTCAAGATTCTCTATGTAATGGCACTAGTTACGAGGCTAGGTGATGTAATCATGAATAAATATACATCATAGGTAGTTTTTTATGTTTATTAGGCCTCATAAAAGAAGCAAACTCCTAAATAAACTCTCCATGAAGTGTTTGAGTTTCACCTTCTCACTCTGACCTGTTGGTTGAGAGAATCTTGGAGTCAGTTCCTCCACCAAGGGATTCAAATCCTGAAGGTGGGAAAGTGGTCTAGGGGAGTCTATGTGTATCATTTCTCCTCAGGAGAAGAGGGTTGAACGTTTTGTGAAGGAAGCTTGCATGTAATCATCTTTTTAGCTAATACAGAAACAGGTTGCAGCTATTTTCAAGGAACTATAGCCTAGTGAGTTCATGGTGCTTGTACTTCATTCTTTTTGTTTTCTAATGGTCTAAACATCTTTATCTACATTATATCTCTTCTTTCTATGGATTCCTTATAGTAAAATACACAGAATTCTTGTTTTTCAAGCTCTGTTATTTGGTTTTCATAGTTATGTGTATGTCTCCCTAAGCTAATGAAATCATGTTTATTTATGCTCATTAGTTTCTTCCACACTATATCCTCTATACTACACTGACAATATTCAAAATACACCATGGATTCTAATATCTATTTTCTTCTCATATTTTCTCTTGTACTCCTACAACCTATACCTATTTGTGGCTCCAAACCCTAAGTTTAGCAAGCCCTAAGAAACCAAATTTTCACAAACAAACAAACAAGTACACATATCTAGCCTAAACTTCATTTCTTTTAAGTCATATCACTGATAAGAGACTTGGAGAGATCCCTCTCATGCTCAGTAGGGCTAGCTACTAAGCTGAAGCGGTTTGATGTTATTGGGTTGTGTTATATTCTTTCCATGACTAACCTACATAGTGAACCGGGGGGTCAGAGGGGCGGTGGAGCCCCCCCTTCATTCCGCTGACTACGCAATGGGGGGGTCATAGGGGGGGTGGTAGCCCCCCCTGTCCAGGGGGTTTGAAGGGGGTGGGTAGCCCCCCTCTACGGGGTCCGAGGTAGCACCCTGGGAAATTTTTTTTTGGGACCCTATATTAGGTTGGGTGAACCTACCTATGGTTTTTAGTCCATGGTTTTGGACGTGATGGTTTTTCGGTCCATGGTATTGGATGCTTCAGCATGTATAAATATGTGTTGTAACATTGAAAGGAACTTAATGAAAAATCAAGCTGGTAGTCCTAGTTTTGGGATCCAGGGGAAAATCTCTGTGCGTATGTGTTTTATGTGTTATGCTCTCGCATTGTTTATTTTCTTTGTTTAATAATTCATATGCAGGTAATTTCTGTACAGGGTTAAAACCTACAGATGTTACCATTCTCGATTTCCTTTTTAGCCTGGGTGATTGTAAGGACTAACACATTGGACATCAATTTTCTCTTGAATTTGGACACCATTTTGTCCCAAATTTTAAGTTTTTCATTACCTTTTCTTCTATGATCAACGTACAATTCATCCCACCATAGTGTTGCATGTCCCCTTAACCTGGTCGCATCATACTTGACCTTCTAGTCCTCCTCAACATCCTCATAAAGCTAGAAGGTCAAGTATGATGCGACCAGGTTAAGGGGACATGCAACACTATGGTGGGATGAATTGTACGTTGATCATAGAAGAAAAGGTAATGAAAAACTTAAAATTTGGGACAAAATGGTGTCCAAATTCAAGAGAAAATTGATGTCCAATGTGTTAGTCCTTACAATCACCCAGGCTAAAAAGGAAATCGAGAATGGTAACATCTGTAGGTTTTAACCCTGTACAGAAATCACCTGCATATGAATTATTAAACAAAGAAAATAAACAATGCGAGAGCATAACACATAAAACACATACGCACAGAGATTTTCCCCTGGATCCCAAAACTAGGACTACCAGCTTGATTTTTCATTAAGTTCCTTTCAATGTTACAACACATATTTATACATGCTGAAGCATCCAATACCATGGACCGAAAAACCATCACGTCCAAAACCATGGACTAAAAACCATAGGTAGGTTCACCCAACCTAATATAGGGTCCCAAAAAAAAATTTCCCAGGGTGCTACCTCGGACCCCGTAGAGGGGGGCTACCCACCCCCTTCCTAGAGCTTCCTAGAGCTTCCTCCATCTCTTCCTCAAAACTCATTTCATCACTCTCACTGATGTCTCCCATATCAAATGCTTGCCTCTCAGTAGTCTCCATGGCCTCCATTGTTTCCTAAATACACCTCAATTCCAATCATAGGTCCTCGTCCATTCCACTCCTTTCTTGCACTCCTCTTCTAGGTTGAATACTCACAACACAATTCTTGATAGTTCCTTAATTTGTCTAAACAGTTGAAGGCTTCTTAAAGCTTTTTCCAGCTCTGATGGTGCAACGTGCCTTGGTAGCCCCTTTTTTGTTTTAATTTTTCTAAATATTTTATATTTGAAATATATAAATTAATATGTAGGTTGTAAAATACTCATGCAGTTTACTAAATCACAGAGTAGAAGCTAATCTACTGATATACAGAGGTAAATTCACGATTGAGAACATAAATCATTATCATGCAAAAGGAAACATATCACATGCACAATGATTATCTAGGGGAAAGAAACTTCTCAAAACCCCTTACTAAATTTTTTGCATTAATCAAAGAATTTGGATGAATATAATCTGCTTCCTCAATCTTGAGCACAACTTGCATCTATATATTTTATCCTCTTCTTGTTTGACTGAACCTGACCAATACTTAGCTTATTTTTCAAGCCTCCAAGCTCCTAATTCCTTGTGTTCTTCCTCTGGGAAATTCACCCCTATTAAATAGGAAATTCCCTCATCTAGATTGTGTAATTCCTTTAGGTCCTTCCTTTGATTGCATGCACCATCTGTACAAATTGAAATATGCTACAATTTATAGTACAACTCCTTGGAATCTCCATGTCAACTCATTAACTCAAATTCTTTGCATGCATGACCTAATTTAGGTTTATTGATTAGCTAACTAGATTATCGCTGAGTGTTACTTAAGTTACGCTACACAACTTGACCTTCCACCCATTCCTCCTAGAGTTAGAACTAGTTAATTGACTATAACTCAATTTAACTGAAATTTATTCCTATAACAGAAATTAACTCAACCTACAATCCTAAAATTTAGGAAACCCTTACACACAAATGAAATTAATGCCCCTAAATTAAACTAACTAAACTAGACTCCTATTTTTTAGGAATAAACTCAAGTAAACTGAACTTGAACTCATTAACTTGAATTCAACGTTCTTAACTGGATGACAATAGCCATGTCACCTCAAGTAACTCCTCCAAGTTGTCTATTGACGTGGAATTTTGAATTTCCTCCATTTGTTTAAGGAAAAATTCAAAATTGAGACTTACTTTCCCCATTTTCAACACTCCCTCTCAACAAGAAATGGATTATCAACCACCCCTATCCTTGACCTGCAGAATGTACTACATGCAACACCAATCATTTTTGTTTTTGCTACAACAACATCTACAACTGAGAAGCATAAAAAAAACAAATTGAGTCAATTGTGTTTATAATTGTCTACTGAGAAAACTTTGTTGTTATTGAATCTTCTACTAAGCCTCCTGCTCTAATGCCAACACTCCTATGCACTCCTCAGTATCTGACTGACACTGATCCTCTTGCTACTAAATACTGTGGGCCCCTATAGCAAGGTAATGATCCATGAGCAGAACACTAGCAATGGACCTTGCCCAAATTTCTACAACTATTAAACTAAGGATCTACATCACTCCACCTCACTCCTGGAGGTATAGTTGCATGTGCTCCCTCTGCCCACTTGGCTCGAACTCTCCCACTTGCCTCTTATTTGCTTCTCCATTTGTGGCTTCTCCACAACTTCCTGAGGCTTCTTCTAAGGCTGCATGTTGAGAGGTAAATCATGCTCCCTCTCAACCACCACATCTCTAGTCTTTTCTTTGCTCCTCAAGGCTTTGTATGCATATTCTACCTCAAGTGCATACAAGTTCTTGAATCAAACCTCGATCTGCTTCACTTCTCCCAAGGCTATGTGTCTAAGGAATGTGTTTCCTTTGTTGAAGATCACATCGTAACCACGATCTTCCAAAACTGTAAATGGAGACAAGATTCTTCTTTAGACCGGGGATAAGCATCATATCCTTGAGCCTAAGAGGGGATCTGGAATCCCTATGAAAGGTGATTGTACTAATACCGGCCGCACTATACCTTCCATCATCTCCAAACTCAATGTTCATTTGGAGCTCTTTCTCCTTGAAGCTAATGAAAAATGATCTATTCCCCGTCATGTCGAACGAGGCATCATTGTCCAAGTACCACATGCTCCTTCTTGTTTGCTTCCTTGTGTGGACACTTCGTGGCATAGTGCCCAAATTCATGATAGTTGAAACACTTGATTTTAGACAAGTCTTTCTTCTTGCCCTCTTGGCTAGAACTAGCTTCTACTTGGGACTTCTTCCCCTTTTCCTTCATTCCTTTGTTGACTATTGAAAATCCCTTTTTCTCTTCTTTGGATGAGGTCCTATCTATGGTATTCTGCCTTATTTCCTCCTGTACCAAATCATACCATAATCATTCCCAATTTGGTAGTTTCTCCCTCTCATTCACTGAATCTTGGTAGCTGTGCTAGCTCTTGGGAAGGCCTAGAAGGGTTAGGATCACCAAATCATCATCTGGGACAATGAAACTAACTCCTGCAAATTCATCATGACATTGTGTGAGCTTGCTCAGATAATGTTGAATTGAGTCATTCTTCTACATATTGATATTTCAAAGCTTTTCCTTGAGTGCCAGCTTCTTGTGGTTACTACTATTCGGAAATAGATCTATCAATGCTTCTCACATTGCATACAAAGTCTTTTTGCCATGGATATTTGAGACAATATGGTCTCGTAATCCCTCAAATATCATTCTCCTTGCCCTGGCTACATACTTCTTCTATTTTTCTAGATTATGAGCATCAATTGCTGTTGGTTTCAGATTGTCAGTCTCAAAAACATTCTTCAACCCATTACCTTCCAGTACTACCTCCATGCGATCCTTCCAAGAAAAATAATTTGATCTTCCCTCAAGGACATACTTGAGTCTTAGTCCATAGAAAGCCATCCTTCTAGCTTTGAAAATTGATCCTACAAATTTGATCCTCCTGCAAAGACAACTTCAAAAAATTTTCTCTACTGTGAAACTAGCTCCAATACCATGTAGAAATTAATGTGTTTATTCTAAACTTCTCATGAAATTTACTAAATCACAAGACTAGAAGCTACTCTATTTATATGTAAAAGAAAATTCACCATCGAGAACACAAATCATTAACATGAAAAAGGAAACATCACACATGAAAAGAGATTTCTCTAGGGGAAATAAACTAATCAAAACCCCGTGCTATTTATATTGCATTAATCAAAGAATTTGGATGAATACAATATGCTTGCTCAAGCTTGAGCAGAACCTACACTTTTATCTTCTATCCTATACCTAACTAATTGAACTTGGCCAATACTTAACCAATTTTTCAAGCCTCTAAGATCCTAATTCCTTGTGTTGTTCCTCCAGGAAATTAGCCCCTATTAAATACAAAATTCCCACATCTGGATTGCACAATTCCTTTAAATCCTTCCTCTAACCACATGCACCATCTGTACACATTGGAATATGCTACAAATGATAGTACAATTCCTTGGAATCTCCATATCAACTGGGTAACTTGAATTCTCTTCATGCATGAGCTAATTTAGGCTGATTGATTAGTTAACTAAATGATCACTGAGTGTGATTGAAGTTACAATGCACAACTTGACCTTCCACTAGCTCCTCCAATGGTTACAACTAGTTTAACTGAGCATAACTCAATTTAAGTTAATTAATTGGTACAACTGAAATTAACTCAACATATACTCCTAAAATTTAGGAACCCACTACACACAACTGAACTTCATGCCCCTAACTCAAATTGACTGAGCTAGACTCCTATTTTTTAGGAATCAACTCAAGTATACTAGACTTGAGCTCATTAACTTGAATTTGGTGTTCTTAACTGAGTGACAAGAGCCATGTCACCTCAGTTAACTCCTCCAAGTTTTCTATTGATATGGAATTTCAAATTTTCTCTCTTTTAGTAAGGAAAAAATCAAAATTGAGACTTTCTTGTTGCATTTTCAGCATGAAATGCTTCAAATTTTAGCTTGTCCCTTCTTTTGTGTGAACCCCTTTTCTCATTTTCCACAAAACTGCCATATCACTTTTCATTTTAAAATTTATAATTAAAATCTTTTAATTAAATGAAAGGTCCACTTTATTAAGTAAACTCAGGGATCATGAAGGTTTATTTTCTCTTATTGATCTCATGCATCGACTACTTGGGATTGAATCCTGACCAACTAAGGTACTCGAGGATCGGGGATGTCGACTCCAAAATTTCCTTAACTTTCTTTTTTCACTCGACACTACTAACCAAATTCTCTGACATAAGGTCAAGTCAAGGAAAATCACTTGAATAAAACCAAAAGCATGAAATATTGACCTTTCACCTTTCGACTATGGCTCGTTGACTCGGGGGTTAAGTTTATTTCCTTGATTGATTTCTTGGGTTTATATTATTTTCCACCGCGGGTAATTTCATTATTTAACAAGGATTTTCAATTATTTATAAGGTTTCTGCGCAAAATGATTCTAGAAAAAATATTGTTTGTTTAACTTCAAAAACCAAGTTCATTCATAGATGGAGACTTACCAAGGTTCTTTCCATATGTATATATTTAAGAGAATCATATGTGGTTTTTAAATAGATTCCAATTGGTTATGGAGTTATGTTTCGTTGAGCCTCTATAGTGAAAATACAATATCAGCCTCAGATGTAGCTTTTCACCCTTCAAAGAAATAGTAGTATAGGCTCTAGTCCAAAAATAAAGATTAGAATAATAACATCTTACACAATAAAACATTCTAGGGTATACAAGCCAAATAATTCCTATTTCTTCTTTTGGCTCTCACCCCCACAAGGTCTTTTGGACATATCTTTATACAAAAGTAGAAGAAATTACTTTGTAATAGATTTGTGAAGTGCATAAAAACAACAAATTTCCCAAGAACAACACTTAGGCTTTTCTCGAAGCCCCTTAGAGACAATTAACACAATTGTCCCAAACAAAGGGACACATATACAAAAAAAACAATATTTTGATGTAGCTATCCAAAAAGAGACACCTAATAAAATTTATTGTAGAAGATATTTACATGAATATTTTTTTTTCATGAAAAACAAAATATAGAGCGATACTCTACATCACAAAATTATTAAATAACCTAAATACCTTTGGATTATGGCTCTAAATCTATTTGAACAAACTTCAAACAAATAGCCTGTACAAGTTAACCTTAAGTATTCATAGCTAAATCCAAACATGCGTAGGTTTCATTAAAATATGTGCTAACTTTTAACTATTTTAAATTTAAAAACTTTTTCATGTTCAAACAACTTATCTCAAATAAAAGTCACTTATGGTGCGCATAGATATTCAAGAACCATAAGAAAATAGGCTTAAACAAGTGATGTTTCTTAGTATAAGATGTTATAATTAGTGTTATGGTATTCCTGTTTGAAGAATTGCAAAGACTGATGAGATAATTAAATAAGGAAAAAATAATAACAACTATAAAAGAAATTGAAAATTATATGATAATTTATTTCTTTTACTAAAATTTAGCCCTCATTGAACTACGTCCCCTCATCAAATTTGCTCATGTGCTAGTATATCCCAATTTCAACAATACATAGTGGTCTCGCCAATAATTTTCTAACCATACACAAGTATTATCTAGAAGAAAGTAATGGGCTGTGAAAACACAATAATCCACATATGGATGAATAAAAAATTTACTCAAAATAAAAAATTAATTAGAACTAATTACACTTATTTCCTCAAATATTTTTGAACTTACATTAATAATCTTTTTCCTAAAAATAATAGGACAGGAATTTAAATTTTGAAAAAAAATAGTATCCATATATCAAAAAGAGGTGAAGGAAGCATGTTTGTCTACTATGTGTAGCATTTGGACCTTCTATACAAGAAGTAGATAATGTTTTGACTTATTATTCTTCTCTGGTCGTACCTGTGGAACAAACCTTCACAAAAGAGACCCCACTTTCACCTTTAGAATATGGCCCACCTTCATCTTAAATTTCCAAGAAGAACTAAAAATCGTACACATCATCAAACATTTCCTCTAGAAGGGATCCCAATTTCAAAATAAAAGTTTGTGAAGAGAGCTTGCCATCGCACAAATTTTGACTCTCCTAGTTTCTTGATATCTTTGGTTAACATATTCTTCATGGTTGAAACATCAAATCTGAGAAGGAATATTTTGTCTATTATACGTGTATCAAATTTATCAATACAATTCCAAGAAAATTTCACTTCCTTTTCAATTGTCGAATAATTTTTCTCTACAGGGTTCAATACCCATGAGGCAAATTGAATAATTTGTTTTTGTCCTTCCTTGAGTTGTTTGAGGATTCCTCCACATCCTATATCACTGGCATTTGTCTCAACAATCTTTGCCAAAATTTCATTTGATACGTAGAGGATAGGAATAAATTTTACCTTTTCTTTTATTTTTATAACAGCAATCGTGTGCACCATACTCAATGATTCTAGGTTATTTTTCAGTATTTGATTTAAAATCCTCCTATCTTGCGCATGGTCTTTATAAAAGTTGTAGAAATAGTTTAGACAACCTAGGAATCTTTTTAATTGGGGTTTATCCTTTATTTCATCTAGAAAATTTTCTACAAATGCCACTACGTACTATTGAAGAGCAATACGTCCATTTTCAATTATCTTCCCGAGGAATTTAACCTTGATCTCGAATATTTCCATCTTCATTTTGTTGAGAACTAAACCAATTTTTTGACAACTTATTTAAATTTATGTACATTCTTGAAATGTTCATCATTTTATCTATAAAATATCAAAACATCTTCAATATATACAATAATCCAATCAAAGTATGGCTTAAACACTTGATTCATCACCTTTTGAAATTTGGAAAGAGCATGCTTTAGTCCAAATGGAATGATATTCCAGACATACTGTCCAGGGGGACACTGAAGGTTGTTTTAAACCAATCTTCTTCTTTGATGGAAACTTGCAAGAAACTTGACCTCATGTCAAATTTTGAAAATATATTAGCTCCTGCAATTCTCGATATCAGATTTTATTTGTGAGGGAGGGATAGGATAAGTGTTATCATCCATAATATTATTTAACAACCTATAATTTATTACTAGTCTGGGCACTCCTCTGATTTGTTTAGAAATCTTATTCACATAGAATCCATAACAGTTCCATGGACTGTCAGACTCACTTATTAGTCTTGTTTTCAGGAGATCTTATATTTCTCTTTGGAAGAGTCTTCTATATTCTTCTTTCATTAGAATAACTCTACCTTTACATGGTTTTCATGTGTATTCAGCTTTGTATGGTAGTTCTACGCAATATTGCTTCCTATGCCAGAAAGAATTAGGTTCTTCTACACAACATTCTGCCTCTAACTCTTTTTTCAATTCTTCTATTTTTCTTATGACTAAAACTTGTTTCAATCTTTCATCTATCCTCAAGCAGTATTTTAGGTCTTTAAGTTCTTCTAGCCTTTTTACGAGCAAGAATATAGGAACAAACTTACTTGCTGGTTATGTGGGAAATAGGGCCATACTTCAAATAAATGTCCACAAAGGGAAGAATCTAAGTTACACATAGGAAAAAGGTCACAAGAATTTGCTAAGAATTATCAACAGGACAGATAGAGGAGAGAAGAGGGAAAAACAGTAATCTCAAACCAATGCTCTAAATGTGGATCCAAATTCCACAAATCATAAATTGACCTAATATTCATATTAAAGAAGAAATACTTGTTATAGGACAAGACTTTTGTGATTCTATTGAGACTTCAAGTTCTAGTCTTTTTTACTTAGAATATTTAGAAAATCTTGATGTAGTATTTGTTGTTGACCATTGTAAGTGTACAAACTCAAGAAATTGCCATTGCAATAGTTCCAAATTAGATTCTGAATATATCTCTGAACAAGAGCATGATCTACAACATAAATTAAAATTTTTCACAGCTCACATTTCTGATAATGAAGAAGCAAAAGTCTTAGATGGAATACAAATTATTCCTAAAGGTGAAATGAAAGAGAAATTGATGGAGATATTTTTGTAGACCATGCTCAAAAACCAAGGTTCTACATTTAATATAGAAGGGTTTATCAGAGAAGGATATAATGAAGCAAAGACATTATCGACAAAAATGGAAAATCACTTTCAATAAATTGAACATGAAGTAAATAGAGGATTTGTCTCAAGCCATGAAAATATTGATGATATTTCTTCTAAATTTGCATAAATATCTTTGACAAACAAATACAAGAAAAATTCCTTCTTCATTACTCTTCATCCATCTTGTATGTTGGAAGCGGGATCCCCCAAGGGCAATTTTTGGGCTAAAAGCCAAGATTTTGGTCCAATTTTGTAATCCAAATGTAAAGACTCCAAATTTTGTGGTCGCGTGTGTGTAGATGTTAAAGAGTCATAGGGTTGTCCGCCCTTATTTTAAAAATGTAATGTCGGTTGTAGGAGATCTACCCATGGTCTGTGGACCATGGGACTGTATAAATATAGCTAAGCTCTAAGTAGTTAGGGTAGATTAATTGAATAATGGAATCAAGCAAGGTATGATGTATGAGAGATAGCTCTGAGTAGAAGTCTAAGTTTTGGGTAGTAGCATAGGTAGAGGCTTTGCAGCTAAGTGCGTAGAGGCCTAGAAGTCCGTAGTTGAGTGCGCAGACCCCTGCAGCTAAGTGAGTAGGGCAGGTTGAGTCTGTAATTGTTCAGAATTATCAATGAAGAGAACTGTTCTGCAATTTATGCATCTTTATTTCCTGTTTATGCATTTGTTATATTGCGTATAAATTTCACTTATAGTGCTTATATGATGCGTGAATTTATGTAATTGTGTTGGATAAGTGACCGCAAGTAGGAACATCAATTTACGTGAAGCTAACTAAGATCTGATAATAAAAACACTTAGCCTAGTTAGGAAGATACCATAGTTCATTGGCCTAGTAGCACGAAAGGACTTCAGCCCCTGGGTAGGGCTACGCGGAAGATGATTGTACCCTTTCACAAAGGTATTGAAGGGTGGAACAAAGGGTTAAGCAACTTGTGTGAAGGGAGGTATAGCTGGAATAAAATGATATCAAATCCATCTCAAGGGTGCAAAAACTTGGTTCCAGTATCCCCCCATACTACTTCGGGTGAGACTTCATTTTGCATTCCATGGGCTGATGCTGAAAGGGCCAATAGTGTAGGGATTTGTTTGGCTAACTAACATTAAACCTGGGTCAGGCCCCCATAAGCCAATAAATGGTTTCGTTGCCGAGGCCAGAATCTGCATGAGAGATGTGTGATGTCATATCACTAGAATCCATCTAAGTAATAAATTGAAGGCTAGTTGGACAGAAGGATTCATGAGCTCTCGGCACAAGAAAACAGAAACTCGCAACTGTCAAAAGAACAGTGGTTGGACCAATATCTGTATATGGAGATCCACAAAGTCTTTTTCGCTTCTTTCCCTACTAAGCTATATGAGTGGACCGCGAAGCTATCTGATAACCAAGGGAGGTGGAAACTTGATGGTCCTACTGTGTGGACACCAGAGCTAGTGCGAAGGTTGGAAGCATTAGGGGATAAGATCATGTGCACTTTCGATCATTGGCTCAATCACATCATAGGAGGATTTGTTAATGAATTTGTAGTCGACATCTCAGTCAGCCATAGTGAGGTGGAGCGACATTTTTTCAAGGGACAGTGAGGTAAGTACGTAAAATATTTGAATACTTGGATTAAAATGTTGTTGTCTGAAAAATGGGTTATGCAGCTACCTTGATGTTTGGGACTATGCAAAGTGGAAAAAGTTACAGAAACAAAGGAAATAAGGGTCCAAAGTATAACCCCTTGATTTCACCTCCACGGGGGATGAAGAAGGGATAGCAAAGGTCTCTCCCAGAAGTGTTATTTAGTTAATAAGACAAGGGTTTCTGTGAATACCACCTCCGCCCACACCACCTTCGTCTTCACCACCATCACCTCCAACTTCACCCATACCACTTCCACCACTACCATGATTCAATATGGCAAACACATTGAAGTTGCCTTTGTTCAAAGGTTTGGGAAATGAGGATTTGGACCAATTTTTGTTCGTTGTAAGGGCTGTATGGGAAGCTCAAGGTGTTACAAATGACCATATAAAGAAAGCGACACTGGTTAGTGCTCTGCAGGATCGTGCACTGACCTGGTATATTAAGTACTCCAATGATAATCTAAATGTGAGAGTAGCGGACATCCAAGTAGCACTAAATAGGGAATTTAGCAGGCCTAGGTCTGAGTCATAGTCGATTGTGGGATTCAAAGAGTTCACGCTGTGACCAAGTGAGACACCGTGGGAATTGGATCAAAGATTGAGGTGTCAAATCCATGAAGCCAATATGAATTTGACAGATAGACAACATTGCGAATGGTTTGTGGCTTTGCTACTACCCCACATAAGGAGCACGCTATCGCAGTAGAAGCAAACAACTCAGGCAGAGGCCTTGGAGATTTCCATGAGACTACATGAGACTCTGATGCAAGATCCTAATCTAGGAGTTCAGTAGATCCATGCGCAGCTACAGAATCTGTGCCTTGAGATGCAAAGTCTGAAGCAGGATAGGACAGTTCAAGTAGAGGTGTGCGAGGAGGTTTGATGTTTGAAATGCAAGAGTCAGGGTCATGACAAAGATCACTGGCTAGTCTTTACAAATTACCTTACAAGTGGAGGACCGATGCTTTTAAGGCTAGAAGCTCAAGTAGGACTTAGTGTGGTGCCTACTTTATGGTGCGCTATCCGTCAGGTAGTCAGAAAACATGCCATGGATAATTGTCACTTGCTACATAAGTATGTGCAAATGCCGCAACAGTTGTTCTGAAAATTTTGCAGATCAGTTGGACATGATGTGAGTACCTGCAGGAGCTATGAATTGATGATGGATATAACTCCCACCTACAGGGTTCAGGCCAAAATGTGGCCCCTTGACTAGAATGCAAGGATGGCATGGACAGGATTTCAGGGGTGTTGGCTTGATGGTGCCTGACCCAGGTTCAGAGTTAACTAGCCAAACAAATCCATGTACTACTCGCCCTTTTGGCAATAGCCTGTGGAGCGCGGACTCAGGTCTCACTTGAATCAGTATGGGGGAATGCTAGAACCAAGTTTCGACACCCTTGAGATGTCGAAGGTGTCACTTTAGTCCAACTATGAACTGAATTCATGCACGTTACTTTGCGCACTTTCCTAATCTGTGATATCTTTATGCTTTGCTATAGTTACCTTTGTATAGCCCTAACTAGGAACTGCGGGTCTTTTGCGTTGCTAAGGAAACGATCTGTGCTAAGTCCCTTAGTTGTACCAAGGGTCTTACTTATCTTTCTTATAAATGTTAGTCAACTTCACATAAACAGATACTTATCATAGATTTACTTATTCAACACATTCATATAAGTTAGCGCAACATATAAATAGTAAATTTGCAAACCCAATATACTTCATGCACAAAACAGGAAACAATACATAGAATGATAATAACTTCTCTTTTATTACTTCTTCAATAGGTTATAGACTCGACTTGCCCTGTGCACTTAGCTGCAGCGGTCCGTGCACTCAGTTGCGGACTACTAGCCTCTGCGCACTTAGCTGCACAGCCTTCTCCTACTATATGACCCGAAATACTCAACTCTATGCTTAGACCTGAATCAATTCATTACCTTCGATTCTATCTTCCTTAGATTAGATGTCTTTTTCAACCTAGAGCCTTGCTCTATTTATACAATCCCATGGTCTGCAGACCATGGGTAGGTCTTCTTAAGCCGACATTACATAAGAAAATTGAGGGCAGACAACCCTATGACTCAATTACAACTTCACGCTCCGCACCCATAAATCGCGGAATCTTTACATCAAACTTAGTAAAAACTTGGAATTTAAGCCCCAAAACCTACCTTAGTAGATCCCACGCCCAACAGGCCCC
Source organism: Pinus tabuliformis (assembly GCA_031772625.1). NCBI lineage: Eukaryota > Viridiplantae > Streptophyta > Pinopsida > Pinales > Pinaceae > Pinus > Pinus tabuliformis. The sequence goes on along the minus strand of CM062808.1, from coordinate 141,470,866 downwards.
CAAAAAAAACATCATGACTCGCCCTCGAGTCACTCAGTTGGCGTGTAGATCTTCGTGTGGAGACCTCCCAGCTCTGTTCAGATTGCTGCGAGGTTGGCAGGCATTGAGCCGCTACCTATTGTATCTCCTACATGCATTGTTCTGAGACTACGGTGTCGGAACTACTCCCCTATATATGTTCCTGTGTCCCTTACATATGTGCGAGCTTGCCTTCAATTGTCGCTATGATTGAGAAGGCTTCGTCGATCCAAGGCTAAACACACGCCTTCAAAACTACTTCTTTGTGTCATGTTGCATCTACTTGCTCCTTAAGCACTTTGGCCTATTGCATTCATGCAAGCCTCTGTGTGAGGGCCACCATTTACATGGTACATTTTATGTCATCATACTATTGTTGCAGCTCATGTGCCTTTGTCTTCAAGCATTGTATCTTTGGGTCCTCTTGTCGGCCTCATTTGTTATAACCAGTGCCCCCTCTGGTAGCACTACTGTATTGGTTGTGCGAGCATGCAACATTTCCTCCACTGTGGTCATCCCAACTGTGAGGCTAGTCGAGAGCATACCAGCCTGAGGAGTGCACACCCACGACTCCTGAATGTGTGACCGAAGGGCCCCTAACATAAGTCGGTTCTGCTCTGCGAACTACTAGAGGGCCTCCGTGGTGATGTCGTGCACCACCTCACCTATATCATGTAGATCCCCCTCAGTAAGCGTGATTGGGTCGATAGACATCTTAGAGGCTTTTAACTTCTTGCACGACCCCATCTACTCTCTTGGGCGCTGGTGCTTCAATAGTTTCGACATTGTCTGAGGGTCCGCACCGCCCTCCTCTACCTCTGTTTCTAGCTCTTTCTCCTACTCAGGCGAAGGCAACTTCCGACCTTCGGGCTCTATTGTTGCTACCTTCCGTGCATCTAATGTGGCCTTCTATTGTTTAGCTGTTGTTTGCGCAATGTCTCGTGCCTCCTGCACCTTTGCAGCTACTACCTCTTTTCTCATTTTTTCTACTAACTGCGCCACTCGTAGTTTAACCTCTTCCTTCTTCTTCTGCACATCAAACTTCTCTGCTGCCAAATCGGAGATATCTGGAGCACGCCATTCTAGTAGCCACACATCAAGTATGTTGAAGATCACGTCATCAGTGGCCATATACGGTAGTTTGTGCCACTTCTTTGTAGGGTCCTTGAGCGCCCTGAGGTAAATGTGATGGAAGTCTGCTTTAAACTCTGGGAATATTTGTAGGCTGTTGTAGATAGTGGGTGATAACCACAGTATTCGGTTAATCCCCATCCTGATTTTCATCTCCATGAACACCCAAAATATTTTACTATCATGGACCTGCCATGCATTTGTAGTAGTCCACAACGAAGCATACGTCGCGGCCTCTGAGAGATCTCTATCAATCGTGGGGAACTGGTTGTCGTCAGGTAATTCTCCAGCCACCAGCACTATGGACAATAGAAGCCATTGGAAGGTTTTCCCTTGTTCCTATGCCTCGCGGAAGTTCTCTAGGAATTCGTTACGCAAAAATTTGGATCAGTTAAACTGGACCCCCTCTATGCATTGCTTGGCAAGTGTGATCACCGGCGCAGGTACTTCATCCGCGTGACACTTCCACATAACCTTACCTGCCAGTATTTGAGTCACAACCTTGACTGCTTTATTGTTGATACTGGATATCGCGTAACCAATTTTCTTCTTTTCCAGCTTATATTTCTTTTTCATGGCCTCCATGATGGCCAAGTCTTGCTTTTACCCTCCGAAATGTCTGCGGGGTCTTCTCCTTTACATGGGAGTCAGGTAATTGGATGGATTAGGTGGTCCATCATGGGGATGGGCTCCTCCAGCCACAAACAACCATCATGTGCCAGGTAGAGTAGCTGCCTAATGACAAAGATAGTCACTGGGGCGTGATGGTAATGCGGCACCCAGAGAAGGTTCAACAATCCTGCCTTTTCGACTCCACGTAACCACTTACACAGCTCCAACTCTATGACTCCTGCTATGGTTTTCTGCTTCGGCTTCATGAGCTACGTAGTATTCAAGTGAGGGAATTTCTCGTGGTCGGCGAGATCCCAATATTCGAATTTTAGACTCGGCACCCGTCCTAGGTGCGTGCCTTCAAAGATGATATCATCTGGGAGAAGAGGAGTTTGCAGAGAGCTCTTGCTCTCATCGAGGTCCTTAGGCACCTTCGCCTTCCCCTACCATGGAGGAACGTATGTGGGTAGCTTGGTTAGATGGGTTGCGCCCTCGGTTTCTTCCTCCATGCCCTTGCCCTTGTCTTCTTCTATTATGATATCCTCCAGGTCTTCTTCCTCCTCAATGGTGTCCAGAGTAACCGCTTTCCCTTTTCCTCCATGGTCAGTTTGGTGCGCAGCAGGTTTTGCGGGACACGCGTACCGAATCAGGGATTGTTTATCTTTCTTTGGTCTCTGTGTGGGTAGGGATTTAGGGATTTCCATAATAAGCGCGGTGCTCTGAGGGGAATCTTTGATGGTCATGACCTGTGCGGCTTCTTCGGCAGTCATTTCTGTGATTTCTCTGGCTTCTCTAGACGTTGCTATCTCGTTGGTCCAGAAAACTCTAAACTACATAATCAGTTTCTCAAATAATGCTCTCAGCAGGTTAAACAGGTCTCAGCTCAGTATACTCAACATCTAAGTTCCAAATTGAGCAAGTGTTGTTTACTAGGTAGCCCTTTGTAATTTATAGCATCTTTTGAATTTGAATTGGACTACTCCCCCCAAATCTAGTTCATTAATGCTCCCTTGGCGGCATATTTTCCAAAATCTTGTCCATAAATTATGCTTTAACTATCTGCCACCCACTCCATTTGGTCTCAAACCAAGCATCACATCATGAATAGTGATTGTAATAGTCACTTTCTAGCCAGCCCGCATGGTAGTGCAGGTACCCTTGCATTGTTGTAGACCTTGTGACACTCCATTCCTGCACGCTGCCCCTTCATCATGCAACTCCTGGGTAGAGTATTTTATAGTCTCGTGCCTCCTTCCAACTTCCTAGGGCACTAAGACTATTCTTCCTACAGCTAGTCAGGTGGCTGTGCAGCCTATACATGGCTCGATCTGGTCATCTTTTTCTAGGGAATGTTCACCTTTTAATTTCAATACCTGTATCAGGCATTTTACCCTTTGCATCATGCCATCATTTATGAGCCCCTTACTAATATGCTATTCAATCCAAGGCATTAAATTGAACAACCCTCAACAGTAGTCTCCCAATTTATCATGCACACCCTATTTTACAAACAAAGTCCTTTTATCAAGAAAATCCCTTTTGACTCCTTCCTCTAGCTTCTTGATTTCTTCTTTTACCATAGCGCTTTCTTTCCTCAACTAATTTTTTTCCTTCATGAGTTCTTGGAGCCGAAGATCACTCTGTTGAATTTCTTCATCAGGTCCTACGCGTTCTTCTGCAATATCTTCTAATTGCGCGATCCCTTCTTTCAAGGTTGCATGGTCCTTTACGTTTGTAAGCTCAACTATGCGCGAACTAGGCCTTTGATACTCCATCAGAAGCACAGATTTCACCCCACAAACCAGCCTAGAAGGTGTCTATTTCATTTGCCTCTTGCACATTGTCCTATAAGCCCATAGGAATACTCGTATACGCAGGTCCCAATCACTACATTGCGCACTATAGACCTTGTTTATTGCTTCGCTGTTATGAAACCAGCTCAAGAAAAGATAGAAAATATAGATCAACGCCTTAGAATTCAGCCTCTTCGAGGGGGCAACCACCTTTGCATTACATAAATGAACAATTCTTGGATGATTCAAATGACAAAACCTCCTTTCTATATATAGGAGTCTAAGGAGTCATAATATAACCCAGCCGACCTAACAATAATAATATAAAGCCACAAAAATAACAATAGGGGGATTCTATGGGGCACAGAAATAACAACATGGGGGTAATAGGGGCACAGCAATATAAATAAGGGGTATAACTACAATATTAATGGGGTAATCACTAGTATTATAGGGACCCAACATGCCCCTCTCCTTCAAAAAAAGTGTTGTCCTCAACGCTTGAGTAGTTCTGGATACTTATGCATAAAATTATCATCCTCCCATGTGGAATCTTCAGCGGATAAGTTCTTCCACTTGATAAGATACTCTGAAATTGATCGATTTCGTAGCTGTCGAGTCCTTGTTTCTGTGACTGCTTCCGGTTCCAATATAATTTTTCCTTCCTCATCAAGTTCTGGCAATATTGTTTGAACTGGGAGCTTGTCGCCTATAACCTTGTTTAAACATGAAACATGGAAAACTGGGTGCAATCGAGAAGCTGCAGGAAGCTCCAATTTGTATGCCATAGTACCAATCTTTTGCAACACCTTGTACGGACCATAATACTTTGGTGATAATTTATTATCCTTCTTAGCTTGCTTTAGCGACATTGGCTTATATGGTTGTAGCCGTAGGAATACCCAATCACCTACATCAAAACTTCTTTCATTGTGATGTTGATCTGCCTGTTGTTTCATTCTATTTTGTGCCAACACGAGGTTATCCTTTAAGAGTTGGAGGACTTGTTGTTGATGTTCGATGTGATGTTCCACTGCCTGAACCTTGGAATTTTCTCTTAAATATGATGTGATGGATGGTGGTTGATACCCATAAAGTGCCATAAATGGGGTCATTTTTGTTGCTGTATGGAAGGAAGTGTATACCACCATTCAGCCAGAGGCAACCATTTGACCCATTATGTCTGTTTATCAGATACAAAGCAACGAAGATATCCTTCCAAACATTTGTTTACTATCTCAGTTTTCCCATCAGATTGAGGATGATAAGATGAGCTATGAGCTAACTGAGTACTAAGACAAGAAAATAATTCTGTCCAAAAATTTCCAGTGAAAATGGGATCTTTGTCGCTTACAATAATCTTCGGGTTTCCATGTAGCTTTTGAATTGTTTCCATAAATGCAGTAGAAACTGTACTGAATTTAAATGGATGTGATAATGCACAAAAGTGTGCGTACTTGGTAAGTCTGTCAACTACCACCATGATGACGCTCTTTCCCTCAGACTTGGGTAAACCTGTGATAAAATCCATTGAAACCTCCTCCCAACGTTGGCTTGGAATGGATAAAGGTTGTAATAGACCCGGTGTCTTAATTGTTTCAACTTTACCAAACATTCCGCCACAAACTTCTGAATATTTGATTTAAGGCCATCCCAAAAAAATTCCTTCTTAACCCTGTGATAAGCTTTTAAAAATCCTGAGTGCCCTCCTAAGGGAGAAGTGTGCAATTCCATAAGAATATTTTGTTTTAGTTGGGAATTCTTACAGAGGTATAAGCGATCTTTGTACCATAACAAATCATTTTTCCAACTAAATGTATCAGACGTACTGGAATCTTGTTGTAGCTTTCGAATAAGTGCCCACACTTCTTCATCATTCTTCCATTCCTCCCTTGCTTCGTTTATCCAATCTGGTTGGATAATAGAAATGGCGCACAACAATGCTTCCACATCCTCATCCTTTCTTGAGAGTGCATCTGCCACCACATTTTGCTTCCCTTTTTGTAGATGATTTCAAAGTCATAACCCAACATCTTTGTGACCCACTTTTGTTGCTCTTCAGAGGATAATCTTTGTTCTAAAAAGTATTTAAGGCTATCATGATCCGTTTTTACCTTGAAGTGTCTTCCCATTAGGTAGGGTCGCCATTTCTTAAGTGCATGGAGTATTGCCAACATTTCCTTCTCATAAATAGCTTTGCTTAAAAGCTTTCCCTTGATTGGACGACTTTCAAAAGCAATAGGTCTTTCATCTTGCATTAGAATAGCACCAATTCCATTTCCTAAAGCATCACATTCCACAATAAAGGTTTTTGTGAAGTCTGGTGTAGCTAAGACCGGTGCTTGGCACATTGCCTCTTTAAGATGTTCAAAGGCCTTTGTTGCTTCCAGAGTCCATGAAAATGCATCTTTCTTCAATAATGTTGTTAGAGGTGCTGCTATTCTCCCATAATTCTTAACAAACTTGCGATAATACCCTGTCAACCCAAGAAATCCTCGCAGATGCTTTATGGATGTGGGGATTTTCCATTCCTTAATGGCTTTAATTTTGCTAGGGTCTACCTTAACTCCTTCATAAGATACAATATGACCCAAATATTCCACCTCCTGGACTTCAAAGAAACATTTGGATCTTTTTGCAAATAATTGTTTCTCCTCCAATAGTTGTAGCACCTTGTCAACATGTTCAACATGATCCTTCCAAGACTTGCTGTAGATTAGTATATCATCAAAAAATACTAACACAAATTTTCTAAGGAATGGTTTGAAAATTGAATTCATCAAACCTTGAAATGTTGATGGTGCATTGGTAAGGCCAAAAGGCATGACCAAAAATTCATAATGACCCTCATGAGTTCTAAATGCCGTTTTCGGAATGTCTTCAATCTTCATTCTGATTTGATGATATCTCGAACGAAGATCCAACTTGGTGAAGTAAATTGATCCATGCAATTCATCCAGTAATTCATCAATGACAGGAATGGGGAACTTATCTTTAATAGTGAGCTTGTTGAGCTCCCTATAATCCGGACACATGTGCCATGATCCATCCTTCTTGTGCACCAATACTACTGGAGCAGAGAAAGAACTTTGACTTGGTTGAATTATACCAGCCTCTAACATTTTTGCAACCATGCGTTCAATTTCACTTTTTTGGGCATAGGGATATCTGTACAGCCTGATGTTTGGAGGAACACTTCCTGGAACTAGATGAATGGCATGATCATGGTCACACATAGGTGGGAGACCTTTGGGAGTCTCAAATACCTTGGAATGATTGTTCAGGACTTTTTACAGATTCGGAGAAATAGATGATTCCAATGTAGAAACATCTAGCGAACATAATTGTGCAATTACACCTCTTTGCTCCTTTTTTAGAAGCTTTGTCATACCATTAGAGCTGATTATCTTTCTTGGTTTCCCTGCAATACCCCTTAATTCAACTTCCTTTCCTTTTGTAGAAAATTTGATGAAAAGTTCTTGAAAATTAAAAGCTATTGTACCCAAGGATTGTAGCCATTGGACTCCTAGTACAACATCAGCACCTCCCATTGGAATGGAAAGCATTGGGCTAGTCAATACATATTCTCCTATGGATAGCTTGATATTATGGCACCTTCCAGAGCAATTTATTGTTCCTCCATTTGCAATCATCACTTGACACTCTGGTGCTGGATATAGGAAGCAATTCAATTCTTTTGCTACCCTACAATGAATAAAATTGTGTGTGCTTCCTGAATCAATCAACACTATTACCTTTTTCTTCTTGATTTGTCCTTCTATCTTGATGGTTTGAGGAGTGGTAATTCCTGCTAATGCATTACAAGATATGGTTGGATTTATTTTTTCTTCATCTAGGCTTTGTTCCTCGAGTATATCCTCTTCTTTTGACCTTTCTTGCTCCCTTTCTTCTTCCTCTTCACAATCTATGTAGAATACTTTCTTCTCAGCACACTTATGGCCTTTAGTGTATTTACTATCACAACTGTAGCAAAGACCTTTTGCTCTTTTTTCTTCCAATTGTTGTGGTGTCAACCTTATAGGTTGTGGAAGACTAGGGGCAACAACACTTCCGTCTTTATAGTTGTGAGTGGTATGCTTCCTGGTTGCCATAATTTTGCTTTCCATTTTTCTTGCTAACCTGAATGCCTTCTCTAACGAATCAGGTTCCCAAAGGCGAACATCATGTTGGATATTATCCTTTAAAGACCCTATGAACACATCAATCCTATGCTCCTCTGGAATATCTTTTACCCTTATGTTCAATTTTTGGAACTCCTCAATGTGCTCCATTATTGAACCCTTTTGTTTGAGACTTATCCATTGGCTAAAAAAAGTGTTGCTTTTTGTATCCTCATAATGTGCTACCAATTCTTCCATAAAAATTGCCCAAGTGATAAATTGTTTGTGAGAGCAAAGCCATTGATACCATACAAACTGATTTGGTTCCAAATATAAAGTTGCCATACATACCTTTTGTGTGTTTTGCACATTATTGAGATCGAAGAACTGCTCCATCTGCAATATCCATGTGGCGGGATCCTTGCCATCAAACTTCCTCATATCGATTTTTGGAATATGGTGGGTCTTCGATCCAACATTAGAGTCTATGGAATCATGATTAACAACTCTTTTGTTCACATCATGAGTTTCCTTTACAACCTTTTCACCATTAGTAAGTATTTCTTGTAGAAAATTTGTCAAATCTGTCTTCAAATCTGCCATGTCTGTCTTCAAATCGGTCTTCAAATCTGTCTTCAAATCTGCCATGTCTGCCTTCAAATCATCCATCTTAGCTTCCATGCCCTTTATCTTAGATTCCACGCCATTTACCTTAGATTCCACGCCAATTATCTTAGCTTCTGTTAGCTTTTGTGAGAGTGACATGTGTTGCACTTGTTCTTGTAATTTTGATATATCATGTATCATTTCTTCCTCTTCTTCATGAGTCATGTTAGAGCTTTCAGGTTCCTTACTAGGTGTTTTCATTTTCTTTCAGGGCATAAGTTACCGATAATAATGCTTTACTATGCCCTTTGAATTCTGTTAAACCAAGCTTATGCAAAAAAAATAAAAAAAACTACACACCTTTTTTCACTTTGCAGAAGCCTGATATTGAATCTGATGTATCTCTGTAATTTCGAATTATCCAGTTCTGAAATTGTGACTTGTAGTAGCCTTTTGCGTCCTCTTTCCAGTGCCGCAAGTCTGATCCAAATTGGATTCTCCAAGAAAGCGTTATGCACAATCTCCCATAGTGACTTTCTTTTAGACTAATTCAGTAGGGCGAACTTGTACGATGTGCCACGAGTCACTGTTTTAATATTTGGATCTGAAAATCGCGCACAAGAAGATACTGTCCGTCCCCTTTTTGTACCTTCTTACAAAATTTCAATCTGATCCCCAGAGAGAAAGTTATGATGATTTTCCCCAGGTCACCTGTTTGGAATGTAATTCAGGAGTCTGCAAAAAGACCGACTTCCTCAGATCATAACTCCAAAAATATAGCATGAAAATCTCTGAAATGCAGACCCAAGGTTCAGCGTGATGTTTTCTCAAATGGGTTTTTCTTTCGACTTCTGAAACGTCACAGAAAAAACGTTATAGCGAAAATGCTACGATGACCTGTTTGGAGCAGCGAAACCCTAGAATCCAAAGCTCTGATACCAAATGTTATGAAACCAGCTCAAGAAAAGATAGAAAATATAGATCAACGCCTTAGAATTCAGCCTCTTCGAGGGGGCAACCTCCTTTTCATTACATAAATGAACAATTCTTGGATGATTCAAATGACAAAACCTCCTTTCTATATATAGGAGTCTAAGGAGTCATAATATAACCCAGCCGACCTAACAATAATAATATAAAGCCACAAAAATAACAATAGGGGGATTCTATGGGGCACAGAAATAACAACATGGGGGTAATAGGGGCACAACAATATAAATAAGGGGTATAACTACAATAGTAATGGGGTAATCACTAGTATTATAGGGACCCAACATTCGCATGCTTCATTATAGGCTTTTGCATGGGTATCCTTTTGCGCGATCATTCTTTTCATAGCCTGCCGTTCCAACTTAATAATCCTTTTGCATGTTTGACCCCCTAACACACGCTTATTGACTGTATCTCCCAACATGAGGCTCATGTGCATCCATGCAGGTTGTTTGTCATATGCCCACACCCATCTAGACAGATGCGTGCACGGACTGTTTCACCTAGCGTGGTTATCTGTCAATCACACCCTAAGCTTCCCCAACCATGTGCGCATCACCTACCTACAGGCATGCCAGTCTTCAAAGTTTTCTCTGTGCCTACCCCACCACCTCACGGCGTAGCGCATAGTACCCAATTCAAAGCTTCGAACCGTTGTTTTTCTGGCACCTATTTTTCAAACCTGTCCAAGAAGGCATCTATCACACCTAATCCATCTTAACAGGGTAGGTCTTGCACTTCTGTTGAGACGTAGCACAGTGATCTTGTCATCATATTAAATTAAGTGTGGTTACTTCATCTAACTGGTTTTGCCATCGCTCTATCTCCTCATCTGAATCTAAAGTACAGGATCTCTCGTGCTACCATGAAATTCGTCTGCCCGCAGTGGGATTTACTCTGTCTTGTTCTTGCACAGTTATCTTGTAAATGCAGTCTAAGTCATCGTCACTTCCATAGTCGCATACAGGCTTAGTGTAGCACGATCCCTTAGCAGGGTCCAAAGGTATCACTATGCACAACGAATTCTTCTCAAAAATCATCTTACCCTTCTTTAGGTTGATCACCCCATTCATGTCAGTGGCCCAATCGATTCCTAGGAGTGCAGGGTAGGGATTGCTGTCATCAACAATCTCTATTACCTCAAAATTAGCTAGCGCACTCGCTCCTTCAATGTCCATTGTAATTCCCGACAATTGCCCCAGAGGTATAATCTTTTGTTGGTTCGCCATGCACAACTAAATAGGAGACCACTGCAGCGGAGGTCTCCCAACGCATTCCCATGTCTTCTTTGGCAAAACATTCGTATCCGATCCTAAGTCCAAAATTACTTGGTCCATTTCATACTCTCCAATATGTGCAGTTAACCTCATTTCTCTTCCTATTCTTGTCTTATGTTTTCCAATCTTCCGGACCACATGTTATTCTCCTTCCGTGGTCCCAACGCATCTCTTAATGAGCTCCTACAATCCCTTTACAACCTTATTGTTGTGCAGTAGCTTCATGCACATTTCCAGGAATATTGTGAGAATTGATGGGTCCATTTGTACCTCTGGTCTATCTTTGCTTCCAGAAGTGGAGGCACTAGTGAAGCTCTTCTTAGCTTCCATAAAATTTTCTCGAGCGCTCTCCAAATCAAACTTCACTTCCTTTGCTGGAGCTTTGCAAATCCAAGTGTCACCCACTAGTTGTTTGCCTTTGTCATCTCCTATCGTAATTCCACTTCAGAGCATGATATTCACATTAGGTTCCTCCTCGGGTGGCTTAGACCTCATCATTTGCAGGTTCTGAGTCGGGGGAGGTTGTAACCCTCATTTGTCACGTATCCTAGCTATCAGCATAGGACAATCCTCTATCTCATGATCAAACAAGGTGCAGTACAAGCATGATGGATGTGTTAGATTCATACAATCACCAGCATAATGCCCTGACCCTTTGCAATTGTAGCATATCAACTGTCTGTGACCTCTTCCAAGTCCTCCTCGACCTCGGCCTCGTTCACACCCCTGGAATCTGGTGTGCGCCATTCCTGCACCCTAGTCTAGGGCCAGCGTTTTGGCCTGAATTCTATAGGTAGGAGTTCTATCCATCATTAGCTCATAACTTCTACATGTGTGCTCATCATGGCTTGTCAATCTACATAAATTATAGAACAACTACTGTAAATAATGCATGTACTTCTGCAACATATGGCAGTTTTCGTAGCATGCTTTCCTCTTATTTGAAAAATTACGCACCAAAGAGCAGGTGCCCCGATCGGTCCTATTTGCACTTCTAGTCTTATTGGCATTGACCCTCCTCCCGCAAGGTAATTTTCAAATACTGGGCAGTGGTCCTTGTAATGACCCTGCTCCTTACATTTCACATACCAAACCCCTTCGCGCACTTTTGGTCGAGTTGCCTTGTCTTGTTTCAGGCTTTGCATTTTTGGGCAAAAGTTTGTCAATTATGCATGGATTTGCTGAACTCCTAATTTAGGATCTTGCATTGGGGTCTCATGTAGCCTCATCGCGACCTCTAAAGCTTCCACCGGAGTTTCCAATCTCTGTTGTGTCAACACATTCCTCAAATGCGGCGATAGTGATGCTACAAACCATTCGCGGTGCTGTCCATCCGTTAGAGTCATGTTAGCTTCGCAAATTGTGCACTTCAGCCTTTGAGCCAAATCCCAAGGAGTCTCGCCCGGTAGCATCATAATCTCATTGAACCTAATGATTGAATGTGCCTCTGACTTCGGCCTACTAAACTCCCTAGTTAGCGCATCTTGGATCTCTGTGATTCCTGCATGCAGATGGTCATTTGAGTGCTTAATATACCAGGTTAGCACATGATCCTGCAAAGTGCTAACCAATTTTTCTCTCTTCATATTATTGTCTATCACTCCCTGTACTTCCTAGACAGCTTTTACCATGAATTAAAAATGGTTTGGATCCTCATTTCCCAATCCTTTGAACACAGGTAACTTTATCGAGTTTGCCATATTAAAATGTAGTGGTGGGAAAGGTGGTATGGATGAAAATGGAGGTGATGTCTGTGAAATGAGTGGAGGTGTGGGCGGGGCTAGTATGCAAGGAATCCTCTATCTTATCAAATGGATCACACTGTGTAGAGACACCCTCGTGATTTCTTCCTTGTCCCCTTGCAGAGGTGAAATCAAGGGGCTAGATTCTAATTCTGCACTACCTTCATTCCTGTAGATTTTCCCACCTTGCGTAGCCCCGAACATCAATGAATTCGCATAACCCGCTTTTCACACATTAGCATTTTAATCCAAGTGTTCAGAGATTTAACATACTTACCTCACAGTCCTTTGAGGAAGCATCGCTCGGCCTCGTTGTAGCTTACCGAAGTGTCTACCTCGAACTCAGTGATGAACCCTCCTATAATTCTATTGAGCTAGTGATCGACAACGTGCACGATATTATCGTCTTATTCTTCCAATTTGCGCACCAATTCAGGGGTCCACACAATAGGACTATCAAGCCTACACCTTCTTTGACTATCTACTAACTTCGCGATCCACTCGTACAACTCAGTAGGGAAAGATGCAAAGAAAATTTTGTGGATCTTTTTGTATAGGTAGCAATCTAACCACTCTTCTTTTATTAGTCATGGATTCCTATTCTCCTGCACCGCGAACTCGTAAATTTTCTTGTCCAACCAGCATTTGATTTCCTTTTTAGTTGGATTCCAGTGATGCGACATCAGACATCTCTATGCAAATTCCTGTCCCGCAGTGGAACCATTTGTTGGCTTGATGGGGCCTGATCAAGGTTCAAAGTTAATTTGCCAAACAAATCCCTATACTATTGCCCCTTTTGGCAACATCCCAGGGAGCACGGACTGAGGTCTCACCCGAGTTAGTATGGGGGGATGCTGGAACCAAGTTTCTGCACCCTTGAGATGTTTGAGGTGTCGCTTTAGTCCAACTGTGAACTAACTTTGTACAGGTTACTTAACACACTTTCCTGACCTGCGATACCTTCACACTTTTCTATAGTTACCTTCGTGCAACCCTAACTAAGAATTGCGGGTCTTTTGCACTGCTAAGGCAACGATCTGCGCTAAATCCCTTAGTTGTACCGAGGATCTTACTTATCTTTCTTATAAATGTTAGTCAACTTTGCATACACAGATAATTAGCATAGATTTACTTATTCAACACATTCATATAAGTTCGTGCAACATATAAACATTAAATTTGTAAACCTAATATACTTCATGCACAAAATAGGAAACAATACACAGAATGATAAGAACTTCTCTTTTATTACTTCTTCATTAGGTTACAGACTCGACTTGCCTTACTCACTCAACTACAGGGGTCTGCGCACTCAGCTGTGAACTACTAGGCCTCTGTACACTCAGCTGTAGAGCCTTCTCCTACTCTACGACCCGAAAGACTCGACTCTACACTTAGGCCTGACTTAATTCATTACCTTTGATTCTATCTTCCTTAGATTAGATTTCTTTTTCAACCTAGAGCCTCACTCTATTTATACAATCCCATGGTCCACACACCATGGGTAGGTCTTTTTAAGCTGACATTACATAACAGAATTAAGGGCGGACAACACTATGACTCAATTACAACTTCGCGCTTTAGGCCCATAAATTGCGTAGTATTTACATCGGATTTAGTCAAAAAATGGGCTTTAAGCCCCAAAACCTGCCTTGGGGTTTCCCATGCCCAACAAGGAGCATGGACAAGGCTGAGGTGGAGGAGGAACTGGTAGAGGTCGAGGATAGTTGATTTGCTAAATTGCGAAGGGCCATGACACTATACCCACGATTGCACTAATCCAACGTGCTCGTTGTGCAAGTATTGGATGTTGTTTGATCATGAAACAAAAGATTGTCGTATGTTGATAGCTAGGATATGTGACAAAGGGGTGATACTACCTCCCTCGACTCAAAACCTACATATGATGAGGTCTGAGCCACGTGAGGAAGACTCGAACATAAATATAGTGCTCTGTAGTGGAATAACGATGAGGGATGACAAGGGGAAACAACTAGAAGATAGTACATGGGTTCACAAAGCCTCGAAAAAAGAGGCTGAGTTTGATTTGGAGCACACTCATGAAGCATTCATGGAAGCTAGGAAGAGCTTCACTGAGGCCTCCACTTCAAGAAGCAAAGATAAGCCTAAGACGGAGATGGACCCCTCTGTGCTCACAACATTCCTGGAAACCTGTATGAAGTTACTGTGTGATACGAAGGCTATGAAAGGGTTACAGGAACTTATCAATAGATGTGTTGGGACCGTGCTAGGTGGACTACGCGTAGTTTGCAATATTGGAAAGCATAAGACAAGGACGGGGCGTGAAATGAGACTCACCATGCAGATCAGAGAATACGAAAAGAATGAAGTCATCCTAGATTTGGGATCAGGTGCGAATGTTCTAGCGAAATAGACATGGAAACAAATGGGGAGACTTGTGCTGCAATGGTCTTCGATTTAGCTGAAGATGGAAAACCTGTAGGTTTTAACCCCATACAGAAATTACCTGCATACAAATTCTAAAACACAGAAAATAAATAATGCGAGAGCATAACACATAAAACACATATACACAGAGATTTTCCCCTGGATCCAAAAACTGGGATTACCAGCTTGATTTTTTATTATGTTCCTTTCAATGTTACAATTCATATTTATACATATTGAAGCAACAATACCATGGACCGAAAATCATCACGTCCAAAACCATGGACCGAAAACCATTGCATCTAAAACCATGTGCGAAAAACATGCACAAACCCAAGGGTAGATCTGCCCAACCTAATATAGGGTCCAAAAACAATATTTTCTAGGGTGGTGCCCTGAATCCCATAGAGGGGGGATACCCACACCCCTCAAACCCCCTGTGACGCCCCCGCTATGCAATCGGTGCAACAAATGGGGGGGGCTCCGCCTCCCCTCTAACCCCCCGGTTAACTACGTGGGCTAGTCGTGGAAAGAATGTAACACAACCCAACATTCTCCAACTTGTTGTTTTCTTTCCACATGAGGCCACAAGAGAGCTTAGTCATTTATCCAGCCCTATAATGCCCATTGTTTCTCTACACCAAGAGAACTTCTCAAAGCTCACAAATTTTTTCAATGCATATGCAGTATTCTTCAAAGTGTCTGCCTTTACCAGCAACACCTTTTTGTCTTCTATCATATCCCTCACAAACTGATACTGAACATCAATTTGATTTTTCTTTGAATGATATGTAGGGTTCTTTGCCAAGAAAATTTCACTTTGGCTGTCACAGTCTATCCTTGTAGCTCCCTGTACTAACCCCATACCTGAACACAATCTCTGCAACCAAATTGCTTCCTTACTTGCATGAGTGGCTACCATGTATTCTGCCTCTGTAGTTGATAGTGACACTACAGATTGTTTCTTACTCATCCAATTGACTGCACCTCCAAATAGGTTAAACACATACCCACTTGTAGATCTTCCCTGATCCAGATCTCCAGCCTAGTCTGCATCAACAAAGCCATGAATATCCAACACTCTATCTAATCCTGGTCTTCCTTGGTAGCACAAATCATAATCACTAGTGCCACGCAAATACCTGAAAACCCACTTCACTACTGTCCAATGCTCCTTCCCTGGTTTTGACATAAACCTGCTCAATACTCCCATTGCATGTGTAATGTTTGGTCTAGTACAGGCCATTGCATACATCAGGCTACCGAATGCACTTGAATATGGAACACGGGACATGTCCTATTCCTCTTCTTGTATCTTGGGACATTGTTCAACAAATAACCTCACACCTATAGGAATAGGAACCTTCACTGGTTTACTATCCTGCATATTAAACCTCTGCAGTATTGTCTCGACATAATTCCTCTAGTTTAACTAGAGCTTCCTCTTTTCCCGGTATCTTTTAATTTCCATGCCCAAAATATAGTTTGCAGCACCAATATCTTTCTTGTCGAATTTGGAGGACAATTGGGTCTTCAAATCCTGGATAATTTCTTTGTCATTTCCAACCAGCAACATATCATCCACATACAAGACCAGATAAATAACACGGTCACCAATTAATTTAAAATGCACACAATGATCTGCTTTGCTTCTGGTGAATCCAAGTCCCCATATAAATGTATCAAATTTCTGATACCACATCCTTGGTGACTGTTTTAACCCATACAGAGATTTCTTTAACTCACATACCATTTATTTCTTACCCTTCACTGCAAAACCTTCAAGTTGCTTCATGTAGATCTCCTCTTCCAGATTCCTGTGAAGAAATGTTGTCTTCACATCCATTTGTTCTACCTCAAAATCAAAAGTAGTAGCAGTAGTTAAAAGTAATCTAATAGAAGCTATCTTGGAAACAGGAGAAAAAATATCACCAAAATCAATTCTTGGCACCTAAGAATAACCTTTTTCTACCAATTGAACTTTATATTTCTCCACCTTTCCTTTTGCATTTGTCTTCTTTTTGAACACCCATTTGCTGCTAATGGTTTTCCTTCCAGCCAGCAACTCCACCAGATCCCAAGCCTCATTTTTGTGTAAAGATGCCATTTCATCAACCATTGCCTCTTTCCAGAGTTTTCCATCGTCTGAATCTATTGCTTCCTTCATGGTTCTGGGATCATCATCAGTAACAGATAAAGCAAAATTTGAACAAAAAGCAGATGGAATATACCTTTCCGGTTGCCTTCTTTCTCAAACTGACCATATCACACCTGGAGTTTGTGGTTCTTCATCTTCTGATTTCTCCTCTATTGTAGAGTTTGATTCTTCCTCCTTAAGCTCAAAGACTATCTTCTCAAGTTCCTTTGGTTGGATTTCATGTTTAATAACACCTTTGACCTCTCTGAACACCACATCTCAGTTGTATACAACCTTCCTTGTTACTGGGCTCCAAAGCTTATAACCCTTTAAACCATCCCTATACCCAATAAAGATGCACTTTTTAGATTTATTATCCAACTTGGTTCTTTTCTCCTTTGAAACATGTACGTATGCATCACATCTAAATACCCTCAGATGTGAAAGAGAGGGTTTCTTACTAGTCCATACCTCTTGTGGAGTCTTATCCTCCAACGCTGATGAAGGTGATCTGTTGACCAGGTAACATGTTGTCTCCACTACCTCTACCCAGAATTCCTATCCTAACCCAATGCCACTGAGCATGTTTCTTGTCATTTCCATCAACATCTTGTTCATTCTTTCTGCAACTCCATTTTTCTTAGGTGTGTATGGAGTAGTCTCCTGCCATGCTATACCACACTTCTTACAAAATTCTTCAGATTCCTTGCTGCAAAACTCTCCACTGTTATCTGTATTCAACACCTTTATCTCCTTCTCTATCTAGCTTTCCACTAGAGCGTTAAATTCTTTAAACCTGTCAAAGACTTCAGATTTATAGTTAAGGCAATATATCCATGTATTCCTTGAGAAGTCATCTATAAATTATACACAGTACACAAGATTACCCAGTGATGGAACCTTCACAGGTCCAAACACATCATTGTGCACAAGTTCTAATATATGTTTTGCCCTCTTACCACCAAAGGGGAAACTCACCCGATTCTGCTTCCCATATACACAATTTTCACAGGAATCAAAATCTAGAGAGCTATTACTCATACCTTCTACTATACCTTTACCATGAAGTATTTGAAGGCCCTTCTCTCTAATATGTCCAAGCCTTTGATGCCACTATAGAATTTTCTCTACATATCAGTGAGTTCACTGATATCATGTAGAAATTTCACCTGCAGATCAAACTGATATATGCAATGTACTAAACCATAATACTAGATCTACATCTACCATAAACTTTGCGGAAGCTAATCAACCATGAGCAACATCAAGCATGAACACATATAACTGATAAGAAGGAATCAATCAACCATAACACATAATATATCACTGGGGGAAGCACCAGCATAAGACCCCAACACTATATTATCAATCAAGTTGAAATCCTCAACAACATACAAAAAGAATCAGCTCAATAGCTCTCCAACTCTCTCTGTATTCTGATGATAAAGCTCATGGACTACCTAGACCTATATATAAAGGCTGCACCTTAGGTCCAAGCTCCTATTTCCTTGCACAGTTTTGATTTGGGTCCAATTATAAAACACATGTAAGTTGGCCTGATCCTACCTACTGTTAACCTCAGGTCCAACTATGCAATCCTTGAGGACTCAAGTTCCTCATGCATGCAAGGAATACTTGTTGGCCGATAAATCAATCTTATAGACAAAGCTGATCTCCCTAGTATCAGAAGATAGTGTAGCAACAAATAGAGAAACAAACCTATCTTTCTCTAGACATATGTGATTTACAAATAAATACTACAAAGATGTTCAGATCCTACCTTAGATCCAATGCTTTTTCGTAGTAGCCATCCTCCAATCGTTCGAAAGAGTTACCTTTGAGAACCTGCAATCACAAACAAGCAAACATTAAATAGCACCTGCATAGCAAATATCATAAATCATGTCTATTATGGTGATCAAGGAATCCATAAAATAAACCATGAATCAACAGCTTATTGAGAAAAGCAAACTTATTTGTATTAACTTTGAAGTAGAAGAACCTTACAACCTTTTCACCCTTGATGTTGAACAAGCTCTTCCTGGGGTCTGAAACAGGAATTTCCTTTACTTTGACAAGCCTTGCACTCCTCTAAATGAGATCTTAGAGGTATGTAATCTCTCATAAAAAATCAACTAAGAATACTAAGTTCCAACAGCATTTCACTTGAAAAATATTCAGCTTTGAACCTCCCCAATAACCAGCCCAATGCTTCATTTTATAGTATAGAGGAGGAGGTTATAGGTCCACCTATGAAGGGATAGAATCCTCCTTCAAAGGGATAAGCTCCTCACATCAAGGGGTTAGCTCCTTAAGGTATGGGATGCAAGAAGCTTAAGAGAGCAAACTTGCCACTTCAATATTCCTTCCTGAAGCTTCTATAAATGACTGAAAGTGAGTTTTTCAGAATGTACTCGTGCCTTTTTAACTTTTACAGGGGTCTGCACCCATCACACAGAGACAAAGAGGTTAGGTTCACAGGAGATATGACTATTAGGTGCGGGACCACAGGTAATGCAAGAGAAAGTACAGAACTATAGTTTTAGAGACTTTTAGGGCTTTTCTATTACTTTCAAGGCTTGATATGAAGAACCAAGGCTTTAGACTTGCAAAGGAGGTAAGTATGAGTTATAATGGACTCACACAGATTGCAGAATGTCAAGGTGACAATTTTTAGTGCAATAGATTTCTCCCTAAATTGCGAAGTCCGTAATAGATGAAGATGAAGTCTTTCATGTATGAAGAGTGAAGTAATTTATCATTTGAAGGATCATCCTGTGGACACCCTAGTCAGAACCTGTAAAAACATTCAATGCAAAATATATATATATCTATATATATATATATATATATATATATATATATATATATATATATATATATATATATATATATATAGACATATCATCACTGAGGTAGGAATTCCCATACTCAGATCAAAACTGACTAGAAAACTGACTAAATTATTCTGATATAGGAATGATTTTGTAATACATCAAGAGTATAGACATGTGTAGACATAGTATGGACGCATCCATCTGTTTATGAATAGTCCACTGCATAATGAATAACAAAATTCCTCGTATCCTGGATGGTAGAAACTAGATCCAGGGTCTTGATTTCCGCTATCCAAACTAGTATGATTCTATCCATGTGAATGAATGTGTCGAAGTCGAACATGGTAGAAACCACTTGATTACCAGTCAATGATGTGAACTGTTAACAAGTGTGAGAGAAACCACCAGTAATGTCAATGGCTCTCAAAGTACCTAGTACAATCCATGAAATGTGAATAAATGAGTCGAAGTCGAACATGTCACGGAATCATTCGATCGAAGGTCAATGATGCAACCTATCATCAAAGGTAAGAAAACTGCCATTAGGGCATGCAGCTTTCAAGGTACTGACGATTTCTAGATCAACTTCCTAGATAATGAGCTGAAGTTGATAGAAAGTGATCTGTCGTAGTCAAGCCCATAACACGAAATCATAGATCAAGTTTTGAAGAAATATATTGGCAAGGACTAACTCAGGGATGGTCAAAAATGGATGACAGATATTTTGCAAATGAATGGTTTATTTGAACTAACCTCTTTAACACATTATGACACTACAGATGGTTTGGTGACAATTGATCCAAAGCTAATACCTAGAAACCGGCTGAAGTCTTTCAATATGGTTTGATTAACTATTAGGCAAAGGATTTCCCAACCGAGGTGAACAAAAGTGTCATGTTCAGGAGTGGTTAACGACTTTTCTAAAACACAAAGTGTAACAAACAGGTTCACTTTTCTCTCTTTCCCCCCACCATTTCTGGGAAGTACCTCTTTATTTTTGACAAGCTTGACGAGGATAACATTTGCTTGTTTATAAGCTCATCCTTCGGATGAGTCCAACTTAGTTTAAAATTTGAACCCTAAGAAGGAGTGGTTCGTTCCTGTTTAAAATTGAACAGGTCCTTTACTGTTAAATTTTAACGAGTCCAGTATAGGAAAAAATCAGTGTTTTTCACTTTTAGCAAGTCAGAAAAAAAAAAAAAAATAAATAAAAAATTAAGAAAACTCCATGGGTGTCCTTTTTCGTAAATTTGTGTCCCTCAAGCTCGAAAAGGTATAAAATAATACTTGAGAGAACCGCTTGACCATTTCGATCAAGGAGTACTTTTCATAATTAGTGACTCCGATCCGAAAAAGTAAAAAGGTGATCGAAGACACGTTGTTTTATAACCAGTATTGAACTTGAAATGACAAAAGTCCAGTGATCTTTTCATGTTTATATGGTCAGAAAAGAGATGTAAGTGGACCGCCCTTTTAATTCTGTTTAACAAGTTAAAAGGGGGAAAAACTCGGCAATCTTTTCATATTTTACGAGTCAGAAAAGAGCTTAAAGTGGACTCCAATGTTTTTCTTTTTCGTAAATTTTTGAAAGAGTCCAAAAAGTGATAAAAGTATACTCTTTGTTGAAAAATGATCAACTTTCCCCGAAAAATCGAATATTCTGCACAAAAACTCAAAAAATTACTCATACCTGTTTAAGATAAATAAAAATGTATTTAAAAAGTTACCTTTTTAAAGTGAAAAATAAATAAATTAAAAATTCAATTATTCAAAAAATCTTATAAAAAGGGCTTTTCTAAGTTCATTTTTACCATTTGATTTCAGAGTGAGAAGTGAGAGCTTTTGGGTAAAAAAGTTCCCGTGAAGATTCTGGAAAATCCGTTCGCTGGAATCGAAAACTGTCAAATCCAGGTAACCCACATCCTCTTTATCTCGAATTTCAACATTCACATTTCATTTTTAGGCTTTAATTTTGATTTTTGGAGAATTTAGTTTAGAAAATCGCTCGTGGGAGTCTGTAGGTGCAACACGTGGCCCCTACGGACCCTGATTTTTTTTCTACAAAGAAAAAAGTTGTGGGTCCACACCTGTTTCTTACCACGCATGTGGAGCTATGCTTTTTCTGTAAGCAGCAGGTGTGAACCCTGGGAAATTGATTTGAAAAACATAAATTTCTCCAATCTTGCCCAAAATTTTTTGAACTAAATTGTTCTAATATGTCTTTTTTGCATTAGAGGACACTCAAAATGCTTATTTGGCAAGAACACGAGCATGAGGATGTGGATGTTGCTGCAATAAATCATCCACCCACATTGGATGCATTGAGAGCTTGCAGACTGTTTAAGTTCTGGGCCATACTAGGCATGAGGGCCCAGGTAGACTTCTTACAATGGCTGGTAGACAGGTGGAACATATAGGACCAGTGTTTCATGATTGGTGGCCACCGGCTCGAAATCGAGCTAGAGGACATATATTTTTTGACTGGTTTGCCCAAGTGAGGAAAATGATTATCTCTTTCCAGGACTAGGCCAGGTGGCCAGTTTGTCGCTAGTCTCCGATTGGAGTTTTGCAATGATCAAACAAAGGATAAATGGAGTGATATTAAATCTATCGACCATCCTGAACTTAAGGTTATTGCACTCAATGTTACCAGGCTATGCGGGAGTGCAACATTGCATGTGGGTACTAGATCCCAGATGTAGATGGCCGTAGACTGTTTTTGAGGCACCATATTCAACTGGTGCGAGGTTGTGTTGGCAAATGTGAAAGGCCAACTGACCAGAGCAAAGAATGGACAGCTGAAGAACTTTGGATATGGATTCATTGTAGTCATCTTTGCTTTAGAGAGGATCCCCATGTTAGCCCCACAACATATTCCTGTTGATGTTGGTCTTCCTCGAGAGCCTAGGATAATTCACTGGGTTGCATTGATGGCCTGTCACCCTGAGGAGGGTACAGAGGTTGTTCGATTTCCACCTGAGTATTTTCGTTGGTTGAACAACCAACTTTTTGTGATTTAGGATTTTCCATATGCTGGGATGGATTATCATGGTGATCCAGACATGATTCCTCCACCAGGAGAGCAATGGGATGATTCAAGTAAAATCATTTTCAACACTTTCTAAATTTAATTTTTTTTGTTTTTTAAATCATCCAAAACTGACAATTAAAAGTTTTAAATGCAGATGTGGGTCCATGATGACCATCTGCTCTCCAGCCTTACGAGGAGACACCCAGCTCCAGCAGCACCAGCCCCACAAGACCAATCAGCAGAGATCTTGACCGGCTTGGAGAATCATCTAGAGTGCTTGACAGTAGATACTCTGGAGAATGGCATAGATGATATTCCACTTAGGTTACAAAGATATGTGATTGGGGTCCTAGGATCTTTTAGGAGGTTCCTATGTAGGGTGGCCTGAGAAGTGGTTTCTTATCGTGATCATCACTAGGGATAAGATGATCGCTTTTGTAGACTCACATGGCATTTTTGTCTTTTTGTACTATCATTTTTGCCGATCATAAGGTGTTTTTCAACCTATGATCAAAGATGATGTATATTTTGACACACTTCATCTATGATATGATATATCATTATTACCGGCTATCTCATGTAACATGTTATCGAATGTTATTAAATTTACTGCTTTGATTATTGCAAATGTCTATTTCTCATACGAGAAGCAACTGCATCTTCTAATGTATTTAAATTTCTTGGAATATGTTGATATTCAATGTAATCAAATTCACGTTCCACGAGACGAACTCTCAAAAATAATCTTAAAAACACTAGATTTATAATGGCATAAATCCTATTAAGCTGTAATACAACGAGTTCAAAATCTAACCTAACAATCAAACTCCGAATCCAAAATGAGATGGATCCAGATAATAACTCAATCACTGCACTATACTCTACAATGTTATTCGTTTTTTGACCAAGTCTTACCCCATGCATAGATACTAACTCACTAGAGGGTGAATAGATAACCCAAGTTGTGGAAGAAATGTTCCGTGTACTACGAAAAGCACCATCAGCGAAACCAATGTATGTTTGAAGAGGCGTCGGCATCTGCAATATCAAGAGTAAAATCAAGATAAGCAGGAATAGTGATAAAAACACTCTCTAAACTAGGCACACTTTTCTAATCTAAAACACACAAGCTGTAAAGAAAGTAATCTAACAGAAAATCTCCACACCGAATTTAAGCATAATATCTCTTCAGATAAAGCCCATTTTTGGGTTTACCTAAAGAGACACCGTCAAAATCTATCAATTCATAAGCCCCTTTTACCAGCTTTTGCTTAACAATGTAAGGACCATGCCACATAGGTACAAATTTCTAGCCCCTAGCTTATCGTTTGCTTGATCATATAGCAAAACTAGGTCTCCTTCTGAAAAATTGCGAGGAGTAACATTTCTATCGGATTGAGCTTTCACTCGTTTCACATGAGTCTCGTTTGATATTGCAGCAGCGTGTCAATTCTCATCTAGCTGAGCTAAGTACAAAAAACATTTCTCTTCTTCAGAAGTAGTTGGGAGTAATTCTATGGCTAATTGCAATGACGGAATTTCGCATTCAATAGGAAACACTGCTTCCAAACTGTAGAATAGTTGAAAAGGAGTGAAACCAGTTGATGTTTTAACTGAGGTCCGATATGCTCAAAGTGATGAAAATAGCATGGTATGCCAATTCAACTTATGAATACCAATGATTCCTTTGATCATAGTGACTAAAACTTTATTGATAGCTTCAACCAGACCATTAGCCTGCGGGTAATATGGAGTAGAACTATCGTGGCACAGGCCAAGTTGATCTGTCAGTTCAGTCATCATGATGTTTTGAAAGTGACTTCCATGATCAGTAATAATAGCTTGAGGAACACTGAATCTAGCAATTATATGATTGAATATGAATGTTGCAGTGGTTTTTCCATTTGCCAAAAATGTAGGCATCGCCTCAGCCCACTTAGTAAAATAATCTATTGCTAGGATGATATACACATGCCCCCCAGCTGAGTGAGGGTTACTGTAATAAAGTCAATGCCCCACTTTGCGAAAGGACCGACAGAAATTATAGGGTGAAGAGGAGCGGGTGGAGTGTACATCTTACGATCAAAGATTTGACAATTGTGGCATTTCCGGACCGCATAGACACAATCTTTGAATAAGGATGGCCAGAAATAACCAACGCACAATATCTTTTGGGCTATGGCATACCCAGACATATGATCACTACATGCTCTATAGTGATAGTCATTTAGAACCTTTTCAGCTTCTTCACGAGTTAAACAACGTCGAAAAACAGAATCCGCTCCACGATGATAAAGTGTATCACTAATAATATTGTATTGTTGGGATTGGAAACGTAATTTCTGTCACTGAGATCGTGAGATTTCAGGCCGAAAATATTGGGTTTGGAGATAAAAAATAATATCTCCATACCATGGGTCAAGAGTACTGATAAGAAACAAGGATTCATTCGCAATGGGCTCTTTTGCCACAGTTTTAGTATCAGTGCACGGGAAATCACACATTAGTTCGGCAAAAACCAAAGATTTCTTTGCCTTGGATTTTTCAAATTCCTGCAGCATAACTATCCATTTGGAATACTTTCCCCCTAGAAATTGTTTGGTCAGGATATACATCATAGGGTTACAGTCAGAAATTACCATGGTTTTGCGTAATAAGATGTAGTGACGAAATCTTTGGACAGCTTGGATAGCTGCCAATGCCATTTTCTCCACATGTGAATATTTAAGCTCAGTCGGATGCAGAGTTCAACTAAGATAGTAAATCACATGTTTGTTGTTGAATTCATATTCCTGAACTAAAACCATGTCAATGGTGGAATGAGAAGTGGCAAAGTACAAAAAGTAATCTTGGTTGTAATTGGGAGGATGCAGTAACGGTGCATGGGTGAATGTGTGTTTGAGTGCATCAAAGGATCGATCAAAAATCTCATCCCAAAAGAATGGAATGTTCTATTTTAATAACCTAGTGAAACCTTTCGTTATCTCGGTGTAGTTAGGAATGAAACAATGTAAAAAAATTTATTTCCCTTGCAAACCTTGGAGTTGGCGAAGAGTCGAAGGAGGAGGTAGATTGACAATAGCTTCCAGCTTTGAGGGGTCAACACGAATGCTTGCCTTTGACATTATAAATCCCAGTAAGCGACCCGTTTCTACACAAAATACACATTTGTGTGGATTCAGCCGAATTCAATAATGCTTACATCTCATAAAGATAGCTCATAAACGAGTGAGATGGTTAGCTCTATGCAATGAGTGGGTAGGTAAATCATTGAGATAAGGCTGCGCAATGTGCTTGTGTCATGAAATGCGTAAGACATAGCCCTTTGAAAAGTTGCTCTAACGTTGTTCAATCCAAAGGGTAATTTGCAATAAGAAAATGTCCCCCATGGGAAAATGAAAGTTGTTTTAGCTTGATCAGTAGGGAGTAGGTTGATTTGATTGTAACTGGAAAAACCATCCATAAAGGAAAACATTTCACTACAGGCACAATCATCAATAATTTGATCGATATAGGGTGTTGGATAATTGTCTTTAGGACAAGATCGATTAATATCCATATAGTCGATACATACTCTTATCGTTCCTTGTTTTTTGTTGACAGGAACAATATTCGATACCTAATTAGTTAAAGGAATTGGGTAAATGAAACCTACATGAAGTAATTTCTCAATTTCGGCTTTAATAGCAGCAGCTTTTCGCGGATGTATTTGACATAAGCATTGTCAGATAGGTTTAGCATCTAGGTATGTTTCAATTTCATGGAAAACAATTGGTGGATTGATTCGTGGCATTTCTTCATACGACCAGGCAAACACTTCACATAATTCTTGAAATAGGGCTTTGTAAGTTTTGATTTCATCATCCATACAACAAGCACCTATATGAATGTTTTCAATAATTCTAGGCTTAACTGAAATGTCAATAGGATCCGTTCGAGAAATATTTTCCAAATTTAACTCAGAATCAGAATGTTGCAATGGATTCTGCGGTTCCTTGACATAGTCAGTCGTAAAAATAGAAAAGGAATCATTTTCAAAATGATCAAGCTCAGGTAAAAACGAAGACCGGTGATGCAGATCTTCCCATGGTAAATCATCAATAGTCAATAGTTCATGAACCTGCGCATCAGAATGAACAAGATCAGAAAGTGTTGATGAGGCTGAGTTTGATATTAAAAGTGACTCTCCATTGATCACATTCATTGGATCAGTTTTGGTTGAATAGGCATCAGAAAATGACTGTACATCTTGATATGCAATTTCAAAGGGACTCAGAGGCATTGTCACACGGAATGAGTCGTTCTTGCAGACAAGATCGACCTCCCTAGTATCTAAAGATATCTAGCGAAAAACACGCCAATCAAACCCTATCTTTCCCTAAATATGCAATTTATTAACAGAGGCAAACAAGAGTTTAGGCCTACCTTGGATCCAGTGCAAGTTTGTAGAAGCCAAGCTCCTTTGATCCAAATGAGCTCCTTGATGTAGAATCTGTAGACACAAACATGCACACAAATTAAATAGCACCTGAAAGGCCAATATAATAAAGCATATCCATCATAATGATCAAGGAGTTTATGAAACAAATCACATTAAACAATTTGTTGAGAAAAATGAGCTTGATTGTATTAACTTAAATCAAGAAGAACTTTACAACCTGTGCCTTGATGCTGTACAAGTTCCTCCCAGGGTCCAGTAAGAAGTTTCCTCTACTTTGACAAGTTCACTCACTTCCCAATAAAGCCAAAAGGTATGTAATCTCTCCTCTCAAGCTTAACTAGGAAGTCTTAATTTCACCAGCATTTACCCTTAGAAATGTTCAGCTTCTAACCTCTCCAACAACTAGCCCAATGCCTTAATTTATAGTGCAATGGAGGGAAGTTACTAGGTCCACCTTCAAAGGGATAACTCCTCTAATATTGGGATGCATGAACCACCTAGGAGCGACCATCCATGTCAAGAAACCTTCTAGAATCATCCATAATCAACCACAAGTATGTTTTTTGAAGTTAAACTTGCGCCTTTTGATTTTTACGGGGTCCGCACCCACCCCTTTATAGACAGAGCGGGCAGGTCAGCAGGTAACACGAACATAGGATGCGGGACCGCAGGAAACAGTAGGAGAAAGTGTGGAACTAGAGATTTATTGATTTTAAAGAACTTTCTCTCATTTTTAAAGCTTGACATGAGGAGCTGAGGTATGAGACTTGCCAAGGAGGACAGTATGGTTGATGATAGGCCCATACTGATTGCAAATAGTCATGGTGACAATATTTTATGTAACAGATTGCCCTCTAAAGTGCGAAGCCTGTAGTAGATAAGGGTTTCATATATCATCTAAGAAGAGTGAAGCACTTTATAATTTCGAGGATTATCTTGTGGAGAGCCCGATTAGAACCTGTAAAAATTCAATACAAAATATATATATGAGATCATATCATCACTGAGGTAGGCATTCCCATACTCAGATCAAAACTAACTTGCAAACTAACTACTGATATGATACAGGAATGATCTTGCAATACATCACACATGTAGACATAGTATGGGCGCAGCCATCTATTTATGAATAGTCTACAATATAATGAATACAAAACTCCTCGCAGCTTGGATGGCGGAAACCAGATCCAGGGTCTTGATTCCTACTTCCCGAAACAGTATGATTCTATCCATGCGAATGTATGTGTTGAAGTCGAACATGGTACAAACCACTTGATTAACAGTCAATGATGTAAACTGTTAACAAGTGTGAGAGAAACCACCATTAATGTCAATGGCTCTCAAAGTACTCATTACAATCCATGAGATGTGAATAGATGTGTTGATGTCGAACATTTCACGGAGTCCTTTGATCGAAGGTCAATGATGCAACCTGTTGTCGAAGGCGAGAAACCTGCCATTGAGGCATGTAGATCCCAAGGTACTGACGATTTCTAGATCATCTTTCTAGATAATGAGTTGAAGTCGATAGAAAGCGATCCATCGTAGGAAAGCCTACAACACGAAACCATAGATCAAGGTTGAAGAAATATGTTGCAAGGACCGACTCAGGGATCGTCAAGATGGATGACAGATACTTTGTTTTTTATAAAAAAGGGGTTTTACCAATTCATTTTTATCGTTTGACTGTTGAGGTGAGAAAAAAGGCTTTTGGTTAGAAACTTCCTGTGAAGATTACGGAAAATCCAACTGTTGGAATCGAACACCGTCTCCTCCAGGTAATCCACAACATCCCACTCTTCGTTTCTATCCGATTAAAATTCATTTTTAGGCCTTTAATTTTGTTTTTTTTTAGGGCTTTTGGTTTGAAAACCCGTGCACCAAGGTCTGCAGGTATAACACTGGGGACCCGCGGACCCTGACTTCTTCTCAGTTAGAAAAAAGTTGGGGGTCTGCACCTACCCTTAAGACAGACTGCGAACTCACACACTGTCTCTAAAGGCAGGGTGCAGACCCCGCAAATGGTTTTGAAAACCCAAAGAACTCAAAAATGGACCAAATTTTTTCATTTTATGAATTCTAATTTGCCTTTTTGTTGCATGTAGGTTACTCATCATGCTTGATTGGCGCGAAAGAGAGGACGAGGATGTAGATTTGGCCACCATAAATCATCAACCTTCGATCAATGCATTGAAGGCATGTGGCTTGTACAAATACTGGGCCATACCTGGCATGAGGGCCCAGGTGGACTTCTTGCAGTGGCTGGTAGATAGATGGAATGTCCAGGATCAATGTTTCTACATAGGTGGTCACCAGCTTGAAATGGAGCCGGCAGACATTTATTTTCTGACTGGTTTGCCTAAGAGAGGTGAACATTTGACTCTATTTGGAACTAGGCCAGGTGGCCAGTCTGTCGATAGCCTCCGGCTAGAGTGGTGCAATGTTCAGACCAGAGACAAAGGGATAGATATCAATACCATATCCTGTCCTGAACTTATGGTCATTGCTTTCACATTTACCAGGCTCTACGGGAGCGCAGCACTACATGTGGCCACTAGATCCCAGATGCGGATGGCAGTGGATTGCTTTCGAGGCACCGTTTTCAACTAGTGCGAGGTTGTGTTGGCTAACATAAAAGGCCAACTGACCAGAGCCAAAAACGGACAACTGAAGACCTTTGGTTATGGTGCTTTAGTTGTGAATTTTAGCTTGGAGAGAGTTCTGATGTTGATCCCTTAGCATCTCACCATGGAGGTTGGGCTTCCTCGAGAGCCCAAACTGATGTGATGGGTCGCAGTTATGGCACATCATCCTGAGGAGGGGACGGAAGTTGTTCGATTCACTCCTGAGTACTTTCACTGGTTAGAGAACCAGGTATTTGCTATTCAGGATTTTCCTTATGTCGGGGTTGATTTTCGTGGTGACCCGGACATGGCTCTTCCACTAGGAGAGCAATGGGACGATTCATGTAACCTCATTTTTGGCATTTTCTAACTTGATATATATATATATATCTATATATATATATATATATATATATATATATATATAGATATTTTGTTTTTATTTCGTCTCAAAATTGATAGTAAAATTTCAAATGCAGATGTAGGTCCACGGCGTCCAGCCAATCTCCGGCCTTACGAGAGAAGACAACCAGTTGCAGCGGCACCGGCCCCACAGGACGAGGCCACAGAGACTTTGGCCGAGTTGGAGAGCCATCTAGAGCGCCTGACAGCAGACATTCCAGAGACCACTATAGATGACATTCCTATTAGGCTACAGCGCTATGTGGTTGGGGTCCCAGGACCTTTTAGGAGGTTCCTTTGTAGAGTGGCCCGTACAGTGGTTTCATACCGAGATCATCACTAGTGATAGGATGGTCGTTTTTGTAGACACATATGACATTTTTGTTTTTTGTACTTATCATTTTTTCTGATCATAAGGTGTTTTTCAACCTATGATCAAAGACGATGTATATTTGACACACTATTATGATATATTATGACATTATTACCGGCTCACCTTGCAAAACATGTTATGAAATGTTTTTGAATATACTTGTTTGATTTACTGCAAATGTCTATTTAACATTCGAGAAGCAATTGCATCTACTAATGTGTTTAAATATCTTGGAATATGCTAATATTCAATGTAATCAAACTCACATTCCAAGAGACGAACTCTCAAAAATAATCTTAATGAAACTAGATTTCTAATGGCATATACTCTATTAAGTTGTAACACAACGAGTTCAGAATCTAACCTCACTATCAAACTCCGAATCCAAAATGAGATGGATTCGGATAATAACTCAATCACTGCACTATATTCGGTAATGTTGTTCGTTGTTTGACCGAGGCTCACCCCATGCATAGATACCAACTCATCAGAGGGTAAATAGATAACTCAAGCTGCAGAAGAAATATTTTGTGCATTACGACAAGCACCATCAGCGAAACCAATATATGTTTGGAGGGACGTCGACATCTGCAGTATCAAGAGTAAAATCAAGATAAGCAGGAATAATAATAAAACACTCTCTAAAACTAAGCACACTTTAAAATCTAAAATGCACTAGCTATAAATAAAATTAACCTAACTAAGATCTCCACATCTAAATTTATGCATAATATCTCTTCAGGTAAAGACCATTTCTGGGTTTACCTAAAGAGACCCCATCAAAGTACACCAGTTCATAGGCCCCTTTTTCCAGCTTTCGCTTAACAATATAGGGACCATGCCACATAGGCACGAATTTTCTAGCGCCTAATTTATCATTTGCTTGATCATACAATAAAACTAGGTCTCCCTCCGAAAAAATTCGAGGGGTGACATTTCGATCATACTGAGCTTTAATACGTTTGGCGTGAGCTTTGATTGCTAGTGCAGCATCTCGATGACTCTCATCTAGCTGAGCTAAGTATAAGAAACGTCTCTCTCTTCAGAGGTGGCCGGAAGTAATTTGATGGCCATTCGCAATGATGGGATTTCGCATTCAATAGGTAGCACAACTTCCAAACCATAAACTAGTTGGAAAGGAGTGAAACCAGTTGATGATTTTACTGTGGTTCGATATGCCCAAAGCACTAAGAATAGCATGTTATGCCAATTTTACTGATGAATCCCAATGATTCGTCGGATCATGATAACTAGAACTTTGTTGATGGCTTCAACCAGACCGTTAGCTTGTGTATAATAAGGTGTTGAACTATCGTGATGCAAGCCAATTTGGTCTATAAGTTCCATCATCATAATAATGATGCCCATGATCAGTGATAATCGTTTGTGGAACACCAAACCTAGCAATTATATGATTGAATACGAAAATTGCAGCATTTTTGCCATCTGCCTCAAATGTAGGCATCGCCTCGGCCCACTTGGTAAAGTAATCTACCGCAAGAATAATGTATGCATGCCCCCTGGCCGAGTGAGGGTTATATGTAATAAAATCGATTCCCCATTTTGCAAAAGGACTGACAGCAATTATAGGGTGGAGAGGAGCAGGTGGAGCGCGCATCTTTCAATCAAAAATTTGGCAGTTGTGGAATTTTCGGATTGCATTAATACAGTCTTTAAACAAAGATGGCCAGAAATAGCCAGCATGCAATATCTTTTGGGTCGTGGAAAACCCAGACATATGACCGCCACATGCTCCAGAATGACAGTCATTAAGAACTCTTTCAACTTCTTCATGAGTTAAGAAGCGTCGGAAAACAGAGTCCACTCCGTAACGATAAAGTGTATCTCCAATAATTTTGTATTATTGGGACTGAAATCGTATTTTGCGACGCTCCGATTTTGAAAGTTCAGGCAGAAAGGATTGGGTTTGGAGATAAACTATGATATATCCATACCAAGGATCTAAAGTGCTGATTAGAAATAAAGATTCATCCGCAATGGGTTCCTCTGCCACTATTTCCGTACCAGCACGCGGGAAGTCAAACATTAACTCCGCAAAAACTAAATATTTATTCGACTTAGAATTTTCAAATTCTAGGTCAAACTCCTGTAGGATGACAATCCATTTGGAGTACTTGCCCCCTAGCAATTGTTTAGTTAAAATATAGATCATGGGGTTGCAATCGGAAATTACTGTAGTTTTGCGTAGTAAAATGTAATGACGAAATCGCTGGCAGCTTGAACGGCTGCCAGGGCCAATTTCTTCACATGTGAGTATTTTAGCTCAGTGGGATTTAAGGTCCGACTAAGGTAATATATCACATGTTCACTACTGGATTCATCTTCCAAACTAAGACCATCCCAATGGTGAAATGTGAAGCTGCGAGATATAAGAAATAGTCCTGGTTGTAGTTGGGCGAATGCAACAGCGGTGCATGGGTTAACGCATGTTTTAAAGAATCAAAAGATTTGTCAGCTATCTCGTCCCAAAAGAATGGTGTATTCTGCTTCAACAACTGGGTAAAACCCTTAGTGATCTAGGCATAGTTAAGAATGAATCGACGCAAAAAATTTGCTTTCCCTTGCAAAATTTGGAGTTGGCAAAGGCTCGAAGGAGGAGGCAATTTGATGATAGCCTCAACTTTCGAGGGATTGACGCGAATGCCAGCTTTCGAAACAACAAACCCAAGTAACCGACCCATTTCTATACAGAAAACACACTTATGTGGATTCAACCTAATCCGATAATGCCTACACCTCATAAAGATTGCTCGTAAATAGATGAGATGATCAGCTCGATGTAATGAATGAGCAGGTAAATCATCGAGATAAGGTTGCACAATGTGCTTGATGTCATGAAACGCGTAAGACATGTCCCGTTGAAAAGTTGCCCCGGCGTTCTTGAGTCCAAAAGGTAATTTTCAATAAGAAAACGTCCCCCATGGACAGATGAAATCCATTTTTGGTTGATTAGCAGGTAGAATATTTATTTGATTGTAGTCGGAGAAACCACCCATAAAGGAAAAAAGTTCACTATCGGCACAATCATCAATGATTTGATCGATATAGGGCGTTGGGTAATTTTCGTTTGGACAGGCTCGATTAATATCCCTATAATCGATACATATTCTTATTGTGCCTTGTTTTTTATTAACAGGAACAATGTTCGATACCCAGTCTGTTAACAGGATAGGATAAATGAACCCTGCTTTGAGTAATTTTTCAACTTCTGCTTTAATGGCAGCAGTTTTTCGCAGGTGAATCTGACGCAAACGTTGCCAGACGGGTTTAGCGTCCAAGTAAGTTTTGATCTCATGAACAACAATGGCGTGGTCAATTCCTGGCATTTCCTCATATGACTAGGCAAACACGTCGCGGAATTCTTGGAATAGGGCCTTATATGTTTGAATTTCATCTTTTGTACAAGAGGCACCTATATGAACGTTTTCAACAATTCCGGGCTTAACCGAAATGTCAATAGGATTAGTTCGAGAAATGTTTCTAAATTTAGCTCAGAATCAGGATTTTTCATTGGACTCTGAGGTTCTTTGACATATTGGATTGAGAAAATAGATGAAAAATCATTTTCAAAATGATCAATCTCAGGTAAAAACGAAGATCTGTGATGAAGATCTTCCCATGGTAGATCATCTGCACACAAGATTTCACAAATTTGGTCATCAGTATGAACAGGTTCGGAAAACGTTATTGAATCTGAGTTCGATGTCGAAAATGATTCGTCATGGACCACGTTCATTAGGTCAGTTTTAGTCGAAGACGCATCGGAAAAAGACTGTATAGTTTGATACATAATTTCATATCGATCAAAGGCATAGCATCACCGAGTGAATCTATTTCAGATTCAGAGGGTACGATCCAAGGATCATCATAAATAAGAGTGTTCGATGAAATCATATGAATGGTTGCTATAGAAGATGGTACATTAGGAGGAGGAAAAGAAAAAGTGCCCAGTAAACCGGAATCTTTAACGAGTCCTACTCCAACATCCTTATAATGGATGGTCATTTTATCGACATGTTGAATACTTTCAGAAAAGGCTAGGTTGGACGAAAAGTAAGTCAGCTGATCTATAGTTACGATCTTTCCATTATGAGGGAACTTCACAAGCCGAAAGACCGATGAAACGACAGCTGTCATAGCGTAAGACCAACTACGACCCAAGAGAAGGTTGTAATCCAGAGGGGCATCGACCACTTCCACATCTAGATTAACGGTTTTTCCTTCAACCCCTATAGGAAAATCCTGTAGAATGCCAAAAGGATGAAACCTACGGCCATCAAAGGCCTTCAGAATCGTCAGGGATTGGTTAAGTGTAGGAGAACCAAGCAATCTCCAACAGTGGATCGACATAATACACGTTGAGGCTCCCTCATCAAGCACAGTCCTATAGCAAGGCCTGTTTTTGACTAACACTGGAATTTGGAAAGCCATTTGATGAGGTAAATGAGGTGTACTATTTTCTAGATCGAAAATTATCAGGTTCGAGTCCTGAACGTCAACAACTCCTATAGCCGACAACAGTAATTTACGTTGTGCTTGACATGACTATATCACTTCCAAAGCTGACATTGCTGAAGGTCAAACAACTAAATCTTCAACAATGTTATAGTTCTGAGCTGCTCTCGCATGAGGATTGAAAGCATACTTTCGAAGTATACCCTTAGTGGGCGGTTTGATTACTAAGTCTGGGTTAGGTTTCTCGATCTGTAGTGGATCGGAACTGGGAGCTGAAGTTGATGGGCTTGAATTAGAAGATTTTGCATCCTTACCACCAACAGGACTTTTACTTCTGTAATCTTGCGATAGAGTCACAATCCTAACATGGGACATCATCATTATGGGTTCTTCGGAGGCATTTGAGGAAGAACCTATCATCTTACTGTCTTGACTAGGAAAAGGATCCTTCAAAACAGCATGTGTTTGGGAACCTTTGACAATTTTCACAACCTCTGCACGATGAGGGTAGTCTCTTGTAAAATGTTCTTCTTCACAGATAAGACAAGGATAACGAGGTTTGCATTTCTCATCAGTTGATTCCGCTTTTTCTGGTTTCACTTTTGAATTTTTGTCTGCTTTATTTTTCTTCTTCCCTTTCTTCTTACCGCCGGATTTTGATTTAGCTAAAGATGACTCTACAACGTGAATATTGGCGGAAATTTCTGTGGAAGAATCTCCTGTCGGGGAATCTGGTAAGGTTATGATAGGAGAAGAATTCTTGGAAGATTTCTTCTTACTTTTAGTATTAACTGTACCAATCATGCCATCAGCAGCATGAGACCCTGACGGAGCTGCAGCTATTTGATTTTGTTTGGGGAGATCAGGAATTTTCTCGTCTAATGTACCTGACTGCGTGTAAACTAGGTCAAGGTACTGTGCTTGAGCAATTACTTGCTCCTCAGTAACTACTCCGGCTTTAGCTACATCTTCAGTAATCTTCGGTAGTAATGATTTGACAAACCATTCAGCTAAGATTTGATCCAGGATAAAAACTTTCACTAAACGGTGTCGATGTTTCCATTCATGAATGTGATTTGAAATGTAAGTGGACGTTGACTGTTTTAATGAAGTTAATAACTCTGTGCCATTATCATACCTGACCGACAATTGAAAATGAGTTAAAAATGAAGTAGCTAACTAAATAAAATTATAAAAAGTGGCTCGTGGTAACTCAATGTACCACTTGGCTGTAAGACCAATTAGATTGTGTTGAAAAAGCCTTAAACGGATTGAATCATCTGAAATGGAATTAGAGGCACACCAGAGGTGATAGGTCATCACATGATTTGATGGATCTTCTCCTGGTTTACCTTCAAACTTAGGAATATCACTAGGCAACTTATTCGGCATTGGCGGCCAAAATGGAAGATAGTTAATTGGATCGTTTGTAAGGCATGACAAGTCAGGCAAATCCAAAGTTGCTATAAACAGAAACTGACGATTAGGGTCCCTAAAACTCTGAGTCATTAGACTAGCCCCAAGAGGAGGATATCCAGGATAACTAGGAATAGAAATTGCATTTTGGATATTATATCCTCCCGGAAAACCAAGATTAACCAGACCGTACTGGGGTTGTTGAGGTTGTTGATATGTATATCCAGGGTACGGTTGATACTGATAGACTGGTTGTTATATAGCTGGACGGTATTGGTACTGTCCCTGGTATAGTTGATAAGTAAATTGAGGTTGACTTGTGACAACCATACTTGGCCCAGGTTGACCTACAGGGATTTGAACCGAAGTCTGAATTGTGTGCCCAAAATGAGGTAAGGATTCCTGAGGAATTGTTACAGGAACAGTAGAAACCGGGGCTGTAGATACTTCGGAAGTAAGCGGGGTAGATGGAACAGATGTTGCAGCAGTTGTAGCAGTCGTTTGAGGTGGAGTTTGAGGTGAACTAGGCCTAGGCTGAGAAACCACAGAAGGTGCAGAAGTTTGTATTGTGGACTGGACAGGTTGCTGAACTGAACCAGATACTAAGGGTTGTCCAGTTTGAGATGACAACTACACATTCGGTTGCAAGACCTGTTGGGATTGTGATGGATCCCACTGTTACACAAAAATATCATCACCATGATTATTTGCAGTCAGTATGGGTCCATCATCACTGGTACTGACCTCTTAAGCAAGTCTCAGACCTCAGCTCTTCAAGTCAAGCTTTGAAAATGGGAGAAAGACATTGAAAATCAATTAAAACTATGGTTCCGCACTTTTTCTCATTGTTACCGGTGGTCCCGCACCTTCTGCTTACAAAACCTGCGGACTTGCCCGCTCTGTCCCTAAAGGTGTGGGTGCGGACCCCTGTGAAAGTCAAAAGGCGCAAGTTTTATCTTAAAAAATTCACTTTGGATTACTTCTAGATGTTTCTAGAAGGAATTTTGACGTGGATTGTTCACCCTGAGGTGGTTCATGCATCCCAAAAGAGAAGGAGCTAACCCCTTGATAAGAGGAGTTATCCCTTTGAAGGAGGGCTTTATCCCTTTGAAGGAGGAGCTAGTAACCTCCCTCCATTGCACTATAAATACAGGCATTGGGGTGAGGACTAGAGAGGTTAGAAGTTGAACTTTTGAGGGTAAATGCTAGTGAAATTAGGACTTCCTTAGTTGAGCTTGAGAGGAGAGATCACATACTTCTTGGTTCTATTTGGAAGTGAGTGAATATTGTCAAAGTAAGGGAGACTTCTTGCAGGACCCTGGGAGGAGCTTGTACAGCGTCAAGGCTCAGGTTGTAAAGCTCTTTTTATTTGAATTAATGCAATCAACTCATTATTCTCAACAAGTATCTCATGTTATTTGTTTCATGGACTCCTTGACTTTCATGTTAAATATGTTTTATGACATCAATTCTTCAGGTGCTATTTAATTGTTTGCCTTGTTTGTGTTTGCAGATTCGTGACAAAGGAGCTCATTTGGATTGAAGAAGCAAGGGCATCCACAACTTGCGTTGGATCAAAGGTAGGACCTAAAAACACCTGTTTGCTCTTGTTTATTAAAGCATATTTAGAGAAAGATAGTGTCTGATTGTTTTGTTTGTCATTAGGTCTTCTTTAGATTCTAGGAAGGTCTGTCTTGTCCGCAAAATAGACTTTTTTCCGTGTGACAGAATGGCGACTCCACTGGGGATATTGATTGTTCTCCTTCTTTTTACTTTGATCTGAGAAACCGTGTTAGTGTTTCTGCTTTTGGCTTGTTGTTTGTAAAATTGGGTAGAGTTTGTATATCCAAGGTCATTTTTCGTTTTTCATAAACTTTGAGAGAGGACCGCACCCTATCCTTTTGACACAGTGCGTACTTATCCGCAAGCTGTCTTTTAGCACAGAGTGGGACCGTACTTGTGTTAACTGTGGGCCTGCGGACCCTGTCAAACTTTTGATAAACCTAAAATTTCCTCTGTCAATTAGCTTAGTTGTTTGTTAGAAATTGTTATCCACTACCCAGACTTGCATACAACTTGTCTAAAGCCTTCCTTAGGTTGATTTCATTAGTGTTAGGGTTTTTGGTGAATTTCCTAGGAGTTTTGCTTGTTGGGTTTGTTTTTCATTTTGGTTGTGTAGTGGCTCTAAGCTTAGAAGCTGTAGGGACCTCAGATCACTTTGGTTTCTGCCTGTCTTCTTATGAGTCTGACCATTTATGAAATCCCTCCTTGCTTGAGAAATTTGCTTTGATTTTTCTCTTAACAAAACTTCTAAAAAGCTTGTATTTAAAAGTTTGGATTTTCATTTTTAAAAAGGGAACGAAAGATTGGTTGTTCTTTGACTAGTTGTGATTCTGCATAAATTAGTCCTTAGCTCACATTTAGCTAAGTAAAACATCCTCAAAATAAAATATATATTTAGTAAGCTTTTACCTTACTAGATTAGCTTTTAGACAATTTTTTCTTAGATTCTCATAGATCTTA
Source organism: Pinus tabuliformis (assembly GCA_031772625.1). Lineage (NCBI taxonomy): Eukaryota > Viridiplantae > Streptophyta > Pinopsida > Pinales > Pinaceae > Pinus > Pinus tabuliformis. Next base: position 141,431,907 of record CM062808.1, on the reverse strand, counting down.
AAATTAATTTTGTTATTAGTTTTGAATGCTTTGTTAAGATAGAAAAAAATACAAAATCTCTTTAGAGGAAAGTTTGTTTTAGTAGCATTTGAAGTCTTGGAAAAGGAAAAGGAATTTTTTGTGAAATAATTAGTGGTCTTGTATTGTGTGTTTTGGAAAAGATAAAGAGTTTTTCTTTGATTTTCATTGTTAAGAAAGTTGTGTTTACAAATTTTGCATTCTCAAACTCTCTTAGCTAGGAATTCATTGAAAAGGAAAGATTTTTTTTTCATCTTAGGTGCATCTTTATAGTGGATTTGAGTCGAGTCTGTACATCACAAGTTTCATCTCCGCCACCTCTTGTCTTAAAGAAAAGCCATAAAAATAACGCTTAAAGTAAAATTCATCTAGTAACATTTTTATTTCTAGGGCTCTAATACACCAACATAGATCAGGCTAGTGTCTTGGAGTAGGAGAGTAATTAACTCTCCAAGGCAGTAAAAACAAACAAGTAGCTTATCTTGCGGTAGGAATAAATCCAATTGTTACATTTATGCTATGGGAAAGCTCCTCTTAAAGGAGAAGCACGAGATCGTGTCCAAACCAGTGAGGGGATCAATCCTCCTTCATTGGAAACAATGCCAGATATGCACGTACTAAAAACGGTAAACCTCGGATTAACCATTGTCGAGGAGCCTGGGGTCACTTGTCGGTAAACCTTGGATTATGTCAAGGAGCCGGCAAGGGGATTGAGCTTGTTACTCTGCCCTTGCGTGTGTATCGGATCGTAGACTGTTTCCCCAGGTATATTTGTTGTTGTTGGTAACTATAGTGACTATTATCTTTAGGATTCTTCCTAAGGTGATGGTGGAGGGAAGATCCCACTGTACCTGGAGCAGACGTCAGCTAGACTCACTTGGATTTTCTGGGGGGTTCACTTCACTCGAGACGGTTTAGTGGAGGAACTTGTGCCAGTCTATTCATTAAGAAGGTTGCCGGGGTAACTGTTCCACCCGCCATTTCTGTATTGAACTCTACGATGTTGGATTTCATCACCAACTAGTGTTTTCAGTACGGAAAGTTACTATTTGTGTGTGGTTTGACGCCCTAGATTCTTTAGGTGTGTGATTCGAATTTGTTTGGTTCTTTAGAGACTTTAGGCGGTTTTCATTGAGATTTTACTTTGTTTGTGTGTGTAGTAGTTAAAAGTTTTTAACAATGGCTGAATTACCAAGACAGTCCCATAGACTTCGGGGTCAGTCTCCTGAGTTTGTAACCGTGGCTAATTTATTGAGGAAGTCCCGTAGACTTCGGGGCCAACCTCCTGAAGAAGTCCTGAGCCAGCTTGAAGGCTTGAAAGTCCTCGTAACTCCTAGTGACAGTAGAGTTGGATCACCCGAAGAAGGAGAATCTTCTTTGATAGTTCATCCTGATTTTCAACCGTCAGTAGCAGTGTATAATCCACAGTCAGTGTCTGTCTCTGAAGTGACTGGTAGCTTTTCATCTACTAGTGATATAGGTGAAGAACCTGAAGTATCTGAACCTGAAAGTGAATTTGCTGCTACTCCAATATCAGCGGTAGCTTCTCCAACTTCTAGTGCTCCTGATTCACCTAGGGTAGAAAGAGTAATTACCCAAGATCTTCCTTCTGGGCTTATTGCTATTGAAGAACTTGCTTCTCCAGAAGAGGAGGAAGGTTTATCTATCCCTAAAAATCAACCTATTATTGAACTAAGGGAGCGTGAATCAATTTTTTACAGTCCACCTAGGAGTATTACTTGGTATCTTTATTTAACGAATTTCTTAGAAAATCCAGGGTTAAGTTTTTCACCACCTTGAGCTCCTTTTCACCCAACACCTAGAGGTTATTATCCTCCGTCAAATATATCGATACAGTCATGCGTGATGTCTCAACCTTCAAAAACTTTTATTTATGGTGGTCCCTCTGTTCCCGTTGGGTATCAGTCTCTTGCTAGTACTTTCTCAGGAGCGTCTCCTCAACCTAGTCAACAAGGGATATTAACTGGAAATGATGGAACTAAACCGTTAAGTGTAGAGGACATTCTTATGATGTCAGGTACTGTTCCTAATCAGCAACCTCAAGGTGATTAGTTAATGCCTGGGGGGCAACCTCAAGGTACTCAATTTGTGTTTGGGGGGCAACCTCAAGGTCAGTACATACCTACGGGACTGTAGATACCTCAAGGCCAACCCCAAACCTAATATGTACCTCAAGGTAAACCCCAGTATCAATATGTACCTCAAGGTCAACCTCAGTATCAGTATATACCTCAAGGTTATCAACCACCTTCCGGTCAATCTTTTGTTCAAGGAACTGAAAACGTACCTTTGAATTATCAACCTTACCCTCAACCAGGTTATGGTCCTCAATATGGTCAACCTGCTATGAGTCCATACCCCGGAATGACGTTAGTGTGGAATCAACCTCAACCGGTATTGCAACCGAATGTGCAGTCGTCATCTCAAACTGGACAACGTATAGTTTCTAGTTCAACCCAGCAACCTGTTCAGTCTACCGTTCAAACTTCTGCACCTTTTGTAGTTTCACAACCTGGACCTAGTACGCCTCGTACTCCACCCCAAACAGCTGCTGCAACTGCTGCAATATCTATTCCATCTACCCCACTTACGTCCGGAGTATCTACAGCCCCGGTTTCTACTGTTCCTGCGTCAGTCCCTCAAGCATCTTTACCTCAGTCTGGACCTACAATTCAAACTTCGGTTGAGATACCTGTGGGGCAGCCTGGTCCAAGTACGGTTGTAACAAGTCAACCTCAGTTTACTTATCAACTGTACCAGGGACAATACCAATACGGTCTCGTTGTGCAACAACCAGTATATCAGTATCAACCGTACCCTGGGTATACATATCAACAACCTCAGCAACCCCAGTATGGTCCGATTAATCCTGGTTTTCCAGCAAGATATAATATCCCTAATGTGATTCCCATTCCTAGTTATCCTGGATATCCTCCTCCTGGGGCTGGTTTAATGACTCAGAGTTTTAGGGACCCTAATCGTCAATTACAGTTCATCACAACTTTGGATTTACCTGACTTGTCGCGCCTTACGAACGATCCAATCAATTATCTTCCGTTTTGGCCGACAATGCCGAATAAGTTGCGTAGTGACATACCCAAGTTCAAAGGTAAGCCAGGAGAGGACCCATCAAATCACGTGATGACTTATCACCTCTGGTGTGCCTCTAATTCCATCTCGGATGATTCAATTTGCTTATGTCTTTTCCAGCGCACTCTCATTGGTCTTGCGGCCAAGTGGTACATTGAGTTACCATGGGCCTCTTTTTATAATTTTAGTCAGTTAGCTACCTCGTTTTTAACTCATTTTCAGTTGCCAGTCAGATATGATAATGGCACGGAGTTACTAACTTCATTAAAACAATCGACGTCCACTTATATTTCCGATCACATTCATGAATGGAGACGTCGACGGCGTTTAGTGAAAGTTTTTATCCCGGATCAAATCTTAGCTGAATGGTTTGTTAAATCATTATTACCGAAGATTACTAAAGATGTAGCTAAAGCCGGAGTAGTTACTGAGGAGCAAGTAATTGCTCAAGCATAGTACCTTGACTTAGTTTACACTCAGTCAGGTACATTACATGAAAAAATACCCGATCTTCCCAAGCAAAATCAAATCGTTGCAGCTCCTTCGGCTCTCATGCTGCTGATGGCATGATTGGTACGGTTAACACTAAAAGTAAGAAGAAATATTCCAAGAATTCTTCTCCTATTATAACCTTACCAGATTCCCCAACAGGAGATTCTTCCGCTGAGGTTTCTGCTAATATTCACGTTGTAGAGTCATCTACAGCCAAATCAAAATTTGGTGGAAAGAAGAAAGGGAAGAAGAAGAATAAAATAGACAAAATTCCAAAGGAGAAAACTGAAAAATCGGAATCCAATGACAAAAATGCAAACCTCGTTATCCTTGTCTCATTTGTGATGAGGAACATTTTACAAGAGACTGCCCCCATCGTGTAGAGGTTGCAAAGATTGTCAAAGGTTCCCAAACGCCTGTTGTTTTGAAGGATCCTTTTCCAGCTCAAGACAGTAAGATGATAGGTTCCTCCTCGAATGCCAATGAAGAACCCATACTGATGATGTCACATGTTAGGATTGCGACTCGATCGCAAGATTATGGTAGTAAAAGTCCTGTTGATGGCAAAGAAGCAGAATCTTCTCATTCTAATCCATCAACCTCAGCTCCCGGTTCCGATCCACTACAGATCGAGAAACCTAATCCAGACTTGGTAATCAAACCGCCCACCAAGGGTATACTTCGAAAGTCAGCTTTCAATCCACATGCGAGAGCGGCTCAGAATTATAACATTGTTGAGGATTTAGCTGTTTCACCCTCAACAATGTCGGCTTTGGAGGTGCTGCAATCATGTCCAGCACAACGTAAATTACTTTTGTCGGCTATAGGAGCTGTTGACATTCAGGACCCGAACCTAATAATTTTCGATCTAGAAAATAGTACACCGCGTTTACCTCATCAAATGGCTTTCCAGATCCCAGTGATAGTCAAAAACAGGCCTATTCATCGACTGTAATTGATGAGGGAGCTTCAACGTGTATTATGTCGATACAGTGTTGGAGATCGCTTGGTTCTCCTTCGCTAAATCAATCCTTGACGATTCTAAAGGCCTTTGATGGTTGTGGGTTTCATCCTTTTGGTATTCTACAGGAGTTACCTATAGGGGTTGAAGGAAAAACTGTTAATCTAGATGTGAAGGTGGTTGATGCCCCTCTAGATTACAACCTTTTCTTGGGTCGAAGTTGGTCTTATGCTATGACAGCGGTCGTTTCATCAGTTTTTCGAGTAATAAAGTTTCCACATAATGGAAAGATCGTAACAGTAGACCAGCTGGCTTACTTTTTATCTGACCCAGCCTCTTCAGAGAGTATTCAGCATGTTGGTAAAACGATTAGCCCATATAAGGATGTTGGAGTAGGACTAGTTAAAGATGCCAGTTTACTGGGAACTTTTCCTTTTCCTCCAATCAACGCATCGTCTTCATTTGCAACCATTCATATGATTACATCAGACACCATTGTTTATGATGATCCTTGGATCATTCCTTCTGAATCTGAGATAGACTCATTTGGTGATGCTATGCCTTTGAGTCCATATGAAGTTGCCTATCAAGCTGTGCAATCGTTTACCGACTCTTTTTCAACCAAAATCGACTTAATGAATGTGGTCCGTGAGGAATCACTTTTCACATCAACCTCGGAGTTAATCACGTTTCCCGAACTTGTTCAATCTGACGAGCAAATTCGTGAAGTCCTATGTGTAGATGATTTACCATGGGACGATCTCCATCACAGATCTTCGTTTTTACCCGAGAATGATCATTTTGAAAATGATTTCTCATCAATTTTTACAACTGAATATGTCAAGGAAGCTCAGAATCCCATGAAACATCCTGATTCAGAGTTAAATTTGGGAAACATCTCTCGAACTATTCCTATTGACATTTCGGTTAAGTCCGGAATTGTTGAGAACATTCATATAGGTGCCTCGTGTACAGATGACGAAATTCAGATATATAAGGCCCTATTTCAAGAATTCCGCGACGTGTTTGCCTGGTCCTATGAGGAAATGCCAAGAATTGATCCCGCGATTGTTGTTCATGAGATCAAGACTTACCCGGACGCTAAACCCGTCCAGCAATGTTTGCGTCAGATTCACCCAAGAAAAGATGCTGCAATTAAAGCAGAAGTTGAAAAAATACTCAAAGTAGGTTTCATTTATCTGATCCTGTTAATGGATTGGGTATTGAATATTGTTCCGGTTAACAAAAAGCAGGGAACAATAAGAATATGCATTGATTATAGGGACATTAATCGAGCCTGTCCAAAGGACAATTATCTAACTCCCTATATCGATCAAATCATTGATGATTGTGCCAGCAGCGAAATATTCTCTTTTATGGATGGTTTTTCCGGATACAATCAAATCAATATTCTACCTGCCGATCAACCAAAAACGGCTTTCATTTGTCCATGGGGAACATTTGCTTATTGCAAGTTACCTTTTGGACTCAAGAATGCCGGAGCAACTTTTCAAAGGGCCATGTCTTATGCGTTTCATGACATCAAGCACATTGTGCAACCGTATCTCGATGACTTGCCTGCTCATTCGTTACATCGAGCTAATCACCTTGTCCATTTACGAGCAATATTTATGAGGTGTAGGCATTATCGGATTCGGTTGAATACACACAAGTGTGTTTTCTGTATAGAAACGGGTCGATTGCTGGGATTTGTAGTTTCGAAAGCCGGCATTCGCATCGATCCCTCAAAGGTCGAAGCTATTGTCAAATTGCCTCCTCCTTCAAGTCTTCACCAACTCCAAAGTTTGCAAGGGAAAGCAAACTTTTTACGACGATTCATTCCTAACTACGCCAAGGTTAAAAAGGGTTTCACCCGGTTGTTGAAACAGAATATTCCATTCTATTGGGATGAGATAGCTTAGAAATCTTTTGATGCACTTAAACACGCGTTGACCCATGCACCGTTATTGCATCCTCCCAATTACAACCAGGATTACTTCTTGTATCTCGCTGCCTCTCATTCCACCATCGGAATGGTCTTAGTTCAGGAAGATGACTTCGGAACTGAACATGTGATATATTACCTTAGTCGAACTTTAAATCCTACTGAGCTAAAATACTCACATGTGGAGAAATTGGCATTGGTAGCTGTTTAAGCTGTCCAACGTTTTCGTCACTACATTTTACTACGTAAAACTACAGTCATTTTAGATTGCAACCCTATGATCTACATTTTGACCAAACAATTGCTAGGGGGAAAGTACTCTAAATGGATTGTTATCCTGCAAGAGTTCGACTTGGAATTTGAAAAATCTAAGTCTAAGAAATCTTTAGTCTTTGCAGAGTTAATGTGTGACTTCCCGCGTACTAACATGGAAACTGTGGCGGAAGAGCCCATTGTGGACGAATCCTTGTTTCTAATCAGTACTTCAGATCCGTGGTATGGAGATATCATCGTTTATCTCCAGACCCAATCCTTTCGGCCAGAAATTTCAAGGTCCGAACGTCGAAAAATATGATTCCAGTCCCAACAATTCAAGATTATTGGGGATAAACTTTATTGCCGTGGGGCAGACTCTGTTTTTTGCCATTGTTTAACTCACGAGGAAGCTGAAAGGGTTCTAAATGACTGTCACTCTGGAGCATGTGGCGGTCATATGTCTGGGTTTGCCACAACCCAAAAGATATTGCGCGTTGGCTACTTCTGGCCGTCTTTGTTCAAAGATTGTATCACTGCGGTCCGAAAATGCCACAACTGCCAAATATTTGATCGAAAGATGCATGCTCCACCTACTCCTCTCCACCCTATAATTGTCGTTGGTCCTTTTGCCAAATGGGGTATCGATTTTATTACATGTAACCCTCACTCGGTCGGGGGGCATGCGTATATCATCCTTGCGGTAGATTATTTTACCAAGTGGGCCGAGGCGATGCCTGCATTTGACGCAGACGGCAAGACAGCTGCAATTTTTGTGTTCAATCATATAATTGCTAGGTTTGGTGTCCCACAAGCGATAATCACTGATCATGGGCGTCATTTTCGAAACGTTATGATGACCGAACTTATAGGCCAGCTTGGTTTACGTCACGATAGTTCAACCCCTTATTATCCACAAGCTAATGGTCTGGTTGAATCCATCAATATGGGATTCATCGATCGAACTGGCATAACATGCTATTTTCAGCACTTTGGGCGTACTGAACTTCAGTAAAAACATCAACAGGGTTCACTCCTTTCCACCTAGTTTATGGTTTGGAAGCAGTGTTGCCCATTGAATGCGAAATCTCGTCACTGCAAATGGCCATCGAGTTACTTCTAGCCGCTTCCGAAGAGGAAAAGCATTTGTTATACTTAGCTAAATTAGATGAGAATCGACGTAATGTTGCATTGGCAATCGAGACTCACGCAAAACACATGAAAGCTCAGTATGATCGAAACTTGACCCCTCGAAATTTTTCGGAAGGAGATTTAGTCTTGGTTTACGATCAAGCTAATGATAAGTTAGGTGGTGGAAAATTCGTTCCTATGTGGCATGGTCCCTATGTTGTCAAACGAAAAGTTAGCAAAAGGGGCCTATGAATTGGTAGACTTTGACGGGGACTCTTTGGGTAAACCCAGAAATGGTCTTTACTTAAAGAGGTATTATGCTTAAAGGATGGGTATGGAGATTTTTAGTTAGGGTAGTTTTTCTTTCTAGTTGTGTGTTTTTCGTTTAAACAGTGTGCTTAGCTTAGAGAGTGTGTTTTTTTTGTCATCATTCCTGCTTATCTTGGTTTTATTCTTGATATTGCAGATGTCGATGCCTCTCCAAACATACATTGGTTTCGTTGATGGTGCTTATCGTAGTACACGAAATATTTCTTCCGCAGCTTGGGTTATCTATTCGCCCTCTGACGAGTTAGTATCTATGCATGGGGTGAGCCTCGGTCAAACAATGAACAACATTGCCGAATATAGTGTAGTGATTGAGTTATTATCTGAATCTATTTCATTTGGGATTTGGAGTTTGATAGTGAGGCTAGATTCTGAACTCGTTGTATTACAGCTTAATAGAGTGTATGCCATTAGAAATCTAGTGTTATTAAGATTATTTTTGAGAGTGTGTCTCTTGGAACGTGAATTTGATTATATTGAATATCAGCATATTCCAAGGTCTTTAAATACATTAGCAGATGCAATTGCTTCTCGAATGTTAAATAGATATTTGCAATAATCATACATGTAAATTTAAAACCATTTCATAACATGATTTACAAGATAAGTCGGTAATAATGATATATATATATATATATATATGTATATATATATATATATATATATATATATATATATATATATATATATATATATATATATATATATATATAGGAGTGTGTCAAAAAATTACATCATCCTCGATCATAGGTTGAAAAACACCTTATGATCCGCAAAAATGATAAGTACAAAAAAAAAAATGTCATATGTGCCCACAATAGGAAATCATCCTATCACTGGTGATGATCTCTGTAAGACACCACTGCACGAGCCACCTTGCAAAGGAATCTCCTGAAGGGTCCTGGGACTCCAATCACATAGCGCTGAAGTCGAAGTGGAATGTCATCTATCGTGGTCTCTGGCATATCTCCTGTCAAGCGCTCGAGATGACTCTCCAACTCGGCCAAAACCTCTGCTGATTCGTCTTGTGGGGCTGGCCCGGCCACAACTGGTTGTTTCCTCTCGTAAGGCTGGAGAGCGGCTAGTCGCTGTGGACCCACATCTGCATTCGAAACTTTTGCTATCAGTTTTGGGACGATAAAAAAATAAAAAAAATAAAATAGGAAAAATACTGAAAATGATTTTACCTGAATCATCCCACTGCTCTCCCGGCGGAAGAGCCATGTCTGGGTCACCACGGAAATCTATCCCAGCATAAGGAAAGTCCTGTATACAAAAAACCTGGTTTTCCAACCATCGGAAATACTCAGGTTTGAACCGAGCGACCTCTATCCTCTTGTCCGGGTGACAGGCCATGACTACAACCCATCGCATCAGTCTCGACTCTCGAGGAAGCCCAGCTCCAACAGTAAGGTGCTGTGGGATCAGCATAGGAACCCTCTCCAGGCCAAAACTGACTACTAAAGCCCCATAACCAAAGGTCTTTAGTTGGCCATTCTTGGCCCTGGTCAGTTGGCCTTTCATATTGGCCAATACAGCACTGCACCAGTTGAAGATGGTGCCCCGGAAGCAATCGACTGCCATACGCATCTGGGATCCGGTGGCAATGTGTAATGCGACAGCTCCGTAAAGTCTGGTGACAGTGAATGCGATCACCATGAGCTCAGGACGGGATATGGTTTTTATATCAATCCCTTTGTCTCTAGCCTGGCTGTTGCAGAACTCTAGTCGGAGGCTATCGACAGACTGGCCACCTGGCCTAGCCCCGAACAGAGTCAAGTCTTCGCCTCTCTTAGGCAAACCAGTCAAGAAGTATATGTCCTCCGGCTCGATTTCGAGCTGGTGGCCACCAATGAAGAAGCACTGGTCCTGAATGCTCCACCTATCAACCAACCATTGTAGAAAATCCACCTGAGCCCTCATGCCAGGAATGGCCCAGTACTTGTACAGTTCGCACGCCCTCAAAGCATCAAGAGAGGGTTGATGGTTCCATGCGGCTGCATCCACGTCCTCATGCTCTCGTTCATGCCAATCTAACATGATGTACTCCCTACATCAAACATAAACACATTTTAGAATGTTGGAAATCATTTAGGTTGGCTAGTTTTTGAGGTTTTTGGGTTTAAAACCCTTGCGCCGGGGTACGCACCCTCTCCGTTACACACAGTGCGTGGGTCCGCACTGTGTCTACATGGAAGGTGCGGACCCCTGAATTTTTCCCAATGGAGAAAAAGTCGGGGTCCGCAGGTCCGCAGTGGTAAACCTGCGGACCCCCACACGCGGGTTTTCCGCCTAAAATCTCTCCTAAAAAACAAAAATAGACATCAAAACAAAAAATTAAACAGTTGAAAATGAAGAGGAGGATAATGTGGATTACCTAGAGAAGACGACGCTTGATTCCAACGGTTGGATTTTCCGCAATCTTCACGGGAAGTTTTCTAAGCAAAAGCACTATTTTCTCACCCAAAACTCAAATGGTAAAAATGAATTGACAATTGCCTTTTTTATAAGTTTTTTGAGTAAATAAATTGCAAATTTGTTTATTTTTCACTTCGGAAAGGTATTTTGCGACATTTTTATCCATTTCAAACAGGTATGAGTAATGTTTATGTTTTTGTTCAGGATAACGGATTATTCAGGCGGAATTTATCATTTTCAGCAGAAAAAACAATTAGAGTCACCTTTAAGCTCTTTTCTGACTCCTGAAACATGAAAAGATTGCCGAGTTTTTCTTTTTAAACTCGTTAAAATGGAACTAAAAAGACGGTCCTCTTACAGCCCTTTTCTGACCGAAAAAACATGAAAAGATTGCGGGATTTTTGTCGTTTCAAATTCTATATTGGTAATAAAACGACGTGTCTTTGGTCACTTTTTACTTTTCAGATTAGAGACACTAATTATGAAAGTACTCCTTGGTCGTAAAGATCAAGCAGTTCTCTCAAGTATTATTTTATACTTTTTCGGGCTTGGGAGACAGAAATTTACGAAAAAGGTCAACCCTGGAGTCTCCTTAAGTTTTTTAGACTCTCTAAAATTGAAAAACGCCAAGTTTCTCCTATACTGGACTCATTAAAATTTCACAGTAAAGGACCTGTTCAATTACAAACAGGAACGAACCACTCCTTCTTAGGGTTCGAATTTAAACTAAGTTGGACTCATCCGAAGGATGAGCTTATAATCAAGCAAATGTTATCCTTCTCAAGCTTGTTAAAATAAAGAGGTACTTGCCAGAAATGGTGGGGGAAAAGAGAGAAAAATGAGCCTGTTTGTCATACTTTGTAACCAGTCTTGAACACGACACTTTTATTCACCTGGGTTGGGAAATCCTTTGCCTAACAGTTAGTCAAACCACATTGAAAGTCTTCAGCTGGTTTTTGGGTATTAACTTTGGGTCAATTGTCACCAAGCCATCTGTTGTGTCATTATGTGTTCAAGAGGTCACTGCCAATAAGCCATTCATCTGCAAATATCTGTCATCCATCTTGACCATCCCTGAGTCAGTCCTCGCACTAAATTTCTTCAACTTGATCTATGATTTCGTGTTGTGGGCTTGCCTGCGACGGATCGCTTTCTATCGACTTCAACTCATTTTCTAGAAAGATGATCTAGAAATCTTCAGTACCTTGAGATCTGCATGCCTCAATGGCAGGTTTCTCGCCTTTGACGATAGGTTGAATCATTGACCTTCAATCAAAGGATTCCATGACATGTTCGACATCAACACATTTATTCACATCTCATGGATTGTATTGGGTACTTTGAGAGCCATTGACATCACTGGTGGTTTCTCTCACACTTGTTAACAATTTACATCATTGACTGGTAATCAAGTGGTTTCCACCATGTTCGACATCAACTCATTTATTCGCATGGATAGAATCGTACTATTTCGGGAAGTAGAAATGAAGACCCTGGATCTAGTTTCCGCAATCCAGGCTGCGAGGAATTTTGTATTCATTATATAATGGACTATTCATAAACAGATGGTTGCGTCCATACTATGTCCACATGAGTCTATACTTGTGATGTATTACAAGATCATTCCTGTATCAGAGAAGTAGTTAGTTTTCTAGTAAAGTTTTGATCTGAGTATGCGAATGCCTACCTCAACGATGATATGATCTCATATATGTATCTTGCATTGAATGTTTTTATAGGTTCCGACCGGGCTCTCCACAAGATGATCCTCGAAATGATAAACTACTTCACTCTTCCTAAATGATAAATGAAATCCTCATCTACTATAGACTTCGCACTTTAGGGGGCAATCTGTTACACAAAAATATCGTCACCATGATTATTTGCAGTCAGTATGGGTCCATCATCACTTGTACTGACCTCCTAAGCAAGTCTCAGACCTCAGCTCTTCAAGTCAAGCTTTGAAAATGGGAGAAAGACATTGAAAATCAATTAAAACTCTGGTTCCGCACTTTTTCTCATTGTTACCTGCGGTCCCGCACCTTTTGCTTACAAAACCTGCAGACCTGCCCACTCTGTCCCTAAAGGTGTGGGTGCGGACCCCTGTGAAAGTCAAAAGGCGCAAGTTTTATCTTAAAAAATTCACTTTGGATTAATTCTAGATGTTTATAGAAGGAATTTTGACGTGGATTGTTCGCCCTAAGGTGGTTCATGCATACCAAAAGAGAAGGAGCTAACCCCTTGATAAGAGGAGCTAGTAACCTCCCTCCATTGCACTATAAATACAAGCATTGGGGTGAGGACTAGAGAGGTTAGAAGCTGAACTTTTGAGGGTATATGCTGGTGAAATTAGGACTTCCTTAGTTGAGCTTGAGAGGAGAGATCACATACCTCTTGGTTCTATTTGGAAGTGAGTGAAGCTTGTCAAAGTACGGGAGACTTCTTGCTGGACCCTGGGAGGAACTTGTACAGCGTCAAGGCTCAGGTTGTAAAGCTCTTTTTATTTGAATTAATGCAGTAAACTCATTTTTCTCAACAAGTATCTCATGTTATTTGTTTCATGGACTCCTTGACTTTCATGTTAAATATGTTTTATGACATCAATTCTTCAGGTGCTATTTAATTGTTTACCTTGTTTGTGTTTGTAGATTCGTGACAAAGGAGCTCATTTGGATCGAAGAAGCAAGGGAATCCACAACTTGCATTGGATCAAAGGTAAGACCTAAAAACACCTGTTTGCTCTTGTTTATTAAAGCATATTGAGAGAAAGATAGTGTCTGATTGTTTTGTTTGTCATTAGGTCTTCTTTAGATTCTAGGAAGGTCTGTCTTGTTTGCAAAATAGACTTTTTTCCGTGTGACACCCACACTAAACTCATTCCGGGGTACGAACCCATAGCAGTTTGAGGATATTGAGGACCATAACCAGGTTGAGGGTAGGGTTGATAATTCAAAGGTACATTTCCAGCTCCTTGAACAAAAGCTTGACCAGAAGGTGGTTGGAAACCTTGGATTGGGTACTGACCCTAGGGTTGATAACCCTGAGGCACATACTGATACTGAGGTTAACCTTGAGATACTTATTGATACTGGGGTTGACCTTGAGGTACATACTGAGTCTGGGGTTGGCCTTGAGGAATGTATTGTCCTGTAGGTATGTACTGACCTTGAGGCTGCCCCCAGGCAGTAATTGGGTACCTTGATGTTGCCGTTGCCCCCAGGTGGTAATTGGCCACCTTGAGGTTGCGGATCAAGAATAGTACCTCACATCATAATAATATCTTCTACACTCAACGGTTTATTTCTGTTATTTCCAGTTAATAACCCTTGTTGACTAGGTTGAGGAGATGCTCCCGAAAATGTACCAGAAAGAGACTGATACCCAGAGGGAACAGAAGGACCGCCATGTAAAAAAGTTTTTGGAGATTGAGAAAACATGGATGATTGTCTCGACATATTTAATGGAGGATAATAACCTCTAGGTGTTGGGTGAAAAGGAATACGAGGTGGCGAAAAACTTAGACCTGGGTTTTCCAAAAAATTAGTCAATGAAAGATACCAAGTGTCACTCCTAGGTGGACTGTAAAATATAGATTCACGCTCTCTAAGTTCTATAACTGGTTGACCTTTAGGGATAGAGATACCTTCCTCCTCTGGAGTAACAAGTTCTTCGATGGCAATTAGTCCAGAAGGAAGATTTTGGGTAATAACTCTTTCTACCCTGGGTGAATCAGGACAACTAGAAGCTGGAGAGGCTAACCCTGATGTTGGAGTAGCAGGAGGTTCAGTTTCTGGCTCAGATATTTTAGGTTCCTCGGCTAACTCGCTAGTAGATGAAAAACTACTAGTAACTTTGGAAAATGAAATAGGCTGTTGGTTATAATCTGCTAGTAAGGCTTGGTAATCAGGATGTACCACCAAAGAAGACTCTCCTTCTTCAGGTGACCCTTCTCTACTATCACTAGGAGTAACAAGGGCTCGTAGCCCTTCTAGCTGGCTTAGTGAAAACTCAGGAGGTTGGCCCCGAAGGCGACGAGACTTTCTCGGTAATTCAGCCACGATTTAAAAAATTTAACTACTTCACACACAAACAAAGTAAAATCTCAATGAAAACCACCTAAAGCCTCTAAAGAACCAAACAATTTTGAAACACACGCCTAAAGAATCTAAGGAGTCAAACCACTCACAAACAGTAACTTTCCGTACTGAAAACACTAGTTTGTGATGAAATCCAACGTCGTAGAATCCAATACAGAAATGGCAGTTGGAACAGTTACCCCCGCAACCTGCTTAATGAATAGACTGGCACAAGTTCCTCCACAAAACTGTCTCGAGTGAAGAGAACCCCCCAGAAAATCCAAGTGAGTCTAGTCGACGTCTGCTCCAGGTATAGTGGATCTTCCCTCCACTGTCACCTTAGGAAGAATCCTATAGATTATGGTCACTATGGTTACCAACGGAAACAAATATACCTGGGGGAACAGTCTACGATCCGATACGCACGCAATGGCAGAGCAACAAGCTCAATCCCCTTAAAGGCTCCTTGACAATAATCCAAGGTTTACCAACAAGTGACCCCAGGCTCCTCGACAATGGTTAATCCGAGGTTTACCGTTTTTAATACGTGAATATTTGGCATCGTTCCCAATGAAGAAGGATTGATTCCCTCATTGGTTCGGACATGATCTCATGCTTCTCCTTTAAGAGGAGCTTTCCCGGAGCATAGATGTAACAATTGGATTTAATCCTACCGCAAGATAAGCTACTTGTTTGTTTTGCTGTCTTGGAGTGTTAACTAAAACCTATTCCAAGACACTAGCCTAAGCTAGTTGGTGATAAAGAGCCCTAAGAAATAAAAGATTACTAAGTTGATTTTACTTTAAGCGTTAATTTTATTTGCTTTTCTTTAAGTCAAGAGGTTGCGGAGATGAAACTTGTGGTGTGAAGACTCGACTCGAAATCACTAAAAAATATGCACTTAAGATGAAAAGCAATCCTTTCTTTTCGATGAATTTCTAGCTAAGAGAGAGTTCGAGAATGCAAATACTTGTAAACGCAAATCTTTTCTTAACAATGAAATCAAAGGAAAATCTTTTATCTTTTCCAAAGCACTCGAAACGAGACAACTAGTTATTTTCACAAAAATTTCCCTTCTCTTATCCAAAATTCAAATACTACAAAACAAACTTTTTCTTCAAAAGAGATTTTTATATTTTAATAAAACACTCAAAACTATTAACAAAACTAATTTCGAGATCTATAAAAACCTAAGAAAAATACTATTGCAGTAAAAGCTTACAAAAATGACTTTCAAGGATGTTTTACTTAGCGATAATCCAAGTAAGGACTAATTTGTCTAGAATCACAAATCAGTCAAAAAACAATCAGATGTTGTTTTATTTCCTAAAAATGAAATCCAAACTTTGAACACAAGCTTTTCAAAGTTTTGCAATGGAGAAAAACAAGATGAGATTCCTCAACAATGGCAGACTTTACCAAACGATCAAACTCATAAGAAATCTAGTCAAAACCCAGGTAATCTAAGGTATCTAAGGCTCTCAAGCTCTGAGCTACTACAAGACCAGGATGAAAATCAAAGCCCACACACAAAACTTCTAGGAATTTCACTTAAAACCCTAACGCCAATGAAATCAAACCAAGGAAAGCTTTTGACAAGTCACATGCAGGTCTGGGCAGTGGATAAAAACCTATAAACAAATTCTAAACTGATAAAAAGAGAAAATTTGAAAATTTTCAAAATTTTGACAGGGTACGCAGGCACTCAGTTTACACAGGTGCGGTCCTGCTCTGTGCACAAAGCAAAAGTGCAGACAAGTCCGCACTGTGCCTAAAGCAGAGGGTGGAATCCTCTCCCAAAACTATGAAAAATAAAAAATAATCCAAAAACAAGTAGATCTACCCAATCCCACAATCATCAAGCCAAAAACTAGAAACAAAGAGAGTTTCTCAGGTCAAAGTACAAACAAAAGGAAAAATCAAACAAATCAGTTCCCCAGCGGAGTCGCCATTTTGTCACACGGAATGAGTCGTTCTTGCGGACAAGATCGATCTCCCTAGTATCTAAAGATATCTAGTGACAAACACGCCAATCAAACCCTATCTTTCCCTAAATATGCAATTTATTAACAGAGGCAAACAAGAGTTTAGGCCTACCTTGGATCCAGTGCAAATTTGTAGAAGCCAAGATTCTTTGATCCAAATGAGCTCCTTGATGTAGAATCTGCAGACACAAACATGCACACAAATTAAATAGCACCTGAAAAGCCAATATAATAAAGCATATCCATCATAATGATCAAGGAATTTATGAAACATATCACATAATACAATTTGTTGAGAAAAATGAGCTTGATTGTATTAACATAAATCAAGAAGAACTTTACAACCTGTGCCTTGATGCTGTACAAGTTCCTCCCAGGGTCCAACAAGAAGTTTCCTCTACTTTGACAAGTTCACTCACTTCCCAATAAAGCCAAAAGGTATGTAATCTCTCCTCTCAAGCTTAACTAGGAAGTCTTAATTTCACTAGCATTTACCCTTAGAAATGTTCAGCTTCTAACCTCTCCAGCAACCAGCCCAATGCCTTAATTTATAGTGCAATGGAGGGAAGTTACTAGGTCCACCTTCAAAAGGATAAGTTCCTTCTTCAAAGGGATAACTCCTCTCATCAAGGGATTAGCTCCTCTAATATTGGGATGCATGAACCACCTAGGAGCGAACCATCCACGTCAAGAAACCTTCTAGAATCATCCAGAATCAACCACAAGTAAGTTTTTTGAAGTTAAACTTGCGCCTTTTGACTTTTACAGGGGTCCGCACCCACCCCTTTATAGACAGAGCGGGCAGGTCTACAGGTAACATGAACATAGGATGCGGGACCGCAGGCAACAGTAGGAGAAAGTGCGGAACCAGAGATTTATTGATTTTAAAGAACTTCCTCTCATTTTTAAAGCTTGACATGAGGAGCTGAGGTATGAGACTTGCCAAGGAGGACAGTATGGTTGATGATAGGCCCATACTGACTGCAAATAGTCATGGTGACAATATTTTGTGTAACAGGCATCACGCCACCAAATGAATCCACCTCAAAATCGGAAGGTATGATCTAAGGATCAAAAGTAAGAGTATTCAATGAAATGATATGAATAGTTGCAATAGACGATGATACGTTAGGAGGGAAGGAAAAAGTTCCTAGTAAACCAGGTTCTTTAATCAAACCTACACCAACATCCTTGTAAGGGATAGTCGTCTTATTGATGTGCTGAATACTATCTGTAAAGGCTGGGTTAGATGAGAAATAAGTTAGCTGGTCTATCGTAACAATCTTTCCATTATGAGGAAACTTGATAATCCGAAAGAGCGATGAAACAACAAAAGTCATAGCATAAGACCAACTACGACCTAGGAGAAGGTTGCAATCTAGAGGGGTAGCAACCACTTCCACATCTAGATTTGTGGTTTTTCCTTCAACCCCTATAGGTAAATCCTACAAAATGCCAAAAGGATGGAACTCGTAGCCATCAAAAGCCTTTAGAATTTTTGGAGACTGATTGAGTGTGGGAGAACCAAGCGATTTCTAGCACTAGATCAACATAATACACGTAGAAGCCCCTTCATCAATGATAGTCCTAAAGCAAGGTCTGTTTTTGACTAACACTGGAATCTGAAAAGCCATTTGATGAGGGACATGGGGTGTACTATTCTCTAAATCGAAGATTATTAGGTTTGAATCCTGAATATCGACAACTCCTATAGCAGACAATAGTAATTTACGTTTTGCTGGGCATGATTGCAGCACTTCCAAAGATGACATTGCTGAAGGGAAAATACCTAAGTCTTCAACAATGTTATAATTCTGAGCAGCTCTCGCATGTGGATTGAAAGCTAATTTCCAAAATATAGCTTTAGGAGGTGGTTTGATTACTAAGTCAAGGTTTTTTTTTTGATCTATAGTGGACCGAAACCAGGAGGAGGTGTAGTTGATGTGTTTGAATTAGAAGATTCTGCTTCTTTACCACAACAAGATTTTTACTACCATAATCTTGCGATCACATCGCAATCCTGACATGAGACATCATCATAATGGGTTCTTCTGAGGCATTCGAGGAAGAACCAATCATCTTACTATCTTGAGTAGGAAAAGGATCCTTCAAGATAGCAGGCGTTTGAGAACCTTTAACGATTTTTGAAACCTCTGCTCGATGTGGGCAGTCTTTAGTAAAATGATCCTTGTCGCAAATGAAACAAGGATATCGAGGTTTTCATTTTTCGTTAGTAGATTCCTTTTTATCTGTTTTATCTTTTGAATTTTGTTTATTTTTCTTCTTCCCCTTCTTTTTATTACCAGATTTTGATTTGGCTGTAGACGATTCTACGACATGGATGTTGACAGAAATTTTAGCGGAAGATTCTCCTATCGGGGAATCAGGTAAAGTTATAATAGAAGAAGAAGTCTTCTTACTTTTAGTGCTAATTGAACCAATCATACTGTTAGTGGCATGAGACCTTGAAGGAGTTGCAGTTATTTGACTGTGTTTTGGAAGATCAGGGATTTTTTCATGTAAAGTACCTGACTGCATATAGACGAGGTCAAGGTATTGAGCCTGAGCAATGACTTGCTCTTTAGTGACAAATCCTGCCTTAGCTACATCTTCAGTGATTTTAGGTAACAATGATTTAACAAACCATTCCACTAAAATTTGATCTAGAATAAAAACTTTCACTAAGCGCCTTCTACGTCGCCATTCATGAATATGATCAGAAATATATGTGGACGTGGATTGTTTCAGTGAAGTTAACGGTTCCGTGCCATTGTCATATCTGACAGACAACTAAAAATGAGTGAAGAAAGAAGTGGCTAACTGACTAAAATTATAAAAAGAGCCTTGTGGTAACTCAATGTACCATTTGGCGGCAAGACCAATCAGAGTTCATTGAAAAAGACATAATCGAATCGAATCATCAATGAAGGAATTAAATGCACACCAGAGGTGATAAGTCATAACATGATTTAATGGATCCTCTCCTGACTTACCCTCAAATTTGGGGATATCAGTGGGCAGCTTACTAGGCATTGGCGGCCAATACAGAAGATAGTAAATCAGATCGTTCGTAAGGCGTGACAAATCAGGTAATCCAAAGTTGCAATAAATGGTAACTGACGGTTAGGGTCAAGAAAAACTTGGGTAAGAAGACTAGCCCCAGGAGGAGGATATCTAGGATAACCTGGAATTCGATTTTCATTAGGAATATTATAACCTATCAGGAAACCAGGATTAACCAGACCAAAATGGGGTTGTTGAGGTTGTTGATAAGTATAGCCAGGATACTGGTGGTACTGATAAACTGGGTTTTGTACAGTAGGACCAAATTGATATTGTCCCTGGTATGGTTGATAAGTAAATTGCAGTTGACTTGTGACAACCGTACTTGGACCAGCTTGTCTTGTAGGCATCTGGACCGAAGTTTGAACTATAGGTCCTGACTGTGGTAAAGAGGCTTGAGGAATTTGCACTGATATAGGAACAATAGAAACCGAAGCTACAAATACTCCAGAAATAGGTGTGGTAGGTTGAACAGAAGCTGCATTAGTTGCAGTAGCAGTTTGAGGTGGAGTTCGAGGTGAGCTAGGCCCAGACTGCTAAACTGAACCAAGTGCAGAGATTTGAACAGTAGGTTGGACAAGTTGCTGGGTTGGACCAGAAACCAAAGGTTATCCAGGTTGACTTGATAACTGCACATTAGGTTGCATAGTTTTTTGAGTTTTAGATGGATCCCACACCATATTGCTTCCGGGGTGTGGACCCACAAAAGGTTGTGCATATGGAGGACCATAACCTGGTTGAATATAGGGCTGATAATTAAGTGGCACATTTCTAGTTCCTTGTAAAAATGGTTGACCAGAAGGTTGTTGTAACCTTGAGTTGGGTACTGACCTTGAGGTTGATAACTTTGAGGCACGTACTGAAACTGGGGTTGACCTTGAGGTATATATTGAAACTGGGGTTGACCTTAAGGTATGTACTGAGTCTGGGGTTGACGTTGAGGTATGTACTGTCCTGACGGTATGTACTATCCTTGAGGTTTCCCCCCAAGCAGTAACTGACTACCTTGAGGTTTCCCCCCAAGTGGTAACTGACTACCTTGAGGTTGCCCCCCAGGTGGTAACTTACTACCTTGAGGTTACCCTCCAGGTGGTAACTAACTACCTTGGGGTTGCCCCCTAGGTAGTAACTGACTACCTTGAGGTTGAGGATTTTGAATACTACCAGAAATCATAAGGATTTCTTTTGTGCTCAACACTTGAGCTCCATTATTACCAGTTGATAACTCATGTTCGATTAGTTGAGGAGATGCTCCTAAAAAAGTACCAATGAGTGACTGTGATCCAGGTGGATATTGGTGGCCACCTGCCAAGTCCACCTGGACCCCCACCATTGTTCCTCTCAACATTTTTAGTTTCCTTAATTATAGCATAGTTTACTATTTTTAGCAGTTTTTCGGGTCCTAAACTTCTGGAGCCGTTCTGAGGCCCTAAACGACATTTTTTGGGAAATCTACTGCCAACGATTTTTCTGATAAAAATCATCTTTTCCGTCGTAGTCCTCGGAGAGATCTTTCCAACAGGCTATCATGCGCGTCAAACAGAGATAATACGACCAATTTGCGACCCCGAGAAGTTGGCTGTCCAACTCACCCCAAAACGGGGCTCACAATTTGGCATTTCATCTTCTAGGGTTAGGTTTTGGGATGTGAAGGGTTTTCCATTGTTTCTCAATAATAAATAGGCCATAGAGCCTCATTGTAACATAGTTTAGGACAGTTCAGAGGCATGTATCCACCACATCTCTTCTCAGAGATAAGCTACCATCGCCCTAGCTGGTTTATTTTTATTACTGTTTGTAAGCATATTTCAGTGTTTTATATTAATGAAATGAAGTATTATTTCCACTGCATATCTGTGTTTATGGTTATCTTTGTAATTTGTTGCATTCCTGTTTAAATCTGGATCAGTGGTATCAGAGCGGTCTGCTTTTTCTATGTTTTTCTTTGCATGTCCCCAACGAGGTCGGGATATAAGGAGTTAGGGCTTGAACTGGTCGAACCTTTGTAAGACTAGCCTCGCAAATCCCGATGGCCTCCCATGGCGGATGAGAAGAAAGATGAGGGGGTAGGAGATCCTATCAAAATCTTGCTCAAAGAAGCCCTCAAGTGACAACGGAATGGGATGATGGACAACTTTGCCCAGATCCTTCAGCGGCTACCCAGAAGCGACGCATCGGCTTCCAGCAGCTACTCTAGAAACACCACACCCTTTAAGGTACAAGTTAATTTTGAAATCCCCATATTTGAGGGTCAGATAGATGCAAGTGCCATAGATAAATGGTTAAATCTGCTAGAGGGTTGCTTTTCTATTCATGAATTTTCGAGTCGGGAAAAGATTGTTTTCGCTCTTCTCAAAGCAGCCCCCCACATCAAGGACTGGTGGGAAACCTATTGTGAGCAGAAGGATGAAAATACCGACTCACTATTTTCGGCTGCACCCACCTGGAATTCATTCCAGGATGCCATCAAGGAGCAGTACTACCCCGTCCGAAGCTATGAGGATGAATACATAAAGTGGACCACGTTGCGACAGGGAAGGGACCAAGATGTGTTGGAGTTCACCAATTTTTTCCATACCCTTCACACAAAGTTGGGTATCAAGGATACAGAGCAGCATTTGATACTCAAATACCGTGGCTTCCTGCACAAGTACATCCAGGAAGAAATAGAATTCTTGAACATCTCCTCGCTCGGCACAGCATACCGATATGCTGTCAAGGTCGAGCAGAAGTTTAAACAAAAGAGGCGAGACTTTGGATCTGCGAATCTGAAGCAAGGGAAAGGTGCCCCTAAACCACAAAACAAAGGACAAAGCCAAGGTGGAACAACCCAAGACAACCCGCCAAAGCTGCAAGCAAAGAACAGTGCTGCAAAGCTGAAAAAGGACACGGGAAAATGGTGTGAGTTCCATAAGAGCTCCACTCACAACACAAGTGAGTGTCGGGCCAAGCAGTCACTGGTGGCTGAGCTAAAGGTTTCAGAATCAGATGCATGTTCTGACTCTGAGTCAGAACCCGACAAAGGGAATGACAAAGGGAAGTAGATCATTGATGCGGATCCCAACGCCACTGTTGCTACCGCCAAGATCCACAAAAATGAACCTAAAGATCCAGAGGAGGAGGAGCATCTCTTCCACTCCCAGATGTGGGTAAAAGGTTCCCCACTACAGTTCATTGTCGATAGCGGGAGCCAAAATAACCTAATTTTAGCAGAGGTCATGAAGCGGTTGGGCTTACCGACCACAACACATCCACAACCGTACACCATCGGGTGGCTTCACCAAGGACGGGATCTTCGCGTGAGCCAGCAGTGTCGCCTTCCATACAACATCAATCCCTTCACAAATGAGGTATTGTGTGACATTGCTCCCCTTGAAGTTTGTGATGTATTATTAGGACAACCATACTTGTGAAAGCAACATGCTGTGTATGAATCAAGGCCCCATGCTGTTATCATTACATTGGGAAATAAGTTGTACAGGATACTAGAGGTAGCACCGCCTACCGCCATCTCTTTGATTACTACAAAACAATGCAGTAAGCTCATTTCCAAAACTGGGAAATTTGTCTTCCTGATGATATGGCCTCAAGGAAAGGAGAGGACAGTGGCCATGGCCTCCCGACAGGGCCCCTCTACATGACAGCTACAGATGGGCAAAGTCATGGAGGAGTACGAGGACATCTTCACCTCCCCTGTAGGGGTTCCTCTGCACTGTCAGGTCAAGCACTCTATCGATCTGACCCCGGGTGCACCGCTACCCAATGGACCAATTTATCGGCGCTCTGTTCTGGAGAATGATGAAATCAAGAGGCAGATTCAGGAGCTTCTGCAGAAAGGTCACATCCGTCCGAGTTCATCGCCTTGTGGGAGACCGATCGTGTTGGTACAGAAGAAGGATGGGACTTGGAGACTCTGTATTGACTATCAGGCACTGAACAAGATCACTATCCATAATAAGTACCCGATCCTGTGGATTGATGACCTCCTGGACCAACTAAAGGGGGAAAAATATTTCAACAAGATCGATCTGAAGTCAGGATAGCACCAAGTACCAATCGAACCCTCTGATGTGTGGAAGACTACCTTAAAAGCCAAGGAGGGCCTTTTCGAATGGTTGGTGATGCCTTTTGGGTTGACGAATGCTCCTACAACCTTCATGAGGCTAATGGATGACATCTTGCGGCCATTCACCAACACTTTTGTAGTGGTATACTTTCATGACATTCTGATCTTCATCCAGAGTTGGGAAGAGCACCTCCACCACATACGACAGGTACTCCAAACACTACCACAACACAAGCTATGTGCCAATTTGGAGAAATGCACTTTTGGCATGACCCAGGTTCAATATCTAGGATACATTATTGATGAACAGGGGGTGCATGTGGATCCAGCCAAGATCCAAGTCATTCGGGATTGGCCATCTCCAACCACTCTGACAGAGCTCCGCAGCTTTCTAGGTCTTGCCAACTTCTACCGCAAGTTCGTGTTGGGGTTTTCTCATATCACTTGGCCCTTGAGTCAAGTCACCAAGGGAGGAGCGAAAGAAAATATTTTTTGGTCTGAATCTCAACAGAAGGCATTCATAGCGCTAAAAGATCGCCTCTATACGACACCAGTGCTCACATTACCAGATTTACAACAACAATTTGAGGTCGAGACAGATGCCTCTGACTATGCTATTGGGGCAGTCCTTACTCAACACAGGCATCCAGTGGCATATCACAGTGAAACACTTTCAGACACAGTCTGGAAGTATCCCACTTATGATAAAGGGATGTATTCCATTGTGCAGGCCTGTCGACAATGGAAGCATTACATTTTGGGGAAGGAAACAGTCATCCACACAGACCACCGACCCCTGCAGTTCATACAGATCCAAGGGAAATTGCAAAATGATCGCCATCAGAAGTGGTCTACATACCTGCAACAGTTCCATTTGAATATCAAGTATAAGAAGGGCAGCACCAATAATGTTGGAGATTGCCTCAGTCAGCCACCAATCATGGCATCCACTACTGTTCTCAACTCTTGTGGGCACGAGGCTTCTAATTGGTCACATCTCTACAAAAACAACCCAGAATTCGGCCACACATACCAGACACTCTTGGAGGGTCGACACATTCCAGATTTTCACCTCTAGGATGCCCTGTTATGCCATCTGGGTCACCTTTATGTTCCTTCAAGTGAGCGTGCCAAGATGATTTTGGAAGCACACTACAGTCGAGCTGCTAGGCATTTCGGGGTCGAGAAAATGGTGGCAGTACTGCAAAAGTATTTCTATTGGCCGAATCTTCAACAAGATGTTGGCAAGTACATCAGATCATGTACTGCCTATGCCATTGCCAAACCGACCATCAAGAAGCAAGGCCTCTATGCCCCGCTGCCTACCCCTAGTCAACCTTGGGAATCCATCTCCATGGATTACATGTCAGGCCTTCCTTCCACTAAGCATGGAAATGACTGTGTTTTTGTGGTCATCGACAGGTTCTCAAAGATGGACATTATGGTGGCCTGCAAGAAGAACATCACAGCAGAAGCCACTGCTAAACTCTTCTTTGAACGAATGTGGGTGCACTTTGGGATCCCATAGTCTATCATCTCAGATCGGGACAGTTGATTCCTTAGCACATTTTGGTCCAGTCTTTGGTCAATGCTGGACACCAAACTCACTAAGTCCATAGCCTTCCATCCTCAAACTGATGGCCAGACAGAGGTTGTTAATAGGATGATTGTACACATTCTGCGCATGTACAACTCAAAGCATCCACGCACATGGGACGAGAGCATCCCCTATGTTCAGCACAGCTACAACCGAGCTCTTCGTAGCTCCACTGGCCATAACCCTTTTTAGGTGGGCTTGGGATTCCAACCATTATGCCCCATTGATGTGGCCATGCCATTTGCAACTACCCACATAGATCCAGCTCATGTCCAGTCCGAAACAAACAAGGCAACCAGCTTCATGGAGCACATCCAACATATTCGCCAA
Organism: Pinus tabuliformis; assembly: GCA_031772625.1. NCBI lineage: Eukaryota > Viridiplantae > Streptophyta > Pinopsida > Pinales > Pinaceae > Pinus > Pinus tabuliformis. The sequence goes on along the minus strand of CM062808.1, from coordinate 141,406,135 downwards.
TAGGTCCATGACATTCTGGAGAAATCAAATGCCAAGTTCAAGCAGCGACATGATCAACATCGAGTGCCACACAAGTTTCAGGTGGGTGACAAAGTCTAGTTGCATTTGCAAAAGGAACGCCTTATCGGAGCCTATCGGAAACTGAGACAACTCCGATATGGTCCCTACACCATTACCAAGGCTGTGGGAGACAATGCATTTGAACTCAGTATTCCCCCATTCCTTGGCCTACACTCAGTGTTCAATGTGGACTGCCTTCGACCATACTTTCCACCATTGCTAGACACATCCCACATTGCAGAATAGCTCACGCCCACAGAATTGAATCTAGATTGCATGGAACAAGCTCCAACTGATCGAATCATGGACACACAAATCAAGAATACTCGCCAACAGAATATTCAACTGTATCGAGTTGTCAAATCAGGCCAACTCCTTCACAATGGCAAGTGGCTCACTAGGGACCAAGTTCAGCAAAAGTTTCCTCATCTCATGGAGTAACTCAACGCAATGGGGACCATTGCTTCCTAAAGGGGGAGGAATGATCCAGGTGGATATTGGTGGCCACCTGCCAAGTCCACCTGGACCCCCACCACTGTTCCTCTCAGCATTTTTAGTTTCCTTAATTATAGCGCAGTTTACTATTTTTATCAGTTTTTCACCATGCGTGTCAAACGGAGATAATACGACCAATTCGCGACCCCGGGAAGTTGGCTGTCCAACTCACCCCAAAACGGGGCTCACAATTTGGCGTTTCATATTCTATGGTTAGATTTTGGGATGTGAAGGGTTTTCCATTGTTTCTCAATAATAAATAGGCCTTCGAGCCTCATTGTAACACAGTTTAGGACAGTTCAGAGGCATGTATCCACCACATCTCTTCTTAGAGATAAGCTACCATCATCCTAGCTAGTTTATTTCTATTACTATTTGTAAGCATATTTCAGTGTTTTATATTAATGAAATGAAGTATTATTTCCGCTGCATATCTGTGTTTATGGTTATCTCTGTAATTTGTTGCGTTCTTGTTTAAATCCGGATCAGACTGGTACCCCGAAGGAATAGAATGACCGCCATATGAAAATGTTTCCGACGTTTGGGAAAACATAGATGACTATCTTGACATATTCAATGGAGGATAATAACCTCTTGGTGTAGGATGAAAAGGAATTCGAGGTGGTGAAAAACTAACACCCGGGTTTTCTAAAAAATTTGTCAATGATATGTACCAAGCATCACTCCTAAAAGGACCATGGAATATTGATTCACGTTCCCTAAGATTTAAAATTGGTTGGTTTTCGGGAAGAATTATGTCTTCGTCCGGAATTACAATTTCTTCAATAGAAATGAGGCTAGAAGGAAGATTTTGGGTAATGATATTTCCTACCTTGGGTGAACCAGGACCACTAGAAGTTGGAGAAGCAAATCCTAAAGTTGGAGTAGCAGGTTTAGTTTTAGGCTCAGAAATTTCAGGTTCTTCAGCTAATTCACTGGTAGGAGAAATACTACTAGTAACTTCAGAAAATGAAAT